>CM038145.1:485154742-485762618 GCA_021437245.1 Aegilops speltoides
GAAACTCTCACCGGAGGAAGTGGGGGACTATAGGCCTATTTCTCTCACAAGCATGGGTCTGAAATTCCTTTCTAAGATGGCTGCCAATAGGTTTCAGAGGATAATCATGAAATGCATTCATAAGAATCAGTATGGTTTCATTAAGAGCAGAACAATCCAGGACTGCATTTGTCGGTGTACTAGAGTAGGGGTACCCTAGTATCCCGAACTTGTGCACGGGCAGTCGCAGCACCCCGCGGCAAGGCTTGCCATGTGACCGCCAAGGTCCTCCCTGGTTCCTTTGGAGCCATTCAAGAACAAAGTGTTCAAGACAAGGAGACAAGACCGCAACAAGAAGAGCTTGCCGGGAAGGCCAACCGAGGCATCTCAAGGAACTTGCCGCGACGCGCCACGCGTCCCGGCAAGGCCCGGCGAGCGACAAGCTTTCGGACGTGACAAGCCAACAACCGCGGCAAGGCGCTTGCCGCAGCAAGCTACCACTCTGCACCCGCGCTCCAGTGCATCCACCAACGTGTCGCCCTGGGGCCGCTCCAGGCACGCGTGGCGAGAGGCTGTGCAGCCAGCGGTGCGAGGTGGCAAGCGACGCTGACAAGATTGCCATCGTGGCAAGCGGTGGCGCCCCTGACGGTCCTTTTTATGCACTGTTTGGGCGACACAGACGGGCATTTAATGCCTTTCTCCCCTGCCGTCAGGGTTAGGTAGGATACACTGTGCAGGTAGTTGTACCAACCGCAACTCCTTTCCATTTTTGCCCTCGTCTACGTTGCCACCTGTCGGTGACCCCTTGAGCATATAAAAGGAGGCCCATGCGCAATGTAGAGGGGGTTCGGAGCATTCGAAACCAGAAAACACTCACGCTCTCGAGCAAGAACACAATACAATCACAAAGCAGCAGTAGGAGTATTATCTCTCCGGAGAGCTTCGAAGCTGGGTAAAATCGCTCGTGTGCTTCGCCTCGATCCGCTCTTCGTGCGATCTCCGCCCCCCGCCGAACCGTAAGGGGCTCCGGTCCCATAGGTGTTCGTTCCCACGACATCTTTGGCGCGCCAGGTAGGGGGCGTCGAGGTTGTGTGAACCCGATCCGGCGTTCACGCGAGCTAGATCTTCATCATCTTCATCGACATGCCACCGAAGAAGAAGGCTTCGGAGGTGGTTGCCCCGTCCACGTCGATCCCACTGCCACCAGAGCAAACGGGTGGTGGGGTAGAACGCCGGTGAACAGGCGTCGGCGAGGAGCTCACGCTGCCGCCAGGTCCAAGGACAAGGCTGCGCAAACCTCGGCGTCCGTACATGCACCGCGCCCATCTCAGGAGGCGCGGGACTGACAGCGTCATGGTATTCGCGGTACCATACGTTCGTTGGACCGAGATCGAGCTATTGGATCTTGGGATGCTCAAGACCAGCATGTGCGCCAACATGCTGGCACGAGCAAGACAGGGTCGCCTGGACAGGATCCTGCTCCTTCTAACATAGTTAGAAGTCCGAGCATATCCCGCTCCTCGCACCGTTCGCCACCGCCACCGAAGACCCCAGTAGAAGCATTGGCTCGAGCCCAACTGCTCCTGGATTACCCTCCAACGGCGGACAAGATCGACGATTGGAGGGCCACCATTCAGAGTCTCATCGGCCGCTTAGCGGCGACACCTCGCATGACAACCGAGTACATCGAAGCCGAGGCAAGACTGCCAGGCACGAGCCGATGGCGACAAGACCGATGGGGGTGCAACCACGGTGCACTCCCCACCCCGAAGGCCAAGATCGCCGACTCGCCGGGTCAACCTCGACACTGACTCCACAGCGTCATCAGATCCACGAGCTCGTCGCGATCAGCGCCAAGTTCTTCACGAATGACAGCAAGAAGACGCTCGTACTCGCATGGAGCGTCGAAGAGAAGCGCGGCGTCAATCAGACCAGCGCGCTGGGCCCACTGTCGACATGCATGCGCCAGGGGAACCATGCGACTTGCCGTACGCGGTAGGTTGCCCTGCGTTCACTCGTGAGCTGCGGCAAGTCCAGTGGCCCAACACGAAGAACTTCAAGCCAGACGTACCAGAGAAGTTCGACGGCAAGACGCATCCGTCGGAGTTCCTCAGCATCTACACCATCGCGGTGCAGGCTGCCGGGGGACGGGACGACAAGATCCTTGCCAACTACTTCCAGCTGGTACTCAAGCCCAATGTCAGATCCTGGCTCATGCACTTGCCGGACAACTCCATATCCTCCTGGGCAGATCTGTGCCATCAGTTTGTCGGCGCCTTTACAGGCGGCCACAAGCCTCATGGCCAAGAGAGCGATCTTCATCTGCTCGCCCAGAAGGAAGGAGAACCCCTGCGCAAGTACATTCAGATATTCAGCCAAGTACAGCGCAACATTCCAGATGTCCACCCTGTCGCGGTCATCAGCGCGTTCCATCAGAACGTGCGAAACCGCAGGATGCAGGAGGAAATGGTGATGTGCAAGATCAGGGACGTCAGTGAGCTATATGCCCTGGCCGACAAGTGTGCACGTGCTGAGGAAGGGAGGAGACTCCCCGAGGAGAATGCAGGAGCAGGAGGGTCTGACAGCGAAGATGCTGCCCCGGCAAGGAAAAACCGGCAGCGGAACAACACGAAGAAGAAAGGAAAAGATGTGCTAGTCGTTGAGCAGTCCGGCAACAGAGGTGGCGCCAAGGAAGCCGAAGCTGTGGCGGCCGCCGACAAGCAGGACGGCTCCGGCAAGCAGTACTGCAAGATCCACCGCACCAAAGGCCATGATCTCCAGAGCTGCAAGAAGGTCGAGCAGCTTGTCGAACAGCAGAAGGCTGAATACAAACGACGCGACAAGGAGAAGGCCCAAGAAGGCGCTGGAGGATCCGGCAAGAAATGTCCCGACCGGGGAGGACGCCGCGGCAAGGCCAAGCAGCGGCAAGGAGACAGACCTCCCCGCGGCCGCGACAAGGATGAAGATGACGACGAAGATGAAGATATGGATGATGACAAGGCCGATGAGCAGGAGTTCCAGAAAGCCACAGAGGTCCTGTGCGTTGACGGTGGTGCTTCTCTGCATACTTCACACCGCCAACTCAAGTAGTGGGTGCGGGAAGTCAATGCGGTAGAACCACCCATCGAGTCACGCAAGCCTCTGAAATGGTCCAGCACGCCTATCATCTTTGATATTGAGGACCACCCTGATCGCATAACTGCGGTCGGGTGCTTGCCGATGTTGGTTTCACCAACTATCCGCAACCTCAAGGTCACTAAGATGTTAGTTGACGGCGGGGCCGGCTTGAACCTGATCTCCTCCGCGGTACTCCAGAAACTCCAGATTCCTGACAGCGAGCTCGAAGAGACCGGCACATTCCAAGGAATCAATCCGGGAAGGAGCAAGCCGAAGGGAAAGATCACGTTGCCGGTGACATTCGGCAGTGAGTTGAACTTCAGGACTGAGAGGGTCACTTTTGACGTTGCTGACTTTCCATTGCCTTACAATGGGATACTCGGCCGTCCAGCACTCGCCAAATTCATGGCAGCCTCTCATTATGCATACACGTACTGAAGATGCCAGGCCCGATAAGTGTCATCTCTGTCCCTGGCGACAAGAAGGATGCTCTTATCTGCGCCGACAAGATCTACCAGGAAGCAGCAGCCGCAGCAGATCACAAGTCACTTGCCGCTGAAGCTCCCGGGGGGAAGAAGAAGACCAAGTCCGGCAAGAGCTCTGATGCCCACTCTGGCAAGCGCACTTCTTCGGAGTGCTGCGCTACCGTCGAGGACACACCATCAGGCTCCACCAGCAAGTGTAAGAAGACGAAGGCAGCTCCGCCAGAGACCAAGAAGGTGTCCGCCAAGGAGGACGGCACTGGTGGTACTTTCACCATCAGTGCCACTCTCGACCCTAAATAGGAAAGCGCGCTCGTTGCTTTCCTACGGGCGAACGTCGACATGTTTGCATGGAAACCATCTGACATCCCCGGTGTTCCCAGGAAAGTAATTGAGCACCATCTTGCCGTCTGTCCTCATGCACGGACCGTCAAGAAGAAAGTCAGGAAACAAGCAGTGGAGCGCCAAGAATTCATCGCAGAAGAGATCAAGAAGTTGGAAGCAGCAGGCCTCGTCAGAGGAGTGCTCCATCCTACATGGTTGGCCAATCCTGTAGTCGTGCGCAAGGCAAACGGGAAATGAAGGCTTTGTATCGACTTTACCGATGTTAATAAAGCTTGTCCTAAAGACCCATTTCCCTTGCCGCGCATTGACCAGACTGTTGACTCCACAGCTGGATGTGACTTGCTTTCATTTCTTGACGCATATTCAGGATACCATCAGATCTTCATGGCAGAAGAGGATGAGGAGAAGACCGCATTCATTACTCCATGTGGCACATACTGTTTCATATGGATGCCTTTCGGTTTAAAGGATGCTGGTTCAACATTTGCAAGGGTAGTCCATGACGCTTTTGAGCCACAACTGCACAGAAATGTGGAAGCCTATATGGATGACATAGTGGTCAAGAGCAAGGACAGAGCAACTCTGATTCGGGATTTAGATAAAACTTTTGCAAATCTGCGCAAGATCAACCTCAAGCTCAACCCTGAGAAGTGTGTTTTTGGAGTCCCCTCCGGCAAGCTTCTCGGGTTCTTCGTGTCTCAGCGGGGAATTGAAGCCAATCCCGACAAGATCAAGGCCATTGAGCAGATTGAAGCACCGAAGCGCGTCAAGGATGTACGAAGGCTTGCCGGTTGCATGGCTACTCTCAGCAGGTTTATCTCTAAGTCTGCTTTGGCGCCTGCCGTTTTCAAAATTTTGAAAAGGCAGGTCAATGAAATGTACTCGGAAGCGGAGGCTTTGCGCAGACTTGAGGAGATACCTATCCTCCACTCCAATACTTATCGCACCTAAGCCACAAGAGACGTTGCTGCTATATCTAGCGGCAACCAATCAAGTGGTTAGTGCTGCGTTAGTAGCGGAGAGGGAGGCGGATGATGAGCCGACAAGCATGGCAGATGCATCCAGCGACAAGCAGGGTGCTTCACCGACAAGCTCTGGTCCCGACAAGGATGGATCTGCGCAGGCGCATAAGGAGATACAGAAGAGAATGGTGCAGCGCCCAGTTTACTTTGTCAGTTCCCTTCTGCAGGGGGCTAGGTCAAGGTACTCTGGTGTGCAGAAATTGCTTTTCGGCCTTCTCATGGCCTTGAGAAAGCTGCGCCATTACTTCCAAGCACATGAGATCACAGTTGTCACTCGCTTTCCGCTGAAGAGGATACTGCAGAATCCAGAAGCAACAGGCAGGATTGTCGAGTGGGCACTGGAACTGTCAAGCTTTGGCCTCAAGTTTGAGAGTACTTCAACTATCCAAAGCAGAGCATTGGCAGAATTCATAGCAGAGTGGACGCCAACACCAGATGAAGAAATTCCAGAGACGAGCATACCCGTCAAGGAAGCAAGCAAAGAGTGGCTGATGTACTTTGATGGTGCCTTCTCGCTGCAAAGGCGCCCGGTCTTGGGCGTGCTGCTTGTCGTACTCCACCGGAGAGCACCTCAAGTCGTCGTCCGGATGCACTTTCCCAAGGAGCAAGCGACAAACAATCTGCAGAGTATGAAGGTTTGCTTGCGGTCTCGAGGATCATGGCGGACCTTGGGATCAAGAAGCTCATTGTCAGGGGTGACTCGCAGCTTGTCGTCTGCCAAGTTAACAAGAATTATCAGAGTCCGTTGATGGAAGCTTATGTCGATGAAGTGAGAAAGTTAGAAGAGCACTTTGACGGCCTTTAGATGGAACATGTTCCAAGAGCTCAGAACGATATTGCTGATGGCCTGTCGAAGTGCGCTGCAGTTAAGTTACCTGTGGAACCAGGGATCTTTGTGCTCAAACTGACTCAACCATCCGTAACACCGTCAACTGGACAGAGCAAGAAGAGGAAGTTGATTTCTGGTGACTATTTTTCGGCGGAGCTTCCCGAAGCCGCCACCAAGAAGGTCCCCAAGATCAACACCAAGAGTGCTGAGGAGCAGTCTGCTCCGACAAGCCCTAGGGTTTGTTCCGTTGAAGCAGACGCTCCCGACAAGTTTTGCTCCGGCAAGCTTGCCGGGGAACATCAAGCTCCGGCTGAGCCGCAGGTTCTCGCCGTAGAAGCGGATGTTCCCGCAGCAGCATATGTGCCTTTAGTCCTTGTTGTCGAGCCGCAAGCTCCAGCATGGGCACAGCAGATTGTCCGTTTCCTTCAGACAGGAGAACTTCCCGAAGAGCAAGAAGAAGCGGAAAGAGTAGCCCGGCAATCAAGTATGTACCAGTTTGTCGACGACATACTGTACAGAAGAAGATTCAACGGTGTGAAATTAAAGTGTATTCCCCGGGAAGACGGACAAAAGCTGTTGGCGGAGATACATGGAGGCATATGTGGTCACCACATTGGCGCAAGAGCACTTGCTGGCAAAGCGTTCCGGCAAGGTTTCTTTTGGCCGACAGCCCTCCAGGATGCAACTGCACAAGTAACCAAGTGTGAAGCATGTCGGTTCCATTCCAGCAGATACACCAGCCAGCTCAAGCTCTCGGGCGATCCCTTTATCCTGGCCATTTTTGGTGCAGGGCTCGACATCCTCGGCCCCTTTCCCGAGCTGTCGGGGCTTTCGATGCTTATGCGTTGCAATCGACAAGTTCACAAGTGGCGGAAGTGGAAGCGGTGAGGAAGGTGACAGCATAGTCGTGATCAAGTTCTTCAGGTCGATTGTTTGCCGTTTTGGAATCCCTAACAGGATCATCACCGATAATGTACGCAATTCACGAGCCGCACCTTCATGCGATCGTCCAAGATCTTGGCGCCAAGGTGCTTAACCCTTCGCCGCTCATCAGAAGCAACGGTCAAGCGGAGAGGGCAAATGCTGAAGTGTTGCGGCGGGCTCAAGACCAGAACTTTCGACGAAGGCTGCACAAGTGCGGAAAGAAGCTGGATTGAGGAGCTGCGGTGGTTCTTTGGTCGATCGGGGCGACGCCAAATCGAGCCAGCGGCGGACACCTTCGCTCTAGTCTATGGAGAAGAGGCAGTTCTCCCCACGGAACTCGTATACGGGTCGCCTTGAGTGCTCGCTTATGATGAGCTTGAGCAAGAGCAGCTGCGACAAGATGACGCGCTGCTCCTTGAGGAAGACCGTCTTCAGGCTGCTGTACGAGCTGCTCGATACCAGCAAGCTTTGCGCCGCTACCATTGCCGCAAAGTTAATGCCAGAAGTCTCGAGGAAGGCGACCTTGTTCTTCGGTGCGTTCAGTCTGCCAAGAATTCCAACAAGTTGACGCTGAAGTGGGAAGGCCCTTACCGGGTGAAACAAGTCACTAGGCCTGGCGCTGTCCGCCTTGAGACCGAAGATGGCACTCCGGTGAGCAACTCCTGGAATATTGAGCATCTTCGTAAGTTTTACCCGTAAGGCGCGGTTGCTGAAACCCGTTCCAGCAACCACCTTTTGTACAAGTCTTGCCGCTGTTGCATGTAATCCTTTGTACAAAGCCAGGCGCAGACCCCGTGCGTAAATAAAGTTCATGTGCTCCGCGCATCTTGTCAATTTCATGCTTTTTATTTTTTTGCATGTGTTATCTGACACTTTGTGCAGCACCTGCCCCCAGTAAGCAATAACGAGCTGAAAGGCTCCATATCTTTGTTTTCTCTTCTTCCTTTTTCTCAAGAAAAGGAAGGTTCCCTCGCCCACAAGTTTGCCGGGGGGAAGGAGAAGATAACGGTGTGGACCTGTGGACCAAACGTCGTTCAAGAAACTTTCCTTGCCGGGACGCAAACGACAGAAAAGCTAAGTTGCCAAAGTTTGAGCAATCAGTTTCAAAAATTTTAAGTTATCTTCCTTGAATGACCATGCTTTGTATGGAAAACCTGTGCGCGAAGGAACCAACTCGTAGCTAGTTGTGCCCTTACTTTGTTTCGAGTCTGCTCAACAACTTAAGTGTGCTGCGACTAGTTGCGACAAGGTTTCTTGTCGGTAGCGGCACCGCCAGCAGGCTGTTGACGTTCCGCCGGCAACTTCTTGAGGACGTTGGTGAGGTTGAGGCCTGGGTTGCGGAAGGCCACCTTCACCAACACCTTTTGCAGAACTCTCGCGCAGATCGTGCGCGACTCGTCGGCCAGCTGCTTTGGGATCCTTTCCCGGAGTCGCTGGAGTGCCGCCGCCACGCCCTTGAAGAACAGAGTGAGCTTGGCGCTGGGCTGGAGGTTCTCGTTGGAGGAGTACACGAAATCCTCCATTCCCAGCTGCGCCAGCTCCTCGTCAATAACTGCGGCGATGTTCACGAGACCCTCTGTCCAGAGCTCCACAATCTCCCTAAAAGTGTTCTGGGTTTCGGCGGCCCTCGTCGGCGGCAACCGTTGGCCTTGATCTCCTCCTTCAAGGCCACCTCCCGCTCCTTGGCGCCGTCCAGCGTCTCGGTCAAAGTAGCCAGCTTCAACTCAAGATCAGCATTGGAGTCCTTGGCGGCGCTAAGTTCTTTGCCCTTCTCGACGAGACGACCCTGCAGCTCGCCATGAGTGTAGGCATCCTTCTCGCGCTCGCGCTGGAGCACGGCAAGCTCTTCGCCCCTCGCCTTGAGATCGGCCTCCAGCTGCGCCACCTTTGTCTCCAGCTCCTTCTTGGCAGCCTCGACAGTTGCGGCAGCATCCTTTACTTCCTTGAGAGCCCCGCCAAATGTTTCCTCGCGCGCGTCAAGCTCCTCCTCGTGGCTATCAAGATTAACCTTCCACTGCGCCAACTCGCCTTCCCGCGCAAACAGCTCCTCGGCGGCAAGCCGCTGTTGCTCTACAGCTTCGGCTTTCTCGAGGAGGAAGGCTTTCCGCGCCTCGATGAGTTGCGCCTGCTCCTCTGCAATGGACCGGAGGGCTTCCTGATTGTGTTCCCGGAGCTCCTCCACGCGCTTCTCGATATCCACTCCCGCCTGCGCGACAAGCGCTTCCCGGGATTCCACCTTGGCTTGTCGGGCGCGATAGAGCGACAGCAGCCTCCGCAGCAGCTGTTCCTCCTCAGGCTCACCACTGCTGCTGCTCGGTGCGTCAACCAGCGTCAGCCCAGCAGAGGCGAGCACTTCTCCGTCAAAAACTTCTCCTTCGACCGGCGCCCTGGAGCTTGACGCCCAGGGGAGCTTGATGAAGACACCATCGCCAGCCTTCAAATAGGCGTCGGGCTGGGGCTCTTCGAAGCCTGATGCTGCGGTAGCGGCGGAGGGATCTGAAGGAAATATGCCCTAGAGGCAATAATAAAGTTATTATTTATTTCCTTATTTCATGATAAATGTTTATCATTCATGCTAGAATTGTATTAACCGGAAACATGATACATGTGTGAATGCATAAACAAACAACATGTCACTAGTATGCCTCTACTAGACTAGCTTGTTAATCAAAGATGGTTATGTTTCCTAGCCATGAACAAAGAGTTGTTATTTGATTAACAAGGTCACATCATTAGTAGAATGATCTGATTGACATGACCCATTCCATTAGCTTAGCACTCGATCGTTTAGTATGTTGCTCTGCTTTTATCCATGACTTATACATGTTCCTGTAACTATGAGATTATGCAACTCCTGTTTACGGAGGAACACTTTGGGTGCTTACAAAACTTCACAACGTAACTGGGTGATTATAAAGGAGTACTACAGGTGTCTCCAAAGGCAGATGTTGGGTTGGCGTATTTGAGATTAGGTTTTGTCACTCCGATTGTCGGAGAGGTATCTCTGGGCCCTCTCGGTAATACACATCACTGAAGCCTTGCAAGCAATACAATTAATGAGTTAGCTGTGAGATGATGTATTACGGAGCGAGTAAAGAGACTTGCGATAACGAGATTGAACTAGGTATTGGATACCGACGATCGAATCTCGGGCAAGTAACATACCGATGACAAAGGGAACAACGTATGTTGTTATGCGGTCGACCGATAAAGATCTTCGTAGAATATGTAGGAACCAATATGGGCATCCAGGTCCGCTGTTGGTTATTGACCGGAGGCGTGTTTGGTCATGTCTACATTGTTCTCGAACCGTAGGGTCCGCACGCAAGGTTTCGATGATAGTTATTATGAGTTTATGTATTTTGATGTACCGAAGAAGTTGAGTCCCGGATGTGATCACGGACATGTCGAGAGTCTCGAAATGATCGAGACATAAAGATTGATATATTGGACAGCTATATTCGGACACGGAAAGGTTCCGGAAGTTTCGGAGAAAACGGAGTGCCGGAGGGTTACGGAACCCCGGGAAGTTATGGGCCTTAGTGGGCCAGAGGGGAGAGAGGGCCGCACAGGAGGTGGCGCCCCAGTCGAATAGGACAAGGAGGCGCCCCCTCCCTCTCCCTCTCCCTCCTTCCTTCCCCTTCTCCTTCCTAGTTGGACTAGGAGAGGGAGTCCTACTCAACTAGGAGGGACTCCCCCTCCTGGCGCACCACTAGGGCGGCCGGCCTCCCCTCCCTCCTTTATATCTGAGGGGGGGCACCCTAGCACACACAAGTTTGATCTACGGATCGTTCCTTAGCCGTGTGCGGTGCCCCCCTCCACCATATTCCACCTCGGTCATATCGTCGCGAAGCTTAGGCAAAGCCCTGCGCCGGTAGAACATCAAGATCGTCACCACGCCGTCGTCTTGTGGAACTCTCCTCGACACTCGGCTGGATCAGAGTCTGAGGGGCGTCATCGAGCTGTACGTGTGTCAAGAACTCGGGGCGCCGAATGTAACGCGCGGGATCGGTCGGATCGCGAGGAGAAGCGTCGACTACTTCCTCTACGTTGTGATCGCTTCGCCGGGTCTCACGAGGGTGCGTAGACAACACTCTCCCCTCTCGTTCCTATACATCACCATGATCTTGCGTGTGCGTAGGAAATTTTTGAAATTACTACGTTCCCCAACAGTGGCATCCGAGCCTAGGTTTTTCTATGGTTTGATGTTTTGCACGAGTAGAACACAAGTGAGTTGTGGGCGATACAAGTCATACTACCTACCAGCATGTCATACTTTGGTTCAGCGGTATTGTGAGATGAAGCGGCCCGGACCGACATTACGCGTACGCTTACGCGAGACTGGTTTCACCGCTACGAGCACTCGTTGCTTAAAGGTGACTGGCGGGTGTCTGTCTCTCTCACTTTAGTTGAACCGAGTGTAGCTACGCCGGTCCTTGAGAAGGTTAAAACGGAGTCTATTTGTGAAATATCGTTGTGGTTTTGATGCGAGGTGAGACTGGTTCTTGCTTAAGCCCGTAGCAGCCACGTAAAATTTGCAACAACAAAGTAGAGGACGTCTAACTTGTTTTTGCAGGGCATGTTGTGATGTGATATGGTCAAGACGTGATGCTATATTTTATTGTATGAGATGATCATGTTTTGTAACCGAAGTTATCGGCAACTGGCAGGAGCCATATGGTTGTCGCTTTATTGTATGCAATGCAATCGCCCTGTAATGCTTTACTTTATCACTAAGCGGTAGCGATAGTCGTAGAAGCATAAGTTTGGCGAGACGACAACGATACTACGATGGAGATCGAGGTGTCGCGCCGGTGACGATGGTGATCATGGTGGTGCTGCAGAGATGGAGATCACGAAGCACATGATGATGATGACCATATCATATCACTTATATTGATTTGCATGTGATGTTTATCTTTTATGCATCTTATCTTGCTTTGATTGATGGTAGCATTATAAGATGATCTCTCACTAAATTATCAAGAAGTGTTCTCCCAGTATGCACCGTTGCCAAAGTTAAATCGTGCCCGGACACCACGTGATGATCGGGTGTGATAAGCTCACGTCCATCTACAACGGGTGCAAGCCAGTTTTGCACGCAGAATACTCGGGTTATACTTGACGAGCCTAGCATATGCAGATATGGCCTCGGAACACGGAGACCGAAGATCGGCGTGAATCATATAGTAGATATGATCAACATAAGATGTTCACCATTGAAAACTACTCCATTTCACGTGATGATCGGTTATGGTTTAGTTGATTTGGATCACGTAATCACTTAAGATGACTAGAGGGATGTCTGTCTAAGTGGGAGTTCTTAAGTAATATGATTAATTGAACTTAAATTTATCATGAACTTAGTACCTGATAGTATCTTACTTGTTTATGTTTGTTTGTAGATAGATGGCTCGTGCTGTTGTTCCGTTGAATTTTAATGCGTTCCTTGAGAAAGCAAAGTTGAAAAATGATGGTAGCAATTACACGGACTGGGTCCGTAACTTGAGGATTATCCTCATTGCTGCATAGAAGAGTTACGTCCTGGATGCACCGCTAGGTGCCAGGCCTGCTGCTGGAGCAACACCAGATGTTGTGAACGTCTGGCAAAGCAAAGCTGATGACTACTCTATAGTTCAGTGTGCCATGCTTTACGGCTTAGAACCGGGACTTCAACGACGTTTTGAACGTCATGGAGCATATGAGATGTTCCAGGAGTTGAAGTTAATATTCCAACAGAATGCCCGGATTGAGAGATATGAAGTCTCCAATAAGTTCTATAGCTGCAAGATGGAGGAGAATAGTTCTGTTAGTGAGCACATACTCAGAATGTCTGGGTACTACAATCACTTGACGCAATTGGGAGTTAATCTTCCGGATGATTGTGTCATTGACAGAATTCTTCAATCACTGCCACCAAGCTACAAAGGCTTCGTGATGAACTATAATATGCAAGGGTTAGTGTCGTGGATTTGTCACGGCAGATGTCCTAGCATAAGGACTTAGCCGTGGAGCCATCGCTACGGGTTTACTTGCAGGGGTTAAAGCGGACACAAAGACACGAGGGTTTATACTAGTTCGGCCCCTTCGATGAAGGTAAAAGCCTACGTCTAGTTGTGATGGAATTGATGTAGTCTCGATGGCTAGGGAGCAAATAAGCTTCGCCTAGGCTCGAGCTGTGGTTGTCTCTCCTTGAACCGCCGCCGGGTCGTCCCCTTATATACACGAGTGACGCCCGTCGGTTTGCAGAGTCCCAACCGGTTCATATTCGTATCCCGGTTGGTATCTCTCTATTCCTAACTTACAATACAAGTTATACATCAGGCCGGTTTACGGCTACAAGTTCTAAACCAACTACAGGCCTTGGGCCTTTCCATGATTACACTACTAGCGGAGTTAACCCGGCCCAAGCTTGGCCGGTTTACACCTAGTGGTAATATCCCCAACATTAGGCCCCAGATTGATTTGAACTGGTTCATGTCAATCCTTCACAGAACCTGCATCTTGGACATCTTCTTTGTTTGATAAACCGTCACGTCGTCATTGCTTCTGATCACTGTAAACCGGCATAATATCGTTGCTTCTGGTCACTGTAAACCGGCATGACGTCGTCTTGAAGTTTATCCTTTATAACGCCTTCTTTAATGACCGTCCCTGGATTCACGCGCTTGACCTAGCTTTATCGCCTTATAAATAGGACCGAAGGGTCATTCATTTTTCCTTCGCTTCCTCTTCTTCTTCTTCCTCGCCGCTGCCTTTGGAGCTCCGCTGCCGTCATCAACGTCTGCTTCGTCCTTGGCCGCTGCATCAACCTGTTCGGACCAGAATACCGCGGCCTTTCTCCGCATCTCCTCCGTTTCCGGTAAATCTCTTACCCTTCTTCAGTCTGTTCCCTCACCTTAGATCTGTTTCTAGGGTTCGAGCTTCATACCATGTTCTTCGTATGTTTTCACTTTTCTAGCCTTTGAGCCATGCTATGAATCCCGTTCTGTACCAAACGGCGACTCCTGCGTATCCGCTGCACTTTCTCATCTTAATCCAATAGATCTTCTGCATATATATATATACCTTATGGTGCATTTCCTGTTTCTTCTTTACTTTCGCGACGCTTTTCCTGTTTTCTGAAAACCCACGTTTGATCCGTAGTAAACATGAACTTTTGTGAAACCTGTTTCTGTCCACGACTTCGATTACCTTCAAAGCCAAGATTGGGCGGTTTAACTCACCATGGTAAAAAGCTGCTAAACCGGCACCGGTACACCATTAGTCCCCTTGTTGAACCGCCAGGATATATCCGACATCATCCGACAACACGCTGATTTATAGGAACCGCCTCCGGTTTATCATAACTTAAATCAATCACTCTATAGTAAGTACTTTCTTAAACCGGATCCTTCTCCTTGTAGATCTTATGATGGCCAAACAGGTGTATGAATGCAACTGGGTTCCTTCCCGCGTCTCCGAGACACAGTTGAAAGAACTGGTATCAATCGGCGCTTTAGATGATCAAAACACAATCCATTGGAGGGTTCCTGGAGAGGAATGTCCTCCCACCCCTCAGGAAGGAGAAGTTGTGGTTTTCGCGGATCACTTGGCCCGGGGTTTCAAACCGCCCGGGTCAAAATTTTACCGGGACGTGATGGCCAATTTTCAACTTCGTCCCCAAGATATCGGCCCCAATTCTGTTACCAACCTGTGCCATTTTCAAGTGCTGTCCGAAGCATATCTGCAAGAGGAACCCTCTGTTGAACTGTTCAGGGATCTCTTCCACCTAAACCGCCGCACCGAATTCACCGATGGCCCCAATACCGAATTGGGCGGTATGGATATCCAGAAGAGGAAGGAGATTACTTATCCCCACGTCAAACTCCACACTCATCCCAAAGAGTGGAACGCGACTTGGTTCTACTGCAAAGACACTTCCCCTGAAGGTGAAAATCCTTTACTGGTTTTTCGTCGAGCGGCTCAGCAACACTCATCCCTTTCCGCAACGATTGACTGCCAAAGAAAGAAGCAAATACGCTCCACAACTATCCAAGCTTCGGGCCTTCATGGCCAACGGTTTGACTGGGATCGATCTGGCACGCTGCTGGTTATCTTGGGGCATATTGCCTCTGAGCCGGCGTTCCGGTTTGATGTGCCAGTATACCGGCAGCGTCGATGACCCACTCCGACACACCAAACTGGAACTGTCTGAAGATGAAGTCACGGATTCAGTGAGGAAGATGCTGAATGAACCGGAGCACCTTTGTGCCCAAACCGGCTTGGCTCCTTACTGCACCTTCAACGCACCTCCTGCGGTAAGTCTCTGACTGTGTCATCATTAAATACTGCTATTACTTTCATACTTCCAACTCTCAATTATTTCTGATCCAGGGTGATAATCCGTTTTGGAGCAAGAAACTCTCTCAAGACAAAGCGGACAAGGCTGGGCGGCCAAACCGGCCCACAAGTTGTTAAGAAATCCGCCCACAAGAGGAAAACCACGGCTTCGTCTGATCCGGCCATCGATGATGATGTGGGTAATCCGGAACTTGATTCTCTTGGCTTGTTTTTTACCGTCTTATTGATGGCGATGCTTGTCGGGACGCCTTTGAAGCCAACAACGCAGGATTTGCTTTGAGGTAACCATTCTCTCTTCCGATTCAACAGATTTGCCTTCACCAAAATTTGGCCGGCAAACCGGAAAGTTAACTTTCTCACCCCTTGCTTACTTGGATCCCAAACTTCTTATGAAGACACAGCAGCATGAAGCTCGCCGACAACCCGCACAGCCGGACGTGTAGTTACCTCTGCCGGTTTACCAAACAGCCCGGCTCGAAGCGCCGCACCGAGGTTTCAACCTTTTATTACCTTGAATTCCAAAGCGGTTTATTCCGTCAACCTCTTAATCCGTCCGACTCGATTATCAGGTCACCTCCCATTAATCCTCTGGCGAATCATCGACCACTCAGCTGCCACCGTTGAAGATAGCCGTCGGGTAAGTTCATACAGTCATATGCTTGTTGATTTCTTCTGTAATGTACACGCCTTACTCCTGAATCTTTGCTTCTCGTAACCAAACTGAAACCCAGCAAAAAGGCTCTTTGGACAAAACAAGTGAAGAGGCTGCCGCTTGAGATCATGGCGGGCACGGATCTCGAAAATGTTGCTTCTGAAGATATTCCAACTGACCCTCTGGTTCAAGAAGATGTTATTCCTGAGGAGAGGCCTATGGATGTTTCAATGTCTGTTGATCCACCTGCTAGTACTATCCGGTCTGAAAAGCCTCAAAGTCCTATTGAAGCGGCTGTGCCCACACGATCCGTCGAACCAAAAGATGACGACGTTGTAATTACTGGAACAGGCCACTCTGATCCGGGTAACGCTGCAACTCTAACCCGGCATACTGTGAAGGAGGATTCTTCCCATTTGAACAAAGGAAAGTGGGCTGCTGAGCTGGAAACATATGCTGCTTTAAGCGCCCAAGACCTTCACTCCGGATACCTGAATCAGCTTTACAGTAGCCGTGATTATGAAGCTGGCTTGGTGAAACTAATGAGAGACAAATTTGAGGTAACACTCCTTTCCTTTTTACCGGTATAATAGTCCTTGTAGCCCCCAAGGGCCGGTTTGTAATCTTTGATCAAACTGGGACTTGATAACTTCCTTTGATGGATTTTATAATCTTCCCTCGTAACCACCAGGGCCGGTTTACCGATGCACACTTAAATCGGTACTCCAAAAAATTTCCTGATAATACTGTAATAGAATCAAATAGCCGTTAGCCCCCAAGTGCCGAGTTGAATACTCGTATTCAACTTGGGACTTTGCCATGTATTAGCAGTAGAAAGATTGAAGGTACATTAGCCCCCAAGTGTCAAGCATATAACTGTGTTGTATGATTGAGACTTTAACTTGAATTGTTGGCTGATCATATGCACAGGCTGAGGTGAAAATCAAGGATGATCGAATCGCCGATTTACAGGCGGCACTGAAAACCCAGCAGGCCGAGACAGACAAAGCCAAGAAGGAGCTAACCAGTGCCTTGACTGCTGCGGAATAGGTGAAGGAAAACATGAAGAAGGAACAGGCGGTCTGGGCCACCGAAAAGGCCAACTTGCTCAAACGGGCCGAGAATGCCGAAGCTGCCCTTAAACCGGTGGTGGATGATCTGACAGCCGTGAAGCGGCAAGTGCATTCTATGACGGCAGCCATCTTCGGTAAGTTCCCTGTGAATAAGCGCAACATGCTTTTTCTGCTGCCCCATTATTCCTGTTTAAAACTATCCTGTTATCATATGCAGGCACACGTGTTGGGCACTTGGGTAACGACGTGCGGAAGAAACTGAAAGCCGTCTACACTTTAGTGGAACAGCTATATACCGGAGCCCAGCGCGTCATTACCACAATGTCCCATAACAATCCAGCGCCGTCCCTGATCCAAGATACCCTGAACCGGCTATCCATCCTTCCCTCCCGGATTGAAGAGGTAAAGAAATCTGCTGCACGAACCGGAGCCATCAATGCCTTGATCCGAGCCAAAGCCTGGGTGCCGGATTTTGACCCCGTGGAAGCAGCTCAAGGCTATCCCAGTGTGAAGGAAGACAGCTCCGACTTTAGTGAAGAGGACTTGCGTGCGATAAACCGTGCGGTACGCCCGTTGGCTTGTCAATTAGCGGAAGAAGCCGATTTGGAACACTACCAAGCCCAATATAATGAGCAGAACAAGCGTGTGTCCGCTCCAACCTTTGAACCGGAAAACTTGATTCCTCCAATCCGTAAGCATACCTACGCACCTGACATTGAACCGTCGTCTTTGATTCACGACGAAGCTGTTTTTCAAGCGCTGATGGGAATCGACTGGACTTCTGTGGATTTCCAGCCGATGGGTAGAGATGAAGATGCTGAAGCGGCGGAGGATGACGAACAATCGTGAACCGGAACCGATTTAAACATCTTTCCTGTTTGTCCCAAAAAACAATGATTCTCATTTGGGCACTGTGTTGCCTTGTAATAGCTGTAGTCAAAACTTTGCTGCCTGGGTATGCCTTCGTGCATCGAGGAAAATTTGTTTGATTCACATCCCCTGCAACCAAAAGATTGAACTTCGGCGGCGGTGACACCGCCAGCCGGTTTATGGCATCCAATATATTTTGTGTATTGAAAATCGATTAGTATGTGATACAAATACCTGCCGTATTTGGGCATAAAGCTGGCGTAGCCAATCTTGAAGCGGAGGCCTTTAAAAACCATGACCGTCTGGGGAAACAATAATTCCCTCATAAGCCTGCTAAATCAGCACAAGCCCCCATGTTTCTCCGTAAGGATGAACCGGAAGAAGGTAAACCGGAAAAATAAAAACTTCGGTGTAATACCAAACCGTGTCCTATCAGTTTGTTACTGACAGCTAAACCGGATAAAAATATTCGTTGGGTTGAAAACGCAACAAAAATCGAATACCAAATATGGCAACAAAGGCAATAACTCTTTGCAAAAGGAAAGCTTCATGGAGCTGGTCAGATGGCATTACCATGGTCGACGCAACCAAGCCCCGAAGGCGAAGCGATGGTGCTAGTCGGCCGGTCCCCAAAGACTCTTGGCGAGTCGCCGGCCAAGTGGCATGACATTGGTTGGTTCGACCAAGCTCCAAGTGGCGCTGGCCCTATTGGCCGACCAAGAGGCGTGACCGGTTCAGACGTGACCGTGTCCCCAAATGATCTGGTGGCTTTTCGCCTATCAAGAGGTGTTGCGTTGGTTCGGACACCGACCAAGCCCCCAAGTGATAAATATAATCTGTCAAGGGGTAAACCGGAGGCCGCTTTAAAAAGAAGCACTCCATGTAACCACACATGAAAAGAAAAGCAGAGACCCGCTTTAGCTGAGGCCCGATTTTTATTATATCGAAGATAATATATACATTGTTATGCTATGTACATAATCTGAGCCGATGACTCAAGTGTAGTAAGGTCGAAGATGAGCTATATTACACGGCCTATTGGTCTCCTCTTCTGATGTACGTGAATCTTTACGCTCTCGAATATCAACCAGATAGTAGGAACCGTTGTGTAGATTCTTGCTGACCACAAAGGGTCCTTCCCAAGGCGGGGATAGCTTATGCATATCTGTCTGGTCTTGGATGAGACGAAGCACCAAATCTCCTTCCTGAAAGGCTCTGGTTTTAACCCGGCGGCTGTGATAACGACGGAGATCCTGCTGGTAAATCGCCGACCGAGCGGCTGCCATATCACGCTCCTCATCCAGTAGGTCCAAAGCGTCCTGTCGTGCCACCTCATTGTCCGCTTCAACATAAGCCGCTACATGGGGCAAATCGTGCACGACATCACCGGGAGAACTGCTTCGCTCCATAAACCATGAAGAAAGGCGTGTAGCGATGAGACCGGTTTGGCGAGTAT
Source organism: Aegilops speltoides (assembly GCA_021437245.1). Classification (NCBI taxonomy): domain Eukaryota; kingdom Viridiplantae; phylum Streptophyta; class Magnoliopsida; order Poales; family Poaceae; genus Aegilops; species Aegilops speltoides. The sequence continues at coordinate 485,173,835 of CM038145.1, forward strand.
TGATACTCCATAGTACCGATGGGAGCTCTTCAACCCAGCACCACGGTGTTCTCTGTAATGGAACCGAAGTCGGGTTTGATGCCTCGCAAGATTTCTGATTAGCACGTTCGCCTGCCCGTTGGGTGGGGTGCGCCATCGACGATACATCAAGCGGATATGCTCACGTTCACGAAATTCTTTCATAGCTCCCTTGGACAGATTAGTACCATTGTCGATAATGATCTTGTGCGGAAAGCCAAACGGAAAATCACCTTTTGATGAACTGCATCGCTGTTGCCGCATCACACTTCTTGTGAGTTCCGCTTCAACCCACTTGGTGAACTTGTCCACTGCCACTAACAGGTGGGTCTTCTTATCTTTGGATCGCTTAAAAGGCCCGACCATATCCAGCCCCCATGTCGCAAACGGACACGTTATTGGGATCATCCGCAACTCTTGTGCCGGTACATGGGCACGCCTGGAGAATTTCTGACACCCATCACACCGTTTGACCAAGTCCTCCGCATCAGCATGAGCAGTTAACCAGTAAAATCCATGACGGAATGCCTTCGCCACCAGGGACTTTGAACCGGCATGATGCCCACAATCCCCTTCATGGATTTCTCGTAAAATTTCACAACCTTCCTCAGGGGAAACACAGCGTTGAAACGCCCCTGAAACACTGCAATGATGCAACTCACCATTAAGAATCGTCATAGACTTGGGCGCGGACTATCATGCGGCGTAACCTCATCGTCTGGCAACTCTCCTCTAGTCATATATGCAAGGTAAGGAACCGTCCAATCCGGAATAGCATGTAATGCCGCCACCAACTGAGCCTCCGGATCAGGAATCGCCAAATCCGCTTCACCAGGGAGCTGTACCGACGGGTTGTGCAAGACGTCCAGAAAGACATTAGGTGGCACGGTTTCGCCGAGAACCCAAAGCGGCTTAAAGCGTCGCCGCCGTTCTTCCGGCGATCCACATGATCCACTTGATAGCCCTTGAAGTAACCTGCAATGTTATCCACCTCTCGACGATATGCGGCCATGAGGGGGTCCTTAGAATCCCAAGTGCCAGATACTTGCTGAGCCACCAGGTCCGAGTCACCGAAGCACTTAACCCGGCTTAAATTCATCTCCTTAGCCATCCGGAGACCATGGAGCAAAGCTTCGTACTCAGCTGCATTATTAGAACAAGGGAACATTAGACGGAGAACGTAGCAAAACTTATCACCTCGTGGGGAAGTTAAAACGACTCCAGCCCCCGAGCCTTCCAATTGTCTGGATCCGTCAAAATGAATAGTCCAGTATGTGTGATCCGGCTTCTCCTCTGGTGCTTGTAACTCTGTCCAGTCATTAATGAAATCAACAAGGGCTTGTGACTTTACCGCCGTGCGCGGCATATACTTTAGCCCATGCGGCCCAAGCTCGATGGCCCATTTTGCAATCCGGCCAGTCGCCTCCCGGTTCTGTATGATGTCACCCAAGGGAGCTGAACTAACCACTGTAATAGGGTGCCCTTGGAAATATTGTTTTAGTTTCCGGCTGGCCATAAAAACACCGTAGACTAGCTTCTGCCAATGCGGATATCTCTGTTTGGACTCAATAAGCACCTCGCTGATATAATAAACCGGCCGTTGGACCGGATACTCCTTTCCTGCCTCCTTGCATTCCACCACAATGGCTACGCTCACTGCTCGAGCATTGGCTGCCACATATAACAACAGCGGCTCCTTGTCGACCGGGGCCGCAAGAACAGGTGGGTTAGCCAATTGCCGCTTTAGATCCTCAAAGGCTTCATCAGCAGCTGGACTCCAGACGAAATTATCTGTCTTCCTCAGCATCTGGTATAAGGGGATGGCCTTCTCTCCGAGGCGGCTGATAAACCGGCTCAATGCAGCAACCCGGCCCGCCAGGCGTTGAACATCGTTGATACACTTCGGTTTAGCCAAGGAAGTGATGGCTTTAATTTTCTCCGGATTGGCCTCGATTCCTCTGTTAGACACCAGGAACCCCAATAACTTGCGGTAGGAACACCAAAAACACACTTGGCGGATTAAGCATCATCTTATAAGCGCGCAAGTTGTCGAAGGTCTCCTTCAAATCTTCCACCAGTGTCTCCTTTTGTCTTGATTTCACCACGATGTCGTCTACATAAGCATGCACATTGCGGCCAATCTGCGTGTGCAAGCAATTTCATACACACCCGATAAGTAGCACAGGCACTCTTGAGCCCAAAAGGCATAGACACATAGCGAAGGCTCCAAAGGGAGTTATAAGCGCCGTCTTCTCCTGGTCCTTAACTGCCATTTTGATCGATGATATCCGAGTATCGTCCAAAAACTTAAACGCCTCATCCTGCCGTGGCATCTATAATCTGATCGATGCGGGGAGAGCAAAAGGATCTCTGGGCAGGCTTTGTTGAGATCTGTAGTCCACACACATCGCCGGTGCCGTTTTCTTAAGAACCAGCACCGGATTAGCAAGCCACTCTGGATGAAACACCTCAATGATAAAACCAGCCGCCAGGAGCCTGGCTACCTCTTCCCCAATGGCCTTGCGCCTCTCTTCATTAAACCGGCGGAGGAACTGTTTCACCGGTTTATACTTAGGATCCACATTAAGTGTGTGCTCAGCGAGTTCCCTCGGTACACCTGGCATGTCAGATGGCTTCCATGCAAAGATGTCCCGGTTCTCACGGATGAACTCGATGAGCGCGCCTTCCTATTTGGGATCCAGGTTGGCACTGATAGTGAACTGCTTGGACGAATCGCCTGGCACAAAGTCAACAAGCTTGGTTTCAGCTGCCGATTTAAATTTCAGATCTGATTCATGCTCTGTAGCGGGCTTCTTCAAAGGGGTCATATCTGCCGGATCAACATTGTCCTTATAAAATTTCAACTCCTCCGTGGCACAGACCGCTTCTGCATAAGCTGCATCTCCTTCCTCACATTCTAAAGCGACTCGGCGGCTTCCATGCACCGTTATTGTTCCTTTGTAACCCGGCATTTTGAGCTGCAAGTAGATATAACAAGGTCGTGCCATGAACTTAGCATAAGCTGGCCGTCCAAACAAGGCATGATATGGGCTCCGGATTTTCACCACTTCAAAAGTTAGCTTTTCAGACCGAGAATCATGCTCATCTCCAAAGGCCACATCCAGGGCTATCTTACCAATAGGATAAGCAGATTTGCCTGGTACTACACCATGGAACACCGTATTGGACGGTCTGAGATCTTTATCTGTGAGACCCATGCGACGGAAAGTGTCATAATACAATATATTGATACTGCTTCCTCCATCCATGAGTACCTTAGTAAACTTATAGCCCCCCACCTGGGGATCTACCACCAAAGCCAGCTGACCCGGATTATCAACCCGGGGGGGATGGTCATCTCTACTCCATATGATAGGCTGCTCTGACCAGCGCAAATACCGCGGCAAGGCCGGTTCAACAGAGTTTACTGCCCGTTTGTGAAGCTTCCGATCCCGTTTGTCCAAACTGGTTGTGAAAACATGATACTGCCCGCCATTCAACTGCTTTGGTTGGCTCTGGTAGCCTGACTGTTGCTGCTGCTGCTGGCCCCCTTGATTACTCTGATTATTGAGATTGCTATGCCCCGAACCAGAAGCTCCGTCCTAACCCGGCCCATGGAAACCGGATCCTGAACCACCACCTGACCCCTGGTCATATCGGAAAGCATCGGAATTTTTGAACTCCTGCATAATATAACAATCTTTCCAAAGATGATTCGATGGGGATTCCTTCGTTCCATGCTTGGGGCAAGGCTGATTCAACAAGTAATTCAAACGGTTTGCACTAGCATTTGGACCCCGATTCGACTTGCTCTCTGCGCTGGCCTCTCATCCTGCGCATTAGTGTTAGCTCTGAAATCCGGATTACCGTCACCTTGCGCTTGCCCCGTTCCATGACCTGCGGTTTGAAATGCTGCTGCTTGGAGTTGCCGTTCTTCTTTCCCTTCCCTGCTTCATCATCATCTGCTTCGGGATCCTTGGTACTGTCTGAATCGGCATATTTTACCAAAGCGGCCATGAGGGTTCCCATATCATTGCAGAACCGCTTCATACGTCCCAGTTTAAATTTCAAAGGCTCAAACCGGCAGTTGCTTTCCAATGTTATGATTGCCGAGTCAGCATTGATCCGGTCCGAAGAGTGCAAAATCTCAGACACACGGCGCACCCAACGGGTTGTTGACTCCCCTTCTTCCTGAACGCAAGCCGCCAAGTCTACTATGGACTTGGGCTGCTTACATGTATCCTTGAAATTCTGGATAAAACGGGCCCGTAGCTGCCCCCATGAACTGATAGAATTAGGCGGCAAGCTTTTCAACCAAGTACGCGCTGTGCCCTCCATCATCATGGTGAAGTACTTTGCACACGCGGCTTCATCAACATCCAACATCTCCATGGCCATCTCATAACTCTCAACCCATGCCTCAGGGGATAGATCTGCAGTGTAATTTGGCACCTTGCGCGGGCCTTTAAAATCCTTAGGCAGACGCACATTACGCATAAGCGGGATTAGACAGGCACTCCTAAAGCGGAGGTAACCCTGGTCCGGCGAAGGTGGTAGGGCGAACCGGTGTGTGTTGATCCGCGTCACCCTGCGCTGCTAACTCGGCCTCTCTGCGTGCTCGGGCCCGATCCACCACCTCCTGAGCATCACGACCGCCGCCTATCTGGTGATTGCCTCGGGCGCTTCACGGTCCCGCGCATTTGATAGGGCGGTTCATCCATGCGCTTTGTTGTAGCTCCGTCTTGGGACAGGGTAGAGTGAATCCGATCGCGGCTGTATGAATATGCTTCCTGCTGGATCAGCGCAGTTCGGAGAAGCTCCTTAACCCGGCGTGTCTCAACTGCTTGTGGGGAATCTCCTTCGACTGGGATCGCCTCCAATCATGCTGCAGCCGCAACAAGGTTGTCCATAGGGTTGGAGTAATGGCCCGGGGGCGTCTGTACCGGCGGAGGAATCACGATGTGCTGCTGCGGAGGCTCCATCAGGCGTGGTTGGACCGTCGCTCCCGCTCCTGGTGCCTCAATCCGGTTTACCTCCCTATGCTGGGGCGGATTACTGGGTCCGGCTCCCGGGGTCTGAAAGAGATTTCTAGGATCAAATCCTGACGGTAGGCGTGATCTATACTTCCGCCTCAGCACCTCTGCGCGACTCTGGTCGAGCATGAGTTTGTAAGCTTGCGCATCTAAAGCGGCCCGCTCTGTAGCCATACGCTCCTTCTGCCGCCAGATCCGCTTTGGCTTGCGTGATCTGCTCTTTCACCCTTGCGATTTCTGCATTATGAGCCCCCTGGTCTCTAGGGCTGTCCACCGCCATAAGTGCTGCCAGCGATCGAACAGAGATCGACAAAACTTGAACGGCGGGCGCAGGGGCTCTGCCCTGCTTGCCGCTGCTGAACGAAAAAGCATTGTTGCTGCGGTTGAAGAAAGGTTTGCGACCTGCGTATCGCCATGAATACACCGATCCGGTTTAAGCGGCTTGGGGGTCCGGAATCATGTCACCGTCGGAACAGCCCTCGATCATATCATCCTCGCAATCTGGTACAATGATTCGGTCTCTCTGCTGAAGATTCATCGCCGGAATAAGCAGCGGTCTCGCTACCGTGCTCGAACCGCATCATACTCCCCTCCATGGGTGACTCCGGCGAAGACATGCCTCTCGGCGGTTTAGCCGGGCTGGTTCTTGTATGCTGAGCCGTCTCGGCGAGGTCGGTGCAGATGTCCGGCTCAGCCCGAGCCCTCCGATCTTGCCGATGAAGGCGTGTATGCGCGAAGGGACCGGTACCCATACTCGATTGAATCGGCCTCGGGACCCCATCCAGCATCGTCGATGTAGATCCGGCCGCGACGACTCTTGGTCATCCGGCCCACGACGTAGCCTTCGAGTCCTTTGAGCTTGCCCTCCAAGATCGTCAAACCATCGTGCGATAGCCCCACGGTGGGCGCCAACTGTCGTTGATTTGTCACAGCAGATGTCCTAGCATAAGGACTTAGTCGTGGAGCCATTGCTACGGGTTTACTAGCAGGGGTTAAAGCGGACACAAAGACACGAGGGTTTTATACTAGTTCGGCCCCTTCGATGAAGGTAAAAGCCTACGTCTAGTTGTGATGGAATTGATGTAGTCTCGATGGCTAGGGAGCAAATAAGCTTCGCCTAGGCTCGAGCTGTGGTTGTCTGTCCTTGAACCGCCGCCGGGTCGTCCCCTTATATACACAGTGGCGCCCGTCGTTTTGCGAGTCCCAACGGTTCATATTCGTATCCCGGTTGGTATCTCTCTATTCCTAACTTACAATACAAGTTATACATCAGGCCGGTTTACGGCTACAAGTTCTAAACCAACTACAGGCCTTGGGCCTTTCCATGATTACACTACTAGCGGAGTTAACCCGGCCCAAGCTTGGCCGGTTTACACCTAGTGGTAATATCCCCAACAGTTAGTAAAGACTATACCTGAGCTCTTCGCAATGCTAAAGGCTGCGGAGGTAGAAATCAAGAAGGAGCATCAAGTGTTGATGGTCAATAAGACCACTAGTTTCAAGAAGAAAGGTAAAGGGAAGAAGAAGGGGAACTTCAAGAAGAACAGCAAGCAAGTTGCTGCTCAGGAGAAGAAACCCAAGTCGGACCTAAGCCTGGCCGAGTGCTTCTCCGCAAGCGATAGTCCTTTGAAGCGGAACTGCCCCAAGTATTTGGCGGATAAGAAGGATGGCAAGGTGAACAAAGGTATATGTGATATACATGTTATTGATGTGTACCTTACTAGAGCTCGTAGTAGCACCTGGGTATTTGATACTGGTTTTGTTGCTAATATTTGCAACTCGAAACAGGGACTACGGATTAAGCGAACTCTGGCAAAGGACGAGGTGACGATGCGCGTGGGAAATGGTTCCAAAGTCGATGTGATCGCGGTCGGCACGCTACCTCCACATCTACCTTCGGGATTAGTTTTAGACCTAAATAATTGTTATTTGGTGCCTGCGTTGAGCATGAACATTATATCTGGATCTTGTTTGATGCGAGACGGTTATTCATTTAAATCAGAGAATAATGGTTGTTCTATTTATATGAGTAATATCTTTTATGGTCATGCACCCTTGAAGAGTGGTCTATTTTGATGAATCTCGATAGTAGTGATACACATATTCATAATGTTGAAACCAAAAGATGCAGAGTTGATAATGATAGTGCAACTTATTTGTGGCACTTGCCGTTTAGGTCATATCGATTGTAAAGCGCATGAAGAAACTCCATCTTGATGGACTTTTGGAGTCACTTGATTATGAATCACTTGGCACTTATGAACCGTGCCTCATGGGCAAGATGACTAAAACCCGTTCTCGGTACTATGGAGAGAGCAACAGATTTGTTGGAAATCATACATACAGATGTATGTAGTCCGATGAATGTTGAGGCTCGTGGCGGATATCGTTATTTTCTCACCTTCACAGATGACTTAAGCAGATATGGGTATATCTACTTAATGAAACATAAGTCTGAAACATTTGAAAAGTTCAAAGAATTTCAGAGTGAAGTTGAAAATCATCGTAACAAGAAAATTAAATTTCTACGATCTGATCGTGGAGGAGAATATTTGAGTTACAAGTTTGGTCTACATTTGAAACAATGCGGAATAGTTTCGCAACTTACGCCACCCGGAACACCACAGCGTAATGGTGCGTCCGAACGTCGTAATCGTACTTTACTAGATATGGTACGATCTATGATGTCTCTTACAGATTTACCGCTATCGTTTTGGGGTTATGCTCTAGAGACGGCCGTATTCACACTGAATAGAACACCGTCGAAATCCGTTGAGACGACACCTTATGAACTGTGGTTTGGCAAGAAACCAAAGTTGTCGTTTCTTAAAGTTTGGGGATGCGATGCTTACGTGAAAAAGCTTCAACCTGATAAGCTCGAACCCAAATCGGAGAAATGTGTCTTCATAGGATACCCAAAGGAGACAGTTGGGTACACCTTCTATCACTGATCCGAAGGCAAGACATTCGTTGCTAAGAATGGATCCTTTCTAGAGAAGGAGTTTCTCTCGAAAGAAGTGAGTGGGAGGAAAGTAGAACTTGATGAGGTAATTGTACCTTCTCCTTACTTGAAAGTAGTTTGTCGCAGAAACCGGTTTCGAGACACCTACACCAAGTAGTGAGGAAGTTGATGATGTTGATCATGAAACTTCAGATCAAGTTGCTCTGAGAACCTCGTAGATCAACGAGTAAGATCCGCACGAGTGGTACGGTAATCCTGTTCGGAAATCATGCTACTAGATCATGATGAACCCACGAACTATGAAGAAGCGATGGTGAGCCCAGATTCCATAAAATGGCTTGAGGCCATGAAATCGAGATGGGATCCATGTATGAAAACAAAGTATGGACTTTGGTTGACTTGCCCGAGGGTAGGCAAGCAATAGAAAACAAGTGGATCTTCAAGAAGAAGACCGACGCCGACGGTAATGTTATTGTCTACAAAGCTCGACTTGTCGCAAAGGTTTTCGACAAGTTCAAGGGATTGACTACGATGAGACCTTCTCACCCGAGCGATGCTTAAGTCTGTCCGAATCATGTTAGCAATTGCGAATTTTATGATTATGAAATTTGGCAAATGGATGTAAAGACTGCATTCTGAATGGATTTACGGAAGAAGAGTTGTATATGATGCAACCAGAAGGTTTTATCGATCCAAAGGGAGCTAACAAAGTGTGCAAGCTCCAGCGATCCATTTATGGACTGGTGCAAGCATCTCGGAGTTGGAATAAACGCTTTGATAGTGTGATCAAAGCATTTGGGTTTATACAGACTTTTGGAGAAGCCTGTATTTACAAGAAAGTGAGTGGGAGCTCTGTAGCATTTATGATATTATATGTAGATGACATATTGCTGATTGGAAATGATATAGAATTTCTGGATAGCATAAAGGGATACTTGAATAAGAGTTTTTCAATGAAAGACCTCGGTGAAGCTGCTTACATATTGGGCATCAAGATCTATAGGGATAGATCAAGACGCTTAATTGGACTTTCACAAAGCACATACCTTGACAAAATTTTGAAGAAGTTCAAAATGGATCAAGCAAAGAAAGGGTTCTTGCCGTGTTACAAGGTGTGAAGTTGAGTAAGACTCAATGCCCGACCACCGCAGAAGATAGAGAGAAAATGAAAGATGTTCCTATGCTTCAGCCATAGGCTCTATCATGTATGCAATCTGTGTACTGACTGATGTGTGCCTTGCTATAAGCCTAGCAGGAGGTACCAAAGTAATCCAGAGTGGATCATGGACAGCGGTCAAGAACATCTGAAATACGAAAAGGACTAAGGATATGTTTCTCGTATATGGAGGTGACAAAGAGCTCATCGTAAATGGTTACGTTGATGCAAGCTTTGACACTGATCCGGACGATTCTAAATCGCAGACGGATCGATTTACACTAAACGGAGGAGCTGTCAGTTGGTGCAGTTCTAAACAAAGCGTCGTAGCAGGATCTACATGTGAAGCGGAGTACATAGCAGCTTCGAAGCAGCTAATGAAGGAGTCGGATGAAGGAGTTCATATCCGATCTAGGTGTCATACCTAGTGCATCGGGTCCAATGAAAATCTTCTGTGACAATACTGGAGCAATTGCCTTAGCAAAGGAATCCAGATTTCACAAGAGGACCAAACACATCAAGAGACGCTTCAATTCCATCCGGGACTTAGTCCAGGTGGGAGACATAGAGATTTGCAAGATACATACGGATCTGAATGTTGCCAGACCCGTTGACTAAGCCTCTTCCACGAGCAAAACATGATCAGCACCAAGACTCCATGGGTGTTAGAATCATTACTATGTAATCTAGATTATTGACTCTAGTGCAAGTGGGAGACTGAAGGAAATATGCCCTAGAGGCAATAATAAAGTTATTATTTATTTCCTTATTTCATGATAAATGTTTATCATTCATGCTAGAATTGTATTAACCGGAAACATGATACATGTGTGAATGCATAAACAAACAACATGTCACTAGTATGCCTCTACTAGACTAGCTTGTTAATCAAAGATGGTTATGTTTCCTAGCCATGAACAAAGAGTTGTTATTTGATTAACAAGGTCACATCATTAGTAGAATGATCGATTGACATGACCCATTCCATTAGCTTAGCACTCGATCGTTTAGTATGTTGCTACTGCTTTTATCCATGACTTATACATGTTCACGTAACTATGAGATTATGCAACTCCGTTTACGGAGGAACACTTTGGTGCTACCAAGCGTCACAACGAATCGGGTGATTATAAAGGAGTACTACAGGTGTCTCCAAAGGCAGATGTTGGGTTGGCGTATTTCGAGATTAGGTTTTGTCACTCCGATTGTCGGAGAGGTATCTTTGGGCCCTCTCGGTAATACACATCACTGAAGCCTTGCAAGCAATACAACTAATGAGTTAGCTGTGAGATGATGTATTACGGAACGAGTAAAGAGACTTGCCGATAACGAGATTGAACTAGGTATTGGATACCGACGATCGAATCTCGGGCAAGTAACATACCGATGACAAAGGGAACAACGTATGTTGTTATGCGGTCAGACCGATAAAGATCTTCGTAGAATATGTAGGAACCAATATGGGCATCCAGGTCCCGCTGTTGGTTATTGACCGGAGACGTGTTTCGGTCATGTCTACATTGTTCTCGAACCGTAGGGTCCGCACGCTTAAGGTTTCGATGGCGGTTATTATGAGTTTATGTATTTTGATGTACCGAAGAAGTTCGAGTCCGGATGTGATCACGGACATGACGAGGAGTCTCAAAATGATCGAGACATAAAGATTGATATATTGGACAGCTATATTCGGACACGGAAAGGTTACGGAAGTTTCCGGAGAAAACGGAGTGCCGGGGGGGTTACGGAACCCCGGGAAGTTATGGGCCTTAGTGGGCCAAGAGGGGAGAGAGAGGGCCGACGAGGAGGTGGCGCCCCTGGGAGTCCGAATAGGACAAGGAGGGGGCGGCCCCCTTCCTCCCTCTCCTCTCTTCCTTCCCCTTCTCCTTCCTAGTTGGACTAGGAGAGGGAGTCCTACTCAACTAGGAGGGGACTCCCTCCCTGGCGCACCACTAGGGCCGGCCGGCCTCCCCTCCCTCCTTTATATCTACGGGGCAGGGGGCACCCTAGGACACACAAGTTTGATCTACGGATCGTTCCTTAGCCGTGTGCGGTGCCCCCTCCACCATATTCCACCTCGGTCATATCGTCATGAAGCTTAGGCGAAGCCCGCCGTAGAACATCAAGATCGTCACCACGCCGTCGTCTTGTGGAACTCTCCCTCGACACTCGGCTGGATCGGAGTACGAGGGGCGTCATCGAGCTGTACGTGTGTCAAGAACTCGGGGCGCCGGAGTAACGGCGCGGGATCGGTCGGATCGCGAGGAGAGCGTCGACTACTTCCTCTACGTTGTGATCGCTTCGCCCGGGTCTCACGAGTGCGTAGACAACACTCTCCCCTCTCGTTGCTATACATCACCATGATCTTGCGTGTGCGTAGGAAATTTTTTGAAATTACTACGTTCCCCAACAGGATCGGCGGTCGGCGTAGCGCCTTGCGCTCCTGCGGCCTCAGGGTCGTCAGTGCGATCGCCAGACCCCTCGCCGGCTTCTGCGGCAGCAGCCTTGGCGGCCTCCTCGCTGGCAAGACCAGCAGCGCCGGCCTCTTCTTCGGTGGCAGCGGCGTTATTGGTGTTGCCGCGCGCGTTCTCCTCGTCGGTGGCTCGGTCTCCATCGGCTCCGTAGAAGATGGATCTGAGGACCGCGAAAAGAGAGAAAAAATCAAGCAAATATCCAAAAAGAAGATCAGAAGAAGATTAGAAGAAGAAGAACACAAGGGAAGTTTTCAGGCAAGAAGGGTTACCTGTACTGGGATCTGCAGTCATGGGCTCCACCACTGTGGGGTCGCTGGTGCCGTCCCTTGCTGGAGAACTGTCCCTTGCCGGGGACTTCTCCCTTGCCGGAGAACGCGCCCTTGCCGGAGAATCCTCCCTTGGCAGCGTAGTCGAAGCAGATAGCATCTCAGGGGCGGCTTCCGGTTGCTCCTGGTGAGGCTGCTCTGCTCCTACACAAACCAACAGTCAGATATCAGCAAATGAAGAGCACCCATGCGCGCCCAACAACGAGAAGTAAACAGATACTAACGCTGGGGGCTGCGCTAGGGGCTGCTTCGGGGAGTAGTTGCCGGGTCCGGCAAGGTGGTCTCAGGCGTGCCCCCTACTGTCACGGTGGGCTCGTCCTCGATGACAATCACCGGAGCCTTGGCCCTCTTCGCCGCTCTCTGGGCCAGCGTCCTGAAAAGGAATAGGTTCAGAGTACAGCAAGTCAGATACAAGACGGAAACAACAAGAATTGAAGAACTACAATTACAACAAAGAATCTTACTCTTCTTCTTCCTCGTCGGAGCTGAGCGCGGAGAGTTCGAAGTCCGGCCCTCTTTCGGCGCGACAAGGCGGAGGAGTAGATTCCCTTGACCGCTTGGCGGGGGCAGCGGCAGGATCAGAAGCGGCGGTCCGGGAGGACCCCGCTCCAGTTGCCGCAGTGGTGTGAGACGCTCCCGCGGCAACAGTGCTTGTCGCGGTGGAGCGTGTCGCGCGGCATGGCGGCTGTTGACCCGTTTGCCGCCCTGCTACGTCCCCAACCCTGCAAAGACGCCTTCTTGGCGGAGCTGGGGGCTCCGCTTGCGGCAAGCTGCTTGAAGATGGCGGGCCGCTCGCACCCTCGGCGGGCTCGCTCGACTCGGCTTCAGGCTCGGCAAGCTCTCCCTCGCCGGCAAGCTCATCTCGATCGGCAAGGCTTGCCGCCTCGGCTGCCTCTGCCTCCTCCACGGTGAATCCAAACTCGCCCGTGGCGGCGGCTGCCGCCGCCTCTTCTGCCCTGTTGGCGATGCACCGCATCTCCGCATCAGTGGTGTCCCAGGTGAGGCTCTTCTGTTCATCAGAGCGGACCGCCACCTCCACCAGGCCGTCGAAGAACTGCTGCACGACATCGTCTACGGGCTCTTGCCAAGTTGGAACAATTCCATGCAAATCGCACTGCGGCATCATTGCGCGGATGCGATCAAGCGAGGAATTGTTGCACAACGGGACGACGCCCTGCGGCAGCCTGAACCATTCGGGATGCTGAGGATCATGCTTGAACAGCTCCTTGAACATTGCGTCCAACTCCAAGACAGTGAAGTTAAAGTTGAGGCCCGGGCGCAGCCTCATGATGTCCGCCGGGCCCCCGAACTCCCAGGCGGGTCTCCTCCTCTCTTGCAAGGGGGCGATGCGGCGGCGAAGAAAATCCGAGCCAACAGCGCCTATAGTGAGCCCGGCAAGCCTGAGCCGCAAGATCCGGGTGATGGCAATCTTTAGCTTATCGTCGTCCGCGGCCAGGGCGCTCCAATCATTGCCGCGCACTGCTGGGGCTTGGTGCAGGGCAGTAAACGGCTGCGGGTTCTCCTCGACGATCCAGCACCAGTCTGCTCTCCACTCCTCCCATTTGCTGCGGAGCTCCCCCTCCAGATAAGTTTCCTTCTTGCCGGCTCTCGAGATCCAGGCAATTCCGCCGGCTAAAGGCTCTCCTCTCTCGACCCGGGGCATAAAGAAGTGGCGGAAAAGAGCTACGTTTGGGTGGACTCCGAAAAAGTTTTCGCAGAGATGCGCAAAAACTGCCATGGTCAGAACGGCGTTGGGGGTGAAGTCAAGGAGGTGGAACCCGTAGGTGTTCATGATATCGCAGAAGAATTCAGAGAAAGGCGGGCAGAGCCCGCAGTAGAAGAACAGCGCAAAGAAAGGGTATCCGTTCGGAGCACGTTCTGAAGCGGTGGCGGAGAGTACCTTCGTGCGCGGATGCGCTCGCGTCTCCGTCGACCAGAAGAGGTAGTACCACTCCCTCAGCTCCTTCGCGGCGAGCTCGGGGGGGAAAGTTGCCCGCTCCTTTCGCAGAGCCTCGAGCCGCAGCGCCTCGGCCGACTTCACAGCCTTCCCAGCTTTCGGAGCCATGGCGGAGGTAGTGGGGGAGATCGAAGGCGTTGGTGGCGCCGGCGGCGATGGGGGGCGGAGCGCTGCTCTCTCTTGGCTTTGGAAGAAGGGGGAGCGGCAGAGATTTCTGAGATTGGAAGTAGCAACGGGCAAGATGGGCGAACTGCCCCTGTTTCCTCTGCTTATAAAGAGGGAGGGGCGGACGTTCCGCTTTTCATAATAAAGAACCAGCCATGATCTCTCCCACGATGCCGCAATCAACGTGTGCCGTTAGGGGAGGGCGCGGTGGATACAGAGTAAGATACGGCATGGACCCAGGCCGCGTGTGCTCGTGCCCTGTTTTGGGCCTGGCCCAACAGCGCTCGGCACCGTGTGTGGCCCAGGCCTGGGGGCTCCTGTCGGTGTACTAGAGTAGGGGTACCCTAGTATCCCGAACTTGTGCACGGCAGTCGCAGCACCCCGCGGCAAGGCTTGCCGGGTGACCGCCAAGGTCCTTCGTGGTTCCTTTGGAGCCATTCAAGAACAAAGTATTCAAGACAAGGAGACAAGACCCCGGCAAGAGGAGCTTGCCGGGAAGGCCAACCGAGGCATCTCAAGGAACTTGCCGCGACGCGCCACGCGTCCCGGCAAGGCCCGGCGAGCGACAAGCTTCCGGACGCGACAAGCCAACAACCGCGGCAATGCGCTTGCCGCAGCAAGCTACCACTCTGCACCCGCGCTCCAGCGCATCCACCAACGTGTCGCCCTGGGGCCGCTCCAGGCGCGTGTGGCGAGAGGCTGTGCAGCCAGCGGTGCGAGGTGGCAAGCGGCGCTGACAAGATTGCCATCGTGGCAAGCGGTGGCGCCCCTGATGGTCCTTTTTATGCACTGTTTGGGCGACACAGACGGGCATTTAATGCCTTTGTCCCCTGCCGTCAGGGTTAGGTAGGATACACTGTGCAGGTAGTTGTACCAACCGCAACTCCTTTCTAGTTTTTCCCTCGTCTACGTTGCCACCTGTCGGTGACCCCTTGAGCATATAAAAGGAGGCCCATGCGCAACGTAGAGGGGGGTTCGGAGCATTCGAAACCAGAAAACACTCACGCTCTCGAGCAAGAACACAATACAATGACAAAGCAGCAGTAGGAGTATTATCTCTCCGGAGAGCTCCGAAGCTGGGTAAAATTGCTCCTGTGCTTCGCCTCGATCCGCTCTTCGTGCGATCTCCGCCCCCCGCTGAACCGTAAGGGGCTCCGGTCCCATAGGTGTTCGTTCCCACGACAGCATTGGTTGGACCTTTGAGTATCTGCATCAATGCCATCAGTCAAAGAGGCCAATTGTGATCCTCAAATTGGACTTTGAGAAGGCTTTTGACTCTGTTGAGCATGAAGCTATCTTCCAAATCCTAAGGCACAAAGGTTTTAATGAAAAGTGGATCCTATGGATGAAGCAGCTACTTGCCACTGGTACTTCTTCTGTCCTCCTGAATGGTGTGCCTGGGAGGAAGTTTATTTGCAAAAAAGGAGTTAGACAAGGGGACCCTGTTTCTCCTCTTCTCTTTGTGATAGCTGCTGATCTTCTGCAGACAATGATTAATGATATGTTCAGCAAGGGGATCCTAAAGCTACCTATTCCCTGCCATGATCAAGACTACCCTATCATTCAATATGCTGATGATACTCTGATCATCCTCCCTGCTGACAGGCAACAATTTCTAGCACTGAAGGATATGCTGTTGGTGTTCTCTCAGTCCACAGGTCTTGATGTCAACTACCATAAATCTTTTATCATTCCTATAAATGTTGAAAATGCAGTCATGACAGAGCTTGCTTCTGCTTTTGGATGCCAAATTAGAAAGATGCCTTTTACTTACCTTGGTTTGCCTGTGGGTACTACAAGGCCGAAGATGGTGGACTTTATGCCTCTTGTGGAATGTATGGAGAGGAGAATGACTGCCAGCTCCTCCTTCCTTAATCAAGGTGAGAGACTGCAGTTCTTAAATTCTGCTTTGTCTTCCATGCCAATCTTCTTTATGGGAAGCCTGGCTGTTCCTGCTGGAATCCTCAAGCAGCTGGAAAGAATTCAAAGGCAATGTTTGTGGAGAAAAAATAGGGAGGAGCCTGCTCCATCTCTTGCTGCTTGGGATTTGATTTGTAGACCAAAAAACAAGGGTGGTCTTGGTATTTTGAACCTGGGTGTTCAAAATGTGGCTTTGCTTCTCAAGCATGCTAGTAACTTTCTCAACAGGAAAGACCTCCCTTGGGTGTCCTTAATTTGGGATTCATATTATCATGATGGAATGCCCCAGGGAACAACTTCTTGTGGCTCTTTTTGGTGGAAGGATATTTGCAAGGTCTTGCAGAATTTTAGGGACTGCTCCTGGGTGCAAGTCAATGCTGGGGACGCTGCTCTTTTTTGGTCTGATAACTGGAATCTTGGCAATGAAGTTTCTAGCTTGCAGTCTAGATTCCCAAGATTATTCTCTTTTGCCAAGGATCCATGGATTTCTGTTAAGGACATCTTTAATTCAATGGACTTGTACCAACACTTTCACCTACCTTTGTCTGCTCAAGCTTTTGATGAGTTAAACTTGATAAGAAATATGCTAGTCTCCCATAGAAGAGATGACACTTCTAAGGATTTATGGTTATGGCAGGGCTCTTGAAAGGTTTACAAACCTAAGCTGTTCTATGGTCATGTTTTTCAGAATGAAACATTCAACCACTTGTTGTGCTGGATCTGGAAATCCTCTTGCACTATCAAGATCAAGGTTTTTGCATGGATGCTCATCATGGACAGACTCAACACTAAGGATATGGTTGATAGAAGGCACGGGCACATGGATGATGGTGTTACTTGTAGGCTATGCCCCCTTCAAGTGAGAGAAACCAGAGACCATCTCTTTTTCAACTGCAATTTCAGTGTCAGAGTTTGGAATTATTTGCAGATTTATTGGTCGGCTGGAACTTCAATGTCTGATCTAGTCATCCAGGCAAGGAGAACTTTTGATAAGCCCTTTTTCACTGAAGTAGTATTTATTGCCTGCTGGAATATCTGGATCATCAGAAATGCCAAGGTGTTCAGAGGTGAGAGGGCAAGTTTCAATAAATGGAGAGGAGCTTTCAGGCATGACATAACTCTGATGCAGCGTAGAATCAAATCTGGCTACATAGATGAGTTACTCAAGTGGATTTCTTTCTTGCCACCTTAAGTTTTAGCCTTTTCTTTATTTTGTTTTTCTCCTTTCCTTTCGGTTACCTCTTGTAATCATGTTGTTGTAATTGTTGTCTGGTTTTAATAAAGTTTTGATATGCTGTGGGGGTTTTGCCCCACATATCACAGTCAAAAAAAATATTTCTAGGAATGTAATAAAACATGTTAGACATGGTTTTATGTAAGAATTATTTTACAATATATTTTTCTAATACATGTTGAACCTTCTTTAAATGCATGACAAACATTTTTTGAAATCACGACGAACATTTTTCAAAAACAATTTTGCAATTTTTTAATACACGTGAAATATTTTCCATAAACATGTTTATAGTTTTTTAGTAAATGTGAAACATTTTTTAAAACATGTTGAACATTTTTTTAAATGCAGTAACACTTTCTTTAAGTTTTATGGCAACTTATTTTTTTCAAATGCGAAAAAATAATATGAAAAACATGAACTTTTAGAAAAACTTGTGTGGGCCTATAGTTATGCCATAAAAAAAATTGAAAACGCTTGAAGAGGTACATAGAAATGCAGTATACTTCCGCCAAGCATATGTTCGATCCTCCATATTGGTGTTAGTTCTTCTTTTCTCATACTGAAATGTGGAGTATTAGGTTTTTTGGTAATTAAATAAATTCTTTTTTTGCGGTCAAATCAGAGAGCTATATTCCACGAAAGTATTCCCCGGACAGTCAGCCAACAAGCTGGTTACCAGGAAAGATGGTGTTTTGCCAACCCAACTTTCGGTCACATTCAGAGTGCAAGCATGCTTTGCACAAAGATGTGTCGGTAAGTTAGTGTTGACACACGAACACGTCACGTGTACCCTCGACGCCGGGGGTGATGCACCGCAGCTCACGTCGAAGGAGACCCGACCGACAGCGCGATACGCAGGATAGTCGGCGGGCGCTTTTGAAGACCCGAAACCCCACACGCCCGGGAGGGACCCGTCAGGTGCGGTGACTATGGGCTGCCCTAGGTCGATTCGCTCGCCCCTAGAGCCTCGTGGAACGCTGCCCTCCAACGCGAAGAACGAACGAAGAACGAGAAAGAAAGATACAAGGGTAGGGGATAAAGATAGATGAACACGAAAAAGTAGTAGATGTGTTTGTTCGATTGTGTGTTGTTTTCAATCGGCCCTCATCCCCAACATATATAAGAGGCGGCTGGACTTCCCGTACAAGCAAAGAATTTATCTAAGCTTTCCTTACAAGAAAATTACATCAATTTACGTCCAAAACCCTAGTCAAATCCGGACTGGTTTTATCCGAACTTTCCAAAACTGTTCGGTTTAAACTGGCTGCACCTTGCGGGTCTTTTTTGTGGCGGTAAACGACTTCGGATGAAAACGAGCCCAAAAGCAATCTTGACCGTTTCGACGAGTCGAACAACTTTCATGTTGAACATTTTTTGATCCGAGGTCATATTCATGGCCAAATTGCTCGCGCAAAGCAGCTAAATACTCACGCAGCTCATCAGACATACCCACACATGTGTCTGGTTCCGGGCGTCATATTTTGCCTATTGGAGGGTCGCGCTGTGCGGGCTCTAACTTTTGCATAAGAATTCGGATTTGAACGATTTTTATATCAAAATCGATCGTTTCGACGAGACGAACAACTCTCATGTTGAACGTTTTTTGATTAGAAGCCATCTTGACAGAGTTTTTGGCTGTTTTCCGAAGTCTGCAGCAGAAAAATATGGAATCCGGAGGGTTGCCTCCGGAGTGTCCGGCCATCTACTGTAGCAGCATCTTGTAGTGGCTATAACTTTTGCATACGAATTCGGATTGGGACGACCTTTATACCAAAATCGACCACTTCGACGAGACGAATAACTTTCATGTTGAACGTTTTTCCATCCGAGATCATCCGAATAACCCTTTGAGCCCATCTTCAATTTCTCGTCCGTTTGACTATCACAGCCTCTAATCCGGCAAGTTTTCTATCCGAGTAAGCTTTCCACACCGACAATGTTTCTATCCGGCAAGCTTTCACACCGGCAAGATTTCACTCCGGCAAGGTTTGTACTTCGGCAAGGGTTCACTCTGGCAAGGTTTGTACTCCGGCAAGGGTTCACTCCGGCAAGGGTTCACTCCGGCAAGGTTTCACTCCGGCAAGGGTTCACTCCGACAGGGCTTGTACTCTGGCAAGGGTTCACTCCGGCAAGGGTTCACTCCGGCAAGGGTTCACTCCGGCAAGGGTTCACTCCGGCAAGGTTTCACTCCAGCAAGGGTTCACTCCGACAGGGCTTGTACTCCAGCAAGGGTTCACTCCGGCAAGGGTTCACTCCGGCAAGGGTTCACTCCGGCAAGGTTTCACTCCGGCAAGGGTTCACTCCGACAGGGCTTGTACTCCGGCAAGGTTTTCTTTCCCACTCAGGGCCGGCCCGCGAAGTGTTGCCTCTAACTTTTGCATACGAACCCGGATTCTTAACCATGCCAAAATCTGGTGTCAACACATGCCCCCCTGTTTTTCGGCAAAGCTTGGGTGCTGAAAAATAACTTGTACTGTGTTTGTTCTAAGGGCAATGTCAACACCCCATCGGCCATTTATTTTTCTTAGGGCGATAACTATGTATCGGCCATTGCCTATTTAGGCTTCTTGCCACACACTCGGGTGGTATTTCTTCAAGTACTTGCCATTGAGAGCTCGAGGTAACAACGCCCCTTGTATGGATTCCACCAAACATGAATTTCCGGGAACTACTCTTGCGATCCTAAAAGGACCTTCCCAACTTGGAGACCAATTCCCAAATTTTCTATCTTTTGAACCAATCGGTAGAATCACTTTCCATACGAGATCACCAACTTGGAAATTCTTCAACTTAACTTTCTTATTGTAAGCTCTTGCCACCCTCAACTTGTCTCTCTCTATGGCCTTCAAAGCAGTCAAACGTTTATCAGCAACTTCGTCAATGTTATCCATCATTAAGTTATAAAAGTCTACAGCCGATAAATCATTTTGCTTGGCTATTCTCAAAGCATTCAAATTCACCTCCACTGGTAAAACAGCCTCTTGACCATATACTAGCTCATATGGAGTTACCTTTGTAGCACCATGCCTTGAGATCCTATGTGCCCACAAAGCTTCAGACAACAACTCATGCCATCTCCTTGGATTATCTTCAACCTTCTTCTTGATGAGCTTGATTAAAATTTTATTGCTAGACTCAGCTTGTCCATTGGCTTGGGCATAATATGGAGTTGAATTGAGCAATTTTATGTTATAAGATTCGGCAAATTCTCTAACTTGGTGTGACATGAAAGACGAGCCTTGATCTGTAGTCAATGTTTGAGGAATGCCGAATCTATGAATAATGTGCTCGGTTATGAATTTAATCACCTCCGTATGTGTCATGTTCTTGAGAGGTACTGCTTCAGACCATTTAGTGAAATAATCGGTTGCCACCAATACGAACCGATGCCCCTTTGAGGAAGACAGATGAATTTGCCCAATAAAGTCTAAACCCCATCCTCTGAAAGGCCACGGCTTGATAATGGGATGTAACATAGCAGCAGGAGCCAACTGAATATCACCAAATTTTTTACAAGCTTCGCACCCTTTATAATATCTGAAGCAATCATTAATCATGGTCGGCCAATAAAACCCATCACGTCGCAACAACCATTTCATCTTGGGAGCCGACTGGTGAGTACCACAAATGCCTTCATGTACCTCTCCCATAGCAACTCTTGCTTGGTCCTCATCCAAGCACTTTAAGATAACATCATCAACTGTTCGGCGATAAAGGTCACCATCCCTCATAGTATATTTAAAAGCCATACGCCGAACAGCCCTGTCCACCCTTTCACTCGGATTACGCAAGTAAGCAACAATGGGCTTCCTCCAGTCGGAATTGTCACCTGCACTAGATTTTTTGTTAATGACCGAATCAGTGGGTTCCGGTTCGGCCTCTTCTATACTGGTAAGACAAGACATCGGACTTTGAGA
Organism: Aegilops speltoides; assembly: GCA_021437245.1. Taxonomy (NCBI): domain Eukaryota; kingdom Viridiplantae; phylum Streptophyta; class Magnoliopsida; order Poales; family Poaceae; genus Aegilops; species Aegilops speltoides. The sequence continues at coordinate 485,194,997 of CM038145.1, forward strand.
AATATGAAACATGCCATGATCAACATGGTATCCAGATGCTTGCTGTGCCATCTCATTTGCTTTCCAGTTGTCATGTCTAGATATATGTGCAATGCTAAAATAATCCAAAGTAGAGATTATATCTAGACATTTATCAAGATAAACATTAAGTGATTCGTCCAAACATTGAAAGACTTTGGATATTTGCTGCACTACTAGTAACGAATCACCGTAAGCCTTAATATGTGTAACACCTATAGCAAGTAACATCTCCAGGCCGAATAACAATGCTTCATATTCGGCTTGATTGTTCGTGCAAACATATTATAAGCGGCATGAGGCTTCAAAAACAGCACCATGAGGAGATATATAAACAATACCAACACCTTGGCCATTGCTACAAACTGAACCATCAAAATATAATCTCCATGGTACTAATGAAACAAGGTTCATATCAACATCATGCTTGTCATTAATTCGATGTTCAACAATGAAATTAGCAACAATTTGGCCCTTCATGGATTTTAGAGATTTATAAGCCAAATTATATTCAATCAAAGCATAAGCCCACTTGCCAATTCTACCACTAAGAATTGGCCTATGCAACATGTATTTAATGGCATCGGTCTGACAAGCTACTACGCAAGCACTCAACATTAAATAATGTCTCAATTTTGTGCAAGCATAATATAAGCATAGATATAATTTCTCAATAAATGTATACCTTGTCTCTGCGTCCAATAAGCGGCGGCTCAAATAAGTGATGGCATGTTCTTTTCTTCCGGTCTCTTGAGTTAGAACAGCACCAATAACTCCTTCCTCTGCTGCAATGTAAAGTCTGAAGGGTTCCCTATGCTTGGGTGCTCTCATCACCGGAGGGGTGCACAAATAATTCTTGATCATATCAAATGCTTCTTGCTGTTTTGCCCCCCAAGTGAAATCAGCATCATTCTTTAACCGAAGGATAGGAGTAAATGCATCAACTTTCCCTGATAGATTAGCTATAAACCTTCTCAAATAATTGACCTTGCCAAGGAACTTTTGCATATCTCTCTTGCATGTTGGAGCCCCCACTTTTGTATAGCCTCTATCTTTTTGGGATCAATCTCTATGCCGTCTTCATGAATAATGAAACCCAAAAACTTACCAGATGACACGCCGAATGCACACTTTAAAGGATTCATCTTCAGTCCATACTTTTTCATTCTTTCAAAAGCTAAACGCAAATCGGCCAAGTGAGATTCAAAAGCGTCCGATTTGACAACAATATCATCAATATAGACTTCAAGTATGACATGGAGTAAATCATGAAAAATCAAATTCATAGCCCTTTGATATGTGGCGCCAGCATTTTTTAATCCGAATGTCATCACTGTCCACTCGAATAAACCAAGAAAACCAGGGCAACGAAAAGCTGTCTTGGACATGTCCTCTTCGGCCATAAAAATTTGATTGTATCCGGCATTACCATCTAGAAAGCTAATAACCTTATGTCCAGAAGCATCATTAATAAGCATATCAGCTATTGGCATGGGATACTCATCTTTGGGTGTAGCCCTATTCAAATCTCTGAAGTCAATGCACACCCTCCACTTGCCGGATCCTTTCTTCTCCACTGGGACAATGTTAGAAATCCACTCGGCATACCTGCAAGGTCTAATAAAATTAGCTCTAAGCAAACGACCGATCTCTTCCTTGATCCGGTCATATGTTTTTGGATTAAACTTTCTGGCCGATTGTTTATATGGTCTAAAACCAGCCTTTATAGGTAACCGATGCTCCACTAGCTCTCGGCTTAAACCCGGCATCTCATGATATTCCCATGCAAAGCAACAAACATATTCTTTCAACAGCTCGATCAACTTGGCTTTATGATCGGCTCTTAAATTTGCATTTACAAATGTCGTCCTAGGAGTCAAACCATCTCCTATATCTATCTCTTCTAATGGATCGGCCGATGTAAAACCTTGTCCTAGTTTATCCATATCATCTAACTCTTCTATGGACTCATATATATCGTTCTCATTGGACCGATATTCTACAAGTCGCTTTTGCAACCAATCTGAGTTAGGATCCATTTAAACATATCATACCTTGGAGCCGATTGCACTCAGTCGGCTTTAAAGAGACGGGCACGAAACCATTCTTGGTTGCGCTGAGAAAATCGAACTCTGACAAGTCACGTCCCGTCAAGCAAGTAACATTTGGGTGTTACCAATCCACCAATGCCTCGGCCAAAGCAACACAGGCCGAGTTATCCGCATGAATGACTTCCACTTCATCATCAACCCACTGGATCAAAAACTGGTGCATGGTGGATGGCACGCACTGATTTGCATGAACCCAATCACGGCCTAGTATGATGTTGTAGTTACCTTGCACCTCAGCGACAAAGAATGCGATAGCCAAAGTTTTACTTCCCACAGTGAGCTCCACATACATCACACCTTTGGCTTAAGTTTTCTCTTTGCCTTCAAATACATTGAGCACCATGTTGGTCTTTATCAACTCTTCATCATGCAGCCCCAATTTTTTGAAGACCGAATACGGCATAAGATTTACCACAGCACCACCATCAACAAGCATCCGAGTGATCGGTGACCCATTGATATGACCTCTGAGATATAACGGTTTCAGATGCGTTACTGGGTCTTTTGGCTTCTCGAATATTGCATTTTTAGGGCCAAAATCCAGCTGAGCCACCTCCCCTTCCTCATCTACAGCACGAAACTCAGCGGGTAAATAATACACCATATTAATATCCATACCTTCATGAATCGGTGTAGACTCGTAATCTAACATATCAGCCTCCTCGTCGAGTGTATCCACCGATTCTGAAATTCTTCCGACTGAAGAGGAAGCAATAGGTAACATAGACGATGCAATGATTGAGTCGTCCTCTTTTGGTGGTGCAGGTGCTGCTGTGATAGGTGTAGAAGCCACTGCATCTTGTATTTGTTTGGGCCTCCACACTTGTTTTGTAGGTAACATAGGCCGAGTGTCATTGAACAACTTATCCCTTTGCTTCTCGGCCTCTTGTTCTGCCATCTCTTGACTCCTTAACCTCTGTAGTTTCCTCTTTTGTGTCTTTGTTAGCCCTGGAGGACACCACTTTGGCTGAGTGTATTTAGGATCTCTCGTTTTTACTTGGCTGGTGCTTGCTTCATGATCATTAGCCGAGTGCTTTGGCGCGATAGCAAGTATCAGCTCAGTCGGATTGCTATGCATAATCGGCTGTTGTATGGTGAATGTTTCGGTTCCCAAGATGGGTGAGTCGGCATCGTTTTTTTCCTTGTCTTTGCTTGACTCGACCGTTACAGCACTTGGCGACTTAACACGCCATTCTTGCTTGCTGACCCCTTTTTGATTATCTTGCACTGGCCGATTGACACTATTGTTCAAACGGCCTTGTGTCGGATAAGAAAGTCTCTCATGAACGGGCCTCCTTGGCTCTGCCCAACCCGGATGAAAAGCATAAGGGGCCATTGGGGGCTGCCACCATCCTCCATTGAAGTCTCCCATGTAGTATGGCACATAGGGGGTGGCGGCACCCATGGTCCCGGCGCCCACGACCCATATGGCCTTGCATGATGCTGAAATTCTTCCCGAGGAGGTGATCTTGAGCGCTTCAGATTTGATGACCGGTTGGAGCTAGAACCGGCTGCATGACTAGCATACTTGGACAGCAACATATCAAAAGTTGGCTTGATTTTCTTGCGCTGCACTTTAGCTTCATTCGTTTTCCACTTGCCAACTTCTGGACTCCTGGGCTTGACAAATTTAACACGAGTATTTCCTTGCACTTGCGGTTGCCCCCCGAGTATAGGATTCTTGATGGTGATTTTGATTATCTCCTTGCCACCGGGTTGCTTGTCAAGCACAACCTGTCTCCCCAAGACCTTGTTGCCCTCCCTGTCTTTCCTGGGCTCACCAACAATAACATTAGCTTTATTAGCAGATTCGGCTACCTCTGGCCGAATGAGTAGCTTCTTCCCCTCCAAATCCATGGTATTCATTGGGAAAGGCTGTTTATCAACTTGCATCTCAGAAAAGTTCAATCGTCCGTCATTAATGGCCGATTGTATCTGTCGTCGAAAAACATTGCAATCGTTAGTAGCATGAGAAAAAGAATTATGATACTTGCAATAAGCGCGCCGCTTCAGCTCTTCAAACGGCGGTAAAGTGTGAGAAATCCTAATAATTTTAGCTTGCAGCAAAGCATCAAATATTTTATCACATTTGGCAATGTTAAAAGTAAACTTCATTTCTTCATCACGATTCTTATGAATCGGTTTCAGATCATTGCAAGTAAAGGGTTTGGCTTTAGATGGCCAAACAAATTCAGTAGCATAAATATCACCCTCATCGTCCGAGTGATCACTATCATATTCCACCATGTTCATCTTTGGTCGATCAGCTTTATATCTATGCACTTCTTTGAGATCTTTGCTTCGGCTTTCCTGAGCCAAAGCCCTTTGTAAGACTTGGTTGATATTTAAGAACTCATAGCCTTCTAGCTTTTCTCTAATGGGAGTTCTCAAACCACTTAGCACTAGGTCTGCCAAGTCTCTCTCGGTTATCACCAAACTAAAACACCGGTTTTTTGTTTCTCTAAATCTCTTGACATAATCGGAGACCGATTCGTCATGCTTCTGTTTAACCGATGTTAGATGTGACAACTTGAGTTCATTGTCGCCGCTATAAAAGTGATCATGAAATTTCTGCTCTAACTGCGACCAAACCCGAATGGAACCATGTGGTAAAGAAGAGAACCATGAAAATGCAGTACCAGTTAATGATAAAGGAAACAAATGCACTTTCAATTCATTCAATGAACCTGCTTCACCTAGTTGTGCCAAGTATTGACTAATATGCTCCCATGTGGTTTTTGTGCCCTCTCCATTGAACTTAACAAAATCTGGAATCTTATATCCCGGAGGGCACTGGACGTCATCAAAGTACTCGGGGTACGGCTTTTGGTAAATCCGATTCCGAGGTAACTCAACCCCAAAATTTTCTCGAAGCATCTTAGCCATCTCCTCTCTAAGATTAGCTAGACCATCATCCATAGTGGATGATGCAACTTGTGGAAGCCGCATAGGAGGAGTAGGACTACTAGCAGTAGGTATGAACTGTGGCATGTATGCCGAACTATAGTTCGGTAATGGCCGAGTGGTTGTAGCTATAGATAGGGTTTGGTTCGGCATTGCCACCGAACCTGGTATGCTCATAATAGGATTAATGGGTGCAGTCACAATCTGATTTGTTTGAGTAGGATAATAAGTCATCGGCATGGGAGGCGCCGATGAGATAGGTAAACCCAGATTAGGGTTTTGCACACTAGCAACTACACCATCATTACCACTAGATGATTGAGATATATTTTTCTGAGCATTGGTATTTTCTATGAAAGTTTGATAGACCAGATTGCTACCATCAGCAATACGACTCTCAATCTCAGCCCACTGCTCAGGAGAAAAGGTAGTACTCATAGCGGGTTTAACCTGTTCGGCTTGAAGAGGAGGGAACTTGATTTCTTCAATCGGAGTGATGTTGCCTTGGCGATCCTTCTTGAATTCTGCAAGGAACTCCTGCAAATCTTTCTCTTCGCGCGCCTTCTTGTACTCCTCATAGACTTGGCGATGATCGGCCGATATATCATCAAGACTAGGCTTAATGATGTTATCGGCATCTACCTCAGATGGCTTGGGAAGATCGGACATGGCGGATGATGATGATTGATCTTCGGTCCCCAGCGGAGTCGCCAAAAGTGTGTTGACAAACGAACACGTCACGTGTACCCTCGACGCCGGGGGTGATGCACCGCAGCTCACGTCGAAGGAGACCCGACCGACAGCGCGATACGTAGGACAGTCGGCGGGCGCTTTTGAAGACCCGAAACCCCACACGCCCGGGAGGGACCCCGTCAGGGAGTGCGGCGGCTATGGGCTGCCCTAGGTCGATTCGCTCGCCCCTAGAGCCTCGTGGATCGCTGCCCTCCAACGCGAAGAACGAACGAAGAACGAGAAAGAAAGATACAAGGGTAGGGGATAAAGATAGATGAACACGAAAAAGTAGTAGATGTGTTTGTTCGATTGTGTGTTGTTTTCAATCGGCCCTCACCCCCAACATATATAAGAGGCGGCTGGACTTCCCGTACAAGCAAAGGATTTATCTAAGCTTTCCTTACAAGAAAATTACATCAATTCACGTCCAAAACCCTAGTCAAATCCGGACTGGTTTTATCCGAACTTTCCAAAACTGTTCGGTTTAAACTGGCTGCACCTTGCGGGTCTTTTTTGTGGCGGTAAACGACTTCGTATGAAAACGAGCCCGAAAGCAATCTTGACCGTTTCGACGAGGCGAACAACTTTCATGTCGAACATTTTTTGATCCGAGGTCATATTCATGGCCAAATTGCTCGCGCAAAGCAGCTAAATACTCACGCAGCTCATCAGACATACCCACACATGTGTCTGGTTCCGGGCGTCATATTTTGCCTATTGGAGGGTCGCGCTGTGCGGGCTCTAACTTTCGCATAAGTATTCGGATTTGAACGAGTTTTATATCAAAATCGATCGTTTCGACGATACGAACAACTCTCATGTTGAACGTTTTTTGATTAGAAGCCATCTTGAGAGAGTTTTTGGCTGTTTTCCGAAGTCTGCAGCAGAAAAATATGGAATCCGGAGGGTTGCCTCCGGAGTGTCCGGCCATCTACTGTAGCAGCATCTTGTAGCGGCTATAAATTTTGCATACGAATTCGGATTGGGACGATCTTTATATCAAAATCGACCGCTTCGACGAGACGAACAACTTTCATGTTGAATGTTTTTCCATCCGAGATCATCTGAATAACCCTTTGAGCCCATCTTCAATTTCTCGTCCGTTTGACTATCACAGCCTCTAATCCGGCAAGTTTTCTATCCAAGTAAGCTTTCCACACCGACAATGTTTCTATCCGGCAAGCTTTCACACCGGCAAGATTTCACTCCGGCAAGGTTTGTACTTCGGCAAGGGTTCACTCCGGCAAGGTTTGTACTCCGGCAAGGGTTCACTCCGGCAAGGGTTCACTCAGGCAAGGTTTCACTCCGGCAAGGGTTCACTCTGACAGGGCTTGTACTCCGGCAAGGGTTCACTCCGGCAAGGTTTGTACTCCGGCAAGGGTTCACTCCGGCAAGGGTTCACTTCGGCAAGGGTTCACTTCGGCAAGGTTTCACTCCGGCAAGGGTTCACTCCGACAGGGCTTGTACTCCAGCAAGGGTTCACTCCGGCAAGGATTCACTCCGGCAAGGTTTCACTCCGGCAAGGGTTCACTCCGACAGGGCTTGTACTCCGGCAAGGTTTTCTTTCCCACTCAGGGCCGGCCCGCGAAGTGTTGCCTCTAACTTTTGCATACGAACCCGGATTCTTAACCATGCCAAAATCTGGTGTCAACAGTTAGCCGACCAATTTACATGCTGAACTTCAAAAATAATGAAATCACAAACTAGCTATCCTATTTCTTCTAAGATAAGGGCCACAAGTGAGCGGGAATTGTGGCGAGTGTTCCAGAGTGTCACCAACTCCAGGCAGTTCACTTCCATGATCACATGCGAGTAACCTCGAAGTGTCGCAAAACAAGCTCCTTCTCGTAGTGATGACATAGCTTCAACGATTAGTGGGTCTAAGATAACCACATATGGCTTGCTCCAGGCTCCCAAGAGTGCCGACGAGGAGCGTGCTACACCGCCCGCACCGCCTCTTCCATCAACAAAATTTAGAGCCCCATCCGTAGTGATCTTGATGACTCCTGGTTCCGGTGGCCTCCAGCCATGCCCCAATAGAACCATAGGAAGATTCTGTGGGGTTCAAGGAGCGTGAGTGCCTCCTTGGTAGTTCTGAGAGCCGCGGTCGGGTCTCTCCCTTCCTCTCCATGCTTGATACGGTTGCGGGAGTGTCATATCGTCCACACAATAGTAATTATTTTTGCTCAATCTTCCTTTGCAAAACGTCTATCACATAGAATATCTTGAGCCCAAGAGTCTGGGTCTAGACGAGGTAGTCTGATGCTAAACCATGCATAAGCTTCCTCCCAGAAACGTTGTGCATGAGAGCACAGGATGAGAGCGTGCATGAGGTCTTCCTCCTTTGCTAAGCAAACATTGCATCCGTCCACAACTGCAATATGACGGTGTTTGAGAGTGCACTCATCAGGAAGGATCCTTCATAGTACTCTCCACCAGAACACGCAAACTTTTGGGATAACTTCGAGTTTCCACAATGCATTCCACATCTATTTTTCATCTCCTGAGGTGTCGGTAGCCGTCCCTTCTTCTAGATCTTGATGCTCGTTCTGAGTCACTAGAGCACAGTACGCCGATTTAACAGTGTAGTTGCCTGATCTCGCAAAGGCCCAAGCAGATGAATCGTCATCCCCACCTCGCCTAATAGGTATATTAAGAATCGCCTCGGCGTCTGGTGTGATGAATGTTGATCGCGCAAGCTCTTGCCACCACGGTCAACTGTCCACATCAATCAGATCTGAAACCAATTGGACATTGGTGTTCAACGGCTTCAACATAACATAGAAATAGTTCCGGGAATCCATTTATCTGGCCAAGCATCGATGGAAGTCCCATCTCCAATTCTTTTTATTAAACATGCGTTCCATTCTTCCCTGCCCGCAATGACCGCTCTCCAAGTTGTAGAAGCAGATTTGGGAACGGTTACATGCATGAAATCTGTGTCAGGGAAGTAGCGTCCCTTTAAAACTCTTGCACATAGAGAATTCAGATTAGTTAGGAACCTCCATCCGTGCTTCCCTAATAGTGCAATATTGAACTGATGGGGTTCACGAAAACCCATGCCTCCCTTGCACTTGGGTGTCGCATGATTTTTCCACGAAACCCAGTGCATAACATTCTTGTCAAGAGAACTGCTCCAGAAATACTTTGCCATGGGTGAAGTCGGACTCTTACAGACTTCCGCAGTGAGCAAAAAAGTACTCATCGAGTATGTGGGAATTTCCTGAACCACTGACTTTAATAATGTTTCGCGTCCTGCACATGCCAGCAGCTTCTCAGACCATCCCCGCATTTTACCACGGGCCCTCTCCCCATTGTTATCAAAAATACCACTTGAAATACGGCCAACAGCTGTGGGGAGCCCCAAGTAACGCTCACTAAACGCCTCCACTGCAATGTTCAGGATGGCTTTCAACTGTTGCCTCAACCGAGCTAGTGTGTTCGTAATGAAGTAAATTGAACTCTTTTCACGGTTGACACATTGCCCCGAAGCTTCTCCATAAATTCGAAGAATCTCATTTAGTCTTGCAACACTTTGGTTGGCTGCACTAATGACGATCAAACCTTCAACACATATTAAGAATAAATATGACGAAATCGGATCACCTTGCCTGAATCCACGGGAGGGAGTGACATAGGGTAGTAGCTCTCCGTTGACACGAATAGAAAAGCATACTGAAGATACACATTTCATGATCAGTCGGACAAAGACCATGCTGAAACCTAGTCTTAATAAAATGGCCTCCAGAAAATGCCATTCAATGCATGCCTCCAGAAAAACTCGTGTCCTGGTTACAACCATCTCAAGACCCTTAGTCGAGGACCCCCTACCCGAAATCTGCTGGATTTAGCTCCGTCACAGGGAAGGAGCTAGAGACAACAATTTCCCTGAAGTTGCCCTCGGAACAAACTTTAGTGAAAAAATTCCAAAGCTTGGAGGGTGGGATGGCTCTGGCCCACTCAAAATCTGCAGGAGTCAACAACTTGGCAGTGAAAAAGTCTGCCCAAAGAGCATGGATGGAAACCACTTTGTCTGAGGTGCCATTAGGACATGAGTATTGTTCCCAAGCTCTCGTGCATTCCTTGGAGAAAATTGGCAGCAAGGGTAAATTAGGCTAAACTGCAGCAGAGTCAGAGAGATTCCCAATATGACATTCCTCCAAATGAATCTCCTCTCGAATGAGCACCATGCCTAATTAAATGTTCTGGAAAAAGTGTTCATCTGTCTATTGCACAAGAACACTTGCTCTAGGTCCTCCAACTTATTGCTCTGGGTCTGCACCAAGTCCACATCATTTTGAACAGGTTGAATCTGCATATGAACAGGGCATCATTGATAAAATCACTGGAAGTCTCCAGTTGATGGCTCCCTTTTTTATATTTTCCATTTTTTTCCTTTCAAAAGATATACAAGTATCTTTTACAAATACATGCCTATTTATAAATAGGCAAACATTTTAAAGTTACCTGAACCTTTTTCATTTTATGTTTTCTTTTTGTCATTTATTATGTGTATTTTTGTTTTCATGTTTTTATTTTGTAAAGAGGTATTTTTTTAACAAATACATGTCGCTCTAATGTTCTTGGCCGCCTGCGATGCCTGACTTGCTCTCTCCTACTCCACCACCTTGAATACGAACCCCTTTTTCATTGCACATGGGCATAGCCCGCCATCAATGCACGAAGAGCACTCCCCTTTTTGCCCATCTTGCTAGTGTTTCTCCTTTGGACGACTCATAACTGGCGAATGTTCGCCAGGGAGAGTGGCACATGCGAATTTTTAGGTGGCATATTTAGTTGTGCACGGATGACAGTTTCTTCAGAGTGACATGGTAGTTTCTTTAGAGAAGACATTTTTCGTTTTAAAATTGTCATCATTTGATCTTTCTTCACAACTAAAACTACCAACAAATGGCGTTCGCTTGCCACCCCTCTCCAAGCGAATGTCGGCTGGGTAACATTACCGTTCTCCTTTTTCTCTTTATTTTTTCTTTATGTTACATTTTACATTTTCTTTTATTTGTTGTTCCTTGCCGTGTTTTTTTATTCATTCAGTTGTTTATTTTTTTTTCATTTTTTGTTGTTTCTATTTTATTTATATTTACATGTGTGTCCTTTTATTTCCCTTTTTACTTTATTGTTATAGCAAATACATGGACATTATTAGGAGACATGATGTTACTTATTTAATGTTGGTGAATATCTACCTTGAAATACATGATTCGCATCCCTTTTGAAGTACGTGAATGTTTTTTCCGTAGTTGGTAACACTTGTTTGAATTATTCCAACATTTTTCAGTGGATAGATCCAAACTATTCTGGAAATAGGCAACTCGCACACACTCCCTTTTCAAAAATTGTAGTATCGGGAAATCGTTTCACATATCACATAAAAAAATTGTTCATGCTTAAATATTTACCAAGAGTAGCATGAACAATTTGTGTTTTATTGTTTTCCTTTTCAACTTTTTGCCGTCATCTAGTTCTCATTTTATTTTTATCTTTATTTCTTTTTTTTTGCTATGTTTCATTTTATCTTTTCCATCATTTATTGCTTCTTTTTAAAATTGTATTAGTTGCTCCCGATGTATGCCACATGGTGTTATTTCTTGTTTTCATTTTTTAATTCTTCTTTTTATTGTCCTTCCAGTTTTATTTGTTGTTTATGTTTGATTTCTTAATTATGTATTTATTTATGTTTTCCCGCTTGTCTTCCTTCCAGTTTTATTTGTTGTTTATTTTCGATTTTTTATTTATCTATGTTTCCTCATTCGTCCTTTTATTTTCATTTTACTTTTCTGTTATAGCAGATACATGGACAATTTCCAGAGACATGCAATTACTTTGTTTACGTTGATGAAATAGTTTATCGGGAGTGCATGCCCGGATATTTATCGACAGTAGCATGGACTTTTCATTTTACTTTTCTATTTTTTGGGCAGGTTGTGTTCTTGGTATTTCGAGTGGAGCTAAATACACCAGCAGAACAAAAAGGCCCTCGAGGGGAAACTAAAATAAAAACATTAACCTACCAGCCACATGCATGTGTGGCTAGCGAGTCGACCAATTCACATTTGCTGCTAATTAATAATTCATAAGCTTTATTTATCCATTTGGCCTAACAACATAAATAAAAGTACCAATTCGGCCCAAGAATGAGAAAGGACCCAGCCGAGACATCAGCAAACAACCCTGTTTGGGAGACTCTTTGGAAACCAAAGTTCCAATCAAGATAAAGATTTTTGTCTGGCGAGCACTACATGGAATCATACCTGGGGTGGGAGTATTGTGAAGTAGACATATCAAAGTCTCACTTTCATGTCCTATATGTCACAAGGACCAGAGAATATTCGTCGTTTGGCTTTCACTTGTGATCGTGCACGTCAGGTTTGGAAGTCCTTGGGTTTGGATGAGATCATAGATGCAGCTATTCGCACTGATCGCTCGGGCTCGGTGGTAATGGAGGAGTTACTCAGAAATCCGGTGAAAAAATCTCCTGTCTTGGGACAACTGGGGCTCCAAGAAACGATTGCCGTTGGCGCATGGTACATCTGGTGGTAACGCCGTGAAGCTGTAAAGGGGGTGAATGTCAAGCCTGCACCAAGTTCCTCGTTTGCTATCCATAACCTAAAATCACGCGATACGTCCAGCTGCGGTAACCTCTGAAGCTCGATGGCAACGTCCAGCTCCTGGGTCGTACAAACTGAATGTGGATGCGTCCTTCTTCGAGGACGGGAGTGGGGCTGCAGCTGCTGTTCTTCGTAATTGCCGTGGAGAAGCGATTGTCGGGGTCTCAGAGCTTATAGATAACACTCTTAGTGCACAATCAGCTGAAGCAACTGCTCTTCGCTTGGGGCTACGGCTGGTTTATGCAGTGGGGTGCAGGAATGTTGAAGTAAAATCAGATTGTGAAGAACTGGTACATGCATGTAATGGAGAGAGTAGAGACAGAAATTTGGAGCCCCTACTCAGCTACCCTTGCTGATTGTTTTCATCTGGCCCATGACATCCCGAATATTTCTTTTGCTCATTGTCCGAGAGAAGCAAACAGAGTTGCACACTTCCTAGCTAGGCAATGCTATGATTCAAAAATATGTGAAGAGTGATTAGATGAGATGCCTTCTTTCTTATTACCTCATGTAATCTTTGACACTTTCCCAAATTGAATAAAATGCCACAAGGCTTTTCCCTCCAAAAAAAACATAAATAAAATTATTTAATCCAGCAAAAATAGTACCGGGTATGTGATTTGAACAACCGACCAAAGATTGTACACCAGCTATGGATGCCACTCCAACCAATGAGGTCTCATGTACTATGAAAAGTACAAGTACTCTTTATGATTGTATAACAAACATATTCAAAAGAATGCAAAAATCTTCATGTCATTTAAAAAAATCAAGTGTTATTTAAAACATATTCATAAAATTGAAAATATTTCTGAATGATAAAAATGTTTATTTGATTCAAGTTTTTTTGCAAGGCAAAATTATTTGATTTTAACTATTATTCAAGTGAGGATCCGCAATCTAAGGGCGTGCTGGGCTTGTATTTTTTTTCTTCAGAAAACACTCAAACTTTTATAGACTATATAAACTTTCTAGAACAACACAGTTCTTCTTAAAGCACGAACACATTTATATGCTACATGCATATTTTATTAGAAACCCGTAATATTAACTTACATGAGAATTTATTTAAATATATGAACCTTTCTAAAATTACTTTAATATTTTATTAAAATACAAAACTTTTTAGTTGTAAAATATATTCTTAATTCATAATTTAAATATGGGTATTTTTTACTAAATTGTTGCATAGATTTTATGAAATTATATGAACTATTTTAACATAATTTATTTTCAATATATGTATATTGTTTGTGAACCACGATTAAAATTTACGTATTTTTCACAAAATTTTGAAATGAAAAAAACAAACATGTTGAAAACTTGGCCACTGTTTTGGCCTTGGTTGCAGGTTGGAATCAGCAGCACTATTTTTCTTGAATATATTAAAAATTATCAGTTTCTCTCTGAGGGCCTTTTTGCAAGAAATAATGATTCTGGGGGCTTCTCCGCATAAAACCAAGGCACACGCCTTGTTCGCGTGAATCAATCACTGACAGCGGGTCCGATGCCATTTTGGCACGCCTCGTCGGCATCACAGATGTACACAAACGAGATTTGAACCATATTTCCACGTCCATGCTAAGTTATGGACAGTGGCGGAGCTAGACAAGATTGATTGGGAGGGCCAATGAGAAAATACAATTTCTAATGAGGGCAAAAGCTCTATTTTTCTAATATAAAACTTACTATATGAATTTCCTTCACTAAAGTCGTCCAGGCTGGGGGGGCCACGGCCCCTGCAGCCATGCACGTAGCTCCGCCACTGGTTATGGAACCAGTTCGATGTGTTTTGCAAGTTCAGGCACTAAAGTGCATATCCATGGCAAGTTCAAGCACTAGTAGTGTATTAGGTAAAAGCACTAGAGATCCTAGAACTTGTCTAATATGTGATAGTTTAGTATTAGAACTTACAAGTTTAGTGCCGAGTCAGTCAGAAGCAGCCAAGTGGCGAGCCAGTCAACTATTGAACATTTGCAGATACCCCCTTGTCGTTACGGGTCGCCAGCGTCTTCTCCTCCCTCGCTGCAGCTCTATCCCTCCGCAACGAGGACGATCGCTCCCCAAGGCAAGCACCGCTGCATCTTGCGCTATTAGCCCCCAAATCTGGTCGGCCTCTGGGGTTAGGGTTTTGACCCTTTTGGCTTGAGCGAGGGAGGCTGCTTGATGTTTAGGCCGTCACCGTGCTTCTGGCTGCGCGAGGGGGTTGACACTGTGGCGAGCACCGTGAACGGGAAGGATGAGGAAGGGTGGGCGCCGATTCACTGGGTGGCCAGCGGTGGCAACCCAGATCATCGACATCTTGCTCGAGACTTTGTTGTTGTACTTGTCGGAAACTATGTTGTTTGTGCTTGAAAATTAGTTGGTGAAAATGGTGTAGGGTGAGTTGATATCTTCTGACATCAACAATCTATAGTGAAATCCATATCTGTTGTGCTTATTTTTCTCGCAGGCAACCTTCGGCATGGATTTCACTATAGATTGTTGATGTCCTGTTTTAGTTCTAATTCAGTACTTTTTCTATCATATGTCTCTCTAGTTTATATATATGGCAAGATAAAATAAATGTGATTCCCTAGCGAAGTCTGATCCTTCAGAAAAAGGTGTCTCCCTCTGTTATCTGTGGCACTGCATACCACATTGGCCTAAACCTGGTATCAAATGTTGTTTGAAAAGTCTTTGTGTAAGGCGACCATATACATGTAGACTTCTGTTAGGGGGAGTGCTCCCCCCCCCCTCCCAGGGTTGAAGAAGCCACACCAATTTGTCGGTTTTTCTTGTTCGTTTACTTTTGCGATCTTTACGTGCAGTAGTTGACTATGATGTAGACAACCATCTATATCTACAAATATTATGTTAATTTGAAGAATTAACTATCAAGTACAGTGGCTTCCATGAAATACATTTGTCCGCTGCTTTCTACATTACCATTGCAGCGTGTTTGAAGTAATTCGGCAGACATGTGAACCATTGAACTACTCCCTCTGTTCCTAAATAATTGTCTTTCTAGAGATTTCAACAAATGACTACATACGGAGCAAAATGAGTGAATCTACACTCTAAAACATGTCTACATACATCCGTATGTTGTAGTCCATTTGAGATGGCTAGAAAGACAATTATTTTGGAACGGAGGGAGTACTATCTTGTCAGTTTTGCTGCACACCACTGCATAGACCTGCTGAGCTGTGTGAATACCTGCTTGAAGAAGGCGCACATACTGATGCAGTTAACAAGCTAGGACAATCACCTCTAATGCATGCCGTCATATGAGAGGACAGAGGGGTAATATTTTGTTTGCTTTCATGCACCACCTCACTGCATTCATAGGTTATGCTGATGTTCAAATGGTAGGCTTGGAGCTTCTCTATATACTCGTAGTATTTTATTGTGTTGCATGGTAGGTACACCTCGAGAATTAAGTTGCAGTTCAAAGTCCGGGACAATGATAGTATTTTCAGCTTTTCACTGACTTGGATGTTCAACTATGCTACGTAATTCATTAGCAGCGAGTTGAAATCACAAAATGGCGGGGGGTGGGTATCTGCAAATATTCAACTTGCACATTGTGTGCAAGTTCTAGGACTACATAGTTCACTTTTTTTTTTCCAAAACGGACATAGTTCATTTTTGCAAGTTCTAGGACTAAACCATCACATTGTATGCAAGTTCTACCTCCAGTGCTTTTACCTCCAAGTAAAATGGTTTCAAGCATGATCAAATTAACCCACAAGAAAAAGATAAACAACTGAGGCTACTACAGTTGTACTTCACATCAGAAAGCATAAAAAGTTTCAGAAGCTGAAAGTAGCTATTACATTTTCTCCATTTAGGCACAGACAGGCTCATCAACATTGTACCTTGGCGATCAGCAACTTTGCAAGACGACATTAGAAACAGTGACTTCTAGTCTTTGTGTACCTTTAATTAAGGGTCCCGATAACTGCCACACGTGTGGTGTATCGGGTAGTTGTTTGTGCCACACGCCTCGTGTAGCATGGACAGCAACCAGCCCACACACCTACGTGTGGGCAAAACAACTAATGCCCACACACATCTTTTTTCCCCTCCCGAATCCTCTCACACGCGTGCGTGTGGGCGAAGTTGATAACGCCCACACGCCCGTATGTCAGGCCTCGTACCCTCCTGGTCCCGCACGCCACGCGTGACGCCCACCGCGCGCCCGCAGTTGCCATGGTCCAGACCCTCGTCCATGTTCGTTTAACTGCAGTTGCCATGTCGCTGAACTATGGTTGCCATGTCGGACAACTGCAGTTGCCATGGTTGCTCAACTGCAGTTGCCATGTATGGTCTGATCTAATGTAGTTGCCATGATTTTATAACTTTAGGAGTTGCCACATACTAACACTAGGCAGTTGAGAGAGTTGCCATGTGCTCACAAGCATGCTAGGGCAGTTGCCATGTAAAAAGAAAGAGTTGCCATCTGCTTACGTGCACGTTAGGGCAGTTGCCATGTACGTGCACGTTGGGGCAGTTGCCATGTACCATGCAAAAACACATGGCAACTCGGTAAAAGAGAGTTGTCATCTGCTTACGTGCACACTAGGCAGTTGCCGTGTACTCTGCGAAAACACATGGCAACTCGGGTAAAAAAAGAGAGTTGCCACCTGCTTATAAAGCACACTAGGGGCAGTTGCCATGTGCGCTGTGAAAACACATGGCAACTAGCAGCTTGGGTGTGGGAGAGGAGACGGGCGTGTGGGTGAGATGGCAAATGCCCACACACTAGCCCTTGTGTGTACGTGCAAAGTGGCGTGTGGCGCGAACTGCTGAACGCCCACACACCGGCCCCTCCGTGTGGTAAAACGGATGTGTGGGCGACCTCTCTCTCACACACCACACACGCGAGTTGTCCTACGTGGCATACAAAATTAGCTAATTCGTGCCAAGATTCGTGCAGATGTTACTGGACGGTGATGAAGACGTGTGGGTGAGTTGGCTAATGCCCACACGTGTGGGCGTTAACGTTTCCGTTAATTAACAACCAGCTTGCAGTGTCACCTTAATACTTCACCTAAACAATATCACTTCAGTTTCAGGGATACTCGCTGTGCTACATCACTTTCAAACGCTTCTTTATTTCATACTCCAGGTACTGATCTGTACTGTCAAGGAATTTAGACACTAACGAGTTCCTAAATGTTGATATTATTATATTTTGCTCACAGAAATACTAGCAATCAGCACGACGGAAGAAGAACAAGTACAAAAGCAATGCTGACCAGATCATACCGCCTTCTTCATCCCTTACAAACCAGAAAAGGTTGTAAAGGGAGTTATACAGCCATAACCAGATACAAGAATGATGATAGACCATATACTTCCACGGTTCCTAAATATAATACCTTTCAGAGATTCCAATATGAACTGCATACGGATGTATATAGACATATTTTTTGAGTGTAGATTCACTCATTTAGTTTTTTTGAGTGTAGATTCACTCATTTAGTTCCATATCCAGTCCATATTGGAATCTCTAAAGGGTCTTATATTTAGGAATGTTAACCAGCTGGGCAAAAACTAAATGGAAATGGTTTTGCTTGCTACTCCCTCCGTTCCAAAATAGATGACCCAACTTTGTACTAAAAGTTAGTACAAAGTTGGGTCATCTATTTTGGAACGGAGGGAGTAGATATTAGTCATGAAAATCAACTAAAGGAATGATGCTGGAGCGACATGCCAAAGAGCAGATGAACTAACGATGCAACATGTTTTGATTCCAAGAACATAATAATTTTATGGCTGAAAGCAATGTAATAAACCAGCAGGCACAGAGAGACAATTATGTATGGCAGACAAGCCCAAAACAGCATACTTAATATAATGATGGTGCTGATAGTAGATACATACATGCCATTGCCATTGGTTCATTGGCGTCTCTTAACTTAAAATACTAAGATCACCCACATATATAGGTGGATCGCTAACATATATGTCCTCCAGATCGATTGACTACTACTACTACTACTATATATAATTATATATAGATAGATTGATAGCACTGGTGAACCCCCTTCATCCCAGTCGAATTACAAGAGCAATAATCTCAAACAAGAATGCCCTCATCCAGCAAGCGGTGGTAGTACTGCTCGTCATCTGAATCTTCCTGATCATCGCCGGTGTATTCCCTTCGGTAGGAGTCCCTGGTGTATTCCCTTTCGCAGGAGCAGTCCCCGAACTTGAGGCCAGGGAAGCGAACCTTCTCCTCCTCGATAAAGAGGTCCCAGCGCTCTACAATCCTGGACATGATTATATCCGGGTCTTCCTCCGAGTCGGAGTCGTGGCACAGCTTGTCGTACGGCACATCGTCCTCGTCCGAGCCGCAGCAGCAGTTGGCCTTGATGATCGTCTCCTCCTTGGCCGCCTTGGCCTTGGCCTTGATTGCTTCCTCCTTCTCTGCCTCCGCCTTGGCCTTGAGGATCGCCGCTTCCTTCTCCGCCTTGGCCTTGAGGATCGCCGCTTCCTTCTCCGCCTTGGCCTTGGCCTTCAGGGACGCCTTGGACTTGGCATTGCGGATCGCCGCCTCTGGCTTCGTCCTGACCATGACGAGCGCCGCCTCCTCCTCCGGCTCCGCCCTGGCCCTGACGAACGCCTGCGCCTGCTCCTTCTCCGCCTGGAACGGGATCAAGGGAAATCCCTCGAGGCCGGTGGCCATCTGCATGGCAAACTGCATCTTCTCGGCGGCCATCGCCGGATCTCTCTCGCCGATCTCTCCTAGTGGGTTAGGGTTTGGCGGATTGGGGATTTCTCTGTCTCTTTCTCTCTCGCTGGATCTGAAACGAACGAGAGGAGGCGGCGGCGGCTGGCGTATATATGTCCAGGTGAACCCCCAGGAGATGCCTCGGGTCGGACTCGGGTCCCGTCTCCCGACCGGCCTCTTCCATCATACTCCTTCATTGGGCTGGGCTGGGCACCATCACTTCTTTTCTTGGTCTTTCTCCAAAGTAAAATACTCATCATGAATTAGAAAAATGTTTACGACATAAAAAAAGTAGAATTACAAAAATAAATCATGATGTGAAAAAATATTCCCAAATTTTTAAAATGTATACGAATCCAAATAACATTCCCAGTATTAAAAACACGAATTTTAAAAGCTTTCATAAACTTGAAAATGTTCTTGTATTTTTAAAAAAGTTTATGAGTTTGAAAAAACATGAATTATTAAATGACCGTGAAATTAAAATATAGTTTCAGATTTAAAATATGTTTGTGGATTAAAAATCATGAATTCAAAACAATTGACGGATTTCAAAAACTGTTTATGACTAAAATGCTTGCGAATTTGAAAAAAAAAAATCATGCATTTGAAAAATATTCGTGGATCCAAAAAATATTTGTGAATGAATTGTAAAATAATATTCATAAAATTTAAAAGGAAAACGTAAAATTGAAAACAAAAAGGAGAAAATTCATGAAATGGGGAGAAGGAAAAATCAATCCCGAAACCAATGGGAGAAAGAAAATTGGCCAGGCCTACAAAAGCCAAGAAGGATACATGTGTGATCGCTATCCAGCGACCCGCGCGCGGAATAAGAAATCCCACTGACGGACTTTTGATAAAAGAAAGCAAAAAAAAAAACACTACCATAACTTGCAAACTTAAGCTGACAAGTGTAAAAAAACACTCGGCCTCCACCACTAAGTGCAATAGTCAACTCCATCCCAGTGCCACCATCTCCTCCAGACGCCAGGCTTGAGGAGTCGTTCAGGATGATGCACTGACCGATGATGGTGCTTCATCGATACAGTGCTACATGCCATGTATGTAGGATATTCTAGGCTCTTGCTGATGTGAGCTCACTCGAGATATGAGCACGAGCTCCGAACCCGACGTGAGACAGTGGATTCATGTGATAATGTAGCACACATTGATTGGAGGAGTTCATAAAGGCTACGGGGGCGATATGGATGGCGTAAGGAAATCTATGAGAGGGCTCTTTGAGGGAGTCCTGGATTAGGGGGTCCTCGGACAGCCGGACTATATACTTTGGCCGGACTGTTGGACTATTAAGATACAAGATTGAAAACTTCGTCCCATGTCCGGGTGGGACTTTCCATTGCGTGGAAGGCTGATACGTCCATTTTGCATCCTGCTTTTATATCGATATTTATCGCATTATGGGATGTTATCTCACGATATGTCACAATACTTATGGCTATTCTCTCTTATTTTACAAGGTTTACCATGAAGAGGGGGAATGTCGGCAGCTGGAATTCTGGCTGGAAAAGGAGCAAATATTGGAGACCTATTCTGCGCAACTCCAAAAGTCCTGAAACTCCACGGAATATCTTAAAATAAATAATCGCCAAAGATGAAGGCCAGGGGGCCCACACCCTGCTCATGAGGGTGGGGGCGCGCCCTTCCCCCTGGGCGCGCCCCCTACCTCGTGGGCCCCCTGGTGGCTCTCCGACGCCCATCTTCTCCTATATGAAGTCTTTCGATGAGAAAAAAAATCATAAGCAACCTTTCGGGACGAGACTCCGCCGCCACGAGGCGGAACCTTGGCGGAACCAATCTAGGGCTCCGGCAGAGCTGTTCTGCCGGGGACACTCCCCTCCGGGAGGGGGAAGTCATCACCATCGTCATCACCAACGCTCCTTTCATCGGGAGAGGGCAATCTCCATCAACATCTTCATCAGCACCATCTCATCTCCAAACCCTAGTTCATCTCTTGTATCCAATTCTTGTCTCCAAGTCTGGGATTGGTGCTAGTAGGTTGCTAGTAGTGTTGATTACTCATTGTAGTTGATGCTAGTTGGTTTATTTGGTGGAAGATCATATGTTCAGATCCTTTATGCACATTATTACCCCTCTGATTATGAACATGAATATGCTTTGTGAGTAGTTACGTTTGTTCCTGAGGACAAGAGAGAAGTCTTGCTATTAGTAGTCATGTGAATTTGGTATTCATTCGATATTTTGATAAGATGTATATTGTCTAACCTCTAGTGGTGTTATGTGAACGTCGACTACATAACACTTCACCATTATTTGGTCCTAGAGGAAGGCATTGGGAAGTAATAAGTAGATGATGGGTTGCTAGAGTGATAGAAGCTTAAACCCTAGTTTATGCGTTGCTTCGTAAGGGGCTGATTTGGATCCATATGTTTCATGCTATGGTTAGGTTTACCTCAATACTTTTGTTGTAGTTGCGGATGCTTGCAATAGAGGTTAATCATAAGTGGGATGCTTGTCCAAGTAAGGGCAGTACCCAAGCACCGGTCCACCCACATATCAAATTATCAAAGTACCGAACGCGAATCATATGAGCGTGATGAAAACTAGCTTGATGATATTCCCATGTGTCCTCGGGAGCGCTTTTCCTATTATAAGAGTTTGTCCAGGCTTGTCCTTTGCTACAAAAAGGACTGGGCCACCTTGCTGCACTTTATTTACTTTTGTTACTTATTGTTCGTTACAATTTACCTTATCACAAAACTATCTGTTACCACTTATTTCAGTACTTGCAGAGAATACCTTGCTGAAAACCGCTTATCATTTCCTTCTGCTCCTCGTTGGGTTCGACACTCTTACTTATCGAAAGGACTACGATAGATCCCCTATACTTGTGTGTCATCAAAGGCAAGCTTGGCAATTCGGATATGTAGATTTCCTTCTCTGTAACCGACTCTGTGTAAATATAGCCCCCTCCGGTGTCTATATAAACCGGAGGGTTTAGTCCGTAGGACAACAACAATCATAATCATAGGCTAGCTTCTAGGGTTTAGCCTCTACGATCTCGTGGTAGATCAACTCTTGTAATACTCATATCATCAAGATCAATCAAGCAGGAAGTAGGGTATTACCTCCATTGAGAGGGCCCGAACCTGGGTAAACATTGTGTCCCCTGCCTCCTGTTACCATTAGCCTTAGACGCACAGTTCGGGACCCCCTACCCGAGATCCGCCGGTTTTGACACCGACATTGGTGCTTTCATTGAGAGTTCCACTGTGTCGTCACGATAAGGCTTGATGGCTCCTTCCATCATCTACAACGATGCGATCCGGGGTGAGGTTTTCCTCTTCGGATAGATCTTCGTATTCGGCGGCTTCGCACTGCGGGCCAACTCGCTTGGCCATCTGGAGCAGATCGATAGCTACACCCCTGGTCATCAGGTCAGGTTTGGAAGCCTGAACTACACCACCGACATCCGCGGAGACTTGATCTTCGACGGATTCGAGCCCATGTCAGGTGCGCCGAACAGTCACGACGAGCATGACTTAGATCTGCCATCGGACGGTGTTCGGGAGATCACACCTGCGGTTGCCCCGACCCATAATTGGGAGCAGATCATGCCATCCGAGGACGGGTGGATCCGTGGATGGACCCTGCCACGGAGGCCGCACACTCAACGGCGATAGAGCCGAACACAGACCTCGCCTCCGATGAGGCCCGTGTAATCGGACCCTCGGACTTGTCTCTGGCCATAGGCTTCGAACCGCGTGCATTTGTGCCTATCGAATCTGATTGGGCACCGACCATGGAGTTTACCTCCGTGAATATCTTTCAGCACTCGCCCTTGGGCGATGTGCTAAATTCATTGAAGTCTCTCTCCCTGTCAGCAGACTCTTGGCCGAACTATGTCCGGCTTGAGTGGGAAGCGGACAACGAAGAAATTCGTTCCCCACCCACCACCCACTTAATAGCCACTGTCGATGACTTAACCAACATGCTTGATTTTGACTCCGAAGACATCAATGGTATGGACGACGATGCCGGAGAAGAACAGGAACCACCACCTAAAGGGCGCTGGATAGCCACCTCATCATATGATATATACGTGGTGGACATGTTGGGGAACGTAGTAATTTCAAAATTTTCCTACGCACACGCAAGATCATGGTGATGCATAGCAACGAGAGGGGAGAGTGTTGTCTATGTACCCTCGTAGACCGAATGTAACGCCCCGGATCCAATGCGCCAGGTGTCCGCCAGTCATTCGCCGTCGTTGCCTTGTCATTTGCTTGCGTGTTTCACTTTGCCATGTCATCATCTGCATTTTATCATGCCATCATGTGCATCTCATTTGGCATACGTGTTCATCTCATGCATCCGAGCATTTTCCCCGTTGTCCGTTTTGCAATCCGGCACTCATATGCCCTCCGGCGTCCCCCTTTTGCCTCTTCTCTTGTGCGGGTATTAAACTTTCTCGGAATGGTCCAAGGTTTGCCAAGCGGCCTTGGTATACCACCGGTAGACCGCCTGTCAAGTTTCGTGCCATTTGGAGGTCGTTTGGTACTCCAACGGTTAACCGGGTAACCGCAGAAGCCTTCTTTTGTTGCAGCCAACACCCCTTCCAAAGTGGCCCAAAACCCACCAAACTCCCCTCCATGCTCTCGGTCGTTCGATCACGATCGCGTGGCCGAAAACCGCACCTCATTTGGACACTCCTAGCTCCCTCTACCTATATATAACCCCTCCCCCCGAAATTCGCGGATCAAATCGCAGACGAAACCCTAAATCTTCCCTCCGCGCCGCCGGACGTGTCCGCCCGCCGCCGGACACGACCACCGCCACCTCACCTCGGCCAATAGCGCGCCGCCACCTCAGCATCTCCGCCTCCCGCGGCCAATCCGAGGGCGCCGCGTAGCCTCTCTCTCTCAGCGCCGCCCGCCGCGCGCGGCCCGCCCGGCCAGCGGCCCGCGCCGCGCCGCCGCCGCCCAGCGCTTCGCCGAAGCGCCGCGCGCGCCCGCCGCGCGCGGCGCGCGCCGCGCGGCGCATCGCGATCCGCCGCCACTGCTGCTGGCGCTGTCTCCGCCGCCGCCGCCGCGCTCCGTGGTGCTCGAGCGCGCGCGCCGCGCCCCGAGATCGCCGCCCGGTCTCCTCCGCGCCGCCGCTCCCGCCGCCCGCGGCGCCGCCGCCTCTCGCCTCCGCCGCCCGCGCCGCCGCGGCCGAGCTCCGCCACCGCACCACTCGCCGGCCTCCGCCCTCCGTCGCCGCGCCCTTCGCCGCCTCCCGTTGTCCCCGCCAACTCCGGCGACTTCGCCGTCGTCGCCGGCCGCCGCCACCGATCCGGATCCGGCGCCTGGATCAGATCCACCACCACCACCATCCAAACGCCTCCCCGCTGCACCCGGATCCCTCCGTCCCGCGCCGTCTCGTCCCGGTTGACTTTTCGGAGGGTAAAAAACGTCTAAGTCCCAGAATTCTATTATTTTCATGTCATTTTCATTGCGTCACATCTCTGCATCCGTAGCTCCGTTTTGGGCGTATAATATGTCAAATTGTTCGTCTCGAAGAGTACATCATTTCCTTTTATTGCATCATTTGCATTTGAGCTCATCTTGATGCCCGAAATGCTGTTGGAAGAGGGCTTCAGATCGTTAGTTCCAGAATCTTATCAGCACGAGCTCTTTTGTCATTTTTGCCATGATTTATGTGTGCACCCTATGAACTTGAGTCCTACATGAATGTTGAACTTTGCCATGCCATCTTTCCAGGGGTGTTTGCCATGTATTTTTGTGAGTTATGTGTTGACTAGAACAAGCATGCAAAGTAGGGATGATGATGTTGCTGATTTCAGGAACTTAGTGTTTTTCACTAAGTCTTGTCCTGCTGTTATTTTTATGCCATATGTTCATGTGTTACAGAGAGATCTATGCCCCTTTTGAGCATGATCAGTGAGGGTGTTTTGAACATATGGATGTGCTCTATCCATCCATGCCTTTGTTGGCATTTATGGAGTAGTCTAGCATGTCATTTTCGTGCTCTACTTTTGCTTGAAAATGTTTCCTGGCAGATTGTTTGCATGAGATTCAATTTTCACGAGGTCGTTGTAGTTGATCCGTGTATGCTATGATGTTGTTCTTGCCATGTATAGCTTCTATGCCATGTCTTCTTGATGGGTGTATGCTTATTTTATCATGAGATGCTCTGTAGTGAGTGCATCGAGCTCATGAACATGCCTACTTGATATCTGTTTTTGCCATGCCCAGTTTTTCTGCTAAGTCTGAAATCTGTAATAAAACTTGCTATGTTTAAATGGGTGCCATCATTTCTTAGAGTCCTTTTTGGCTTATGGTCAGTAAGGGACTATTGATATATGCTTTGAGTAGAATCATGTGATGCCTTGTTTTGCTATTATAAGTTCCTATAGCATGTTGTTTGCTTACTCTAAACATGCCTTCCTGATGTTAATTCCTGGCATGTTAGTATTTTCACTAAGTCTGTGAACCTGATATATTTTGCACTTTCACCATGCTTGTTTGAACATGTTATGATGTGATTTAGCCGTAGCTCAGTGTTCCTCTTTTGTTAAGCATCTCCTGTAGATCGCTGCCATATGCTTTGTTTTTATGTTGGGGTGCTGTAGCATAGTTTCTTGTTGCTTGCTAAGTAGCATCGGACTGTTAAACGTAGATTTGCGTCATTCTTGTTTTGCTTGTCATTTGCAAACCGTGCATCCGATTCCGGTGATCTTTATATCGATTTCAACCGAAATCATCTCATCTTTCCAGCGGCATACTTGGTTTGCCAAGTTGATGCCCGGTTCATCATTTTCCTTCCGGAGCACACATATGCATTGCATATCACATCTCGCATAGCATGTCATGTATTGCATCATATTGCTTGTGCATTGTTCCTTGTTTGATTGTGGTTCCGTTGCTTGTGTTCTTGCTTTGGGTAGAGCCGGGAGACGAGTACGTGAACGAGGAACCTGTTGAGAACGCCTACGAGGATCAAGCCTTCGACAACTCTGAGAACCTTGCAGGCAAGATGACCGCTACCCTGGATCTCACTACTATCATTGCTATGCTAGTTGCCTCGTTCTTTCGCTATGCTGCGCTACCTATTACCTGTTTGTCCAGCCATCCCATTTTGCCATGAACCTCTAACCTTTGACACCTTTCCTATGCAAACCGTTGTTTGGCTATGTTACCGCTTTGCTCAGCCCCTCTTATAGCGTTGCTAGCTGCAGGTGAAGTTGAAGATTTCTCCATGGTGGACAGGGTTTATGTTGGGATATCACAATATCTCTTATATTATTAATGTTGGGGAACGTAGTAATTTCAAAAATTTTCTACGCACACGCAAGATCATGGTGATGTATAGCAACGAGAGGGGAGAGTGTTGTCTACGCACCCTCGTAGACCCGGCGAAGCGATCACAACGTAGAGGAAGTAGTCGACGTTCTCCTCGCGATCCGACCGATCCCGCGCCGTTACTCGGCGCCCCAGTTCTTGACACACGACAGCTCGATGGCGCCCTCGTACTCGATCCAGCCGAGTGTCGAGGAGAGTTCCGTCGACGACGGCGTGCAGGACGATCTTGATGTTTCACGCGCGAGGCTTCGCCTAAGCTTCATGACGGTATAACCGAGGTGGAATATGGTGGAGGGGCACCGCACACGGCTAAGGAACGATCTCACGATCAACTTGTGTGTCTCAAGGTGCCCCCTGCCCCGTATATAAAGGAGGGAGGGGAGGCCGGCCGGCCCTAGAGGAGGGCTGCGGGAGGAGTCCTACTCCTACCGGGAGTAGGACTCCCCCTTTCCTAGTTGGACTAGGTTTGGGGAGGGAAGAGGAAAGGCGCGCCCCCCCTCCTTGTCCTATTCGGACTGGGGGAGAGAGGCGCGTGCCACCTCTGGCCGGCCCCTCCTCTTCTCCCTCAAGGCCCACCGAGGCCCATTTACCTCCCGGGGTTCCGTAACCTCCGGTTTTCCGATAAATTCCGTTTTCGTCGGAACCATTCGAACTCCAAACATAGGCTTCCAATATATCAATCTTTATGTCTCGACCATTCCGAGACTCCTCGTCATGTCCGTGATCACATCCGGGACTCGAACTCCTTCGGTACATCAAAATACATAAACTCATAATAAGCATCATCGTAACCTTAAGCGTGCGGACCCTACGGTTCGAGAACAATGTAGACATGACCTAGAACTATTCACGGTCAATAACCAACAGCGGGACCTGGATGCCCATATTGGTTCCTACATATTCTACGAAGATCTTTGTCGGTCGGACCGCATAACAACATCGTTGTTCCTTTGTCATCGGTATGTTACTTGCCCGAGATTCGATCGTCGGTATCCAATACCTAGTTCAATCTCGTTATCGCAAGTCTCTTTACTCGTTCCGTAATACATCATCTCACAACTAACTCATTAGTTGTAGTGCTTGCAAGGCTTAAGTGATGTGCATTACCGAGAGGGCCCAGAGATACCTCTCCGACAATCGGAGTGACAAAACCTAATCTCGAATACGCCAACCCAACATCTGCCTTTGGAGACACCTGTAGTACTCCTTTATAATCACCCGATTCGTTGTGACGTTTGGTAGCACCAAAGTGTTCCTCCGTAAACGGAGTTGCATAATCTCATAGTTACAGGAACATGTATAAGTCATGGATAAAAGCAGTAGCAACATACTAAGCGATCGTGTGCTAAGCTAAGGAATGGGTCATGTCAATCAGATCATTCTACTAATGATGTGACCTTGTTAATCAAATAACAACTCCTTGTTCATGGTTAGGAAACATAACCATCTTTGATTAACAAGCTAGTCTAGTAGAGGCATACTAGTGACATGTTGTTTGTCTATGCATTCACACATGTATCATGTTTCCGGTTAATACAATTCTAGCATGAATGATAAACATTTATCATGAAATAAGGAAATAAATAATAACTTTATTATTGCCTCTAGGGCATATTTCCTTCAGTCTCCCACTTGCACTAGAGTCAATAATCTAGATCACATCACCATGTGATTAACATCGATAGTTCACATCATCATGTGATTAACACCCATAGTTCACATCGCCATGTGACCAACACCCAAAGGGTTTACTAGATTCAGTAATCTAGTTCACATCGCTATGTGATTAACACCCAAAGAGTACTAAGGTGTGATCATGTTTTGCTTGTGAGAGAGTCTTAGTCAACGGGTCTTTCATATTCAGATCCGTTATGTATTTTGCAATTTTTCTATGTCTACAATGCTCGCATTTAAGCTACTCTAGCTAATTGCTCCCACTTTCAATATGTATCTAGATCGAGACTTAGAGTCATCAGTGTCAAAACTTGCATCGACGTAACCCTTTACTTACTAACCTTTTGTCACTTCCATAATCGAGAAACATATCCTTATTCCACTAAGGATAATTTTGACCGCTGTCCAGTGATCTACTCCTAGATCACTATTGTATTCCCTTGCGAAACTCAGTGCAGGGTATACAATAGATCTGGTACACAGCATGGCATACTTTATAGAAACTATGACCAAGGCATAGTGAATGACTTTCATTCTCTTTCTATCTTCTGCTGTGGTGTCGGGTTTTGAGTCTTACTCAATTTCACACCTTGTAACACAGGCAAGAACTCTTTCTTTGACTGTTTCATTTTGAACTACTTCAAAATCTTGTCAAGGTATGTACTCATTGAAAAAACTTATCAAGCATCTTGATCTATCTCTATAGATCTTGATGCTCAATATGTAAGTAGCTTTACCGAGGTCTTTCTTTGAAAAACTCCTTTCAAAACACTTCTTTATGCTTTGCAGAATAATTCTACATTATTTCCGATCTACAATATGTCATTCACATATATTTATCAGAAATGCTGTAGTGCTCCCACTCACTTTTTAGTAAATACAGGCTTCACCGTAAGTGCAGATAAAACTATATGCTTTGATCAACTCATCAAAGCGTATATTCCAACTCCGAGATGCTTGCACCAGTCCATAGATGGATCGCTGGAGCTTGCACACTTTGTTAGCTCCCTTTGGATCGATAAAACCTTCTGGTTGCATCATATACAACTCTTCCTCCTAAAACCCATTCAGGAATGCAGTTTTTACATCCATTTGCCAAATTTCATAAATTGTGGCAATTGCTAACATGATTCGGACAGACTTAAGCATCGCTACAGTTGAGAAAAACTCATTGTAGTCAACACCTTGAACTTGTCAAAAACCTTTTTGCGACAAGTCGAGCTTTGTAGATAGTAACACTACTATCAGCGTTCGTCTTCCTCTTGAAGATCCATTTATTTTCTATGGCTTGCCGATCATCGGGCAACGCCACCAAAGTCCACACTTTGTTCTCATACATGGATCTCATCTCAGATTTCATGGCCTCAAGCCATTTCATGAATCTGGGCTCATCATCGCTTCCTCATAGTTCGTAGGTTCATCATGGTCTAGTTACATGACTTCCAGAACAGGATTACCGTACCACTTTGGTGCGGATCTCACTCTGGTTTACCTACGAGATTCGGTAGTAACTTGATCTGAAGTTACATGATCATCATCATTAGCTTCCTCACTAATTGGTGTAGTAGTCACAGGAACAGATTTCTGTGATGAACTACTTTCCAATAAGGGAGAAGGTACAATTACCTCATCAAGTTCTACTTTCCTCCCACTCACTTCTTTCGAGAGAAACTCCTTCTCTAGAAAGGATCCATTTATTAGCAACGAATGTTTTGCCTTCGGATCTGTGATAGAAGGTGTACCCAACAGTTTCCTTTGGGTATTCTATGAAGACGCACTTCTCCGATTTGGGTTCGAGCTTATCAGGATGAAACTTTTTCACATAAGCATCGCAGCCCCAAACTTTAAGAAACGACAACTTTGGTTTCTTGCTAAACCACAGTTCATATAGTGTCGTCTCAACGGATTTAGATGGTGCCCTATTTAACGTGAATGCAGCTGTCTCTAATGCATGATCCCAAAACGATATTGGTAAATCGGTAAGAAACATCATAGATTGTACTATATCCAATAAAGTACGGTTATGAAGTTCGGACACACCATTATGATGTGGTGTTCCAGGTGGCATGAATTTGTGAAACTATTCCACATTGTTTTAATTGAAGACCAAACTCGTAACTCAAATATTCATCTCCACGATCAGATCGCAGAAACTTTATTTTCTTGTCACGATGATTTTCCACTTCACTCTGAAATTCTTTGAACATTTCAACTATTTCAGACTTATGTTTCATCAAGTAGATATACCCATATCTGCTCAAATCATCTTGTGAAGGTCAGAAAATAACGATACTTGCCACGAGCATCAATACTCATTGGATCGCATACATCGGTATGTATTATTTCCAATAAGTCAGTAGCTTGTTCCATTGTTCCGGAGAACGGAGTTTTAGTCATCTTGCCCATGAGGCACGGTTCGCAAGTGCCAAGTGATTCATAATCAAGTGACTCCAAAAGTCCATCAGTATGGAGTTTCTTCATGCGCTTTACACCGATATGACCTAAACGGCAGTGCCACAAATAAGTTGCACTATCATTATTAACTTTGCATCTTTTGGTTTCAATATTATGAATATGTGTATCACTACGATCGAGATCCCATGAACCATTTTCATTGGGTGTGTAACCATATAAGGTTTTATTCATGTAAGCAGAATAACAGTTTATTCTCTTACTTAAATAAATAACCGTATTGCAATAAACATGATCAAATCATATTCATGCTCAACGCAAACACCAAATAACATTTATTTAGGTTCAACACTAATCCCGAAAGTATAGGAGTGTGCGATGATGATTATATCAATCTTGAAACTACTTTCAACACCCATCGTCACTTCACTCTTAACTAGTTTCATTTTATTACGCAACTCCGTTTGAGTTACTACTCTTAGCAACTGAACCAGTACCAAATACCGAGGGGTTGCTATAAACACTAGTAAAGCACACATAAAACACCTGTATATCAAATATACCCTTTTTCACTTTGCCATCCTTCTTATCCACCAAATATTTAGGGCAGTTCTGCTTCCAGTGACCATTTCCTTTGCAGTGTAAGCACTCAGTTTCAGGCTTTGGTTCAGCTTTGGGTTTCTTCGTGGGAGTGACAACTTGCTTGTCAATCTACTTGAAGTTCCCCTTTCTTTCCCTTTGCCCTTTTCTTGAAACTAGTGATCTTGTCAACCATCAACACTTGATGCTCTTTCTTGATTTCTACCTTCGTCGATTTCAACATCACGAAGAGCTCGGGAATCATTTTCGTCATCCCTTGCATACTATAGTTCATCACGAAGTTCTACTAACTTGGTGATGGTGACTAGAGAATTCTGTCAATCACTATCTTATCTGGAAGATTAACTCCCACTTGATTCAAGCGATTGAAGTACCCAGACAATCTGTGCACATGCTCACTAGTTGAGCGATTCTCCTCCATCTATAGAACTTGTTGAAGACTTCATATCTCTCAACTCGGGTATTTGCTTGAAATATTAACTTCAACTCCTGGAACATCTCATATGGTCCATGACGTTCAAAACGTCTTTGAAGTCCCGATTCTAAGCTGTTAAGCATGGTGCACTTAAACTATCAAGTAGTCATCATATTGAGCTAGCCAAACGTTCATAACGCTTGCATCCGCTCTGCAATAGGTCTGTCACCTAGCGGTGCATTAAGGACATAATTCTTCTGTGCAGCAATGAGGATAAACCTCCGATCACGGATCGAATCCGCATCATTGCTACTAACATTTTTCAACACAATTTTCTCTAGGAACATATCAAAAACAAACATATGAAAGCAACAACGCAAGCTATTGATCTACAACATAATTTGCAAAATACTACCAGGACTAAGTTCATGATAAATTTAAGTTCAATTAATCATATTACTTAAGAACTCCCACTTAGATAGACATCTCTCTAGTCATCTAAGTGATCACGTGACCCAAATCAACTAAACCATAACCGATCATCACGTGAGATGGAGTAGTTTTCAATGGTGAACATCTTATGTTGATCATATCTACTATATGATTCACGCTCGACCTTTCGGTCTCCGTGTTCGAGGCCATATCTGCATATGCTAGGCTCGTCAAGTATAACCCGAGTATTCTGCGTGTGCAAAACTGGCTTGCACCCGTTGTAGATGGACGTGAGCTTATCACACCCGATCATCACGTGGTGTCTGG
The DNA here is from genome assembly GCA_021437245.1 of Aegilops speltoides. Taxonomy (NCBI): domain Eukaryota; kingdom Viridiplantae; phylum Streptophyta; class Magnoliopsida; order Poales; family Poaceae; genus Aegilops; species Aegilops speltoides. The sequence continues at coordinate 485,227,318 of CM038145.1, forward strand.
GCACGACGAACTTTGGCAACGGTGCATACTCGGGGAGAACACTTCTTGATAATTTAGTGAGAGATCATCTTATAATGCTACCGTCAATCAAAGCAAGATAAGATGCATAAAGGATAAACATCACATGCAAATCAATATAAGTGATATGATATGGTCATCATCATCTTGTGCTTCGTGATCTTCATATCCGCAGCACCACCATGATCACCATCGTCACCGGCGCGACACCTTGATCTCCATCGTAGCATCGTTGTCGTCTCGCCAATTTTATGCTTCTACGACTATCTCTACCGCTTAGTGATAAAGTAAAGCATTACAGGCGATTGCATTTCATACAATAAAGCGACAACCATATGGCTCCTGCCGATTGCCGATAACCGGTTACAAAACATGATCATCTCATACAATAAAATATAACATCACGTCTTGACCATATCACATCACAACATGCCCTGCAAAAACAAGTTAGGCGTCCTCTACTTTGTTGTTGCAAATTTTACGTGGCTGCTACGGGCTTAAGCAAGAACCAGTCTCTCCCACGCATCAAAACCACAACGATATTTCGTCAAATAGACTCCGTTTAACCTTCTCAAGGACGGGCGTAGCCACACTCAGTTCAACTAAAGTGAGAGAGACAGACACCCGCCGGTCACCTTTAAGCAACGAGTGCTCGTGGCGGTGAAACCAGTCTCGCGTAAGCGTCACGCGTAATGTCGGTCCGGGCGCTTCATCTCACAATACCGCTGAACCAAAGTATGACATGCTGGTAGGTAGTATGACTTGTATCGCCCACAACTCACTTGTGTTCTACTCGTGCAAAACATCAAACCATAAAACCTAGGCTCGGATGCCACTGTTGGGGAACGAGTAATTTCAAAATTTTCCCACGCACACGCAAGATCATGGTGATGTATAGCAACGAGAGGGAGAGTGTTGTCTCGTACCCTCGTGAGACCCGGCGAAGCGATCACAACGTAGAGGAAGTAGTCGACGTTCTCCTCGCGATCCGACCGATCCGGCGCCGTTACTCCGGCGCCCGAGTTCTTGACACACGACAGCTCGATGGCGTCCCTCGTACTCCGATCCAGCCGAGTGTCGAGGGAGAGTTCCGTCGACCGACGGCGTGGTGACGATCTTGATGTTTCATCGGCGCAGGCTTCGCCTAAGCTTTGACGGTATAACCGAGGTGGAATATGGTGGAGGGGGCACCGACACGGCTAAGGAACGATCTCACGATCAACTTGTGTGTCTCAAGGTGCCCCCTGCCCCGTGATATAAAGGAGGGAGGGGGAGGCCGGCCGGCCCTAGAGGAGGCGCGGGAGGAGTCCTACTCCTACCGGGAGTAGGACTCCCCCTTTCCTAGTTGGACTAGGTTTGGGGAGGGAAGAGGAAAGGGCGCCCCCTCCTGTCCTATTCGGACTGGGGGGGAGAGGCGTGCCACCTCCTGGCCGGCCCTCCTCTTCTCCCTCAAGGCCCACCGAGGCCCATTTACCTCCCGGGGTTCCGTAACCTCCGGTTTTCCGATAAATTCCGTTTTCGTCGGAACCATTCGAAGTCCAAACATAGGCTTCCAATATATCAATCTTTATGTCTCGACCATTCCGAGACTCCTCGTCATGTCCGTGATCACATCCGGGACTCGAACTCCTTGGTACATCAAAATACATAAACTCATAATAAGCATCATCGTAACCTTAAGCGTGCGGACCCTACGGTTCGAGAACAATGTAGACATGACCTAGAACTATTCACGGTCAATAACCAACAGCGGGACCTGGATGCCCATATTGGTTCCTACATATTCTCGAAGATCTTTGTCGGTCAGACCGCATAACAACATACGTTGTTCCCTTTGTCACCGGTATGTTACTTGCCCGAGATTCGATCGTCGGTATCCAATACCTAGTTCAATCTCGTTACCGACAAGTCTCTTTACTCGTTCCGTAATACATCATCTCACAACTAACTCATTAGTTGTAGTGCTTGCAAGGCTTAAGTGATGTGCATTACCGAGAGGGCCCAGAGATACCTCTCCGACAATCGGAGTGACAAAACCTAATCTCAAAATCGCCAACCCAACATCTGCCTTTGGAGACACCTGTAGTACTCCTTTATAATCACCCGATTACGTTGTGACGTTTGGTAGCACCCAAAGTGTTCCTCCGGTAAACGGGAGTTGCATAATCTCATAGTTACAGGAACATGTATAAGTCATGGATAAAAGCAGTAGCAACATACTAAACGATCGTGTGCTAAGCTAAGGGAATGGGTCATGTCAATCAGATCATTCTACTAATGATGTGACCTTGTTAATCAAATAACAACTCCTTGTTCATGGTTAGGAAACATAACCATCTTTGATTAACAAGCTAGTCTAGTAGAGGCATACTAGTGACATGTTGTTTGTCTATGCATTCACACATGTATCATGTTTCCGGTTAATACAATTCTAGCATGAATGATAAACATTTATCATGAAATAAGGAAATAAATAATAACTTTATTATTGCCTCTAGGGCATATTTCCTTCAATTAATGCATCTATATACTTGGTAAAGGGTGGAAGGCTTGGCCTTATGCCTTGTGTTTTGTTCCACTCTTGCCGCCCTAGTTTCCGTCATACCGGTGTTATGTTCCCGGATTTTGCGTTCCTTACGCGGTCGGGTGATTTATGGGACCCCCTTGACAGTTCGCTTTGAATAAAACCTGTCCAGCAAGGCCCAACATTGACGTTTACCATTTGCCTCACCACCACCTACTTTTTCCCTTGGGAGTCGCTCTCTCGAGGGTCATCTTTATTATAGCCCCCCCGGGCCAGTGCTTGTCTAAGCGTTGGTCCAAACTAGAGCACCGTGTGGGACCATCCCTTGGCAACTTGGGTTACGTCGGTACCTGTACGCTTCGCTTATCCGGTGTTGCCCTGAGAACGAGATATGTGCAGCTCCTATCGGGATTGTCGGCGCATCGGGCGGCTTTGCTGGTCTTGTTTTACCATTATTGAAATGTCTTGATGTACCGGGATTCCGAGACTGATCGGGTCTTCCTGGGTGAAGGTCTATTCCTTCGATGATCGCGAGAGCTTGTCATGGGCTAAGTTGGGACACCCCTGCAGGGTATAACCTTTCGAGAGCCGTGCCCGTGGTTATGTGGCAGATGGGAATTTGTTAATGTCCGGTTGTAGACAACTTGACACTTGATCCGATTTAAAACGCATCAACCGAGTGTGTAGCCGTGATGGTCTCTTCTCGGCGGAGTCCGGGAAGTGAACACGGTTTCTGGGTTATGTTTGACGTAAGTAGGTGTTCAGGATCACCTCTTGATCATTGCTAGCTTCATGACCGTTCCGCTTGTTCTCTTCTCGCTCTTATTTGCGTTGGTTAGCCACCATATTATGCTTAGTCGCTGCTGCAACCTCACCACTTTACCCCTTCCTTTCCCATTAAGCTTTGCTAGTCTTGATACCCATGGTAATGGGATTGCTGAGTCCTCGTGGCTCACCAGATACTTCCAAAACCAGTTTGCAGGTGCCTATGTTACCGAGCAGGTGACGCAACCAAGCTCAAGGAGGAGCTCGATGGAGATTTTGCCCTTTGTGTTGTTTCGTTCTAGTTGATCACTAGTGGAGCCCAGTTGGGGTCGATCGGGGACCTTTGTCGCAGTTGGGGTTCTTCTTTTATTTTGGTTCCGTAGTCGGACCTTGATTGTATCTGGATGGTGTAATGCTTTATTCATGAAATTGTGTGAAGTGGCGATTGTAAGCCAACTATGTATCTCTTTCCCTTATGTATTACTTGGGTTGTGTGAAGATTACCTCACTTGCGACATTGCTTTCAATGCGGTTATGCCTCTAAGTCGTGCTTCGACACGTGGGAGATATAACCGCATCAAGGGCGTTACACCGAAGCGGAAGCGATCACAATGTAGAGGAAGTAGTCGTACGTTCTCCTCGCGATCTAACCGATCCCAGCGCCGTTACTCCGGTGCCTCCGAGTTCTTGACACACGTACAGCTCGGTGACGCTCCTCGGGCTCCGGTCCAGCAAAGCTCCGGGGAGAGAGTTCCGTCAGCACGACAGCGTGGTGACGATCTTGATGTTCTACCAACGCAGGGCTTCGCCTAAGCACCGCTACGATATGACCGAGGTGGATTATGGTGGAGGGGGCACCGACACGGCTAAGGAGCGATCTCAAGGATCAACTTGTGTGTCTTAGGGTGCCCCCTGCCCCGTATATAAAGGAGCAAGGGGAGGGCGGCCGGCCCTAGAGGGCGCGCCAGGAGGGGGAGTCCTCCTCCTAGTGGGAGTAGGACTCCTTTCCTAGTCCAACTAGGAGGGGAAGGGGAAGGAAGGAGAGGAGAGGGAGAGGGAAGGGGGCGCGCCCCTCCTTGTCAATCGGACTCCCCATGGGGGGGCGCGCCACCTCTGGCGCAGCCCTCTCTCTCCCTCTTGGCCCATTAAGGCCCATTACTTCCCCGGGGGGTTCCGGTAACCCCTCCGGCACTCCGGTATTATCCGAAACCACTCGGAACCATTCCGATGTCCGAACATAGCTGTCCAATATATCAATATTTACGTCTCGACCATTCCAAGACTCCTCGTCATGTCCGTGATATCCGGGACTCCGAACTCTTTCAGTACATCAAAATACACAAACTCATAATATAACCGTCATCGAAACCTTAAGCGTGCGGACCCTACGGTTCGAGAACAATGTAGACATGACCGAGACACGTTTCCGATCAATAACCAATAGCGGGACCTGGATGCCCATATTGGCTCCTACATATTCTACGAAGATCTTTATCGGTCAGACCGCATAACAATATACGTTTGTTCCCTTTGTCATCGGTATGTTACTTGCCCGAGATTCGATCGTCGGTATCCAATACCTAGTTCAATCTCGTTATCGGCAAGTCTCTTTACTCGTTCCGTAATACATCATCTTGCAACTAACTCATTAGTTGTAATGCTTGGAAGGCTTAAGTGATGTGTATTACCGAGAGGGCCCAGAGATACCTCTCCGACAATCGGAGTGACAAAACCTAATCTCGAAATACGCCAACCCAACATCTGACTTTGGAGACACCTGTAGTACTCCTTTATAATCACCCAGTTACGTTGTGACGTTTGGTAGTACCCAAAGTGTTCCTCCGGCAAACGGGAGTTGCATAATCTCATAGTTATAGGAACAGTATAAGTCATGGATAAAAGCAATAGCAACATACTTAAACGATCGGGTGCTAAGCTAATGGAATGGGTCATGTCAATCAGATCATTCGACTAATGATGTGACCTTGTTAATCAAATGACAACTCCTTTGTCTATGGTTAGGAAACTTAACCATCTTTGATTAACAAGCTTGTCTGGTAGAGGCATACTAGTGACATTTTGTTTGTCTATGTATTCACACATGTATCATGTTTCCGGTTAATACAATTCTAGCATGAATAATAAACATTTGTCATGTAATAAGGAAATAAATAATAACTTTATTATTGCCTCTAGGGCATATTTCCTTCAGTCTCCCACTTGCACTAGAGTCAATAATCTAGATTACACAGTAATGATTCTAACACCCATGGAGTCTTGGTGCTGATCATGTTTTGCTCGTGGAAGAGGCTTAGTCAACGGGTGTGCTACATTCAAATCCGTATGTATCTTGCAAATCTCTATGTCTCCCACCTGGACCAAATCCCGGATGGAATTGAAGCGTCTCTTGATGTGTTTGGTTCTCTTGTGAAATCTGGATTCCTTCGCTAAAGCAATTTCTCCAGTATTATCACAAAAGATTTTCATTGGACCCGATGCACTAGGTATGACACCTAGATCGGATATGAACTCCTTCATCCAGACTCCTTCATTAGCTGCTTCCGAAGCTGCTATGTACTCCGCTTCACATGTAGATCCCGCTACGATGCTTTGTTTAGAACTGCACCAACTGACAGCTCCACCGTTTAGTGTAAATACTTATCCGGTTTGCGATTTAGAATCGTCCGGATCAGTGTCAAAGCTTGCATCAACGTAACCGTTTACGATGAGCTCTTTGTCACCTCCATATACGAGAAACATATCCTTAGTCCTTTTCAGGTACTTCAGGATGTTCTTGACCGCTGTCCAGTGATCCACTCCTGGATTACTTTGGTACCTCCCTGCTAAGCTAATAGCAAGGCACACATCAGGTCTGGTACACAGCATTGCATACATGATAGAGCCTATGGCTGAAGCATAGGGAACATCTTTCATTTTCTCTCTATCTTCTGCGGTGGTCGGGCATTGAGTCTTACTCAACTTCACACCTTGTAACACAGGCAAGAACCCTTTCTTTGCTTGATCCATTTTGAACTTCAAAATTTTGTCAAGGTATGTGCTTTGTGAAAGTCTAATTAAGCGTCTTGATCTATCTCTATAGATTTTGATGCCCAATATGTAAGCAGCTTCACCGAGGTCCTTCATCGAAAAACTCTTATTCAAGTACCCCTTTATGCTATCCAGAAATTCTATATCATTTCCGATTAGTAATATGTCATCTACATATAATATCGAAATGCTACTGAGCTCCCACTCACTTTCTTGTAAATCTGAGCTTCTCCAAAAGTCTCATATAAACCCAAATGCTTTGATCACACTATCAAAGCGTTTATTCCAACTCGAGATGCTTGCACCAGTCCATAAATGGATCGCTGGAGCTTGCACACTTTGTTAGCTCCTTTGGATCGATAAAACCTTCTGGTTGCATCATATACAACTCTTCTTCCAGAAATCCATTCAGGAATGCAGTTTTTACATCCATTTGCCAAATTTCATAATCATAAAATGCGGCAATTGCTAACATGATTCGGACAGACTTAAGCATCGCTACGGGTGAGAAGATCTCATCGTAGTCAATCCCTTGAACTTGTCGAAAACCCTTTGCGACAAGTCGAGCTTTGTAGACAGTAACATTACCGTCGGCGTCAGTCTTCTTCTTGAAGATCCACTTGTTTTCTATTGCTTGCCGACCCTCGGGCAAGTCAACCAAAGTCCACACTTTGTTTTCATACATGGATCCCATCTCAGATTTCATGGCCTCAAGCCATTTTGTGGAATCTGGGCTCACCATCGCTTCTTCATAGTTCGTAGGTTCATCATGATCTAGTAGCATGACTTCCAGAACAGGATTACCGTACCACTCTGGTGCGGATCTTACTCTAGTTGATCTACGAGGTTCTGTAGTAACTTGATCTGAAGTTTCATGATCAACATCATCAACTTCCTCACTATTTGGTGTAGATGTTGCAGAAACCGGTTTCTGTGATAAAGTACTTTCCAATAAGGGAGAAGGTACAATTACCTCATCAAGTTCTACTTTCCTCCCACTCACTTCTTTCGAGAGAAACTCCTTCTCTAGAAAGGATCCATTCTTAGCAACAAATGTCTTGCCTTCGGATCTGTGATAGAAGGTGTACCCAACTGTCTCCTTTGGGTATCCTATGAAGACACATTTCTCCGATTTGGGTTCGAGCTTATCAGGTTGAAGCTTTTTCACATAAGCATCGCATCCCCAAACTTTAAGAAATGACAACTTTGGTTTCTTGCTAAACCATAGTTCATAAGGTGTCGTCTCAACGGATTTTGACGGTGTTCTATTCAGCGTGAATGCGGCCGTCTCAAGAGCATATCCCCAAAACGATAGCGGTAAATCTGTAAGAGACATCATAGATCGCACCATATCTAGTAAAGTGCGATTACGATGTTCGGACACACCATTACGCTGTGGTGTTTCGGGTGGCGTGAGTTGCGAAACTATTCCGCATTGTTTCAAATGTAGACCAAACTCGTAACTCAAATACTCACCTCCACGATCAGATCGTAGAAACTTTATTTTCTTATTACGATGATTTTCAACTTCACTCTGAAATTCTTAGAACTTTTCAAATGTTTCAGACTTATGTTTCATTAAGTAGATATACCCATATCTGCTTAAATCATCTGTGAAGGTGAGAAAATTACGATATCCGCCACGAGCCTCAACATTCATCGGACCACATACATCTGTATGTATGATTTCCAACAAATCTGTTGCTCTCTCCATAGTACCGGAGAACGGGGTTTTAGTCATCTTGCCCATGAGGCACAGTTCGCAAGTGCCAAGTGATTCATAATCAAGTGACTCCAAAAGTCCATCAGTATGGAGTTTCTTCATGCGCTTTATACCGATATGACCTAAACGGCAGTGCCACAAATAAGTTGCACTATCATTATCAACTCTGCATCTTTTGGCTTCAACATTATGAATATGTGTATCACTACTATCGAGATTCATTAAAAATAGACCACTCTTCAAGGGTGCATGACCATAAAAGATATTACTCATATAAATAGAACAACCATTATTCTCTGATTTAAATGAATAACCGTCTCGCATCAAACAAGATCCAGATATAATGTTCATGCTCAACGCTGGCACCAAATAACAATTATTTAGGTCTAAAACTAATCCCGAAGGTAGATGTAGAGGTAGCGTGCCGACCGCGATCACGTCGACTTTGGAACCATTTCCCACGCACATCGTCACCTCGTCCTTTGCCAGTGTTCGCTTAATCCGTAGTCCCTGTTTCGAGTTGCAAATATTAGCAACAGAACTAGTATCAAATACCCAGGTGCTACTGCGAGCTCTAGTAAGGTACACATCAATAACATGTATATCACATATACCTTTGTTCACCTTGCCATCCTTCTTATCCGCCAAATACTTGGGGCAGTTCCGCTTCCAGTGACCAGTCTGCTTGCAGTAGAAGCACTCAGTTTCAGGTTTAGGTCCAGACTTAGGTTTCTTCTCCTGAGCAGCAACTTGCTTGCTGTTCTTCTTGAAGTTCCCCTTCTTCTTCCCTTTGCCTTTCTTCTTGAAACTAGTGGTCTTATTGACCATCAACACTTGATGCTCTTTCTTGATTTCTACCTCCGTAGCCTTTAGCATTACGAAGAGCTCGGGCATAGTCTTTACTAACCCTTGCATATTATAGTTCATCACGAAGCCTTTGTAGCTTGGTGGCAGTGATTGAAGAATTATGTCAATGACACAATCATCCGGAAGATTAACTCCCAGTTGACTCAAGTGATTGTAATACCCAGACATTCTGAGTATGTGCTCACTGACAGACCCATTCTCTTCCATCTTGCAGCTATAGAACTTATTGGAGACTTCATATCTCTCAATCCGGGCATTCTATTGAAATATCAACTTCAACTCCTGGAACATCTCATATGCTCCATGACGTTCAAAACGTCGTTGAAGACCCGGTTCTAACCCGTAAAGCATGGCACACTGAACTATAGAGTAGTCATCAGCTTTGCTCTGCCAAACGTTCTTAACGTCGTCGGTTGCATCAAGAGAAGAGGCTGGCACCCAGCGGTGCTTCTAGGACGTAACTCTTACGTGCAGCAATGAGGATAATCCTCAAGATTACGGACCCGATCCGTGTAATTGCTACCATCATCTTTCAACTTTGCTTTCTCAAGGAACGCATTAAAATTCAACGGAACAACAACACGAGCCATCTATCTACAAACAAACATAGACAAGCAAGATACTATCAGGTACTAAGTTCATGATAAATTTAAGTTCAATTAATCATATTACTTAAGAACTCCCACTTAGACAGACATCTCTCTAGTCATCTAAGTGATCACGTGATCCAAATCAACTAAACCATAACCGATCATCACGTGAGATGGAGTAGTTTTCAATGGTGAACATCACTATGTTGATCATATCTACTATATGATTCACGCTCGACCTTTCGGTCTCTGTGTTCCGAGGCCATATCTGCATATGCTAGGCTCGTCAAGTTTAACCTGAGTATTCTGCGTGTGCAAAACTGGCTTGCACCCGTTGTAGATGGACGAGAGCTTATCACACCCGATCATCACGCGGGTGTCTCGCACGATTTAACTTTGGCAACGGTGCATACTCGGGAGAACACTACTTGATAATTTTAGTGAGAGATCATCTTAAAATGCTACCGTCAATCAAAGCAAGATAAGATGCATAAAGGATAAACATCACATGCAATCAATATAAGTGATATGATATGGCCATCATCATCTTGTGCTTGTGATCTCCATCTTCAAGCACCGTCGTGATCACCATCGCCACCGCGCGCGACACCTTGATCTCCATCGTAGCATCGTTGTCGTTCGCCATCTATTGCTTCTACGACTATCGCTACCGCTTAGTGATAAAGTAAAGCAATTACAGAGCGCTTGCATTTCATACAATAAAGCGACAACCATATGGCTCCTGCCATTGCCGATAACTTAGGTTACAAAACATGATCATCTCATACAATAAAATATAGCATCACGCCTTGGCCATATCACATCACAACATGCCCTGCAAAAACAAGTTAGACGTCCTCTACTTTGTTGTTGCAAATTTTACGTGGCTGCTACGGGCTTAAGCAAGAACCAATCTCACCTACGCATCAAAACCACAACGATACTTCATCAAATAGACTCCGTTTTAACCTTCTCAAGGACCGGGCGTAGCCACACTCGGTTCAACTAAAGTTGGAGAAACTGACACCCGCTAGCCACCTTTGTGCAAAGCACGGCGGTAGAACCAGTCTCGCGAAGCGTCTGGCGTAATGTCGGTCCGGGCCGCTTCATCCAACAATACCGCTGAACCAAAGTATGACATGCTGGTAGGCAGTATGACTTGTATCGTCCACAACTCACTTGTGTTCTACTCGTGCAAAACATCAAACCATAAAAACCTAGGCTCGGATACCACTGTTGGGGAACGTAGTAATTTCAAAATTTTCCTACGCACACGCAAGATCATGGTGATGCATAGCAACGAGAGGGGAGAGTGTTGTCTACGTACCCTCGTAGACCGAAGCGGAAGCGATCACAATGTAGAGGAAGTAGTCGTACGTTCTCCTCGCGATCTAACCGATCCCAGCGCCGTTACTCTGGCGCCTCCGAGTTCTTGACACACGTACAGCTCGGTGACACTCCTCGGGCTCCGATCCAGTAAAGCTCTGGGGAGAGAGTTCCGTCAGCACGACGGCATGGTGACGATCTTGATGTTCTACCGACGCAGGGCTTTGCCTAAGCACCGCTATGATATGACCGAGGTGGATTATGGTGGAGGGGGGCACCGCACACGGCTAAGGAACGATCTCAAGGATCAACTTGTGTGTCTTAGGGTGCCCCCCTGCCCCCGTATATAAAGGAGCAAGAGAGGAGGGCCGGCCGGCCCTAGAGGGGCGCGCCAAGGGAGGGGGAGTCTCCTAGTGGGAGTAGGACTCCCCTTTCCTAGTCCAACTAGGAGGGGAAGGGGAAGGAAGGAGAGGAGAGGAGAGGAAGGGGCGCGCCCCCTCCTGTCCAGTCGGACTCCCCATGGGGGGCGCGCCACCCTCTGGCGCAGCCCTCTCTCTCCCCTCTTGGCCCATTAAGGCCCATTACTTCCCCGGGTGGTTCCGGTAACCCCTCCGGCACTCCGGTATTATCCGAAACCACTCGGAACCATTCCGATGTCCGAACATAGCTGTCCAATATATCAATCTTTACGCTCGACCATTCTGAGACTCCTCGTCGTGTCCGTGATCACATCCGGGACTCAACTCTTCGGTACATCAAAATACACAAACTCATAATATAACCGCCATCGAAACCTTAAGCGTGCGGACCCTACGGTTCGAGAACAATGTAGACATGACCGAGACACGCCTCCGATCAATAACCAATAGCGGGACCTGGATGCCCATATTGGCTCCTACATATTCTACGAAGATCTTTATCGGTCAGACCGCATAACAATATATCGCTTGTTCCTTTGTCATCGGTATGTTACTTGCCCGAGATTCGATCGTCGATATCCAATACCTAGTTCAATCTCGTTATTGGCAAGTCTCTTTACTCGTTCTGTAATACATCATCTTGCAACTAACTCATTAGTTGTAATGCTTGCAAGGCTTAAGTGATGTGTATTACCGAGAGGGCCCAGAGATACCTCTCCGACAATCGGAGTGACAAAACCTAATCTCGAAATACGCCAACCCAACATCTGACTTTGGAGACACCTGTAGTACTCCTTTATAATCACCCAGTTACGTTGTGACGTTTGGTAGTACCCAAAGTGTTCCTCCGGCAAACGGGAGTTGCATAATCTCATAGTTATAGGAACAGTATAAGTCATGGATAAAAGCAATAGCAACATACTTAAACGATCGGGTGCTAAGCTAATGGAATGGGTCATGTCAATCAGATCATTCGACTAATGATGTGACCTTGTTAATCAAATGACAACTCCTTTGTCTATGGTTAGGAAACTTAACCATCTTTGATTAACAAGCTAGTCTGGTAGAGGCATACTAGTGACATTTTGTTTGTCTATGTATTCACACATGTATTATGTTTCCGGTTAATACAATTCTAGCATGAATAATAAACATTTATCATGTAATAAAGAAATAAATAATAACTTTATTAATGCCTCTAGGGCATATTTCCTTCAGGACACACCCAAAGAAAACAACCTCGAGGAACGGAAGGATGCAACGGAGGATAATCCTCTGGGGAAGCAGCCAAAGCGACGACGTCGGTGCCGTTCTAAATCCTGCCACAGTGAAAACAACGATAACAGCGCAAGAAGGAATAATACCATGGTCGAATCCAAAGGCAACAACGACCCCATGGACCCAGCGATGGAGCAGGATGAGCCAGGGGACGGCGAACATAGTCCAAGGCTGCTGTCCGATCATAGCGACGGCGGAGATAAAACTCATAAACCTATCTCCGGAGAGGAGAACAGTCTGGATGACGATGCACTCATCATCTCGGAAAGGCACTTGGAACAAGAGAACCTCCATAGAAGGCTTATCGCCACTGCGAGAAGCTTGAAGAAGCAGAAGCAAAGGTTTAAGGCCACGCAGGATACGCTCAAACGTAGATGGAACAAAGTGCTCGACACTGAAGAAAAATATGGTGGTGAACGCCACACAAAGAGCTACCCAAAGCGCAAGCTGCTGCCCAAATTCGACGACGAGGCTACAGAGCCCATTCCGCCGAAAAATAGTACGGCCGATCCTCCGGACCGACCACCCCGTGGCCGCGACAGGGCGGCTAATGACGCCGCACATAAGACAGCACACGATTTACGTGAGCACCTGGACAAAAAAGCCGGCATGGCCAGGTCCATCTATGGATCTAGGAAGCGTGCTCCGGCGCAGGATCACGGCCACCAAAACGATTATACTAATCAAATACCAGCTCGGAATCAACACCGAACACCACAACCGTCGGCAGAATGTCATGACACATCCAAATACAGCGGTGCCGCACACCCCGTGTGCTTCACCGATGAGGTGCTGGATCATGAATTTCCAGAGGGATTCAAACCCGTAAACATAGATGCATACGACAGAACGACAGACCCTGCGGTCTGGATTGAGGACTTCATTCTTCACATCCACATGGCTCACGGAGATGATCTCCACGCCATCAAATACCGGCCCCTCAAGTTGAAAGGACCAGCTCGGCACTGGTTAAAAAGCCTCCCTGAAAACTCAATTGGAAGTTGGGAGGAACTTGAGGATGCTTTCAGGGATAATTTTCAAGGGACCTATGTCCGACCTCCGGATGCAGATGATTTAAGTCACATAATCCAACAACCCGGAGAGTCAGCCCGTAAGCTTTGTGCTACCTCTTGAGCACTGCATTGGATTTCCCCGAAGAGGAGAGGATGATGCAGCAAAGTAGCGTAAGTATTTCCCTCAGTTTTTGAGAACCAAGGTATCAATCTAGTAGGAGACCACGCACAAGTCCCTCGTACCTACACAAAACGATAGCTACTCGCAACCAACGCGATTAGGGGTTGTCAATCCCTTCACGGTCACTTACGAGAGTGATATCTGATAGAGATGATAAATAATATTTTTGGTATTTTTGATAGATAGATGCAAAGTAAAAAGTAAAAGGCAAAGTAAAAGCAAAGCAAGTAAATAAAGCGATAGAGATTGATATGATGAGAATAGACCCGGGGGCCATAGGTTTCACTAGTGGCTTCTCTCAAGAGCATAGATATTCTACGGTGGGTGAACAAATTACTGTTGAGCAATTGACAGAATTGAGCATAGTTATGAGTATATCTAGGCAATGATCATGTATATAGGCATCACGTCCAAGACAAGTAGATCAAAACGATTCTGCATCTACTACTATTACTCCACTCATCGACCGCTATCCAGCATGCATCTAGAGTATTAATTTAAAAACAGAGTAACACCTTAAGCAACATGACATGATGTAGAGGGATAAATTCATGCAATATGATAAAAACCCCATCTTGTTATCCTCGATGGCAACAATACAATACGTGTCTTGCAACCCTTTCTGTCACTGGGTAAGAACACCGCAAGATTGAACCCAAAGCTAAGCACTTCTCCCATTGCAAGAACTATCAATCTAGTTGGCCAAACCAAAAAGGATAATTCGAACAGACTTGCAAAGATAACTCAATCATACATAAAAGAATTCAGAGAAGATTCAAATATTTTCCATAGATAAGTTGGATCATAAACCCACAATTCATCAGTCTCAACAAACACACCGCAAAAAGAAGATTACATCGAATAGATCTCCACGAGAGAGGGGAGAACATTGTATTGAGATCCAAAAGAGAGAAGAAGCCATCTAGCTACTAGCTATGGACCCAAGGTCTGAAGTAAACTACTCACACTTCATCGGAGGGGCTATGGTGTTGATGTAGAAGCCCTCCGTGGTGGATGCCCCTCCGACGGAGCTCCTAACAGGCCCCAAGATGGGATCTCGTGGATCTGTAAGGTTGCGGCGATGGAATTAGGTTTTTGGCTCCTGTTCTGATCATTCGGGGATACGTAGGTATATATAGGAGGAAGGAGTACGTCGGTGGAGCAATAGGGGGCCCACGAGGTAGGGGGTGCGCCCAGGGGGGAGGCGCCCTCCACCCTCGTGACCGCCTCTAGAACTTCTTGGAGTAGGGTCCAAGTCTCCTGGATCACGTTCGGTGAGAAAATCACGTCCCCGAAGGTTTCATTCCGTTTGGACTCCGTTTGATATTCTGTTTCTTCAAAACATTGAAATAGGCAAAAAAATAGCAATTCTGGGCTAGGCCTCCGGTTAATAGGTTAGTCCCAAAAATAATATAAAAGTGGAAAATAAAGCCCAATATAGTCGAAAACTGTAGATAAAGTAGCATGGAGCAATCGAAAATTATAGATACGTTGGAGACGTATCAGGCATCCCCAAGCTTAATTCCTGCTCGTCCTCGAGTAGGTAAATGATAAAAAGAGAATTTTTGATGCGGAGTGATACTTTGGCATAATTTCAATGCAAATCTTCTTAACTGTGATATGAATATTCAGATCCAAAAGATTCAAGACAAAAGTTCATATTGACATAAAAATAATAATACTTCAAGCATACTAATCAAAGCAATCATGTCTTCTCAAAATAACATGGCCAAAGAAAGTTATCCCTACAAAATCATATAGTCTGGCTATGCTCCATCTTCCCCACATAAAATATTTAAATCATTCACAACCCCGACGACAAGCCTAGCAATTATTTCATACTTTAACATTCTCAAAACTTTTTCAATATTCACGCAATACATGAGCGTGAGCCATGGATATATCACTATATGTGGAATAGAAGGGTGGTTGTGGAGAAGACAAAAAGAGGGAAGATAGTCTCACATCAACTAGGCGTATCAACGGGCTATGGAGATGCCCATCAATAGATATCAATGTGAGTGAGTAGGGATTGCCATGCAACGGATGCACTAGAGCTATAAGTATATGAAAGCTCTACAAAAGAAACTAAGTGGGTGTGCATCCAACTCGCTTGCTCACGAAGACCTAGGGCATTTTGAGGAAGCCCATCATTGGAATATACAAGCCAAGTTCTATAATGAAAAAATCCCACTATTATATGAAAGTGACAAAATGAGAGACTCTCTATCATGAAGATCTTGGTGCTACTTTGAAGCACAAGTGTGGTAAAAGGATAGTAGCATTGTCCCTTCTCTCTTTTCCCTCATTTTTTGGCCTTTCTCTTTTTTTATGGCCTCTTTTTTTTCGTCCGGAGTCTCATCCCGACTTATGGGGGAATCATAGTCTCCATCATCCTTTCCTCACTTGGGACAATGCTCTAATAATGATGATCATCACACTTTTATTTTTCTTACAACTCAACAATTACAACTCGATATTTAGAACAAAGTATGACTCTATATGAATGCTTCCGGCGGTGTACCGGGATATGCAATGAATCATGAGTGACATGTATGAAAGAATTATGAACGGTGGCTTTGCCACAAATACAATGTCAACTACATGATCATGCTAGCAATATGACAATGATGGAGCGTGTCATAATAAACGGAACGGTGGAAAGTTGCATGGCAATATATCTCGGAATGGCTATGGAAATGCCATAATAGGTAGGTATGGTGGCTGTTTTGAGGAAGGTATATGGTGGGTGTATGATACCGGCGAAAAGTGCGTGGTATTAGAGAGGCTAGCAAAGGTGGAAGGATGGGAAAAAGTGCGTATAATCCATGGACTCAACATTAGTCATAAAGAACTCATATACTTATTGCAAAATTCTAGAAGTTATCAAAGAAAAGTATTAAACGCATGCTCCTAGGGGGATAGATTGGTAGGAAAAGACCATCGCTCGTCCCCGACCGCCACTCATAAGGAAGACAATCAATAAATAAATCATGCTCCGAGTTCATCACATAACGGTTCATCATACGTGCATGCTACGGGAATCACAAACTTCAACACAAGTATTCTTTGAATTCACAACTACTTAACTATCATGACTCTAATATCACCATATTCATATCTCAAAACAATTATCAAGCATCAAACTTATCTTAGTATTCAACGCACTCAAAAGAAAGTTTCACATATCTTGAACACCAAGTATATTAACATTAAGCGAATTACCATGCTATTAACGACTCTCAAAATAATCTAAGTGAAGCATGAGAGATCAATAGTTTCTTTAAAACAAATCCACCACCGTGCTCTAAAAGATATAAGTGAAGTACTAGAGCAAAAACTATCAAGCTCAAAAGATATAAGTGAAGCACTATGAGCAAAAATATCAAGCTCAAAAGATATAAGTGAAGCACATAGAGTATTCTAACAAATTCCAATTCATGTATGGCTCTCTGGAACGGTGTGTACAGCAAGGATGATTGTGGTAAACTAACAAGCAAAGACGCAAATAATACAAGACGCTCCAAGCAAAACACATATCATGTGGTGAATAAAAATATAGCTCCAAATAAATACCGATGGAAGTGGACGAAAGAGGGGATGCCTTCTGGGGCATCCCCAAGCTTTGACTTTTTGGTGTCCTTGGATTATCTTGGGGGTGCCATGGGCATCCCCAAGCTTAGGATCTTTCCACTCCTTGTTCCATAATCCATCAAAAGAATTCACCCAAAACTTGAAAACTTCACAACACAAAACTCAACAGAAATCTCGTGAGCTCCGTTAGAGAAAGAAAACAAAAGACTACTTCAAGGTACTGTAATGAACTCATTCTTTATTTTTATTGGTGTTAAACCTACTGTATTCCAACTTCTCTATGGATTATAAACTATTTTACTAGCCATAGATTCATCAAAATAAGCAAACAACACACGTAAAACAGAATCTGTCAAAAACAGAACAGTCTGTAGCAATCTGTAACTACACGCAAACTTCTGGATCTCTAAAACTTCTACCAAAATAGGAAGTCCTGTACAATTTGTTTATTGAACAGCAGCAAAAAGAATCAACGCAAAATCACGTTCCTGTGATTTAACAAAATTATATTCGTGCGCGCAAAGTTTCTGTATTTCAGCAGAATCAAATCAACTATCATCGTAGGTTATCCTATAGGTTCTACTTGGCACAAATACTAATTAAAACATAAAACCACATTCAAACATAAGGTAGATGGATTATTTATTCCTAAACATAATCAAAAACAAAAAACACAAAATAAAGTTGGGTTGCCTCCCAACAAGCGCTATCGTTTAACGCCCCTAGCTAGGCATAAAAGCAAGGATAGATCTAGGTATTGCCATCTTTGGTAGGCAATTCTTCAATGAGGCATCTACCCCCTTTAGAATTTTCTTTCTTCCTAGTAATTGTCAAATTTTCAGGCAAAAGATCGAAAAATTCATCTATAGCAAATGGTTCCTTAATGATGGTAAAAAGATTGGGATGAACACTTATAGATTTAAGATCCGCGGTTTCCTTACTAGATGATTCACCCTTATTCTTAGGAACATAAATAAGCTTAGTATTTTTAGTAGAAGAACTTGGAGTGTTTTGAACGGAAGAAAAAGCGGTTCCCAAGTTGGTAATGATACCCTCAAGCTTATCGATTCTGGTGGAATCTAGATTTATTTTCTCATTAACTATGGGTTCGTTTTCTTTAATATTTTTCAAAGTCATTCCTACCTTAGATCCATATTGGGTAATTTGATTGTGGATCTTTTTATCAAGATTTTCAATTGATTCAATGGTAGCAACTTTATTTTCAATAATTTCAAGCCTTTGCATAACATGCTCCAAAGTTAACGTAGTTCCATTAATCAAAAGGGGTGGTGAGCCAAATATATCTATTAAGGCATTATAAGAATCAAAAGTATGGCTACCCAAAAAGTTCCCTCTGGTAATGGTATCAAGGATATATCTATACCAAGGATTAGCACCTACGTAAAAATTGCGAAGAAGAACTGAAGTAGATTGCTTTCTAGTAGATCTATTTTGAGCATTGCAAATTCTATACCAAGCATCTTTTAGATTTTCTCCCTCCCTTTGCTTAAAATTTAGAACTTCATTCTTGGGAGATAATGGAGAAGATATGAGACTAGTCATGACGACAAGCAAACAAACTAACACACGAGCAAACAAAAAGGCAACGGGAAAAAGGCAAACGGGAAAGAGAGGAGGAGATTGGGAAAGAGAGGGCAAATAAAACGGCAAGGGTGAAGTGGGGGAGAGGAAAACGAGAGGCAAATGGCAAATAATGTAATGCGAGAGTGTGACGCCCCCGATTCAATCATACACTAATCATGCACGCAAACGTGTACGATCAAGATCAGGGACTCACGGGAAGATATCACAACACAACTCTAAAAACATAAATAAGTCATACAAGCATCATAATACAAGCCAGGGCCTCGAGGGCTCGAATACAAGTGCTCGATCATAGACGAGTCAGCGGAAGCAACAATATCTGAGTACAGACATAAGTTAAACAAGTTTGCCTTAAGAAGGCTAGCACAAACTGGGATACAGATCGAAAGAGGCGCAGGCCTCCTGCCTGGGATCCTCCTAAACAACTCCTGGTCATCGTCAGCAGCCTGCACGTAGTAGTAGGCACCTCCAGAGTAGTAGTCGTCGTCGACGGTGGCGTCTGGCTCCTGGGCTCCAGCATCTGGTTGCGACAACCAGAAAGAAGGGAAAGGGGAAAAAGGGGAGAAAGCAACCGTGAGTACTCATCCAAAGTACTCGCAAGCAAGGAACTACACTACATATGCATGGGTATATGTGTAAGGAGGCCATATGAGTGGACTGAACTGCAGAATGCCAGAATAAGAGGGGGATAACTAATCCTATCGAAGACTACGCTTCTGGCAGCCTCCGTCTTGCAGCAGGTAGAAGAGAGTAGACTGAAGTCCTCCAAGTAGCATCGCCAAGTAGCATCTCCAAGTAGCATCGCATAGTATAATCCTACCCGGCGATCCTCCCCTCGTCGCCCCGTGGAAAAGCGATCACCGGGTTGTCTGTGGAACTTGGAAGGGTGTGTTTTATTAAGTATCCGGTTCTAGTTGTCATAAGGTCAAGGTACAACTCCAAGTCGTCCTGTTATCAAGATCACGGCTATTCAATAGATTAACTTCACCTGCAGGGTGCACCACATAACCCAACACGCTTGATCCCATTTGGCGGACACACTTTCTCGGTCATGCCCGCCTCGAAGATCAACACGCCGCAGCCCCACCTAGGCACAACCGAGAGGTCAAACACGCCGGTCTAAACCTAAGCGCGCAGGGTCCGGGCCCATCGCCTCGAAAGCACACCAAGACGCTATGTAGGGCGGCCGAAATAGACCTAGCAACCTCCATTACAAAGGAAGTTGCGTTAACGCAGTCCAATCCGGCGCGCCGCCCGCCGCCGACGCCAAGAAGGCTTCGCCGATACCACGACGCGGGATACCCATAACTACTCCCACGTAGATGGTTAGTGCGTATAGACCAAATGGCCAGACTCAGATCAAATACCAAGATCTCGTTAAGCGTGTTAAGTATCCGCGAACGCCGAACAGGGCCAGGCCCACCTGTCTCCTAGGTGGTCTCAACCAGCCCTGACGCTCCGCCACAAAGTAACAGTCGGGGGCCGTCAGGAACCCAGGCCCACCTCTACCGGGATGGAGCCACCTGTCCTTTCAGCCCCCTCATCAGAATCACTTGCGGGTACTCCTCGAGCTGACCCGACTTTAGTCACCATCTGTATAGTATGTATGTATGTAGTATATACCCGTGATCACCTCCCAAGTGATCACGGCCCGATAGTATAGCAAGGCAGACTGACAAGAGTGTAGGGCCAATGATGATAAACTAGCATCCTATACTAAGCATTTAGGACTGCGGGTAAGGTATCAATGATTGTAGCAACAATGACAAGCTATGCAACAGAATAGGAGTAATCAAACAGTAACATGCTACACTACTCTAATGCAAGCAGTATAGAGAAGAATAGGCGATATCTGGTGATCAAGGGGGGGGGCTTGCCTGGTTGCTCTGGCAAGAAGGAGGTCGTCGATGTAGTCGATCACAGGGGTACCGACATCGGTCTCAGGGTCTATCGGAAAGAAGTAACGGAGGGGGAACACAATAAATAACAGAGCAATCAAATGTAACAAAAAGCAAGAAGCGGTAATACGTTGTGCTAGAGGTGACCTAACGTAGGGATAGGTGATACTGGTGAAGGGGAAACATCCGGAAAGTATTCCGGTGTTTCTCATTTTCGGACATATGAACCGCGAGGAAAGTTGCGTGTTTGCTATGCTAGGGATGTGTGGCGGATAAACGGATCTGCGATTCGGATTCGCCTCGCTGCTCGAGCAACTTTCATGTACAAAGTATTTCCATCCGAGTTATGGATTATTTTATATTAATTTTAAAGATTTAATTCATTTTAGAATTAATGTAATTAATTTAATTAGGAAATGCCATTATGACGCCAAGATGACATCAGGGTGATGTCAGCAGTCACATCATCGATTGACTTGGTCCAATCGACGCGTGGGTCCAAGTGGGACCCACCGTCATACAATCGCTAGGTTGATTAGGTTTAGATTAAACTAATTATCGTCTAATTAAACTAATGAGTTAATTATATTAAATAAATAGGATTAATTAACTTAATTAATTTAGTTAATTAATTAATTAATTAAATTTATTTCTATTTTTATTTTCTTCTAAAACGTTCAGGCGTGGGGCCCTCTGTCATAGGGCCTCGGGACCTAGCGGGTCAAGGCGTGCACTGGGCGTCTGGGCGTTAGGGCGCTAGCGCCAGCCCAAATGGGCGGCACCGATGTGGGAGCGAGCGCCAGAAGGGAGTCGACGCAGCCGGGCCGGGCGGGCGCTGCCGGTGCGGGCGCTAAGGCGTCATGGGCGCCCACCCAGAGAGGGCTGAGCGGGCGCAGAGGCGCGCGGCGCGCGCGTGGTCGACGGCAAGAAGACGGCGGTCGCCGGAATGGGACACGGCAGAACGGCGCAGCGAGCACGGGCCGACGAGAGGAAGGACAAGGTCGCGAAGCGGAACGGCCGCGGGCCATGGTGGCCGCGAAGCAAAGGCAGGGCGCGCGCGCGGACGGACGGCGCGGTTGCTACGCTGTGAGCGTGAACGCGCATGCGGGACGCTGGGAGGGCGCGGAGCGGGGCAGACAGCATGGCCACGCGCTGGGCGGGCGCAGCTGACGCGGCTCGGGCGGCACCGCATGCAGTAGGGAGAGGAAGGAGGGGGTGGCGGCTCACAGGGGCCGAGGGTCTGGGGCAATGGGGGCGGGGAGGAGGTCGGAGACGACCAGCGACGGGAGGCAGTCCGTTGGGGAAGATCTGGCGAGGTGGCCTCCGGGAGGTCTCGGCGGCGGTTGTGTCGTCTGGCGACGATGTCGATGAAGGGCATCGGGTTTATTGTTCTTCCCGATCAGATCGGATCGAGGAAGAGGAGCGGGGTAGGCGAGCCGGAGAGGCGGCGGCGGCGGCTCCAGATCGAGCGGGAGGGGTGCGAGAGAGTGGGGGGGATCGATCTCGATCCAGGGGAATCGGGGGAGGGAGTGGAGCGTGGGGGCGAGTGGGGTGTGGTGGTGGCTTAGGGTTTGGGCAGGGGGTGTATAGGGAGTCGGGTGGGCCGGTTGGGTCGGCCGGCTGGGCCTTGGCCTGGGATTGGCGAGGGAGGGTTGTTTGTTTTCTCTTTAGTTTTGTTAGGTTTTTTTCTTTTATTCCTTTTCTTTTATTTATTTCCTTTTATGTATTAATTCAATTTAAAATATTTATGTATTCCGTAAAAAGCGCTTCCTTCACCTTAAATATCTAAACATTATTTGGCACAACCAGAACATTTTTATTTTTAATGTTTGAAAACTTTGATGTTTGCCTTTAATTAAATTTAAATTTGGATCGGTTTTGAACTATCGAGAGCTTTTCAACAGTAAGCGAGGTGACGTGGCATCATTAACGTGGGATTACTGTAGCCTGATTATCCGGGCGTCACAATTCTCCTCCACTACAAGAAATCTCGTCCCGAGATTTAAGAGGGGGACTAGGGGGAAAGGTCTGGTTACGAAATCCTAACAAATCTTCTCGTCTTTGGTTGCTCTTCTCGAAGAGGTCGATCCATTACATTGGTGTCTTCAATCCTCTGCTTCAACGCAGCATGATGAAATTGTCGTCCTTTCTTCAGGATCTCCATCGTTCTTACGAAAGAATAAGGGGGGTATTCCGAGAGAACGAACCTCTACAAGGTTGACTATCTGGTCAATATCATCGGGGAAGGTGGCACAACGTAACTCTCGAATTGAAACTTAAGAAAATATCGAGAGCAAAGTAATGAGGTTTCATGGGAAGTTTTGAGCGAGCAGGCAACCGTTTGATGCCTGAAACAGGGCGTGAAAGGGGCTCAAAGCAATCGGGGATAAGTATTGTGTCCGGTAACAGATTTGATGATCCCTCGGAAGATGGCTCGTGAATTACATACGAGGCCACACGCGAGGAACAACCTTGGGAATAGGGGGTGCAGGAGATTCAGGTTTCGATCCTGTGGAACTGTGGGTTATGGGCCCACCATGTGGTTCAAAAGTAGGAAGGACGCCGACATATTGCACGGTCATGGTAGCAAGGCATGGCAGAGGATAGCATGTCAGTTAAGTTGGCAACAACGTTGGTACCAAGCGCGAGGGACGAAGAGAACCATTTTCCTGCTCGTTGAACGAGGCGGACCAATAAGCAAAGTTCTCATCCATCGGGGGTTACCAGGATGTCGTCAGCAATAGTAACAGGGTCACACTGACAGAGTTGTAAACCGAGGTGTCTACCTAAGCAGGAGAATATTACTGCTTAGATCATATAGATCACAAGAAACGTTAACCCAACAAATGGAAAGAAAAATATGATTATCGGATTAAACAGAACAATGGAAAGGAAAATGTGTTTAAACACATATTTCAAAGGTATAATCCTTCGGAAGGACGAGCAGAGCATGATATCCATGACAGGATATAATGTAGTAAACTCTTTAGGTAGGGGAGAGAATTTTCATGACATTACCCAT
The DNA here is from genome assembly GCA_021437245.1 of Aegilops speltoides. NCBI lineage: Eukaryota > Viridiplantae > Streptophyta > Magnoliopsida > Poales > Poaceae > Aegilops > Aegilops speltoides. Next base: position 485,251,189 of record CM038145.1, read on the forward strand.
ACAGCGGTGTTTGGATACTCGAGCAGGAAACATTTAGTATTGGGCTTCGAATGTTTTTGTTGAAAATCGGAGTACCATAGACATGCTTCGTGATAGCATTGACATGGTCATCAGGTGAAGATCAGACTTTGGAAACACCAAGGATCCATCAGGAATAACTAGTAAAATAAGTCCTACAGTTTCCCCATGGAAGAATGGGTAACCTTGCTGAAAAGGGAACTACAACAATAGGCCTCCGACCAGGTGTGCTAGGCACGACATCACCTTACCGGGTCACATAAAGACCATTGTTATAACTCTTGGAAATAAGTTCCAACTATCATATCTGACCGAGATCCAGATCTGATTGGTGTTTGGATACCTCAGGCTCAAGATGCCTGAGAAGAAAAGGTGCGACACAAAGTAACGAGGTGACATCGTAAGATTCTCGGGGAACGAACTATGGAAGAGAGTTCCAAAACAAGAGTTCATCATTAAATCAAGGAGAGGGTGAGGAGGTGGCTGATGGACTCAGCGACATTCCATTGGGATTCCCAAAAGATGGATTTCCATACTTAAGTGAACAAGGAGATAACATTTGTCAGATCAAATGATATAAGGAAGTATGCTCGAGGAAAACATACACAATTAAACATTGGTTGAAAGGTGCGCCCAAAATATGGGTTGGGTTGCATGACCAATGTCAGAATGGTGATTAAATAATCATTAGTCTAAGAAGGAACGGCCAACCATTAACTTCAAAGCAATAGGGTTGCTAGAAGTTTAGAATTTACACATCACAGACCATTTGTCGGTATTCCGGTTAGAAACAACACGAGGACCAAGAAATGAATGGTGATGTTAATAAGTATCACTTGTATCAAGAATTCTTAAGGGTGGTGAATTTCCCATGACATTCTTCACATCGAAGATAGCAATACTCCAAGGTAGAACATAAAATAAGTTGGGTAGCAAGGATCTCAAGGTACAACACAAAACACGAACAAGTTTGTGTTGGAGGGGAGGCATTAAAGTGGTCGATGACAACACAAATCATCGAGGGCAAGGATGGTATTTCTCATCATGAATTCAATTGATATCCAGGAAGGAGTCAAGATGTTGATGATGATCACGACAAATTTTGTCGAGAGGCTCCACGAAGATGTAATCCATCGGCGATGACATCAAGTTTAAGGAATTATGAAGCAAAAGGTTATTGGAACCATGGGTACGACACAAACTTGAAATCAAGCTTGTTGTTCAAGGTGAAATGATATGACGAGGAAAATCGACGTAAGCTTAGCTCATCGTCGAAAATTGTGCTCCGGGAAGAAAGGACCAGGTAGCATAGTTAAAATTTAGCACAAGATGATATAGCCGATCAGGTTAGGAATGACGTGATGGAGTATTAAACTTCTCATCCACAATGTACTAGGAGTACTGAATCACAGGGGCGATTCGATTCACTAATCGGTGTTCTCGGTTGACGACAACCCAGAACCCATGGAGTGACTATGACGGGGAAAGGCAATACTTCATCAGAAATGCATAAGATGTAGTGCAATCGGTTGATATCCTCGAGATACTAGGGGGTTAGTACTCGAAGGTAGATCAAAATAGAGGTTGGATGGGTGCATTGATCTGTAGAGGACAAGTAGTTTAACTTGTCCGAGAAATGGAATCAAGTAGAAAATATGGTCGGATCCATGATTGCAAAGGATCAATTCATAGATTCCAAATGATATTATAACAAGGAAATAGTTATTATTACAAGAAGCTTCCATGATAGGATCTACATCGTGTCCATGGGCATGAACACAAAGTTCAAGGTCGACTCCCACTTCTTCAATGTATAACCTTCCATTCACTTCTCGCTTTGATAAAGGCATTAGTGTTGAAAGTTTTACCTGGTGAAATACCAGATGAGTATGACTCGTGAAAACTTCCGAGTTCACACATAGTAAGGAAGGCATAGGTTCAACCCATCAGGGCATCTTAGGAACATATACCACAAACTTCAGGAGTAAATGACACAAGCTCGATAGCAGAGCATGGTTGACAAAGCAGAGGATACAATTTACCAAATGCGGTATATATCCAAATGAAGGACATTGTCGGATAAAATCCAACAAAGGATCTGGGGTGAGTATCGACACACAACCAGAGGAAGAAGCAAGGCAAAGACATTGGATTATAGAAACAACTGAATAACTTAGAGCTCAATTGCTAAGGAATTATGATTTACAAAGTGAAGGATCAGAAGCAGACGCTCTGATCAAGGATGGATAAGTTCAATAGACTTAGGGGCACAATCGACGACAATTTAATTGGCGAGAACCAGCTCATGATTAAAACGACGCCCGAGCGGAAGGATGAATTATGGGATCTGTTTGAGGATTCCAAGCATTCGCAACAAATCGAATCAACGGACTCAAAATGATAGTGACAAAGAATGCCAATAAGATTACTAGACTTATGGGATTAACCATAATGCAAGCAAGCAAGAATTTCAAGAGTAATAGGCTACTCAGATTTTCGAAGTTCAATATTATTTTGAAGAACTTAGTGAAACACCCCAACAACTAGGGATGGGCGGATACTCGGTAAGTGCGAGAAATTATCCATAGCGGTATTCAGTGGCAAAGAACTGCTAGGCAGAGGCACAAAGTATTCTCGAATAATAGAGAAAACTTCGGGTATCTTGTAATAACAAGATCAATGGGGATGATCGTATGAATGGCAAGTGGAAGTAGTTACCCATTAGGATGTTTCGGTGATAGGGAATTGCAAACGCGACAGGCACAAGGTCTCGAGAAAAAAATCAAGAGTATCTTCAAATCTTCCGTGCACCGGCGATCATCCGGATCAAGGGCTCTCCGGGAGAAAGTATTATCGAGAACCTAGAGTCCGAGTTAATAAAATCATTTAACCCGAATAGAAGAGATGTCAGAGTCCCAGAGTGTAGGTCGAGGAGTAAAAGATCCTAATACCACCCAAATGGCGACGTGGGCCCATGGGCCGCGCAGCCAAGTTAGTAAAACAATTTTCATCGACTAGACTCAACTTCGGCCAAGGAGTTGGAAAGGGGGATTCCTACAGGCAGTCGGCTCTGATACCAACTTGTGACGCCCCCGGTTCAATCATACACTAATCATGCACGCAAACGCAGTACGATCAAGATCAGGACTCACGGAAGATATCACAACACAACTCTAAAAACATAAATAAGTCATACAAGCATCATAATACAAGCCAGGGCCTCGAGGGCTCGAATACAAGTGCTCGATCATAGACGAAGTCAGCGGAAGCAACAATATCTGAGTACGACATAAGTTAAACAAGTTTGCCTTAAGAAGGCTAGCACAAACCGGGATACAGATCGAAGAGGCGCAGCCTCCCGCCAGGATCCTCCTAAACTACTCCTGGTCATCGCCGGCAGCCTCGCACGTAGTAGTAGGCACCTCTAGTGTAGTAGTCGCCGCCGACGGTGGCGTCGCCCTGGTTCCAAAGATCTGGTTGCGACAACCGTAAAGAAGGGAAAGGGGAAAAAGGGGAGAAAGCAACCGTGAGTACTCATCCAAAGTACTGCAAGCAAGGAACTACACTACATATGCATGGGTATATGTGTAAGGAGGCCATATGAGTGGACTGAACTGCAGAATGCCGTAATAAGAGGGGATAACTAATCCTATCGAAGACTACGCTCGCAGCCTCCGCCTTGCAGCAGTAGAAGAGAGTAGATCAAGTCCTCCAAGTAGCATCGCCAAGTAGCATCTCCAAGTAGCATCGCATAGTATAATCCTACCCGGCGATCCTCCCTCGCCGCCTGTGGAAAAGCGATCACCGGGTTGTCGTGGAACTTGGAAGGTGTGTTTTATTAAGTATCCGGTTCTAGTTGTCATAAGGTCAAGGTACAACTCCAAGTCGCCCCATTATCAAGATCACGGCTATTCAATAGATTAATCACCGCAGGGTGCACCACATAACCCAACACGCTTGATCCCATTTGGCCGACACACTTTCTCGGTCATGCCCGCCTCGAAGATCAACACGCCGCAGCCCCACCTAGGCACAACCGAGAGGTCAAACACGCCGGTCTAAACCTAAGCGCAGGGTCTGGGCCCATCGCCCGAGCACACCAAGACGCTATGTAGGGCGGCCGAAATGACCTAGCAACCTCCATTACAAAGGAAGTTGCGTTAACGCAGTCCAATCCGGCGTAGCGCCGCTCGTCGCCGACGCCAAGAAGGCTTCGCTGATACCACGACGCCGGGATACCCATAACTACTCCCACGTAGATGGTTAGTGCGATAGACCAAATGGCCGACTCGGATCAAATACCAAGATCTCGTTAAGCGTGTTAGGTATCCGCATGAACGCCGAACAGGCCAGCCCACTGCCTCCTAGGTGGTCTCAACCAGCCCCGACGCCCGCCACAAAGTAACAATGGGGCCGTCAGAACCCTGTGCCCACCTCTACCGGGATGGAGCCACTGTCCTTTCAGCCCCTCATCGTAATCACTTGCGGGTACTCCTCGAGTGACCCGACTTTAGTCACCATCTGTATAGTATGTATGTATGTAGTATATACCGTGATCACCTCCCAAGTGATCACGGCCCGATAGTATAGCAAGGCAGACTGACAAGAGTGTAGGGCCAATGATGATAAACTAGCATCCTATACTAAGCATTTAGGACTGCGGGTAAGGTATCAATGATTGTAGCAACAATGACAAAGCTATGCAATGTAATAGGAGTAATCAAACAAGAATATGCTACACTACTCTAATGGAAGCAGATAGAGAAGAATAGGCGATATCCGTGATCAAGGGGGCTTGCTGGTTGCTCGGCAAGAAGGAGAGGTCGTCGATGTAGTCGATCACAGGGTACCGCATCGGTCTCGTGGTCTACCGGAAAGAAGTAATGGAGGGGAACACAATAAATAACAGAGCAATCAAATGTAACAAAAAGCAAGAAGCGGTAATACGTTGTGCTAGAGGTGACCTAACGAGGGATAGGTGATACGGTGAAGGGGAAACATCAGGAAAGTATTCGGTGTTTCTCATTTTCGGACATATGAACCGCGAGGGAAAGTTGCGTGTTTGCTATGCTAGGGATGTGTGGCGGATAAACAGATTGCGATTCGGATTCGCCTCGTCGCTCGAGCAACTTTCATGTACAAAGTATTTCCATCCGAGTTATGGATTATTTTATATTAATTTTAAAGATTTAATTCATTTTAGAATTAATGAATTAATTTAATTAGGAAATGCCATTATGACGTCAGCATGACATCAGGGTGATGTCAGCAGTCAACAGTCAGTTGACTTGGTCAAACTGACGCGTGGGTCCAGTGGGACCCACCTGTCATACACTGCTAGGTTGATTAGGGTTTAGATTAAACTAATTACTGTCTAATTAAACTAACAGGTTAATTATATTAAATAAATAGGATTAATTAACTTAATTAATTTAGTTAATTAATTAATTAATTAAATTTATTTTTATTTTTATTTTCTTCTAAAAACGTTCTGGGGCGTGGGGCCCCTCTGTCATAGGGCCCTGGGGACCTAGCGGGTCGGGCGTGCTACGGGCGTGCGGGCGCAGGGGCGCTAGCGCCCAGCCCGAATGGGCGGCACCGATGTGGGAGCGAAGCGCCAGAAGGGAGCGACGCAGCTGCCGCGGCGCGGCGCCGCGGCGGGCGCTTAGGCGTTATGGGCGCCCGACCCAGAGAGGGCCGAAGCGGGCGAGAGGGCGCGCGCCGGGCGCGTGGTCGACGGCAAGAAGCGGCGGTCGCCGGAATGGGACACCGGCAGAACGGCGGCAGCGAGCACGGGCCGACGAGAGGAAGGACAAGGTCGCGAGCGGGAACGGCCGTGGCCATGGTGGCCGCGAGCAAAGGCGGGGCGCGGGCGCGCGGACGTGCGCGGTTGCTACGCGGTGAGCGCGAACGCGCATGCGGGACGCAGGGAGAGCGCGAGAGCGGGCAAGACAGCATGGCCACGCTGGGCGTGGGCGCAGCCGACGCGGCCTGGGGCGGCACCGTACAACGAGTAGGGAGAGGAAGGAGGGGGTGGCGGCTCACAGGGGGCCGTAGGGTCTGGGGCAACGGGGCGTGGGGAGGAGGTCGGAGACGACCAGGCGACGGGGAGGCAGTCCGTTGGGGAAGATTCGGCGAGGTGGCCTCCGGGGAGGTCCTCGGGCGGCGGTTGTGTCGTACGGCGACGATGTCGATGAAGGGGCATCGGGCTCATTGCCCCTTCCCGATCCAGATCGGATCGAGGAAGAGGAGCGGGGGGTAGGCGAGCCGGAGACGGGCGGCGGCGGCGGCTCCAGATCGAGCGGGAGGGGTGCGAGAGAGTGGGGGGGATCGATCTCGATCCAGGGGAATCGGGGGAGGGAGTGGAGCGCGTGGGGGGCGAGTGGGGGTGTGGTGGTGGCTTAGGGTTTGGGCAGGGGGTGTATAGGGAGTGGGGTGGGCCGGTTGGGTCGGCCGGCTGGGCCTTGGCCCAGTTGGCCAGGGGGAGGGGGTTGTTTCCTTTTCTCTTTAGTTTTGTTAGGTTTTCTTTCTTTTTATTCCTTTTCTTTTATTTATTTCCTTTTATGTATTAATTCAATTTAAAATATTTATGTATTCTGTAAAAGTGCGTTTCCTTCACCTTAAATATCTAAACATTATTTGGCACAACCAGAACATTTTTATTTTTAATGTTTGAAAACTTTGATGTTTGCCTTTAATTAAATTTAAATTTGGATCGGTTTTGAACTATCGAGAGCTTTTCAACAAGAATTTAGGTGACGTGGCATCGTTAACGGGATTATCAGAGCCTGATTATCCCAAGGCCACAGAGAGATAGGGATTGCGATGGGTACTTGGTATTTTTGACTTGCTTGCGTGAGCCTCCCCGGCAACAGCGCCATAAATTCTTCTTGCTACCTCTTGAGCACTGCATTGGATTTCCCCGAAGAGGAGAGGATGATGCAGCAAAGTAGGTAAGTATGTCCCTCAGTTTTTGAGAACCAAGGTATCAATCCAGTAGGAGACCACGCACAAGTCCCTCGTACCTACACAAAACAATAGCTACTCGCAACCAGCGTGATTAGGGGTTGTCAATCCCTTCACGATCACTTACGAGAGTGAGATCTGATAGAGATGATAAATAATATTTTTGGTATTTATGATAGATAGATGCAAAGTAAAAAAGCGAAAGTAAAAGTAAAAGCAAAGCAAGTAAATAAAGCGATATAGATTGATATGATGAGAATAGACCCGGGGCCATAGGTTTCACTAGTGGCTTCTCTCAAGAGCATAGATATTCTACGGTGGGTGAACAAATTAATGTTGAGCAATTGATAGAATTGAGCATAGTTATGAGTATATCTAGGCAATGATCATGTATATAGGCATCACGTCCAAGACAAGTAGATCGAAACGATTCTGCATCTGCTACTATTACTCCACTAATCAACCGCTATCCAGCATGCATCTAGAGTATTAAGTTAAAAACAGAGTAATGCCTTAAGCAAGATGACATGATGTAGAGGGATAAATTCATGCAATATGATAAAAAAAACCATCTTGTTATCCTCGATGGCAACAATACAATACGTGTCTTGCAACCCTTTCTGTCACTGGGTAAGAACACCGCAAGATTGAACCCAAAGCTAAGCACTTCTCCCATTGCAAGAACTACCAATCTAGTTGGCCAAACCAAAAAGGATAATTCGAAGAGACTTGCAAAGATAACTCAATCATACATAAAAGAATTTAGAGAAAATTCAAATATTTTCCATAGATAAGTTGGATCATAAACCCACAATTCATCGGTCTCAACAAACACACCGCAAAAAGAAGATTACATCGAATAGATCTCCACGAGAGAGGGGGAGAACATTTTATTGAGATCCAAAAAGAGAGAAGAAGCCATCAAGCTACTAGCTATGGACCCGAAGGTCTGAAGTAAACTACTCACACTTCATCGGAGGGGCTATGGTGTTGATGTAGAAGCCCTCCATGGTGGATGCCCCCTCGTGAGCTCCTAACAGGCCCCAAGATGGAATCTCGTGGATCTGAAGGTTGCGGCGGTGGAATTAGGTTTTGGCCCTGCTCGATCGCTCGGGATACGAGGTATATATAGGAGGAAGGAGTACGTCGGTGGAGCAACAGGGGCCCACGAGGTAGGGGCACGCCTAGGGGGCGCCCACCTCATGACCGCCTCGCACTTCTTGGAGTAGGGTCCAAGTCTCCGGATCACGCTCGTGAGAAAATCACGTCCCGAAGGTTTCATTCCGTTTGGACTCCGTTTGATATTCCGTTTCTTCGAAACACTGAAATAGGCAAAAAAACAGCAATTCTGGGCTGGGCCTCCAGTTAATAGTTAGTCCCAAAAATAATATAAAAGTGGAAAATAAAGCCCAATATAGTCCAAAACAGTAGATAAAGTAGTATGGAGCAATCAAAAATTATAGATACGTTGGAGACGTATCACTTTGGAACAGATTTCTCACCAAGAAGAATCAAATCGTCGACTGCCCGGATGCCGAAGCCTTACCGGCTTTCAAGCACAGTATCCGGGACGAATGGCTCGCCAGACACCTCGGCCAGGAAAAGCCAAGGACAATGGCAGCCTCAACAAGCCTTATGACCCGCTTTTGCGCAGGCGAGGACAGTTGGTTGGCCCGCAGCGGCACCAGCGACCCAGGTGACGGTGTCCTGGACTAGGGAGTACTCACCACGTCGTATCCCGATCAGTTGGATTGGGCCGAGGACCCCCATGGCCGTATACTCATGGGCCAGTTCGGACAACCCCTGCCGCATACAAGGAAGACTCCATAAGACTTGGCGCCCAAGACAAGGACTCTCCTAAACCCTAGGCCTCCGGTGTCTTATATAAACCGAGGCCAGGCTAGTCAATGGACAATCTTGTATTCATTACTATCATCATGTACTCTGTACTATACCCCATATGAATACAATCAAAAGCGGGATGTAGGATTTTACCTCCATCAAGAGGGCCCGAACCTGGGTAAAATCCCGTGTCCATGTTACCATCGCTCCAAGACGCTTAGCTTAGGACCCCTACTACGAGATATGCCCGATTTGACACCGACATTGGTGCTTTCATTGAGAGCCTGTTAGGCGATCGTCGCGGATCGATGGGGGATCAGGTGATTTTTTTCTAGTTAAATCTGTTCCACATGAATTAATTTCTTTGAGAGTTGTTCTCAGATCGCTATTTTATTCCACAGGTTTCTCCGATGTCTTTTTCGGTCTCAGACCGAATCAGGAGAATTTATGCACCGGCCATTGCCGATCATCAAAACATTTGCGTGGCTGAGGACCGTGTGGAGGCAACATCCAAACTAGAGCAAGATGAGCTGTCCTCGGGCCATGTTCAATCCCCCGTCTCGAACAACCATAAAGCACGAACTGCCTTGTTCGGGGGGCGAGCGTGCAGGGATAGTCCTCTTCCTTATCTTTTTTTATTCAAGTAGCGGTGCTGCCCGCTGGCCGGTTGTTATCTTGTGCATAGGAGAATTTTACTAATAAATGAACGCTAGTCTGCAGCAATGTTCAATTAGTCCAAGGCCGCTACCTTCAATCTGGGCTAGCACGTGAAGCACTAAAATGCTTCGGAGAGCTGAAGATACATGGACACTGCTACTAGTGCTCCTACAATTCCACAAGGAAATACACGCGGAGGACTCCATCCAAAAATACAAATTGATTATCACGTCTTTCGGAGACTGATTGGTCTTCGTGCAAGGCGACACTGGTTCTGGATTTTTACCTCGCATTTTAACGCCTCATCGTCCGAGCAAAGAACATCAGGTTTTATTTTTCTAATTTCCTATACTGTATATGTTAAATACACACAAGATATTTTTCTGCTGGTTTGCATGAGTTTTTCTGTGTAGATTTCTCTACCAGTTACAATTCGGTCCGTCGAGCGCATCAACATGGTGGTCCGTACAGTTTCCTACAAACCGGCTTCGTCCATAGTACGGAGGACACCATGTCTGTAGCCCAGCTTGCCAGATGAACAGCAGCAACAAATAATTTTTTGCTCATATGATTATCCCGGTTCAGGTGCAATTTTTCCATTTATTTGCTTTGTACAATTTCATACATCAAGATATCCTTTACTTCGGATTTGCATTGTTTGTGTGCGCAGGCCGGCATCGTTGCCGCAGGGACCCCGACGTTTTTAGTCCACCATCAAGCCGCGTCGACGCGTTCCCGGAACAAATTCGGATTGCGCTGTGCTGGCATAATCTCCCCGCATATTGGGACATGCGTTGGTACCTACATGATGTTACTTCACCGAGCCAACCTCGGCATCCAGGCTTTTGGCGCAGGACAACACACCTTTTTGTCGGCATCACCGCACCATCACTTCCCAACCTACTCCGGGGACTTCGGCATTACCCCGCCGACCTGCTCCATCACATCGGCTAGACTGGGGGCTCCACCTCTTCGGATTGCCGAGCTCTTCGCTCGGCCACCTCGGGACTGGCTTGGGGGCTGGAACCTCGTCCCGTCGTAAGCTCGGGCCACATCATCTACACCGAACACATTAACCAGCTAAGTTGCTTTTATGCTTAGTATTTTCAATTTTTTTACTCTTGTTCGGTTTGACCAAGCATTATACTTTTTTGGCAAAAAGTTGTTTGCGAAAAAATTCCTTGTCATAACTTTGTTTGTGACACACAAATTCAAATACCCTGTTTACTTGGGGGCTCCTTGCTGGAGCTTTTCCTCTTGCATATGATTATACTTGTACGGCTTCGTTTCTTGTTCGTGTATTACGCCACAATTTGCACCATATTGACCTAAGTGATTTGCAAGCTGGGTTGCCTTGCTCCTGTGTTTACCCCTATGTTCCCGATTGTTAGGCTAGGGAGTAAAGGGAGCACCTCTGCGATTGTCACAATCGGTTCACCCGAGCCGGACCTCAGACTGGGTGAAGCCGAAAGATAGTGATCTTACTGTTTTCAATAATGGTCGGCACACAACAAAACTCATGAGTACAAAAAATCTATTGCACAAGTCTCATAGTGAGCAACCGAAGAAAGGTATCGGTGGGGGTACTATTTTCTTCGAAGATGCTTCTTACACTTCGTCGATAATATAGCATAAGTTCCCTGAGCACGCTTTGTCTGTTACAGCCTTATGGCCTGATTGCCTGGTTATCGGAAACAACGTCGATATTCTCGACAGGTGGAGTACATAACACTTTTCGGTCCTTGACCGAAGAGGGAGAAGCCGACGGTCAGTTAAGACGCGTATAAAGTTCGGGTGAACATAGATATGATATAAGTACTTCAGTACATACAATCATTATACATCAAATTCTTTTACCCAAGTCACTCGGGGTCTCTTAAATTTATGTGAGCTGTTTTGTAATAAGTGTTCTTCTTATTAGTCATTGCAAAGTCTTTTCCTGTCACTCCTTTTTTCGACACGAGTGTGCGGTCAATAGCCGAGGAGCCTAATTTCTCTCTCAAAACCGCTAAAGTTTGCTAAACAAGCCTAATAGAAAAACTCCGCCTTCGGGATAGGATGTTGAAGCCGTAGGCTGACCCGCTTGAAGTCTCGAGATAGGATGTGTCATGTTAAAGCACGACAGAAGCACCTTTTTTTCTAAGAGCAATTTTTGATTTGGCACCGAACACTTGATCTAGTTCGGACGTCTAGTTTTTACTGATGTTTTTGGTTTTCCAAGCCTATGGCACTTTTAAACTATTTGTGCATTTCCAGCATTAGTCTTGCAGTGCAACATCGGACACCTTTAGATATTCGGGAAAAACTATCGGATATTGCTATATATGCATCAGTTTCGAATTGTGTCTTCGGTCAATAGTTGGGTTGCCCGGCTCCTGTGCTTGCCTCCTACATTCCACTTTGTTCCGCTAGGTGCGCAAAGGGAGAACCACTGCGATTGTGCTTCTAGCTCACATGGTTAAGCACCTCAGTGGAGAAAGCCAAAAACTGACCGTCACAATAAGCGTAAACTGGTCAGCGGTCCGATGACTGTATTAAAAGACGAGCCGTTCATCACATTGGCCGAAGTGTTTACGGCTTGACCTCGGCGGTCGCCGAACACTAACCGGGGGGCTACTTGCTGGCCTCCCAACTTTAAGCTCCTATGACTAAGTGAAAGTTATAAAGCCCACATATCTGATTGCCTCGTTTCTGCCAACACAACCGCCTTCGGGCACCGAGACGTCGGCTAAGGGTTGTTTTGTTAGTGCGGAAACACCCTGCGTAGTATCTACCAAGGGGTAGAAGACGACGATGACCCACTTTCAACTGATAAACGGTCGCAATGGAGTCAAAATAATGATGTAAAGTACTTGGATACATAGAATCATTACACATAATCTGTGATTTTACTCTGGATATCGATCCTTAATTCGGCCACCCGTGCCCACACATTAAGGCTAGGGGGCTACTGGGCTTTGGGCTTATTACTTACAAATATTAAAAGGGCACATCGATCCCTTGATCTGGTGTTGCCTCCCGACCAGTGTCTCGGGGGCTACTGCATTGACAATCTAATGCAGTAAATTTAAAGCGCAATATAGTTTTCGAGGAAATTATTATCCTCAGGTTGGTCGGCCGCACCTAACCTGAGTCTCGAGGACTTTGCACACCGTGTTTCTATTCCTAAGTATGCTGTCGAGCTGGGAATTGATGCTCAGGCTGATTTCATGAATCGACCTAGGTCTCAGGGGCTACTAGGGTCAGCGGTTTGATTTTTCCTTCAGGTGCATCCCGGATATTAGGCCAACACACACCTTAAGGGCTACTGGCTATACATCTCGGCAGAGATTACATTGCATAATTTAGAATTAAATTCATAAAAAAATCAGCCCATGGCCGAGGTGGTGCACCACCTCGGATACAGTCCGGCGTTGGTGCTCGACTGCAATAGACACCCCGGAAGCAGTCCGGCATAAAGCTCGGACGCTAGTGGCTGGCTCCGTAGAGGGCATTTCCGGCATTAAGCTCGGCTAAACTCCTTCAACTTTTTTGAACCAGGGTGATCTATGACACCTTGGACATAGTCCGGCGTTGGAGCTTGGACATAGTCCGGCGGTGGAGCTCGGATTCCGTCGGTGGTGCTTGGCTGCAAAAGATACCTCGAATGCAGTCTGGTGTTGGAGCTCGGACGCAACAGGACATTGCCGCCCGGGAACAACTCCAAACCCGAGGAGTGGCATAAAAATAACAAGGCATTGATAAAGGCCGGAAATTTAAAGGGGCTCCTCGGATACCCGACGTGTTAATTCTTTGGATTCATTTTGGCCATCCTCAAGATTGAAGATGGAAAGATTTTTTGAACCAGTTTTCAAGACCGACGACTGAAGGTGAAGAACAGTTCGGAAGAATCGAGGAGCATCCCCAACTTGAAGTCCGGTTCAGGGGGCTATTGATGGCGTCCTCGACTAGGGGGTACTCACCACGTCGTCTCCCGATCAGTTGGATTGGGCTGAGGACCCCCATGGCCGTATACTCATAGGCCAGTTCGGACAACCCCTGCCGCATACAAGGAAGACTCCACAAGACTTGGCGCCCAAGACAAGGACTCTCCTAAACCCTAGGCCTCCGGTGTCTTATATAAACCGAGGCCAGGCTAGTCAATGGACAATCTTGTATTCATTACTATCATCTCGTGGTAGATACATGTAGTACTATACCCCATGTGAATACAATCAAAAGTAGGATGTAGGGTTTTACCTCCATCAAGAGGGCCCGAACCTGGGTAAAATCCCGTGTCCATGTTACCATCGCTCCAAGACGCCTAGCTTAGGACCCCTACTACGAGATATGCCGGATTTGACACCGACACCAGGCACTTCTGAAATCAGGGACGGCAACGGGAATCCGCGACGCAATAAAAACAAGCGTCAAAACAATGAAGACAACCCAGACAACACGGCGGTAAACGCCGGATTCAGGGGCTCTCGACCCGGTCAACGGAAAAAGCCATTTAAAGGCAGCAGAGATGGACCGTCCAGCTTAAACAAGATTCTAGACATATTATGTCAGATTCATGGCACCACCGAAAAACCTGGAAATCACACCAACAGAGAATGTTGGGTCTTCAAGTAGGCCAGCAAGCTAAACGCAAACACAAGGGAAGGGAGACGCCAAGTGAAAACGAGGACGAGCCTTGCCAGCTGAACATTCGGGGACAGAAAAAAATTCCACCAAAGGTCAAAATAGTGAACATGATCTACGCAACTCACATACCAAAGAGGAGGCGCAAGCGCGCACTCTGAGACGTATATGCTGTAGAGCCCGTCGCCCCCAAGTTTAACCCATGGTCGGCCTGCCCGATCACTTTCCATCGCAGGGATCATCCAACTAGTATCTGGCACGGAGGATCGGCTGCCTTGGTGCTCGACCCAATAATTAAGGGGTACCATCTCACCCGAGTCCATATGGACAGCGGCAGTAGTCTTAATCTGATATATCAGGACACTGTCTGCAAGATGGGGATAGACCCGTCAAGAATCAGCCAAAGCAATACTACCTTTAAAGGAGTAATACCAGGTGTAGAGGCCCGCTGTACGGGCTCTCTAACATTAGAGGTTGTATTCGGTTCTCCCGACAACTTTCGAAGCGAAGAATTAATCTTCGACATCGCTCCATTCCGAAGCGGCTATCACGCACTACTCGGAAGAACGGCCTTCGCTCGTTTCAATGCGGTACCGCATTACGCTTATCTTAAACTTAAGATGCCTGGTCCACGTGGCGTCATCACAATTAGCGGAAATACAGAGCGTTCCCTACATGCGGAAGAATATGTGGCGGCTCTAGCAGCCGAACCACTAAACGGCTTCCCCAATCCGAACAAATGATCGGTCGTAAAGACCACGGACACGGCTAGACGTGTCAGGCGCAACACTAGTTGTAGCAGCCCAGATAAACCTGAGCTCGGGTCGATGACTATACCCCCATATGTGGTGCTAGGGGCTGCCTGCATGTAAAAGGGCCCATAGTTTGGCTCGACCCTATTAATATAATAATAGATTGCTTTTTTATGGTTCATTAAGAATAACCAACTTTTCGCACGATCACACCAGATTGTTTTACCTGGGTTTTTATTTTTTACAGATGATCATCGTGCCACACCCTTCCAGGATACGGCACAACAGAGACAAAGGCGCAGACGTGCAGCAGGGCCCCGTTCAAAGGTTTCTTTTTAGATTAAGACCCTGTGTAAACCTTTTTATTATCTCTTGTTGTTTCACACCCTCCGGGTACTCAAATCAACCGAGAGGGATACTGGCGTTATTGGCAAGCTTTTTTCGTCACGCCAGATTAATGCATGTACCTAGAAATTCAGGGCTCATTATCGAGGGTGATACTCAGCCCAGTATATGTTTTAAAGTCTGAATACCTTCAGGAGTGTTCGGCGTCGCGAGTTTGGCCTTATATGCATCAGCTCCGAATCATGTCTTTGGTCGCTAGTTGGATTTGCCCGGCTCTAGTGTTTTGCTACCTTACGTTCCGCTCTATCGGCTAAGGTGGCACTGGGAGAACTACTGCGATTTTACCCTGCTTCACCTGGATGAGCACCTCAGTAGAGAAAGCCGAAAACTGACTGTCATGATAAAGCAAGAGACTAGTCAACCACTCGATGACTTAGCGGAATCTTTGGGATTCCTTCGCCTTAACGAAGGATCGGTTTCCCGGTCACGTATGTACGCACATCGTATCAGATGAGCGCGGACATACCAGGGGCTATATATTAGCCCCACCACCACACTCCTATGGCTAAGTGAAAGTGTTAAAGCTATATAGTCTGATTTCCTGGTTTGTCACGCTATCACCTCCTTAACGGACCAAGACGTTGGATGAAGTGTGATTATGCGCTTTACCGAACACCCCCCGCATTATGTGCGTGGGGGCTGAAGCCGACGACTGCAAACTTTCAGGTTATATACATACATACATAAACGGCCGCACAGGAGGCACTACAATACTTTACGGGCAAAATTATAAATATATCCTTTACTATGAAAAGCATTGTTTACAATCAAGATACATGTCACTCGAACATGGTACTCTTTGAGCACCGAGCCTCTATTAAACGGGCACCTTCTAGGACTTCTTCAAAATAGTGCTCGGGCAAGTCCTGGCCTCCGGGCGGACCCCTGGTTGCAACAGCGGTGGCCTCCAGTTTTGCCCAATATGTCTTCGCACGGGCAAGGGCCATCCGCGCACCCTCTGTGCACGCCGACCTCTTGACAGCGTCGATATGCGGCACAACACGAAGAAATCGTTGCACTAAACCAAAATAACTATCCAGACTTGGCTCCTTCGGCCAAAGATGATCCACGACAGGCTTCATGGCAAGCCCGGACAACCTATGGAGCTCGGCCCACTCGGCCATTTGCTCATTCAACAGCAGCATACGCTTTGGAGTGCTGAACTGCGACCAAAACAATTTTTCCACCTCATGATCTTTTTGATCTTTGAAATACTCTGTTGCATCAGCAGCACTCTTCGCTAAATCCAAGTACGCATCTGCAAAACTCCATAATTGATCAAGAGGGGCATACTTCGGATAACCGAACTTCGTCCGCAATAAAAAGGTCCTCCCAGCCGTGATATCTCCGGCTTGACGAAGCTCCTCCCGTGCCGCTCTGATTTCAGAGCGAGTTTCCTTGGCCGCTTCCAAGGCCTTATTCAGGTCAGCTGTTTTCGCTTGGCTTTCCCTCTCAAGGAGCTCATATTGGCTGGCGGCATTTTGCAGCTCAATAGCCATGTTGGCTATTTTATCTTCGCTCTGGCGAAGAGCAGCATGTTCGGCTCTTAATTCTTTGGTCGCCATCAGCGCGGCCGCGTCACTTCTCCTGGCTTGTTCCTTGGCTCGGGCAAGTTCTGCCCAAAGGGTCTCCACGGCGGCAGCTCCATCTACAATCAAAGCATATTATAAATACTAGCATCATGCTCCTCTTAATATTTGCTGACCACCCGAATATACATACCCTGTGCCTCGTCAAGCCGCTTGTTCACAAGCATGATGTTCGCATCCGCCACGTCAAGCTGTCGCCTCAATTCGGCAAATCAGCAGTCCGGTCAACCTCCGGACCCTCAGCTGCTTGCGCATGAAAGTAGCGCTATCATTACCTGAGACTATGATCCTCTGTTTGCCGCCTCCGGACGGCAACCAGAGTCTCAGGGGCTACTACCTATACAGAGCACACCTAGCATGTGCGGTACAGTCCAATATATATATATATATATATATATATATATATATATATATATATATATATATATATATATTACTTTACGCACCTCAAAACCTCTTAGTAGGCTCGTAAAAGCTTCATTCAACCCGCTTTTGGCGGATGAGATCCTCTCAACCACTGTACCCATTAAGGTATGATGTGCCTCTGAGATAGCCGCTTGCTCCAAAAGATCCATCAATTTGTCCGGTTGTACACCGGATAGTCCCGAGCTTTTTCTGCTGGTCTCCTCAGGAGCCAAGGACGTCGGACTTCGGGTGGCTGAAGAATTACCTTCTGGCCTTTGCGGATCAGGAGAAATCCTCCGCGATGACACCTCAGGGTTGTCCGTCTCACGAGGCGGGGAAGCAGGGGGAGGCGTTTCGCTCTCCATCATCTCTGGAAAAAGATCCCCCGAAGACGAACTTTGTTGAGAAGGGCTATGAGCCGGACTACAAAATATATGTCTCGGTTGTTATTCTCAGAGAAAAAGCAAGATATATTTATCAAAGTGCCTTTGTTCACTTACGGCTCGGTTGATGGCTGCCCCCTTGCGGGCACTATGCAGTAAGGAGCCCTCCGGGCCAGGGCCCCCTGGCGAAGGTTTATTCCCTCGTTTGGAAACCTCTGTTTCCAAATCTTCTAGGGCGCCCCTTTTCTTCCCGTGGGGGGAGGGGATTTTAGATTCACCTCCCTGATCTCCCTCCTTCGCGGAGGCACTAATTCCCCCGGTTTGGATGTGTAGCGTATGAAGCCTGCTTTCGGCTTCTCTATTCCTCCCCTCATCTTCTCCTGATGGCACTTGATAGGGTGCACGAGCCAGCATCCTGGTTAGTACAGGATCCGGCGAGCCTTCGGGAAGAGGGGCCGAACACCTGATCCTCTCCACCTTTCTTATCCAGTCCTGGCTGAGGGTAGTTTTTCAGAATAATGTTGTGACAAATATAAAAACAGCATGTTCGATCGCGGAGTTACTTACTTGGGTATCTGGACGGTGGCAGTTGAGACGCGCATCCTCGGTGGTGTCCGGACACTTTATTCGTGATCCGAAGAATAAACGATACATCCCTTCGAGCGTCACGCCGAAGAAGTGTTGAATAGTTCGCGGTCCTTCCGGGTTGAACTCCCACATACGGAGAGATCGACGTTGGCATGGCAGGACCCGACGAACTAGCATTACCTGAATTACTTTGACGTGACTGACATCCCTCTTGAGGAGATCTTGGATGCGGCTTTGCAATGTCAGCACGTCATTCACTGGCCCCCAGTCCAGCCCTTTGTTGACCCATGACGCCAGTTGGGGTGGAGGGCCCGGGCGGAAGGCTGGGGCGGCTGCCCGCTTTGTACCCCGGGGTGCTGTGATGTAGAGCCACTCCCGTTGCCATAAGTCAGACACCTCCGGGAAGGAGCCCTTTGGCCATAGGGCGTCGGCACCTTTGCTTATTATAGCGCCTCCGCACTCCGCGTGTCACCCGGTGATCATCTTCGGCTTCACATTAAAGTCTTGAGCCATAAGCCGAAGTGTGGGGTAATGCAGAGGAAGGCCTCACACACGATGATAAACGACGAGATGTGAAGGATAGAATCTAGAGCTAGATCATGGAAATCTAGCCCATAATAGAACATGAGCCCTCTTACGAAGGGATCAAGACTAAAGCCTAGCCCTCGGAGGAAGTGGGAAACAAATACAACGCTCTCGTTGGGTTTGGGAGTGGGGATAACCTGCCCTTGAGCAGGTAGCCTGTGGGGGATTTTGGCGGTCAGATACCGAGCCTCCCTAAGCTTCTTGATGTCCTCCTCTGTAACGGAAGAGGCCATCCACCGACCTTGAAGGTTGGATCCAGACATGGTTGAAGATCCGGAGCACTTAACCTGAACCTTGGGTGTTGGAACTCAAGGTAGGGGAAGGGAGGGATCGGGCGTGGAAAGAAAAGGACAGGTCTGGACCTCTTTATAAAGTGGGTGAATATCAAGCGTCCTCCGCATGGCCGTTTGGAACTTGCCTAAAACCAAGGAGTCATACTAACGACACAATTGGGTTACCCACACCCGTATTGATGAGGATCCCGTGATAAGGGAAACACGATCTCTGCTCCGACAAGACGTGCCAATGAAACCGCCTCGCGATACATGCAGTAGCAGGCTGGGAAAAACGGTTCGTATAATAACCGGGCCGTGGCGTGATGTCACGCTGTGAAAAGTTGTCAGCAGATTAGATTTGTGGAATATTCTACTCTCTACGGTGGTATGTGGAATTTGTTTTGCAGAGCCGGACACAATCCTTGTGTTCTAAATCTTCTATGGAGTATTCGGAGAAGGAACCCGCCTTGCAATGCCGAAGTCAATCTGTGCGCCGGACTCATCGTCATTGAAACCTGGTTCAGGGGCTACTGAGGGAGTCCTGGATTAGGGGGTCCTCGGACAGCCAGACTATATACTTTGGCCGGACTATTGGACTATGAAGATACAAGATTGAAGACTTCGTCCTGTGTCCGAGTGGGATTTTCCTTTGCGTGGAAGGCAAGCTTGGCAATTCGGATATGTAGATTTCTTTCTCTGTAACCGACTCTGTGTAACCCTAGCCCCCTCGGGTGTCTATATAAACCGGAGGGTTTAGTCTGTAGGACAACAACAATCATAATCATAGGCTAGCTTCTAGGGTTTAGCCTCTATGATCTCGTGGTAGATCAATTCTTGTAATACTCATATCATCAAGATCAATCAAGCAGGAAGTAGGGTATTACCTCCATCGAGAGGGCCCGAACCTGGGTAAACATTGTGTCCCCCACCTCCTGTTACCATTAGCCTTAGACGCATAGTTCGGGACCCCCTACCCGAGATCCACCGGTTTTGACACCGACACTCTTCTGATTTCCCGACGCATTATTTCATAAACAACTTCCTGGATGAGCTAAAAGAAGATCATGCAAGTAGAGACAGGACGCAAGGGTAGTTTTAAAGTGGGTGTGGTGTCATGAAGATCAATGTGCATGGTATCGCATCTGAGATGAGAGCTCTTTGGTAACTTGGATCCGATGACACTCATAGACCTGGTGTGTTGTGAGGCATCAACATTAGCAGGTGGCTCCATATCAAAATTGCCACATGGTGCCTTGAGTGGTTCATAGTTTGCAAAGATATGATATTCTATCAAGGGCAAAGGATCTGGATGTTCAAGATACATGGATTTTGCATCACAATTTCACAAGATAAATTGCTAATTTATTATGCATATCAATCATGTTTGCTATAGTTTATCATTATTTCCATTGCATCTACATATTTTTATCTAGAGAAAACATGCAGAAAATGACAGTCCAAGGACTGAGAAAAATCCAACGAAAACACACTATTGATAGATGAAGGAAATTGAATCGGGAGCCAGAGGACTCGCTTAGGGGAAGCCTAGGGTCCATGCTGCCTAAAGAGGGGGCGTGTGGGAGGCGCCAGATCCGTCTCATGTTCTACTTTCGAGGGAAGCACCCTTTCATCCCGCAAAGACACGCCATGTTTTTCACATATTTTTTTTGAGGCAGTCGTTGCCGCCATAGAGCCCTAGTTTCTCTCCAGAAGGGCTTATTCTTCTTACTTGATGACCTATAGCACAAATTGGCGTAGAGAAAAAATGCAAACCGGAAGTTAAACGAATTATTCAAAGGATTTTTTTCTCAACTATTTGCAAATGATTGCATTCATACTAAGTCTTTATTTACCTTGACAATGATCATCGCCCTTAGCTTTCTTTGGAAATTTGTTTTTAACAGATGACCCGTTGCACTAATTGGCGCAAAGACCAACCGCAGACCCAAAGTTAAGCGAACTATTCAAAAGAATTTTTCCTTAATTGTTTGCAAATAATTATGTTCATTATGTGTTTCTATTTTCCATGACAATGATCATCGCTCATAGCTTTGTTTGGTGATTTGTTTTTAATGGCACGAGACCATGTTATGAAGGGCTTTTTTCCTCGGCAGTCTGCAACTGCGCAAAGACCAATTACAGCCAAAACACCAGGGTCACCTCATCAAGCCCTCGTGCATCGTCTCGTGCTCTGTTCCAACCGCGTGCTAGTTCATGTGTGTGGCTGGTTTGCCCATTTGCGTAGGGCTTTGGCTGGTCGGGCTTAGAAGGGGAGTCCTGTCTGGCGCTTGATACCATATGCTCTGGGCGGATGTGGTTGTTTACGCTAGTTGGCATGCCCTATACCAATTACGATACTATCATTACGACCAGCCTAACCCTACAGAACCGACTAGGTCATCTCTTGGTGCGCGGGGATCACATGAGATGCACTGCTAATGCGGATGAAGTATGGACAACCTTACCTGCATTTACCTCTATGCCCAGGTGAGATGAGATGTTCACTTGGCCTCCGTAATCAGTGTTAAATATGCTTTGCGCTAGCCTGTGGCTGTGTTGAAGTAGAAGTGGAGTATTATCTAAAAATCTCATTTCAGGATTCGACGGTAGTGATGATGAAAGAGGAAGATGGTACAGAGTATTGTTGACTACATTCGGTTTCTAGTCTTAAAATAATTTATTGGTAAAGTTTCTTCCTTTCTTGCGTTGAAAACCAGGAGCTTTATTAATTTAGAACAGGATTACAATCTGTAGCTAAAAGAACTGCTACATCACTTGGGACATCCTGAAACCAAACATTGGTTATAGTACAAAAAAGAACCACTTCCATGATTATACGTGTTTATCACAGTAGGTCACATTTTTTGTCATGCATGTACATCATGACGATTTTATGACAGAATCAAAGATAGTCATACCTGTGCTGTCGTAGAAATGTTCCATGACAATACCAAATTTATCATCAGGGAAGTGTCCATTTCCATGACGATAAATGGCACGTCATAGAAGTGCTTTTGTCAAGGGTAACCGACACGTGGCATCCACCGTGACTTAAGCTATTGGGTTCTGGCTTGGATTTGATAACCTATTAACAGCCCGGACCAATGTCGACTTTCCACGTGTAAAATTCTCATTCGCCGAAGATCCACGTGTCAGCTCAGCGTTGGGACAGATGTCAACCATCCACTTGACAGGAGTCACCAATGAAACGTTGACACATGGGACGGCCCAATAGAGGTCCATATAGGTTTAAAAGCCGGCCCAGGAACAGGCCCACAAGATTTCATCAGATTTAATGGGCCGACCCATTAACAGCCTAACATTTTCTGGACCAAATTATGGCCCGCATCAGATATGACCTTTTAAAGGAATGCAATATTCTGGGCTAGTTTACGACCGATATCAGATCTGACCCGTTAACAGCCTGCAATAGTTTGGGCCAAATTACAGTCCATATCTGACCCGACTCGTTAACTGGCTTTCATATCTTGGGCCAAATTATGGCCCATAACAGATATGACACTTTAACAGCTACTGTGCCAGGGCCCATTGGGGGCCTGATTTGCTCTTCGGCCTCTTAATGGCCCATTTAACAGTTCGGCCCGATATTAGTTTCGGCCTGTTAGCGGCCCTGTCTACATATGGGCCTCTTTCGGCCCAGTTTCAGTTCCGGCTATTTAAAGGCCCGAGTTGCACCTAGGCCTAATTCCGGTCCGTAGTGACTTTCATCCTCTTAACGACCCGTGTCTTCGTGGATACATTCTAGCCCGAACTGCCTATCGGCTGGTTAAAGGCCCTTGATAGTTTTGGGCCAAATTTTGGCCAATTATACATCCGGTCTGCTTTCAGCCCGTCATGTAATTGGGTCAGCCAAGGCCCAAAAACATTTCAGCCTGTTAATGGCCCGTCATACCAATGGGCCAATAATGGGCTGATGTATATTACAGCTTGCTGTCGGCCCATGATTTGTTTGCCATAATTAAGGCTCAATCTAGATATTAGCTGGTTAAAAGCCTATTTAATTTTTTGGCCCAATTAAGGCAAGCGGTTTACTTGGACTTTTAAAGGCCTGAAACTAATAGTGGGCCAGATTAAGTCTAGACCTAACTAATGGCCCAAGATGATTGTAGGCCCACGGTTAGGTCCGTATTAGCGATTGGCGACTAATAACCCGCAAGTATACGGGATAGTTGTAGCATCTTTAGATAAGTAAGACTGTCAAACCCAACGAGGAGCTAAAGGTAGAACAAATACTCTCTCAAGTCCTATCGGCCACTGATACGACTCTACGCACACTTGAGGTTCGCTTTACCTAGAACAAGTATGAAACTAGAGGTACTTTGTAGGTGCGATAGGATAAGTTTGCAAGATAATAAAGAGCAAGTAAATAAAAAGTAGGGGATGTCTAAATAAAGGAACAATAAAGTAAATATAGCGAGTGTGGAAAAGTGGTGGTAGGAGTTGTGGAATTGTCCCTAAGCAATTGACTACTTTACTAGACTGATAGCAAGTTTTATGTGGGAGAGGCCACTGCTAGCATGTCATCCCTGACTTGGAATTCTATGCACTTATGATTGGAACTATTAGCAAGCATCCGCAACTAGTAACGTTCATTAAGGTAAAACCCAACCATAGCATGAAGATATATTGATCCCCCTTCAATCCCATATGCATCAATTTCTATGCTTGGTTGAAGCTTCTGTCACTCTAGCCCTCCAATACATAGTCCTATCAACATACAACTAACCATATGGCGTGATCCACGTGCACGCTCATATGATGGGCACCAAAGGACAGCAACATAACCACAAGCAAATTAAATCAATCATAGCAATTCATCAACCACCAATAGGACAATGAAAATCTACTCAGACATCATAGGATGGCAACACATCATTGGATAATAATATGAAGCATAAAGCACCATGTTCAAGTAGAGGGTACATTGGGTTGCGGGAGGGTGGACCGCTGTAGATAGAGGGGAGAGGTGATGGAGATGTTGGTGAAGATGGCGGAGGTGTTGGTGAAGATTGCGGTGATGATGATGGCCCCCGGCGGCGTTCCGGCGCCACCGGAAGCAAGGGGGAGAGGGCCTCCCTTCTTCTTCTTCTTCTTCTTATTCCTTGACCTCCTCCCTAGATGGGAGAAGGGTTTACCCTCTGGTCCTTGGCTCCCATGGCGTGGGAGGGGCGAGAGCCCCTCCGAGATTGGATCTATCTCTCTGTTTCTGCGTTCTCAGATTCTGCCCCTTCACCGTTTCTTTTATATCTGGAGATCCGTAACTCCAATTGTGGTGAATCTTTCGCCTAGATTTTTCTCATAAAATTAGCTTTCTTGTGGCAAAAGAAGAGTGTCAACCGCCTTACGGGTGGACCAGGAGAGTGCCAGGCGCGCCTAGGGGGTTGGGCGCGCCCCTATCTCCTGGCCACCTCGGGCATCATTTCGCGTTGATTCTTCCTCCGAAAAATCCAAAATATTCTAAAATAATTCTCCGTCCGTTTTTATCCCATTTGGATTCCGTTTGATATTGGGTTTCTGCGAAACATAAAACATGCAACATACAGAAAATGACACTGGGCACTGAATCAATATGTTAGTCCCAAAAATAGTATAAAAAGTTGCCAAAAGTATATGAAAGTTGAATAATATTGGCAGGAACAATCAAAAATTATAGATACGACGGAGACATATCAGCATCCCCAAGCTTAATTCCTGCTCGTCCTCGAGTAGGTAAATGATAAAAAGATAATTTTTGATGTGGAATGCTACCTAGCATAATCTTGATCATATGTCTAATCATGGAATGAATATTAAGACATGAGTGATTCAAAGCAATAGTCTATCATTTGACATGAAAAAACAATAATACTTCGAGCGTACTAATAAAGCAATCATGTCTTTTCAAAACAACAAGGCCAAAGCAAGCTTATCCCTACAAAATCATATAGTTTGGCCATGCTTCATTTTCGTCACACAAAATGCTCCCATCATGCACAAACACGATGACAAGCCAAGCAATTGGTTCATACTTTTTAATGCGCTTCAGCTTTTTCAACCCTCACACAATACATGAGCGCAAGCCATGGATATAGCACTATAGGTGGAATAGAATATAATGGTGGGGTTTATGTGGAGAAGACAAAAAAGGAGAAAGTCTCACATCGACGCGGCTAATCAACGGGCTATGGAGATGCCCATCAGTTGATGTCAATGCGAGGAGTAGGGATTGCCATGCAACGGATGCACTAAGAGCTATAAGTGTATGAAAGCTCAACAAAAGAAACTAAGTGGGTCTGCATCCAACTTGCTTGCTCATGAAGACGTAGGGCATTTGAGGAAGCCCATCGTTGGAATATACAAGCCAAGTTCTATAATGAAAATTCCCACTAGTATATGAAAGTGATAACATAGGAGACTCTCTATATGAAGAACATGGTGCTACTCTGAAGCACAAGTGTGGAAAAAGGATAGTAACATTGCCCCTTTTCTTTTTCTTTTTTTCTTTTTTTTTCTTTTTTCTTTTTGGGTGGGCTTCTTTGGCCCCCTTTTTTATTTAGGCTTCTTTGGCCTTCCCTTTTTTATTTTTTTATGGGGCAATGTTCTATAATGATGATCATCACACTTTTATTTACTTACAACTCGATATTACAACTCGATACTGGAACAAAGATATGACTCTATATGAATGCTTCCGGCGGTGTACCGGGTTGTGCAATGATCTAGTGTAGCAATGACATCAAAAAACGGACAAGCCATGAAAACATCATGCTAGCTATCTTACGATCATGCAAAGCAATATGACAATGAGTGCTCAAGTCACGTGTATGATGATGATGGAAGTTGCATGGCAATATATCTCGAAATGGCTATGGAAATGCCATAATAGGTAGGTATGGTGGCTGTTTTGAGGAAGATATAATGAGGCTTATGTGTGATAGAGCGTATCGTATCATGGGGTTTGGATGTACCGGCGAAGTTTGCACCAACTCTCGAGGTGAGAAAGGGCAATGCACGGTACCGAAGAGGCTAGCAATGATGGAAAGGTAAAAGTGCGTATAATCCATGGACTCACATTAGTCATATATAAAGAACTCATATACTTATTGCAAAAATTTATTAGCCCTCGAAGCAAAGTACTGCTACGCATGCCCGTAGGGGATAGATTGGTAGGAAAAGACCATCGCTCGTCCCCGACCGCCACTCATAAGGAAGACAATCAAAGAAACACCCCATGCTTCAAATTTGTCACACAACGGTTACCATACGTGCATGCCACGGGACTTGCAAACCTCAACACAAGTGTCTCTACAATCCACAACCACCCACTAGCATGACTCTAATATCACCATCTTTATATCGCAAAACTATTGCAAGGAATCAAACATATCATATTCAGTGATCCACAAGTTTATGTAGGATTTTATGACTAACCATGTGAATGACCAATTCCTGTCATCTATCTAAATAGATATAAGTGAAGCAAGAGAGTTTAATTCTTTCTACAAAAGATATGTGCATGCTCTAACACATATAAGTGAAGCAAAAGATCATTCTACAAATGGCGATTTTTTATGTGAAGAGAAACAGGCAATCCAAACTTCAAATGATATAAGTGAAGCACATGAAGCATTCTATAAAGCCATACTCAAAAGATCTAAGTGAAGTGCAATGAGCATTCTATAAATCAACCAAGGACTATCTCATACCAGCACGGTGCATAAAAGAAAAGTTAAAACTAAATGCAAAAGACGCTCCAAGACTTGCACACAATGCATAAACGAAACGAATATGAAAACATACCGATAGTTGTTGAAGAAAGAGGGGATGCCTTCCGGGGCATCCCCAAGCTTAGACGCTTGAGTCTCCTTGAATATTTACTTGGGGTGCCACGGGCATCCCCAAGCTTGAGCTCTTGCCTCTCTTCCTTTTCCTAATATCGAGACATCCTCAATTAGACACTTCATCCACACAAAACTTCAACAGAAAACTCGGTAAGATCCGTTAGTATAGTAAAGCAAATCACCACTCTAAGTACTGTAGCAAACTAATTCATATCTTGTTTTTGCATTGTGTCTACTTTAATATAGCTTTTTCATGGCTTAATCCACTAATATAAATTGATAATTTCATCAAAACAAGTAAACTATGCATCAAAAACAGAATCTGTCAAAAACAGAACAGTCTGTAGCAATCTGAACATTCACCATACTTCTAGTACCCCAAAAATTATACCAAAATTAGGAAAAATAAAAAAGTTGTATAGAAAGATATTACGAAAAGAATCAGAACCAATTGATGTTCCAGTTAAAAATGTAAAATCGCGCACTACAGCCAAAGTTTCTGTCCTGCACCGTACAAATCAACAAGCATTGTAAACATCCTAAAGGCACACCTTGGCACTTTATTTTTATAATACAATGGAATTGTACAAGGGGATAATTATTTTTGATGAAAAGTTTCTGTAATCAAGATTCACAAAGTTTCCGTGAGCATGAACAAAGTTCAAGGAGCTCTCCCACTTCAACAATGCTTATCTCTCTCACTTTCACTTTCCTTTTTGAAAAGTTTTTAGGTTCCCCACTTTATTTTTTTGTTTTTAAAATATATGAAAGCACACAACAGAAATAAATGACTCTCTAAAACTTCTGGGTTGTCTCCCTGGCAGCACTTTCTTTAAAGCCATTAAGGCATTTAGTGCTCAAGTAATGGATCCACCCGGATCCCAAGGTACATCAAAGCCAATTTTAATTAACAATGATTTGTAATTTAGTAGTGAGCACAAAGTAACATATATCAATCAATGGCGAATTCTAACTCTCTTCCTATGCATCGGCATGTCATAAAAGAACAATTCATGCACACCAAGTAAAGGCCAATGCATAGTATAAGCAGTTTCTTGCAATTCTATCGTGTTGGAAACATAGAGAGGTGGAGTTATAGTTCCTCTCTCATAATAATTGCAAGTAGGAGCAGCAAGAACATGCATATTATATCTATCAAAATCATCATGTGTAGTAGTAAAAGGCAACCCATCAATATAATCCTTAATAAGCACAAACTTCTCTGATATAGTGTGGTAGGGAGAATTCAAAAAGATAATAGGACTATCATGCGTGGGTGCAATAGCAACAATTTCATGTTTAACATAAGGAACTATAGCAAGTTCATCTCCATAAGCATAATTCATATTGGCATCTTGGCAACAAGCATAGCAAGCATCATCAAAAAGGTATATTTCGAAGAAATTCAAGGGATCATAGCAATCATCATAGCAATCATCCTTCGGTAAGTACGAAGGGGAATTAAACAATGTATGAGTTGAATTGTTACTCTCATTAGAAGGCGGGCACGGGTGATCAATCCGCTCTTCCTCCTTTTGTTCTTCGCTCTCCTCATCATCTTTTTCATCTAATGAGCTCACAGTTTCATCAATTTCTTCTTCCATAGCTTCCTGCAAAATATTAGTCTCTTCTTGGACAACGAAGACTTTCTCAATAAATTCATTAATATTGTAATTGTATTCATAATTTTCATAGCAATATCTAAGTATATCAAGATTTTCAGGCCTATAAACATCATCATCAAAAGCTTCATACTTTTCAAACAAAGATTCAATTTCATAAGCAGCCTTAAAAGCAATAAATTCTTCAATTTGTTCAACTTCATAGTAATCATATATACCATTAGGATAAGAAGCTAAGGTTTCATTATCATTAAATTTGCATGAAAAGGGAAGGTGTGGAGCCTTCATCCTAGAGCAACAAGTAATATCATATCTCAAGCATAGATCCCGAGCATACCAACGCAACATATTAATTTGATCCCATAATAGTTTCCCTTTTTGTGTAAAGCGATAATCCCTAAAGTATTCACGTTGATCCAACATGTATCCCATTATAAAGTTGAATGGGGTTTTCTCAGGATTATCAAAGTAGTACATAATATCTTTCACATAATGAGAATCGAGGGTTTTAGGAGTTACCCCATCTCCATGAGTAGCAAGTACACCTATTTTTTTGGTATTTCATGTTCCATATCCATAACTAAAGATAAAGAACAACTAAGGACAACAAATAAAAATTACTTAGTGATAAAGCAAACAAGCACACACGATAATATTCACCCCACGCTATGACTCCCGGGCAACGGCGCCAGAAAAAGGTCTTGATAACCCGCAAGTATACGGGATAGTTGTAGCCTCTTTCTATAAGTAAGAGTGTCGAACCCAACGAGGAGATAAAGGTAGAACAAATACTCTCTCAAGTCCTATCGGCCACTCATATGACTCTACGCACACTTGATGTTCGCTTTACCTAGAACAAGTATGAAACTAGAGGTACTTTGTAGGTGTGATAGGATAAGTTTGCAAGATAATAAAGAGCAAGTAAATAAAAAGTAGGGTCTGTTTAAATAAAGGAACAATAAAGTAAATATAGCGAGTGTGGAAAAGTGGTGGTAGGAGTTGTGGAATTGTCCCTAAGCAATTGACTACTTTACTAGACCGATAGCAAATTTTATGTGGGAGAGGCCACTGCTAGCATGTCATCCCTGACTTGGAATTCTATGCACTTATGATTGGAACTATTAGAAAGCATCCGCAACTACTAACGTTCATTAAGGTAAAACCCAACCATAGCATTAAGATATATTGGTCCCCCTTCAATCTCGTATGCATCAATTTCTATGCTAGGTTGAAGCTTCTGTCACTCTAGCCCTCCAA
Source organism: Aegilops speltoides (assembly GCA_021437245.1). Classification (NCBI taxonomy): domain Eukaryota; kingdom Viridiplantae; phylum Streptophyta; class Magnoliopsida; order Poales; family Poaceae; genus Aegilops; species Aegilops speltoides. The sequence continues at coordinate 485,280,997 of CM038145.1, forward strand.
TAGATAGTCTTATCAACATACAACTAACCCTATGGTGTGATCCACGCGCGTGCTCATATGATGGGCACCAAAGGACAGCAACATAACCACAAGCAAGTTAAATCAATCATAGCAATTCATCAACCACCAATAGGACAACCAAAATCTACTCAGACATCATAGGATGGAAACACATCATTGAATAATAATATGAAGCATAAAGCACCATGTTCAAGTAGAGGGTACAGCGGGTTGCGGGAGAGTGGACCGCTGTAGATAGAGGGGGGAAGGTGATGGAGATGTTGGTGAAGATGGCGGAGGTGTTGGTGAAGATAGCGGTGATGATGATGGCCCCCTGTGGCGTTCCGGCGCCACCGGAAGCAAGTGGGAGAGCCCCCCCTGCTTCTTCTTCTTCCTTGACCTCCTTCCTAGATGGGAGAAGGGTTTCCCCTCTGGTCCTTGGCTCCCATGGCGTGGGAGGGGCGAGAGCCCCTCCAAGATTGGATCTATCTCTCTGTTTCTGCGTTCTCAGATTCTGCCCCTTCACCATTTCTTTTATATCCAGAGTTCCGTAACTCCGATTGGGGTGAATCTTTTGCCCAGATTTTTCTCATAAAATTAGCTTTCTTGTGGCAAAAGAAGAGCGTGAACCGCCTTACAGGTGGACCAGGAGAGTGCCAGGTGCGCCCAGGGGGGTGCGCGCGCCCCTATCTCCTGGCCACCTCGGGCATCGTTTCGCGTTGATTCTTCCTCCGGAAAATCCCAAATATTCCAAAATAATTCTCCGTCCGTTTTTATCCCATTTTGATTCCGTTTGATATTGGGTTTCGCGAAACATAAAACATGCAATGACGAGAACTGCACTGAGCAATCGGATCAATATGTTAGTCCCAAAAATAGTATAAAAAGTTGCCAAAAGTATATGAAAGTTGAATAATATTGGCATGGAACAATAAAAAATTATAGATACAACAGAGACATATCAGCAACCGACCTACCGAAATTATTTTTATATAAACCAAACCTATTGGCTCATTGCGCTCCGATCAAAGATTATGACCTTTTCTCAGAGCGACGACAACATAAACAATAAATAAATTACAGCATCGTGACGAAGAATAAACCTAGACTATACAACAAATAAATTATGGTATATTACATCCCCTGGGCATCAAAGTTCACCACCAGTGATAATAAAGGGCAACCAGACAACAGATTCCATACACTAGGCAGGTCGCCACCAGTGGAAGTAAACACGCCAACAAAATAATAGACAGAATCGACAGCACTTCAACACAGTTCAAGAAAGGTTAGCCTTGCCCAGGACTGTGCTTGTTTGACACTTATATCCACCAACTCAAGCTGCATAGCATCAATAGACTGTACTTATAGTCAAAGGAATAAGTATTTGACATTAAGAAAGCAATAGCAATAAACTGAATGATCATATGCTAAGCTAACGAATGGGTCTTGTCCATCACATCATTCTCCTAATGATGTGATCCCGTTATCAAGTGACAACACATGTCTATGGTTAGGAAACCTTAACCATCTTTGATCAACGAGCTAGTCTAGTAGAGGCTCACTAGGGACATGGTATTTTGTTTATCTGTCCACATGTATTTAAGTTTCCGATCAATACAATTCTAGCATGAATAATAAACCTTTATCATGAATAAGGAAATATAATAATAACTTTATTATTTCCTCTAGGGCATATTTCCATCAGTCTCCCACTTGCACTAGAATCAGTAATCTAGATTACATTGTAATGAATCTAACACCCATGGAGTCTTGGTGCTGATCATGTTTGCTCGTGCAAGAGGCTTAGTCAACGGGTCTGCTACATTCAGATTCGTATGTATTTTGCAAATTTCTATATCTCCATCCTGGAACTTTTCACGAATGGAGTTGCAGCGTCTCTTGATGTGTTTGGTTCTCTTGTGAAACCTGGATTTCTTCGGTAAGGCAATTGCTCCAATGTTGTCACAAAAGATTTTTGTTGGACACGATGCACTCGGTATTACACCCAGATCGGATATGAACTCCTTCATCTAGACTCCTTCATGTGCTGCTTCCAAAGCAGCTATGTACTCTGCTTCACACATATATCCCACCACGACGCTCTTTTTGGAACTGCACCAACTGACAGCTCCACCATTCAATACAAATACGTATCCAGTTTGTGACTTAGAGTCATCCAGATCAGTGTCAAATCTAGCATCGACGTAACCATTTACGACGAGCTCTTCATCACCACCATAAACGAGAACCATATCCTTGGTCCTTTTTAGGTACTTTAGGATGTTCTTGACCGTTGTCTAGTGATCCACTCCTGAATTACTTTGGTACCTCCCTGCCAAACTTATAGCAAGGCACACATTAGGTCTGGTACACAACATAGCATACATGATAGAACCTATGGCTGAGGCATAGAGAATGACTTTCATTTCCTCTCTATCTTCTGTCATGGTTGGGCTTTGAGTTTGACTCAATTTCACACCTTGCAAGATAGGTAAGAACCCTTTCTTTGACTGATCCATTTTGAACTTCTTCAAAACTTTGTCAAGGTATGTGCTTTGTGAAAGTCCTAATAAGCGTCTCGATCTATCCCTATAAATCTTGATGCCCAATATATAAGCAGCTTCACCGAGGTCTTTCATTGAAAAATTCTTATTCAAGTATCCTTTTATGCTATCCAAAAATTCTATATCATTTCCAATCAACAATATCTCATTCACATATAATATCGGAAATGCTACAGAGCTCCCACTCACTTTCTTGTAACTACATGCTTAACCATAAGTCTGTATCAAACCATATGCTTTGATCACATCATCAAAACGTATATTCCAACTCTGAGATGCTTGCACCAGTCCATAGATGGATCGCTGGAGCTTGCACACATTGTTAGCACCTTTAGGATTGAAAAAACCTTCTGGTTGCATGTTATACAACTCTTTAAGAAATCCATTAAGGAATGCGGTTTTGACGTCCATTTGCCAGATTTCATAATTACAAAATGTGGCAATTGCTAACATGATTCGGACAGACTTAAGCATCGCTATGGGTGAGAAAGTCTCATCATAGTCAATCCCTTGAACTTGTCAAAAACCTTTTGCGGCAAGTCAAGCTTTGTAGACAGTGATGTTACCATCAACGTATGTCTTCTTCTTGAAGATCCATTTATTCCCAATGGCTTGATGATCATCGGGCAAGTCCACCAAAGTCCATACTTTGTTCTCATACATGGATCCTATCTTTGATTTCATTGCCTCAAGCCATTTATTGGAATCTGGGCTCATCATAGCTTCTTCATAGTTCATAGGTTCGCCATGGTCTAATAACATGACTTCCAGGACAGGATTACCATACCACTCTGGTGCGGAACATGTTCGGGTCGACCTATGAGGCCCAGTAGGAACTTGATCCGAAGTTTCATGATCATCATGATTATCTTCCTCTCTAGTTGGTGTAGGCATCATGGGAACGGTTTTCTCTGATGTGCTACTTTCCAATACGCGCGATAGAGGGTACAATTACCTCATCAAGTTCTACTTTCCTCCCACTCACTTCTTTCGAGAGAAACTCCTTCTCTAGAAAGGACCCATTCTTGGCAACAAAGATCTTGCCTTTAGATTTGTGGTAGAAGGTGTACCCAATAGTTTCCTTAGGGTATCCTATGAAGATGCACTTCTCCAATTTGGGTTCGAGCTTATCAGGCTGACACCTTTTGACATAAGTGTCGCATCCCCAAACTTTAAGAAACAATAGCTTAGGTTTCTTGCCAAACCATAGTTCATACGGTGTCGTCTCAACGGATTTAGATGGTGCCCTATTTAACGTGAATGTGGCTGTCTCTAATGCATATCCCCAAAATGATAGTGGTAAATCGGTAAGAGACATCATAGAATTCACCATATCTAATAAAGTACGGTTACGACGTTCGGACACACCATTACACTGTGGTGTTCCGAGTGGCGTGAGTTGTGAAACAATTCCACATTGTTTTAAATGAAGGCCAAACTCGTAACTCAAATATTCGCCTTCGCGATCAGATCGTAGAAACTTTATTTTCTTGTTATGATGATTCTCCATTTCACTCTGAAATTCTTTGAACTTTTCAAATGTTTCAGACTTGTGTTTCATCAAGTAGATATGTACATACCTACTCAAATCATCTGTGAATGTCAAAAAATAACGATACCCGCCGCGTGCTTCAACACTCATTGGACCGCATACATCGGTATGTATTATTTCCAAGAAGTCATGAGCTCACTGCGTTGTTCCGGAGAACGAAGTTTTAGTCATCTTGACCATGAGACATGGTTTGCAAGTATCAAATGATTCATAATCAAGTGATTCCAAAAGTCCATCCGCATGGAGTTTCTTCATGCGCTTTGCACCAATATGACCTAAACGGCAATACCACAAGTATGCTGCACTATCATTATCAACTTTGCATCTTTTGGCATTAATATTATGAATATGTGTATCACTATGATCGAGATTCAACAAGAATAGACCATTCATCAAGGGTGCATGACCATAAAAGATATTACTCATATAAATAGAACAACCATTATTCTCTGATTTAAATGAACAACTATCTAGCAATAAACAAGATCTAGTTATAATGTTCATGCTCAATGTTGGCACCAAATAACAATTATTGAGGTCTAAAACTAATCCCGAAGGTAGATGTAGAGGTAGCGTGCCGACGGGATCACATCAACCTTGGAACCATTTCCGATGCGCATCGTCACCTCGTCCTTAGTCAATCATCATTTATTCCGTAGCTCCTGTTTCGAGTTACAAATATGAGCAACTGAACTAGTATCAAATACCCAGGCGCTACTACGAGCATTAGTAAGGTACACATCAATAACATGTATATCAAATATACCTTTGTTCACTTTTCCATCCTTCTTATCCGCCAAGTATTTGGGGCAGTTCCGCTTCCAGTGACCATTCCCTTTGCAGTAGAAGCACTCAGTTTCAGGCTTGGGTCCAGCTTTGGGCTTCTTCACGGGAGCGCAACTTGCTTGCCATTCTTCTTGAAGTTCCCTTTCTTTCCCTTGCCCTTTTTCTTGAAACTAGTGGTCTTGTTAACCATCAACACTTGATGCTCCTTCTTGATTCCTACCTCCACGGCCTTAAGCATTGTAAAGAGCTCGGGAATCGTTTTCGCCATCCCTTGCATATTATAGTTCATCACGAAGCCTTTGTAGCTTGGTGGCAGTGACTGAAGAACTCTGTCAATAACACTCTCAACTGGAAGATCAATTCCCAGCTGAGTCAAGTGGTTATGATACCCAGACTTTTTGAGTATGTGTTCACTAACAGAACTAGTCTCCTCCATCTTGCAGCGATAGAACTTTTTGGAGACTTCATATCTCTTCAACTCGGGTATTAGCTTGAAATATCAACTTCAGCTCTTGGAACATCTCATATGCTCTGTGACGTTCAAAACGTCTTTGAAGTCCTAGTTCTAGGCCATAAATCATGGCACACTAAACTATTGAGTAGTCATTAGATCGAGTCTGCCAGACGTTCATAACATTTGCAGTAGCTCCTGCAGCAGGTCTGTCACCTAGTGGTGCATCAAGGACATAATTCTTCTGAGTAGAAATAAGCATAATGCTCAAGTTACGGACCCAGTCCGTGTAATTGATACCATCATCTTTCAACTTAGCTTTCTCTAGGAACGCATTAAAATTCAAGGCAACGGTAGCACGGTACATTGATCTATAACATAGATATGCAAAACTACTAAGACTAAGTTCATGATAAATTAAGTTCAATTAATCAAAACTAATGAACTCCCACTTAAATAAACATCCCTCAAGTTATCTAAGTGATACACGATCCAAATAAACTAACCCATATCCAATCATCATGTGAGATGGGGTAGTCATCAATGGTGAACATCTCTATGTTGATCATATCTACTATATGACTCATGTTCGATCTTTCGGTCTCCAGTGTTCCAAGACCATGTCTGTACATGCTAGTCTCATCAAGTTCAACCCAAGTATTATGCGTGTGCAAAACTATCTCACACCCATTGTATGTGAATGTAGAGTCTATCACACCAGATAATCACGAGGTGCGTCAAAACGACGAACTTTGGCAATGGTGCATACTCGGGGAGAACACTTCTATCTTGAAATTTAGTGAAGGGATCATCTTATAGTGCTATCGCCATTCTAAGCAAAATAAGATGCATAAAGGGCAAACATCACATTCAATCAAAATATGTGACATGATATGGCCATCATCATCTTGTGCTTTTGATCTCCGTCTCTAAAGCATCGTCATGGTCTCCATCGTCACCGGCTCGACACCTTGATCTCCATCGTTGCGTTGGGGTCGTCTCGCGAACTATTTCTTCTACAACTATTGCTAACACATAGCAATAAAGTAAAGCAATTACATGGTGCTTGTATTTCATACAATAATTAAGAGACAACCCTAAGGCTCCTGCCAGTTGTCGAATTACAAAATATGATCATCTCAAACAACAACGTATATCACATCACGTCTTGACCATATCACATCACAACATGCCCTGCAAAAACAAGTTAGACGTCCTCTAATTTGTTGTTGCAAGTTTTACGTGGCTGCTATGGGCTTCTAGCAAGAACCATTCTTAACTACGCAAAAACCACAACGGTGATTATCAAGTTTGTTGTTTTAACCTTCTTCAAGGACCGGCTGTAGTCAAATTTGATTCAACTAAAGTAGGAGAAATAGATACCCGCCAGCCACCTTTATGCAAAACAAGTTGCATGTCAATAAATGGAACCAGTCTCATGAGCATGAACATGTAAGGTTGGTTCGGGCCACTTCATCCCACAATGCCACCGAATCAAAATAAGTCGTTGGTGGTAAGTAGTATGACCATCACCGCCCACAACTCCTTTGAGCTCTACTCGCGCATATCATCTACGCATAGACCTAGCTCGGATGCACTGTTGGGGAACGTTGGATGAAAAAAAAATCTACGCACACGCAAGATCTATTCATGAAGATGCATAGCAACGAGAGGGGAGAGTATGTCTACGTACCCTCGTAGACCGTTTAGCGGAAGCGTTTAACAACACAGTTGATGTAGTCGAACACCTTCACGATCCATCCGATCAAGTACCGAACGTACGGCACCTCCACGTTCAGCACACATTCAGCTCAATGACATCCTCGCCTTTTTGATCCAGCAAGACGGGCGAAGTAGTGGATGAGTTCCAATAGCACGACGCGTGGTAACAATGATGGTGAACTTGTTCCCGTAAGGCTTCGCCGTGCACTATGGAAAAACTGGATGGAGGACTAAACTGTGGAGAGGGGCACCGCACACGTCTAAGAGATTGTTGTGGTCTTTGTGTGGGGCCCCCTCCCTCATATATATAGGTGGGGGGAGGGGAGGCAGCCAAAAGGCGCCCGAAGGGTGGCCGGCCGACCCCCTTAGGCTCCTGCCCTCTAGCGCCCCGCTTCCTTATATGACTGCGGGGGGAAGGCAGGAGGAGGCAACGCCCCCTTTCCTTCCTCCTAGGTGGAGGGAAGGAAAGAGGGGCTAGCCCTCCCCCTTTCTATCCCTAGGGCCGACAGCCAAGGGAAGGGGCGCGCCAGCCCCGTTGTGGGCTGGTGTGTTCTCCCCTCTTGGCCCATAAGGCCCATTAACCTCCCGGGGCTTCCCGGAACCCCTTCCGGTGATCCCATGACTACGCGATACACTCCGAAACCTTTCTGCTGACCAAATAGCATCGTCCTATATATCAGTCTTTACCTCCGGACCATTCTTGGAGCTCCTCGCACTAAAAAAAAGACACATCCGTGACATTTTGGGTCGAACAATTTTTTCTGTCATGCTTATGACACTTCTATGATGATAATTGTGACAAAACTCGGTATCATCATAGATGTGGTGGGCTCCTACTTCTATGACAAAAAATCATGACAGAAAATGGGCTTTTTGTCCTGGGCTGGCCGGAGATGCAGCTGCATGACATTCTTTGGGCCGTCCATGACGGAAAAACCCATGGTAGAAGCGAGGGCAAGGAAAATATTGGGGAGTTCCCGGTTACGATGGGTGGTCGGGGCCGAGCGATGCACGGAGGGATTGCACGTTTCACTCGTACACGTAGGCGCGTGGGTGCGAGGCATTGGGCTCTAACTGAACCTGAGCGAGGCGTTCGCCTACTGAACCCAAGCGATTGCACTGACTACACGTTACTGAACCCGAGCGATCGATCGATCCCTGGCTATTAACTGAACCTGATCGAACGATTACTTTGCTACTGCTGCTAACTGAAGTCGATCGAACCTGCTACCTCTTGATGAATAGTGAGTGTTGTTGGGGGTGGGATGAACAGTTCCTAGTGGGGTCTGGATGAACTGGACCCCGTGGTAGTAGAGGTCGTTGCCGCTGGATGAACAAGACCCCGATCGAGCCGGTTGAGGGTGGATGAATAGTACCCCATGGAGGGCTGGTTGAACAGTAACCGGTGGAGGGTGATACGCCTCCATCGTATCTACTATTCCTAACGCTTTTCCTCTTGTTTTGGACTCTAATTTGCAAGATTTGAATGAAACTAACCCAGACTGACGCTGTTTTCAGCAGAACTACCATGGTGTTGTTTTGTGTAGAAATAAAAGTTCTCGGAATGGAACGAAACTTTGCGAGGATTTTTTATACAATAAAAGAGAATTTTTGGAGCCAAGAACCACCGGAGGGGGGCACCTGGGTGGGCATAACCCACCAGGGCGCCCACCCCCTCCAGGTGCGCCCAGGTGGGTTGTTCCCACCTGGTGGCCCCGCAGACGCTGAACCGATGCAATAAAATCCTACTTTTCCAGGAAAAAATCTAGGAGAAAGAATTATTGCATTTCATGAGACGGAGCCGCCGCCGTCTCGAGTTCTTCATCGAGAGGCCAGATTGGAGTCCGTTCGGGGTTTCGGAGAGGGGGATCTTTGATCCTCATCATCACCAACCCTTCAGTGCCAATTCCATGACGCTCCCCACCGGGAGTGAGTAATTCCTTCGTAGGCTCGCTGGTCGGTGAGGAGTTGGATGAGATTCATCATGTAATCGAGATAGTTTTGTTAGGGCTTGATCTCTAGTATCCATTACGTTCTGAGATTGATGTTGCTATGACTTTGGCATGCTTAATGCTTGTCACTTTGGGCCCGGGTGCCATGATTTCAGATCTGAACCATTTATGTTATCACCATTATATCCATGTTCTAGATCCGATCTTGCAAGTTATGGTCACCTACTACGTGTTCTGATCCGGCAACCCCGGAGTGACAATAGTCGGGACCACTCCCGGTGATGACCGTAGTTTGAGGAGTTCATGTATTCACCGTGTGCTAATGTTTTGTTCCAGTTCTCTATTAAAAGGATGCCTTAATATCCCTTAGTTTCCAATAGGACCCCGCTGCCGCGGGAGGGTAGGACAAAACATGTCATGCAAGTTCTTTCCATAAGCACGTATGACTATTTACGGAATACATGCCTACATTATATTTACGCACTAGAGCTAGTGCCGTATCACCCTAGGTTATGACTGTCTCATGAGGAAAACCATCCAACGAATCACCGATCCAATGCCTATGATTTTTCTACATATTGTTCTAGCTAAGTTACTACTGTTGCTGTCACTATTGCACTTGCTACAAAATCACTGCTATCACTGTTACCGTTACTATTGCTATTTCTACTATTATCAAAACTATCATATTACTGTGTTACTGATCAGTTTGCTACAGATAATTAATCTCCAGGTGTGGTTGAATCGACAACTCAGCTGCTAATACTTGCAAATATTCTTTGGCTCCCCTTGTGCCGAATCTATAAATTTGGGTTCAATACTCTACCCTTGAAAACTGTTGCGATCCCATATACTTGTGGGTTACCAAGATCTTTTTCTGGCGCCGTTGCCTGGGGGCATAGCTATATTTGTTGAGTCACTTGGGATTATTATCATATTATCACTATGAAGAATCTGAAGGATGCCAAGACTAAGATTTTTCCCTCTAAGACGAGGGGAGGTAAGGAACTGCCATCCAACTCCGCTTTAGATTCACCTTCTATTATAAGTAAACTTGCAACAACACCACATGCTATTAATTCTAATATGTTGCAAGTTATTGATGATGCTACTTCTGCTATGAATGCTACTCATGATGATGCTAGTACCTTGCTTGATGATAATGTGCCAGTAGGTGAATTTCTTGATGAACAAATTGCTAGAGTAAGACAACATGATATTGTTGAAACCGATGATGAGTTTGAAACTGAAAATCTTGAAACAACTATTAGAACTACTCCTCCTAGATATATATTGCCAAAGGTACCGGAAGGTTAGGCTATGAGTGAGGAGGCAACTGGAGATATTCTTGCTTGTAAGGATAGAGATGATCTAGAAACATTATTATGCAAGTACAAAGAAAGATCTTTGAATGCTAGAATGAAATGTGATCCTAAGTTTGCTACTTCACCTATCTTTATTGATAATAAGGACAATGAATTCTCTGTCGAACCAGAATTAATTACTTTGGTTGAATCTCATCCTTTCCATGGTTATGAAACTGAAACTATTGTGGCACATCTTACTAAGTTGAATGAGAAAGCCACCCTTTTTTCTCATGATGAGAAGATTCGCTATTACTATATCCCCAAATTTTTTCTGTTCTCATTAAAGGGCGATGCTAAATCTTGGTACAATACTCTTGCTCCTGGCTGTGTGCGTAGTCCCCAGGATATGATTTATTACTTCTATGAAAAATATTTCCCTGCTCATAAGAAACAAGCCGCCTTGCAGGAAATATTTAACTTTGTGCAAATTGAAGCAGAGAGTCTCCCACAAGCTTGGGGGAGGCTTCTCCAATTGCTTAATGCTTTGCCTGATCATTAAGAAAACTGAAATACTTGATATCTTCTATAATCGACTAACTGATGCTTCTAGAGATTTCCTAGATAGTTGTGCTGGTTGTATTTTCAGGGAACAAACTATTGAGCAAGCTGAAGAATTATTGAATAACATATCGAAAAATTATGATGATTGGACTCCTCCTGAAACACCGCCTAAACCCACTTCAAAGAAGAGGGGTATTTTATATCTCAGTCCCGAAGATATGCAAGAGGTAAAGAAATCAATGAAGGAAAACGGTATTAAAGCTGAGGATGTCAAAAATTTATCTCCTATTGAAGAAATACATGGGCTTGATGGACCACCACCACCTAAGGTGGTAGAGGTAAATTCTTTAATGAAGTTCAATGATAGTGATGATCCTCGCAATAAACATCCTAGCCAATGCCTTTATGAGTTGAATAATTACATTAGAAAGCAAGATCACTTCAATGCAAATGTTATGAAATAATTTAATACAACTCTGATATGATTGCTCGCTTAAGTCACTTGTTATTTAGAATCTCAAATGATGTTAGAGGTGTAGGAAAGCATGCCTCTATGGTTCAAACTCAATTAGAACAAGTTGCTAAATCTCAAAGAGAGTTGCTTGATGAAATGAACAATAATATAAGTGACTTTGCTATTATAGTAGCAACTATAGGAGGTAAAATGACTCAGTAACCACTTTATCAAGAGGGACACCTAAAAAGAATTGAATAAGACTCTCAAAGAATTAACACTGGTGCACCTAGTCCTTCCAAAAAGAAAAAGAAGAAGAAAAATGATAGTACTTTGCATGCCTCTAGTGAACATAAAGTAGAAAAATCTCCTAATAATGATAATGAAGTTTCTATCTCGGATGCTGAAACTCAATCTAGTAGTGAACAATCACCTTCTGATAATGAAAAAGATAATGATGAGGTTCATGAAGACACTCAAACAAATAACAAGGAACCAGATAATGAAGTTGAGATAGAACCAGCTGTTGATCTTGATAACCCACAACCCAAGAATAAAATATATGATAAAATAGACTTGTTGCTAGAAAACACGGTAAGGAAAGAGAACCATGGGTTCAAAAACCTATGCCCTTTCCACCTAAGTCAACTAAAAATAAAGATGATGAAGAATTTGAACGCTTTGCTGAATTGCTGAGGCCGGTCTTTTTGCGTACTCCTTGACTGATATCTTAAAAATGCCTCCTTATGCAAAGTACATGAAAGACATCATCACCAATAAGAGAAAAATACCGGAAGCTGAAATATCCACCATGCTTGCTAATTTTACTTTTAAAGATGGAGTACCTAAAAAACTTGGTGATCCGGGAATACCAACTATACCTTGCTCCATTAAAAGAAACTATGTTAAAACCGCTTTATGTGATTTAGGAGCTGGTGTTGGTGTTATGCCTTTGTCTTTATATAAAAGACTTGATTTGAATAAACTCACACCTACTAAAATATTTTTGCAAATGGCTGACAAATCAACTGCCATAGCTATCGGTATTTGTGAGGATGTGCCCATTGTTGTTGCTAATGTTACTATTTTGACTGACTTTGTTTTACTTGAGATGCCTGAGGACGACAACATGTCAATTATCCTTGGTAGACCCTTCCTGAATACTGTAGGGGCTGTAATTAATTGCAATAAAAGCAATGTCACTTTTCATATCAATGGTAATGTGCATACGGTGCACTTTCTGAAGAAACAATTCCAAGTGAATAGTATTAATGTTATTGAAAAATCTCCGACAAACACTATTGGAAGTTTTCAGCTACCTCTACCCACTGTTAAAAAGAAATATGAAATGCTTATTCTTGGGGACATTCATATCCCCGTTGAGGTAACTTAGTGATTCACGAAAGTTCTTCGATTTCATGCTAATCGAAAGTGTGTGTGAATAAGACTTGATCAACCTTACTAATGGATCATTTTTGAGAGGTATGAAGTTGATGAATTTAGTGAGCACTACCTTCTGTCCCTACCTTTTGTTTTCTGTTTTACTAGCTAAATAAAATAACGCCATGCTTTGTCTGTTTTCTGAGTTTTCCGTGCAATAAAAAATTACCCAAAAATAAAAGTTCTCAGAATGCTCTAAAAATTTAATACGACTTTTTCTGAATATTTAAGAATTTCTTGTGCAAATAATATCAGAGGGAGGTGCACCAGGTGGGCACAACTCACCTAGGTGCGCCAGGACCCCCAGGTGCGCCCTGGTGGGTTGTGGTCCCCACATGGCCCCCTCACTTACTTCTTCTTCCCACATCACCACATTCCTCCAGAAAAAATCAGCATTGCTCTCCCTCTCTCTTGTTCTTGCTCCCTAAACCGTGGATTTCGATCTCTTTGCTCGAAGCTCCATTTCCAAAACTGTTTCAGGGAATTGTTGCTTGGTATGTGACTCCTCCATGTATCCCATTAGTTTTTGCTTTAGTGGTTTATATTTTGAATAATTAGATACTCTTGGTGCTGCTGTAGATGAGCTTGCATGTTGAATTCTTAGAGTTCTAAGTAGTTTGAATGCTTACTATGGCCTCTATACATCCCTATGAGTACTTGCTATCATTTTTGTAAAGTTTTGTTGAAAAATTATGTGGACTAAAAATTTCGGAATTTTGTTCATAGAAAAAAGATGAGTTTCTTTAGGAAGTTTGCTTCCAAGAAGAACTCCAAGGGAGTTATTTGGGAGTCGTCTGACAATCATCTCCATACCTAGAGGCTGGCAAAGTTACGACCGCACGAATGGCCGCCCGTTCATGGAAGGGGCTGGAATCCTTCAAAAGTTTGCACAATATGCTGCTAATGCCGGCCTCACCGACTTCATTGAAGCTAAATGCGAACAGTATCATATCCTCACAAATTCCTTTGTGCAAAACTTTCATTTCCATTCTAGGAATAATCCCCCTGAGGTGCAGTTTAATTTATATGCTGAAAACGACCAGATACCACTTACTGAATTTTGTGACATATGCATGCTTACTTCTGATGGTGGTTTAGTAGAGCCTAGGCCCGCGGAGTTTGACGATTTTTACCGTAATCTGATAGTGGGAGATGAGAGAGGGGTATCAGGTGTCACCGCTACTAGCTTGCATTTTCCTGTTGTACATTATTTTTCTCTATTCATTACAAAGTGCTTACTTGCTAGAGAGAAGGTAGGTGCACTTAGCGCTCCAGACTTTGCTGTTTTACATCGCGCACTTTATGGCGACAACACTTATAGCTTGGGAGCTATTGTCACACGTCGCCTTCACATTAACAGAACCAAGGGTAAAATACATGGGGGCATTTATGCTACTCACTTGGCGACTCACTTTAATGTGCAGATACGCCAACATGATCATCCTTTGCCCAAGGTTTACCTAGATCGAGCGGCTATGGAAGACCACCAGTTTATTGCTGCTGATTACCCTGATATTGATATTCCTTATAACTTAGTTTTTAGTGAGAAAACTCATGATATTATTCCATTGCCTGCACCTACTTTGTTTGATCATATTGCCAGGGGCGGATACAGGATAATGCTTGAGGACATTGTCGCTTACCAGAACAACCTGGCTACAACACAAGAGGAGCCTCAGCAGTGGGACCCTTAGGTGCCCGCTCCCCAGCACTTCAACATATGACATCATGGCCTCGACGACTGGTGATTACCAAGTTAAGCCAAAAGCCTAAGCTTTGGGGAGTACATATTTCCACCGACATTACTTTCATGTTCACACATTTCATTCCAGTTGTCGGTGTTCACACTTTTTCATTGTATTATCCATGTTAAATTTATTTTCTCGCTTTCTTCTTGTGTGTTTGAAAACACTTTGCGAAAATCCAAAAACATATTTCATGCTTCTTTTTGATTTTTCTTTCTAGTGTAGTTAGTTGTAGTATTAAAAAACCCAAAAAGATTTCCTTGTTCTTGTTTTACTTGTTGGAAGCTTTCTCGTGTAAATAGTTTTTCTCGTTTTTGCTTTTCCCTTTTTATTTGTCTATTTATGAAAAAACAAAAACTCCAAAAATATTTTGGTATGTTTCTTTGAATTTATTTTCTTTTTATTGAGTCATACCAAGGAGAAGACCATGAAGGAAATGTTGAGCGGCTCTCATATGCATTATTGTTGATTTGACAAACAGTCCATATTACATTGTCTTCTCCTTTTGAATAAAATATTTGCAGATTCCAGCTTGGTCCACGACACTCTTTCACTATTATTATTTTCAAATTGTTCAGTCGTGCAAGTGAAAGCCAATAGTGATGATATTCGATGAACTGGCCGTGGGAGAGAGAAACGGGTATGAACTCGACTTGTTCTGTTTTTGTAAATATGTTTAACCTAGTATCCATGATTCAGCCTATTATGATCAAACATGTTTGCAATGACAATTAGAGATTATAGTTTCTCATGCCATGTATAAGTAGCTAGGAGTGGATAACGATTTATCTTGGATGTCAACATTGCGTTAAAATGATTGTGATGTAGTATGATGATATGGTATCCTCCTCTGAATGTTCGAGTGGCTTGACTTGGCACATGTTCATGCATGTAGTTGAATCAAAACCAACATAGCCTCTATGATATTTATGTTCATGGTGTTCATATCCCACTCATGCTAGTATCCAATGTTACTTATGCATAATGCATGTTCATGACCGGTGTTGCTCTCTAGCTGGCCGCTGCTCATACCTATTTGCTAGCCTTCGCCTGTACTAAGTGGGAATTCTGCTTGTACATCAAAATCTTGAAACCCAAGTTAATCCAGATGAGTCCACCATACCTACCTATATGCGGTATTACCCTACCGTCCTAAGTAAATTTGCATGTGCCACCTCTAAAAACTTCAAATAAATATCGTTTTTGTGTGCCTGGATTGTTCATGGAGCGACAGAGGTAGTTGGTATCTTCCATGCTAAGCAGGTTATTCTCAGGATGGGTGTTTATTCACTCACCATTGTACGAGGAAAGGGGCGGTAATAGGGATTCCCAGTCCCAAATTGTAAAAAGAACTTATCAATAATCAAACAAAAACTCCTATGGAGTAATAACCTTTACTTTATCGCTTGGGAACCGCTACTAATTTGTTTAGCATGGAAGATATTGATAACTGGTGGTCACAAAGTAAACAAGAAGGGTGCATGTCTCAAAATTTCATTTACCTCTGTTTTAGAAACTTGAGCTCCGGCACCTCTGCAAATCACTGCTTCCCTCTATGAAGGGACTATCTATTTACTTTTATGTTGTGTCATCACCTTCTCAAATAAGCGCCAGAACCTGAGAGCACTGCTGTCATGCTAATGCATTGTGTGTAGCTAATGTTGGGTGCATCATGAATGGATCTTTTCTACCATGAATTACAATGTTTAGCCGCTGCCTGAACTTTGGGGGTGCTCTGCATTTATGTTTTGCGTTCTCAGAAAGGGCTAGCGAGATACCACTATTGTCTTATTGTATCATGGTTGTTTTAACAACGTATTGCTGTTTGAGATGTCTTATTATTGCTTGCTAGTTGATTATGTCATTGATATGAGTTAATATAATTTTTAAGAGTTATTGTTGACATGGTTAGTTATAATCTTTTCTGAAAACCTGGGTGCTATTTAAGCTTACTTATGAAACAAGAGCAAAAGAGTTCGTAAAAGTTTTTCTTTTTGACTTTAAGTTTATCAACTGAATTGCTTGAGGACAAGCAAAGGTTTAAGCTTGGGGGAGTTGATACGTCTCCGTCGTATCTACTTTTCCTAACGTTTTCCTCTTGTTTTGGATTCTAATTTGCATGATTTGAATGAAACTAACCTAGACTGACGCTATTTTCAGCAGAACTACCATGGTGTTGTTTTTGTGCAGAAGTAAAAGTTCTCGGAATGGAACGAAACTTTGCGAGGATTTTTTATACAATAATAGAGAATTTCTGGGGCCAAGAACCACCGGAGGGGGGCACCTGGGTGGGCACAAACTACCAGGGTGCGCCACACCCTCTAGGCATGCCCAGGTGGGTTGCCCCCACTTGGTGGCCCCGCAGACCCTGAAACAGATGCTATAAAATCCTATTTTTCTAGAAAAAATCAAGGAGAAAGAATTATAGCGTTTCACGAGACGAAGCCTCTGCCGTCTCCTGTTCTTCATCGGGAGGCCAGATCTGGAGTTCGTTCAGGGCTCCGGAGAGAGGGATCTTCGATCCTCGTGATGCCTGCTTGAACTACATCGGTCTTTCCCCAAAGAGGAAGCGATGATGCAACACAATGACGATAGGTATTTCCCTCAGTGTCGTGGGAACGAACACCTATGGGGCCGGCGGATCGGGCCCCTTTCGGTTCGACGGGGGGCGGAGATCGCACGAAGAGCGGATCGAGGCGATGCACACGAGCGGTTTACCCAGCTTCGGAGCTCTCCGGAAAGATAATACTCCTACTGCTGCTTGTCTGATTGTATTATGTTCTTGATCGGGAGCGCTGTGAGCTACAGTATACACCAGCTGCTAACGAGACCGAGCGCGAGTGTTTTCTGGCTTCGAACCCCCCTCTACGTTGCGCATGGGCCTCCTTTTATATGCTCAAGGGGTCACCGACAGGTGGCAACATAGGCAAGGGCAAAAATGGAAAAGGAGTTGCGATTGGTACAACTACCTGAACAGTGTATCCTACCTAACCCTGACCGCAGGGGACAAAGGCATTAAATGCCCGTCTGCGTCGCCCAAACAATGCAGAAAAGGGACCGTCAGGGGCGCCACCGCTCGCCATGATGGCAATCTTGTCACAGCCGCTTGCCACCTCGCACCGCTGGCTGCACAGCCTCTTGCCACGCGCGCCTGGAACGGTCTTAGGGCGACACGTTGGTGGATGTGCTGGAGCGAGGGTACAGAGTGGTAGCTTGCCGCGGCAAGCGCCTTGCCGCCGTTGTTGTCTTGTCGTGTCCGGAAGCTTGTCGCTCACCGGGCCTTGCCGGGACGCGCGGCGCGTCGCGGCAAGTTTCTTGAGATGCCTTGGTTGGCCTTCCCGGCAAGCTCCTCTTGTCGGGGCCTTGTCTCCTTGGCTTAAACACTTTGTTCTTGAATGGCTCCAAAGGAACCACGGAGGACCTTGGCTGCGACTGCCCGTGCACAAGTTTGGGATACTAGGGTACCCCTACTCTAGTACACCGACACTCAGTGACGAGACCAAGGTTATCGAACCAGTAGGAGAACCAAGCAACACAACATAAACAACCCCTACACACAATTAACAAATACTCGCAACCCGACGTGTTAAAGGGGTTGTCAATCCCTTTCGGGTAACGATGCCTCAAATTGGTGAGAAGACGTGATAAAGTTGTGATAGATAGGAAAATAGATTGTGAAATAAATAAATTGCATCAAGGTATTTTTGTATTCTTTGTTTAATAGATCTGAAAATAAAAGCAAATGAAAATAGATCGCAAAGGCAATATGATGAAAAGAGACCCGGGGGCCGTAGGTTTCACTAGTGGCTTCTCTCGAGAAAAATAGCAAACGGTGGGAAAACAATTACTGTTGAGTAATTGATAGAGCTTCAAATAATCATGACGATATCCAGGCAATGGTCATTATATAGGCATCACGTCCAAGATTAGTAGACCGACTCCTGCCTGCATCTACTACTATTACTCCACACATCGATCGCTATCCAGCATGCATCTAGTGTATTAAGTTCATGGAAAAACGGAGTAATGCAATAAGAAGGATGGCATGATGTATAAAAGATCTATTTATGTAGAAATAGACCCCATCTTGTTATCCTTAATAGCAACCATACGTGTCATTTCCCCTTCTGTCACTGGGATCAAGCACCGTAAGATTGAACCCATCATAAAACACCTCTTCCCATTGCAAGATAAATAGATCAAGTTGGACAAACAAAACCCAAATATCGGAGAAAAAATACGAGGCTATAATCAATCATGCATATAAGAGATCAAAGAAGACTCAAATAACTTTCATGGATAAAAACATAGATCTGGTCATAAACTCAAAGTTCATCGGATCCCAACAAACACACCGCAATAAGACTTACATCATATGGATCTCCAAGTGACCATTGATAATCAAGAGAGAGAGGGAAGCCATCTGGCTACTAACTATGGACCCATAGGTCTACAAAGAACTACTCGCGCATCATCGGAGAGGCACCAATGGACATGATGAACCCCTCCGAGATGGTGTCTAGATTGGATCTGGTGTTTCTGGAACTTGCGGCGGCTGGAATTGATTTTCATCGACTCCCCCAAGGTTTCTGGAATATTGGGGTATTTATAGAGCGAAGAGGCAGTGCAGGAGGCCAACGAGGAGGGCACAACCCATCGGGGCACGCCTGGGCGCCCAGGCGCGCCCTGGTTGGTTGTGCTCCCCTCAGAGCTCCCCTCAGGTGCTTTCTTGGCCAACTGGATGTCTTTTAGTCCAAAAAAATCCACCAAAAGTTTCGTTGAGTTTGGACTCCGTTTGGTATTAATTTCCTGTGATCAAGCAGAAAATAGCAACTGGCACTAGGCACTATGTCAATAGGTTAGTACCAAAAAATGATATAAAGTGACTATAAAATGATGGTAAAACATCTAAGAATGATAATATAACAGCATTGGACAATAAAAAATTATAGGTATGTTGGAGGCGTATCACCTCGTCATCACCAACCCTTCTCCATCGCCAATTCCACGATGCTCCCCACCGGGAGTGAGTAATTCCTTCATAGGCTCGCTGTTCGGTGAGGAGTTGGATGAGATTCATCATGTAATCGAGTTAGTTTTGTTAGGGCCTGGTCCCTAGTATCCATTATGTTCTGAGATTGATGTTGATATGACTTTGCCATGCTTAATGCTTGTCACTTTGGGCCCGGGTGCCATTATTTCATATCTGAACCATTTATGTTATCACCATTATATCTGTGTTAGATCCGATCTTGCAAGTTATAGTCACCTACTACGTGTTATGATCCGGCAACCCCGGAGTGACAATAGTCGGGACCACTCCCAGTGATGACCATAGTTTGAGGAGTTCATGTATTCATCATGTGCTAATGCTTTGTTTCGGTTCTCTATTAAAAGTAGGCCTTAATATCCCTTAGTTTCCAATAGGACCCTGCTGCCACGGGAGGGTAGGAGAAAAGATATCATGCAAGTTCTTTCCATAAGGACGTATGACTATTTACGGAATACATGCCTACATTATATTTATGAACTGGATCTAGTGCCGTATCGCCCTAGGTTATGACTGTCTCATGATGAATATCATCCAACAAATCACCGATCCAATGCCTACGATTTTCCTACATATTGTTCTTGCTAAGTTACTATTGTTGTTGTCACTATTGCACTTGCTACAAAATCACTGCTATCACTGTTACCGTTACTATTGTTGTTTCTACTATTATCAAAACTATCATATTACTGTGATACTGATCACTTTGCTACAGATAATTAATCTCCAGGTGTGGTTGAATTGACAACTCAGCTACTAATACTTGCAAATATTCTTTGGTTCCCCTTGTGTCGAATCTATAAATTTGGGTTGAATACTCTACCCTCGAAAACTGTTGCGATCCCATATACTTGTGGGTCATTAGAGGGCTGGATGGACAGTAGCCCGTGGAGGGCTGGTTGAACAATAGCCGGTGGAGGCTGGATGAACACGAGCCCGTGAATGAATAGGAGCTGGTGGAGGCAGGAGGTAGACGCCATGGATGAACAATCGCAGGTGAAGGCCGGAGGAGGTCGACGGTGGATGAACGGTAGCCCGTGGAGGCTGGAGCGAGGCAATAGACGGTGGATGAACAGTAGCCCATGAAGTCCCGTTTTGCGGTACGCCACACCCCTCCCAATGAATAGGACCCTGTTTCAACCGTAGGAGGTCGAAGAGAAGTCCGTTTCCTCCGTTTTGCGGTACGCCACACCCCTCCCGATCAACAGGACCCCGTTTTGACCGTATGAGGTCGAAGAGAAGTCTGTTTTGTCCGTTTTGTGGTACGCCAGACCCCTCCTGGTGAAAAGAAACCCGTTTTGACCATAGGCGGTCGAACAGAAGGCCGTTTCCTTCATTCTAAAGTATGCCATGCCTCGTTTCGGTTGTTCCATCAAAGTCGGTTGGCTCTCGATGAACACGACGCATTTTGTTGCCCCGATGAACACGATGTAGTTTCTCCGTTCCGACCCAGCCGGTTGGCTGCCGATGAACAGGACCCCTTCACTGCTCTCCGCTGCCTCTCAATGTACATGAGCTCTGGCCATACGTATGCGCGAGTAGGCATTCGAGACCCCGCCCTACATACGTGGCCGTATTTACTTTCTTCGACCCTGGCTGTACATACGTGTACACGATATAGACGGCACTGCATGACATGCTACATCTGTGCCTCTACTACAACACGTGCCCTTCCTTACTTGGCCACAGTTCATCACTGTAGCCTGCAGACAGACCGATTAGCCAGTATGTATTACGGGCAAAAATATGATTCTCCCCCTGATAGATGGGACCCATGATACGTCTCCAACGTATCTATAATTTTTGATTGCTCCATGCTACTTTATCTACTGTTTTAGGCAATATTGGGCTTTATTATCCACTTTTATATTATTTTTTGGACTAACCTATTAACCAGAGGCCTAGCCCAGATTTGCTGGTTTATGCCTATTTTAGTGTTTCGAGGAAAAGGAATATCAGACGGAGTCAAAACAGAACGAAATCAACTGGATAAGTTAATTTTGGAAGGAAACCAACCAGATGGGCTTGGAGTGCACGTCAGGGGATCCCCGGGCTGCCCACGAGGGTGGGGGGGCGCACCCACCCCCCTGGGCGCGCCCCCTACCTCGTGAGCCCCCCGGAGGTCCACCGACGTACCCCCTGCACCCATATATACCTACATACCCTAAAACTTCCAGAACAGAAGATAGATCGGGAGTTCCGCCGCCCAAGCCTCTGGAGCCACCAAAAAACAATCGGGACCCTGTTCCGTCACCCTGCCGGAGGGGGATCCCATCACCGGAGGCCATCTTCATCATCCCGGCTCTCTCCATGACGAGGAGGGAGTAGTTCACCCTCGGGGCTGAGGGTATGTACCAGTAGCTATGTGTTTGATCTCTCTCTCTCTCTCGTGTTCCTCTATGGCACGATCTTGATGAGGGTTTTTGTGGTGCTCCCCAATGTTTTCAGGGTACGGGAGTATATATAGGCAAAGGAGGTAGGTCGGTTGAGCCACGAGGGGCCCACGAGTGTGGGGTGTGGGGGGGCGCCCACCCCCTTAGGGCGCGCCGGGCACCCTCGTGGCCGCCTCGTTTGTTGCTTGACGTCCACTCCAAGTCTCCTGGTTTGCATTTGTTCCAAAAAGATCGCTCCCGGAGGTTTCATCTCGTTTGGACTCCGTTTGATATTCCTTTTCTTCGAAACACTGAAATAGGCAAAAAAACAGTAATTCGGGCTGGGCCTCCGGTTAATAGGTTAGTCCCAAAAATGATATAAAAGTGTAAAGTAAAGCCCATAAACATCCAAAACGGGTAATATAATAGCATGGAACAATCAAAAATTATAGATACGTTGGAGACGTATCATGAACAAATAATGTAGCGTCCATGCGGCCCATCTTTTAAAGGGTTTTTTACGTCTGTGCCGCTGGTTCCTTAGCTCTACTCATTCATCCCTGCGCTCTTAACTTTTGCTCAATTTTCCCCACTCCCTTGCTAGAAACCCTCATAACTGGGCACAACGGACGTTGCCGTCGGGTCAAAGGCTTGACCATTAACTCTGACTAGTGGGGCCATGCTGGACTGTGTCGTCTGTTCGACCTGACAAGTGGGGCCGCGTTGGGTGGTGTCACTGTTCGACCGTTGGGCCGTGGTTTCGTTGGGCCATCCCTTGCATTAAACGTCTGCACGCGCCGCCAGGTCAGAAGCCTGCTATGCATGCACCCAACAAAGCCTGCCTGCATGCGTTGATGCCACGATCCCACGATGCGCCGACCGAGCATGCATGCACCGATGCGTCCACCACGATGCACTGACCGAGCAGCTTTCTTGCACGCTAGCCGCCACGGATGCAGCGATGGTCACTGCCGCTGGTTCCTCTCTTCTAGCTAGGTGGCTACATATTTGTGGCTTGTGTAAAAAAAGAGCCACTCCCTTGCTTAGTTGTACTCATTCATCTCTACTACTAAAGCTTGCTTGCATGCACTAGGTGGTTACTAACAAGGGAATCCTACTAACAAGCCGAGCTCTCTAAGAAAATAATCAACAAATATGTAGTCCCAATATAGGGCCAACAAGCCCATAGCACAATCACATATCTCAAACTAGGAAGAACTTAATAATAGAATAGATAGAAAACTTAATAATAAAAACTAAGAAAAGGGCCAACAAGCCCATAGCAACTCCAACATAGTTCAATTACAACTTAACATAACATAGACAAAAAAAGATAGAGGGTTTAGAACCCTAGCCGCCGCCTTCTCCACCTTGCTCCTCCTCCGAGCGCCCTTTTCACTGCTCCTCCGAGGCATTGTCGATGGGGTACGGAAGAGTGTGCATGCGCGTCGCGGTGGGGAAGATGTTGTTGTACTCCGTGAACCTGTTGTGGGTGGTGAAAGCGATGAACTCGGAGCCACACCAAAACACCCAGCCGAGGAGGTAGAAGGCATCGAATGTGTTGGTGAAGTGGGCAAGGAGAGCAACCACCACCCGGTTTCGGATGACCTCCTCGATGCGGAACATCGTTGGAGATCCCCTTGGGAGGTGGTGGTAGCCGGACGCGAGGAAGAACTTGGTGAAGTTCCTTGCAGTCCTCAGCCTTGATATCGCCCACACACGTAGTGTGCGATCAACATACATGCCGGTAGGGTAGAGCCTCTCCGGCACGGTGGGTGGGAAGCAGTAGGTTGGTCCGTTGTACTGCATGGCTGAGGGATGTGCAGAAGACGGAGAAGGGGTCGAAGAGCAAGAAGGGAGATGGATGAGGGATGGCAGAGGCAGAGGGTGGCTTAAATAGCTGTAGTGCTACGGGTTATTTGGCCATGTGAATAGTTTGTGGCCATTTTGCATGATAAAAATAAATTGTATGTCTGGCCATTTGGCAGAGGCAGAAGAAAAAGAAGCTAACTGCACGCGTGGGAATCCGTGGTCATATATTATATGAACAAAAAGAGATAATTTTTGAATAGTTTGTGGCCATTTTGCATGATAAAAATAAATTTGGCCCTTAAAAATGGGCCATTTGCTACGCAATGTCAATTGATTTCGAACGATGCAAAAATACAGAGCCAACACGTTCATAAAAACAGAGCAAACGATGCAAAAATACAGAGCCAGCACATTCACAAAAACCAGAGCAAACAATGCAAAGAAAAAACGACGCAATTCGACGGCCCAACCAGAGCTTGGTTTCCTTTTGGGCCCAATAACAACGTTTTTTCACGGAGTCAGTGGTGGGCGAGCAGCCGAGCACAACCAATAGGATCGCCTCTCGCGGATCGCCCCACGATCCAGCGATGCGGAGCTGTCCTTGTGATCCAACGGCGCGGAGCCAGCACACAGCCAGCCCACCTAGTTCCTTCTAGAAGGCCAGATCTGAGGGTTGTCGCTTCGCGCGAGGGTTAGATCGGAAGGCTGACGTTGGGAGCTAGGGTTAGGCGAAACCCCACGGGGTTCAGAGGAGCTTTGAGCTGGTCAACGGGGTTTCGATGGCTTTGACTGAGCATAACTAATTTAAAAAAATCGAAAAATATGAAACCTTCACCGTTCGTCATTTTATAAGACAAACTAACGAGGAAAAATACTAAACTTGGTCTATGGTCATTTTCATGAAAAAAACCTACCTCACACGATCGAGGTCAAATGAGCAACATTAATTGTAAAAAAGTCAAAAAAATATAAAACATGCGCACAATGTTGTCTTATGTGACATGTTACCAACCAAAAATCATAAACATGGTCTATGGTCATTTTCATGAGAAAACCTTCACACATATGAGCTATCATGTACATGATTTCATAGAGTTCAAGGAGAGGAGGTGGTGTTACCTTCTGTTTTTGAATTTTTTTAAAAAATATATAAAAAACATCACTAAAGCTTTATTTTAAAGTGAATAAGAAGGATCTGAAGTTAGTTTTCCATTTTCATATTTCAAAACTTGTGTTTTTAATAGTTTTTGTATTAAAGTATATGTTTTCAAAAGAAAATGTAAAAACATGAAGATTAATTCAAAAAATAGTGAGACTTTGAATCTACACTATGGAAAGTGAATATGTGTTAATAAAAAAACATTTGGCTCATGTAGAGTAGGTTCAAAAAAACTTGATTACAAATGGGCTGTTTACCCTAGCCTGGGAGCCCATTTGGAGCACATTTTCTCAAATTCAAATTTATTTGACCTCCTCTAAATCACTTCAAATTTTGCACACATGATCTCCTACACAAACATAGATAGTTTGCCAAGGTTTTACTTATTTTTGCATTTTCTTGAATTTGTACTGTCCAGGTTTGCCAAGGCTTACATGATCTCATTTGGAGCATGCATTTGATTTCCTACACAACATGTGTGATCATTGCAGCACCTAAGATCATAGTTCACAACATCTAAACATAACTAACCATAGATTCAGGACAGACAAATATACAACATGCAAATTTAAGGACGGACAAATATAGATAGCATAACCAGATTACTAGCATAACCAAATTCAGTTCAACAAACCATAACCAATGACATTCAGTTCAACAAACCAAAAGTAACCCAACAGTTCAACAAACCAAACTAAAACTAACACAACATCACATCATCGATCACATCACGCCGGAGTCAGGGCCTTCGCGAGGGCGGCATGCTTCCCCCTGATCATGTAGTCCTCCCCGCGGATCGCCACATCCTCAGCATGAGACAGAAGGTGATCGAAGCGGCCATCCCTTGGCTTTGGCTTGGTGGTGCAGTAGGGGCAGTGCCACTTCTTGAACCTGCGATTGTAGAAGGAAGCAACTCCCTTGGCCTTGATCTTCTCCACCTCCTTGGCTATGAAGGACGCTACGTTGCCCTTGTACACATCATCTCCAGAATCATACTGCACACATGAATGAATTGCATTAGATTCATATACACCATGTCAAAGGAACTAAATGAACAAGGGATATGCTTACACTACTAGGGAAAAGCCTAGCAGCAGCACGGGGTTTGGGCCTATTAGCAGCGCGGGGGCCAGCGCTACTAATAAGGCGCTCTGACTAACTTATAGCGAAGAGGCGGGTGCCACCAGCTTCTGACTAACGATAGCAAGAAGGCAGGTGCAACTCCGCCACAGCCTAACGATAGCAGATAGCGTGGGTAAAAACCGCGCTACAACTAGCAGCGCAGATTTTTTTTGAATTTTTTCGAATTTTTTTTTTTGAATTTTTCCCCTAATTTTCAAATTTCTGAATTATTTTAACCTCAAATCTCTAATCACCCCTCATCGATGCTCAATTTAATCTCTAATCACCCCTCATCATTCCAAATCATCTAACTTCCCGGACGGTCACCCATCCTCTCACTACTCCAGCCTGAGCATGCTTAACTTCCGGGTTCTATTCTCCCTCATTTCCAAGTCTGCACTTGTTGTTTTCCTGACAATAGTAAGATGTCAATCCTATTAACCTGAGGAATTTAGCTTGAGCATGAAGTCACACATTTCACTGTTTGAGTTTGAAACTATTGTTCTAAAAAATTAGTAAACACTAATATTTCTTGAATAATTAGTTTGGCCACAGTTTGACCAGATTTGACCACAGTTTGACCATAGTTTGACCATAGTTTGACCAGATTTGACCAAAATTCAAAAAACTAAAATAATTATTTAGTAACACTAATATTCTTGAATAATTAGTTTGACCATAGTTTGACCAGATTTAACAAAAATTAAAAGAAAAATTGATTTTCTTTGAATTTTTTGCCTCCAGATCTTAAAAGCCCCGTAACTTTTTTTCTGTTAGGTTTTTGAGGATTTTAAAAATGTTTAACGGGGTTCCCCCGATTAAATTCGGATGTAACTTTTCGAGTAGATGATTTTTCATATAAAAAACTTTTTCATCCGAGTTAGTATGCAAAAGTTATGCCCATTTTACAAATTTCTAGAGATTTTGCAAATAAAGTCGAAATTATATTTGCAAATTTTCCCAAAGAACTAGACCACATATCACATGGGAAACTTATTTTCTTTTATTTTTCGACATTTTATCATTTTCTTTTATTTTTTTAAAACTGAAAAGGCGATCCACCGGGTGGGGTAGACTTTGAAAATTTTGCAAATAGGCCATACCTGCGCTACTACTATGGCGGGGCGATTAGTAGTAGCGAGGGTAAAACCCAGCTACTACTATCGGCTTAGTAGTAGCGGGTTTATACCATCGCTACTACTATGGCATGGTCCGGGGCCACTTAGTAGTAGCGAGGTTAAAACCCACGCCATCGCTATCAACTTAGTAGTAGCGAGGGTTAAAAACCCGCGCTACTACTATGGCATGTCCCGGGGGGCACGGTAGAGACCGCTTAGTAGTAGCGAGGGTTATAAACCCGCGCTGCTGCTATCAACTTAGTAGTAGCGAGGTTTAAAAACCTGCGCTGCTAGTAAGTAGCAGTAGCGAGGGTTTTTAACCCTCGTTGCTGCTAAGATTCTGTGAATAGGCTTTTCCCTAGTAGTGTTACCTCATATTCAGAATCGTCATAAACTCCCCCTCGTACAAGTCGTAGTCGACCAGCTTCCTCTTTCTCCCCCCAACCATCATCCTCCTGAATATACAATTACATCCATCACTAGTAGCCAATTGAAAATTTAAATATGCACACATGACACATTGATCATGGGGGTAATATCCTCCCAATATCAGAAATGTTTTAGAAGTGGGGTTTTTTTATTTCTGTGCCCCTTAGCTCTAGGCATTTAAAAACCACATCCATCACTAGTATATCAATGTATTAGATTTGTACACACATTGATCAAAAACCCCAATATGACATTCAAATAACACATTGATCATTGGCCATGCACACACATTGAAGAACAGAGCTAATATATCAAATTTATATACTAATGAATCAAAAACCTCAATATGACAAATTTACACACATTGAATCAAAATTATAACTTCTTAATCAATGGATTCCATTTGGGCATATGTCATTCAAAACCCCAATCTGAGTAGCATTCAAAAACATCTAGCATTAAAAACCCCAATCTGTGAGCACTAAAAGCAAATCTAATAAGCATCATAGCATTAAAAACCCCAATCTGTTCACAACATCTAGCATTTTTGCAATGAATTTATCCAAATCTAAAAACCCCAATCATTGCAGCACCTAAAATCATAGTTCACAACATAGCATTTTTGCAACGAATTTATCCAACAAACCCTAGTCCAAAACCCCGTCCCCCCAACCCATACCCTACAAAAAACCCTGGCCCATCAATAAAACCAACTACTCTAACCATCTGAACTACCATATGAATCACAATCTAACCAATGGAACTAGGGAGCAATTAACTCTACAAGCTAAGCAAGTGCAAATACCTGCTCCTCCACGGCAGGCGGCGCAACGGGGGCATCTGGATTGTCTGCGCCGCTCGACGCCTTCACCTTCTGCAGCGATGAGGCGGAGCCCGCCACATCCACAACGGTTGCGAGTTTCCCCGCACCGCCGTGGACGCCGCCGACATCTGCGGTCGCCGCGCCTGGACCCTGCATCTCCACCACATCTCCGGTCGCTGCGCCGGCGTCGCCACGAGCGTCGGCCATCTTACAGATGGAGGCCACGAAGATGAGGAAGAGATGCGGTGGGGCAGAGCAAGACGGTGCGGAGGAGGCAGTGGAGGAGGGCGAGACGACGCCGGTGGGGGAGAGGAAGACGATGCGGCAGAGATGGGATTTGGGGGTAAATGGTAGGGGCGATGGAGGTGGTTGCCCTCTTTATATGGTGGGATGTTTCGGGCATGTCCATGGACACGTGCTACCCCACGACCGCGGTCTCGCATGCGCCCACGTATACGCGGCCCCACTCGTCAGCTAATGGTCAAAGGCATTGACACGACGGCAACACCCGTTATAACCTGTTCTGAGGGTTTCACGCAAGGGAGTGGGGAAAAGTGAGCAAAAGTTAACAGAGTGGGGATGAATGAGTAAAGCTAAGGAACCAGGGGCACAGAAATAAAAATCCCTTTTTTAAAAAACTACAACCCATTTTCACTTTCTCTAAATACACGAATTTGCTGGGTTCGCTGAACAAATAATGTAGCATCCATGCTGCCCATTTATTTTTTTCCTAGAAATTACAGCCCATTTGCACTTTCTGGAAATACACGATTTAGCTAGGCTGGTTCTAATTATAATGTTGGGTTGGGCGCAGCAATGTTATCAAAAAATAAACAAGGGCTAAGCATTTTGTTATAAAAATATTTAAATAATAAGTGCTTTATTATTAAATTGGTCCTTAAATCTTGCCAAGCTTTTGTACACAATCACCAAGATTTTCATTGCCTTAATGTAAAAAAATCAAGGATTTTATTGTTAAAAAATATTTTTATAAGTTAATAAGACGTGGGATATTGTTTTCTTATATATGTAAGTATCTGTTAAATATATGATGACAATAACAATAATATATAATAACAAATAAAATAATATAAATATATATAATATAGTTAGAAGGAAAGCATAAGTTCCGGCGTTCCTATTCTTATATAGAAAAATAGAACGGACCTCTGCGTTTTCTTCAGAAAAAATACATAAGTTGGGTTGCGGATGTTTGAGGAAAAATAAAACCTAGGATGGGAGGTCCATAGGCCGGTCGATACATGACGACCCTCAAGAAAATACGAAATGGCATGTCGTGGGCTACGCATGTTAAAAAAGAAAGCCTAGATGGGCAGCCCACAACCCAGTTGATACTTGTTGGCCCACTGATAATAAATGATACCTGCCAGCTTCCTGACTTCGTTGTAAATTTATCTCCTTTAGTAACTACGCTGAAACACCTCAAAAAATGTAACTATGTTGACAAATCCGTGGGCTCCAACATCAGTATAGCATTAGGACGAAGTATTTTTTCAATGGGGCACTTGCTTGCGTACGGCCATAGACCTGGTGGGTCCCGACTGGCCACCTCTCCATGTACAATCCTCTCCAGATTCCTCTCATTTGTTCAGCATGTTCACAATGGCAGACAGCGTCGCCACGGTGAGTGCACAAAGGTGGAGGACGAGAATGAACCACCAGAGCCGGGGAAGGCATGCTACAGTAATGGTAGATGTTGTGCCTTATTTTTTTACTGAAACTACTGAAATAGACTAGTGGCCAAGTGACACTACCCAATTGCTGTTCCGCCTGGGTTTGATTCCATCTGATGCAGTTAAAATATCTCCAAATTTTTTGCCTCTGCCATTATTGACATGTGGGTCCCCATTGTCATCTACGCACACCATATCCAACACCAAAAGTTTGTCCCTCGTTTTCTCTGTTTTCCGCACACTCGACATTCTGTGGGCATTTTGAAAATAGCATATCTTTTTGACTATGCATCATATGAAGATGTTTTATGCATGAATGCTAATCAGCATGATGTTAACTGGCTGGTGTTCCAGTCTCAACCATGAATAAAACTTCCAACATGATGTTATCCCTGTTTAAAAAGGGTGTGTTAATATAAATGCACTGCCTCTGAAACTTGCAATTTCTTATCTGAAACTGAAACTTGCAGTTTCTTCTCTGAGAATCATATTGTCTGCACTTTCATATGAAACTACATTATTTTAAGTGCTAAAATAGATCTCTAGAATTGATAAAATACTTCATATGTTGAATACTGCAAATTTGAAAGTCAAAATACATTCATATCTGAAAGTACTCTCAAAATACACAACACAAAACACAATTCACAACCTGCAAATACTGACAACCCTAAGCTCCTCCTGACAATTCACAACCTGCCGGACTATTGGGTTGGGGGTTGTCCCCTCCTATTCCTCGGCGACAGATAGCCGCCAAGTGAGACAATGTGAATGGAGAGGGAGAGGATGGTGGGGAAGCATCGCCGGGCCAACTTCTTTTCTCCTCTTGTAGTTGGGTTCGGCCGACGAAGACTCCACCGGCTTCGCACTAACCTAATCTTTCATATGCTCATGCTTACAATCAGTGTGACGGCTAATGAAAATCATGCTTACAATCAGTCTTCGAGTACTATGCCAATCACCCTAAAATAGCTCTGGACCAAAAACAAAGTTGTGACACTGTGTACAAATAAAGAAAAATAGATTGGTGCTTCTTTCTGAAAAGAGTACTCCCTAGAAAAGTGTCAATATAAGCTACTAGTATTTGGTTAGAGGATTTGCTACCGAGAAAGATCCGTCCACAGAGAGCGCCACACATCCCACTGGTGGTGGTGGATGCCAATGCTTAGATGGAGCATGGTTGGTGTTGGTAATTTTTTACTTGGTACACCTTGCACTCTGCATATATGCCGGTTCCATCTGTCCATTTGTGCAGTTCCACCAAAATGCAGCTCAATAACCCTGTTTGCACAGTAATGAAAAAGCATGATTACATTATAGTGGCACTAGTTGATGAAACAGAGATTAATATATAGAAGAAAATATTGCGATAGTATCATAGTATGCCATGCTGCGAGGGCGAGATGGGCCCTGCGACGCCTCATACAGTAGGCCTCATACTAGAAATTGACCCAATTCTCCCCGATACACCATCTACCAGTGATGAATATCAGTGTACAGCGGTAGTACAAGGAGGGGCCTTGAGACATTCCAATCTCTATTTTTTGTGTAGATATACTAAAATTAAGCACCCCAGTTTGCAGAAACACTAAAACATTAACAATGGGACTAGTTGATGAAACATATACTAACAAAGAGAAGCACTTTCTTTATCTACATTGGAAATGAAATGATAGAGAGGACACCCGCTCTATTTTAATTGTATTATTACTTCATTTTATCAGTGGCACTAGGGTCAAGCAGGTGGCAAGCGAGGTGTACCGTGCGTCGCAAGGATGGAAGCTGGGGGGGCTTAGACTGGGATGCTGAAAGCTGGCTCGTCGGTCCCTATCTTCCTGCCTTATGTTTCTGCGGTACCATTTCGGTTGTAATCCAAACTTGGTCCAGCTGGTGCTGCATCCCCCTACCTGCCTAGCTTATGTGGCGAGCTTGTCCCCTGCTAGTACTCAGTCCGTTCTAGTAGTAGTTGCATAACTGCCGTTTACACTGAGATGTTGTCGGATAATGGTTCTCTATGGTTGGGTTTCGTTAATGAAATCAGAGGAAACCCCCTCTTTCGATATATAAAAAAATTAGTGGCACTAGCGGTGCCAAAACATTGCCTCAAATTAATAGTGCCACTAGATTAAGATGCAAAATAATAACATTACTGCTTTATCATGGCAGTGCCAAAACAGTAGCACAAGAGCAGACTCAACATGCAGTATCTTTGGCAAACGGCCGGACCAAAAAGGAACATACCTCGTGATGGGAACCATATCTGCAGCCAATGCCATCGTAGAAGGGATGACACCAGTCATCAACATGGATGATTCAATTTATGGGACCTTTTTGTGCACTTCACCTAAAATGAAGCAATGTCCCATGAGCTAGTAGCTTCTTCTTCATTAGTTGCAATAAAATTGAGCAACATCAAGGTTGGTTGTGAAGCTCATGGAATGTTCAACTATAATTTGGATATCGTTTGTGCAGTTCAACTAAAATCAAGCGTGAAATGTATATCTCTGTTTGCACAAAAAGGTGGAAAGGAGGGTGACTAACAAGTGATGAAACATACATCAAATGAAAAGAAGCATGTTCCTTATCTAAATGGCGATCCTACAAGGACAATAGCAATTTCTAAAGCAGCAGCATTTCTAGATACTAGTGTGGGCATTAGGATTAACTATGACAATCGTTAAATATGACATTACTTTGTTTAACGTGTCCTTACTTTTAACAGTGCGATAGCTACATTTTACCAGTGGCATTACATAAGAGGGGCTCGGGGCAACAAACATCAGAACAGAATATCCGGGTTGGTCCCATTTTTGTTTGGTATAGCCACCTTATACTGTGTGAGGCTAGAAAATCTAGTGCTGGACATACTCTGTTGACTTGTCCCCAAGTCCCCACTTTCTTTCCTTTTTCAACCAATAGATCAGTTTATATTGAGTTTGTACTACGTTTCCCTTTATTTCCCTATTAGACCAAGAGACCAATTGGATAGCCAGTCTCTGCTACTTTGCGCCCCCATTATTTCCTCTTTCGACAAAGTCCCAGATTCAGGTCACAAATCTTCCCCCTAGTTGTCAAAGAATTTCAGGGTGCTTAGTTTTATTTGAGGGGTGTGTTTTCTGGACACCATTATTGTGACTCTAATCTCTTTTGCCATGTTATAATGACATAAATACCTATGGACCAACATGCCAACTCTCCCTCTATCTCACTATAGTACAATAAAGTGTGGGGCCTACTTGATCCCAACAGCGCTCTTATTTTCCTATAAAATTATTCGCTTGGTTACTCCTGACAAGCGAGGCCACACTTATCATTGTGAGATAGGGAGAATCGACATGTGGGTCTAGGCTTGTTTTTTTTTCATATAACGTGGTCAACGGGTTTGACGTGAAAATAACAATGTCTAATGGCATCTTTTAGCAAACATCTAACAGAATGATGGCATTTTTGAGATATCTAATTGCATTTTTGAGCAAGCATCTCATGGATCGATGGCATTTTTGATTAGTTGTAACTTCTAATGGCAAAACTGAGTAGTGAGACACAACTAGTGGCATAAATAATAAAAACCCAATAATTAAATAGGTATGCTAATTTCTTTAATAGAATTTAGCACCCCATCTAAGCACGTACTAGCTTTTTTAATAGTACTATATGCATGATTTGGCGACGAGCGCTCTTTATATGTACCACCTTTTTTCTTTAATTTCATCTTGTTAGTTTTGCTCCATGGTGCAATCCATCGATACTACTACTGTACAAAAGCATACATTTAAATAGCTAGAGGGCGGGGTAGTCTCGCTTGGTCGGTTTCACGAGAGGCGAGGGCCTTTGTGATTTGACAGCTCATTATTGCTGGAAGGTAGGGCCTTGTGATTTGACTGCTCGTATAAATGTTGTCGACGACCTGAGGAGGAGCAAAGAACCGTGCGGTATACTCAAGTTTTCCACTGGAGTACTAGTACGATGGAGGAGCACGAAACATGGTAGCCTAGTGCGATATGGCGATAAAAATGATCTAATTTGCTAGTCATCGATCCCACGACGCTGCTCATCGTTAGCATTGTTCTATTCATGCATCGCAGAGAACATGACACGTGCGGCGAAACACCTGAAGCAAAAGAAGAAACACAAGGGCAAAAGATGAAGGAAGATTATCCCCCCCCCCCAAAAAAAGAAGGAAGATGCGCACACAAAGTCTGGGGCGCTGCTCTCTACTACATGAAGGGCTGCTAGTCGTGGAGTCGTAACTGCTTCTTCATCGCCTCCAAGACCTCCATCTGCTTGTGCATCTCCTCCGCCATCTTCTTCATTCTGTCCATGACGTGGGATTTCTCGACGAGAGCCTTCATCATCTCTTCCACGGCCACATTACGTACCTTGACAGCAGCTGGGTGCTCGATGCGGAGCTTCGCCAACTCCTCCTTCTGTTCCATGACATGGGCGTGCAACATCTTCACCGAGGAACTACTCTTATCATGCAACTTCTTCCAACCGGCGTTCTCCTCCTTCAGCAGGTCGAGCTCGTGGCGGAGCTTCGCTTTGTCTGCCTGAAGTTGTAGGATTTCGTTGGTCGCCTTCTTATCCGAGGCAATGCTCTTTTTCAGTAGAATCACCAAGCCGGCGGTCAGCTCCCCGTGCTCATTGAGCTCAGCGGGCATGTTGTCGAGGCTCTCCTTCAGCAGCTCCACGAAGCCGTCGATGAACTCCTCTTCTTATTGAGCCGATCGGGCATGTTGTCAAGGGATAACGACTCCTGCGCCGCCAGCTCCGCATCTTCGCCCCCACGGCTAGGGCGCTCCTGGGAGCCCTCGCCTGCCCATGAGAGATCTTTCAATGTCTCTGCGAGGCTGCGAGCCCTCACTTTTTTTCCCGCGGCCTTGGTCGCGCTGCCTTGTTATGAGTAGTACTTGACCTAGAGCTCTGCACACCGGCCATGGCAAGGACGGACGAACAAGAAAGACTTATGAGGAGGAAGGTAGAGTAATTTTCGGATAGGTAGTTCCCTTTTTATAACCTAGTACTAGCAGTAGAATTAAAACCTGCATAGTGAGAACATAAATTTCAAGTACTACTGCTCAAATGCGGTCACACAAGTCAGTGATGTAACCGGTCGTACATGTTAGACCAAGCCGATGCGTGTCCCTTCGGTGAGACGCGGGTTCAACTGACCGTTTGTTGGTGCAACCGACTGTAAGTATTACGTGATGGAGACTTCTGGTTGTGGCTTTAGGTGATTGTCACGACCAAGCATTCAAAAGCTAGTGATAAATCCATCTTTTTCCAAACGACCAAGTATTTTCATAGGAATAAAATACATATAGATGGAGTGATTGTCAAGGTTGCAAACTGACATGGCATTGCAAGTTCACTGCCGTAGCAACCGAGTAGGTCACTTCATCGCTGGCGGGGAAGGAGGGCAGCTCACCTCACCTATGATGCATGCCCAGCGGTGCTGCCGCAGCTGGTCCCGGGGTTTGGCTTCTCCTACCGCCCATTTGAATAGTTGCACCGGCTGCTCATGCCATTTGGCAGGCATGCGCGTTCTTTCCTCCACAGTCGACTCCGTGTATACGTTCTCTGCCATTAGCCCCAACTCGAAATCAACGGGACGCTGCCAGATGCTGACATCCCTCAGCATCTCTCCCCTGAGATAGACTTGCGCATCCGCCTTGTGCTTTGCCAGGCGCAGCTCTTTCGAAATTGTCTCCAGTCGATGTGATGCTTCCTCGATCCGATTTGCCCTTGCTGCCCACCACCTGAAACGTAGACCTGGCATGTCCTCCGGCACCACCGATTTGTGATTCCAGAGCAATGGATCCCCTCTGGAACACATGTGGGTTTCCCTCAAAGGCGGCACTGCTGTGAGCCGCAGCGAGAGGGCAGCTTGCGGGATCCTGGGATCGAAGGGATTATCCATGGCGGGATCCGGTGGGCGAGGCGGGGAGGCGAGTGTAGGCACTGGGAGATCCCTACGAGGCTAAGATAAAGATAGTACTACTCCACTCAATCCATATTTAAATAGTACAAAGGCCATCAACAGTAAGCGAGGAAAAAATTGATCATCTTGCATGCGACCTGGTTTATTGGCCCCTTTTTTATTTTGTGCCAATTTTTGACCAAAAATTTAACTAACAAAATTCAAGCACTACAACCAATGTTTCTGTTTTTGCACTACAAAAACCAAACAAGCAATCTAATCATCCTAAAGGCAAATCTTGGCACATTATTTTTATAGTACAAAGGATTTGTACAAGGGGATAATTATTATTGTTGAAAAGTTTCTGTAATCAAGGTTCACAAAGTTTCCATGGGCATGAACAAAGTTCAAGGCTAGCTCCCACTTTAAAAATGCTCGTCTTTCTCACTTTCGCTTTTCTTTTTGAAAAGTTTTAGGTTCTCCTCTATATTTTTTTTGTTTTATAAATTTTTTAAAGCACACAACAGAAAAAATGACTCTCTAAAACTTCCGGGTTGTCTCCCTGGCAGCGCCTCTCTTTAAGGCCATTAAGCTAGGGATATAGTGCTCAAGTTATGGATCCACCCGGATCCCAAGGTATATCGAAGCCAATTTAAATTAACAATGATTTGTGATTTAGTAGTGAGTACAAAGTAACATATATCATGCACAAACTAAGTCTAACTCTCTTCCTATGCATCGGCATGTCATAAAAGAACAATTCAGGCACACAAAGTAAAGGCCAATGCGTAGTATAAACAGTTTCTTGCAATTTTATCGTATTGGAAACATAGAGAGGCGGAGATGTAGTTCCTCTCTCATAATAATTGCAAGTAGGAGCAGGAAGCACATGCATATTATATTTATCAAAAGCATCATGTGCAAGTAGAACGCAACCCATCAATATAGTCCTTAATAAGCGCAAACTTCTTCAATATAGTGTAGTTGGGAGAATTCAAAAAGATAATAGGACTAACATGCGTGGGTGCAATAGCAACAATTTCATTCTTAACATAAGGAACTATAGCAAGTTCATCTCCATAAGCATAATTCATAATGGCATAATGGCCACAAGCATAACAAGCATCAAGTTCATCAAAAAGGGATATTTCAAACGAATCCAAGGGATCATAGCAATCATCCTTCGGTAAGCACGGAGGGAAATTAAACAAGGTATGAGTTTAAGAGTTAGTCTTATTCGAAAGGCACGGGTAGCTAATCCGCTCTTCCTCCTTTTGTTCTTCGCTCTCCTCATCATCTTTTTCATCTAATGAGCTCATAGTGTCATCTATTTCTTCTTCCATAGATTCCTGAAAAATATTAGTCTCTTCTTGGACAGCGGAGACTTTCTCAATAAATGCATCAATATCAGAATTATATTCATAATTCTCATAGCAAAATTTAAGTTAAGCATAATTTTCAGGTCTGTAAACATCATCATCATCATCATTTTCACACTTTTCAAACAAAGATTCAATTTCATAAGCACCCTTAAAAGCAACGAATTCTTCTATTCGTTCCACATCACAATAATCATATATACCATTAGCATAAGAAGCCTAGGTTTTATTATCATTAAAATTTACATGAAAAGGGAACGTGTGGAGCCTTCAACCTAGCACTACTGGCCATTGGATATCATCTACAATGCACCAAATTTTGCCACATGTACAATCTAGAAGACTCCATGGTTGAACTTAAGCATAATGCACAAACCTCAAAACACAAGCACTTCTCCTTTGTTCTAGAATCTTCCGTATCATAGTTGCCAAAAATATTCTACATGAATTTCCATTCTTTGTTTTTCCTTTATGTTTTACAACGCACAATTCCATGAATCATAAAATAGATTAGCCTTTTTATAAAAACTAATTGATTTTGAATGAGATGACCTATAAGAATTAAACGAACATCTAGATTGCATATATGACTCAAAGCTACATGCTATGATGTGGTATTTATTTATAATTTGGTTGCCAAATCTCATGCGTGCAATGCCCGTGTACCTTATTAGTCTAAATGGTGTTTGTGTGTGTGTTGTGCGTGTTAAACACATTGTACGTAGTATTGTACATGGTTTAGATTCCGAACATCTAGCTAGAGCATACATGTACTATGATTTGAATTCAACATAAAATGGATACATAAATTTGAATTTGAGATTGTATGTACATGTAGTTCGTATTTATATAGCAATTTACTACTCCTATATTCATGTCATTTGTTGTGATGATAATATTTAGATGGTAGTATAACTAACTCGAGTACAATCCCATTCAAGTAGGGAAAATGTACTCAAATTTAGTCCATATGCTAGACAACACGAATTGTTTTTTATTGTTGAGGGGAGTGCAAATTGATTTGGTAATATACACATTATGTTTGTTGTCCCATTTTTTTTATTTTTTTGCTGTTGTATTTGAATGCATTTCTTGTAGTATAGTAAAACGGGACATGGCTCTCTCCAATGATGAGGTGTAAATTGTCTTTTTTTTGTACATGTTAAGCTTGTTCTGCCGAAATTTCAAGCCGCGCCTTGTTATGCCGAAATTTCAAGCTAGCATCTCTGTCTATCGTGCTACGAAACTCCCACCTCTTCAACCCGCGCCTTGTTACCCCGAAATATTTAAGATATACTTTGTCTCGTTGTGCTCCAATAAATCCCTCCATCTCAACCCGCACCTTGCTATCCCAAAATTATAGCGCGCGCGAAAACTCCCACCTCCTGCGAAATGCCCGTGATACCCCTGAACCGAAAGAACTGCCTAGCTCAAATCGGTGGGGGTACTTTCGTAACTTACCCCACATTTAGGAAAAGCGCGTACCTAAGCCATAGTTCCCCCTCCCATCCCATCTGCCGACCCATTCGTACACCGAGGCCGCAAAAACCCGTGAAGCCCCACACCCTCCTCCGTCCGCCACCCAGCTGGAGCCTCTTCCCCGACGACGTCGTCCACAACAACACCTCGACGTCCCTCATCCACCGCACTAGATGAGGATCCATCATCGATATCGTTGTCCTCCGGTTCAGCCACCCCGTCCTCCACCTCCAAGGAGTTGCCCCGACGTTCCTCTCGTCTTTTGTGCCACCTTCATTCCCACACCGTCGTCTTCACCTGCACCACCGGAAGAGCGGCATCATCACTGATTCCTCAGATGAAGCTGAGGCCTAATTTGCGCCACCAAAGAGGTTCTACACTAATTGCTACATTTTCTTCTTGATTCGATCTCACGATGCTGCCGGCGCTCGGTCCCGAGCCAACATGGCGCGGCTCCATCCACGACGGCGTCGCCGGCCACTTCCTCCATGCACTACAAAAAAATACACTTCCGTGATGATACGTGTTTGTCACAGTAGGTCGCGTTTTTTGTCATGCATGTACATCCATGACAAATTTATGACAGAACCAAGATAGTCATACTGTCTTTGTCGAGAAGTGTTCCATGACATTACCAAAATTATCATCACGGAAGTGTCCACTTCCATGACGATAAATCGCGCGTCACAGAACTGCTTTGGTCAAGGGTGACCGACACGTGGCATCCACCATAACGAAACGCCGTTAAGCTATCGGGTCGGGTTTTGGATCCGTTAACCCGTTAACAGCCCCGACCAATGGGGATTTTCCACGTGTAAAATCATCATTGGCTGCAGGAAACACGTGTCGGCTCACCGTTGGGACAGATGTCATCCACTCATTGGACAGAAGGCGCCTATGATACGTCGACACGTGGCACGGCCCAACAGAGGCCCATTCCTGTGAAAAGGGCGGCCCGTTTGACTTGGTCAAAAGGTGGCGGGCCGGCCCATGGAAAGCCTGTTAACGGCATGTTCGCATATAGCCCATTTACAGCCCGCTAACCCAAGGCCCGTTACGCCCTATCCGAATTAGGCCCAGTAGTGTCATCTGGGCCATCCAATATGATTCCAGCCCGTTTTCACTTCTGGCCCATGTATTGCCCATGACGTCTTTCGGCCCATATGAGGCCCTATGTAACTCTTGGCCTATTAACGGCCCGTGGTGAAACTGGCCCGCAATGAACAGTGTATAACTTTACACCCACTAACGGCCCGTGGTGAAACTGGCCCGTAATGA
Source organism: Aegilops speltoides (assembly GCA_021437245.1). Taxonomy (NCBI): domain Eukaryota; kingdom Viridiplantae; phylum Streptophyta; class Magnoliopsida; order Poales; family Poaceae; genus Aegilops; species Aegilops speltoides. Next base: position 485,321,169 of record CM038145.1, read on the forward strand.
ACAGTATATCACTTTATACCAATTAAGGGCCTGTTATTCAGTTGGGCCGTTTCCAGCAAATGTTATCTTTCGGCCTTCTCAGAGCCCATTTATTCTTGGGCTCATTTCCAGCATTCGTTTACTTATGGCCCGTTACTGTCATTTTCTGTTTGTGGGCCAAATTCAGCCCGTGGTTACATCGGCCCGTTTGTGGTCCGTTAATACGTTGGGCCATTTTCATAGCGTCATCAAATACAGCCTATTAACGATGGCCCGTTATGGTCATACGGCCCGTATAAGGCCCATTGATGATACGGCCCGTAGAAGGCCCATTGTTTCTATGGCCCGTAGAAGGCCCATTGTTTCTACGGCCCATAGAAGGCCCATTGTTTCTATGGCCCGTAGAAGGCCTCATCGCTTTCTGACCCGTAGAAGGCCCATCGCTTTACTGACCCGTAGGAGGCCCAAAGGTCACTAGAGTAAATATTAGCCCATGGTTATTGTGGCCTAGTTTTAAAAAGAACGCGACCGACTACAAGCAAACAAATAAACAAGACAACAAGGAAATAAATAAGCAGGCAACTTATGCTAGGCTATCATGGCTGTTACACATATTACATCCACTGGGCATCAAAGTTCGCCACCAGTGCAAATATAGGAACAAAGCAGCATATCATATACACTGGTTGTCAAAGTTGGCGACCAGCGCAAATAAACGCCACAGCAAAACAAATCCAGAATTGAAACCACTTCAGAAGATCTCAAGAAACAATATCCTGGGTACTCATAATGCTGGCAAGATGCTTAGCAAGCTTATTAACTTTCTCTTGTTTGGCGGTTAAATCCTCCAGTAGCTTGTTGTTGCACGGAAAATATGCATCTGAATTCTGCAGGACTTCCTCGGTCCTTGACTTCCTATCACAAAGACATCGATCGATGTCTTTCAACTTGAAGTTGAGACTCAAGAAGACGAACTGATTCAGCGACAAGTTCAAGAGCTTGTGCCAGCGAGAGTGGCCAAGAACTCGAACACTACATCAAGACAGGACTTTTGGGTTCCTCGCTATCGCCAAGATAGTTTTATCAGCTTTCTTGGAGACCAACAGGATGTCTCACTATCTTGAACCTTATCTCAGCATTACTTCCTTTACCATTGGATAACGCGTCTCGTGTTCTCCAATATTTTCTCCGCATTCTAAAAGAGAAACAAGCAGACACATCACATGTTTACTATGTTGTATATGAAACTCATTTTGGTAAATGAGTTCAAGTAGTAAAGTGGACAGGATAACAAACATGAAACAAACATATATCTATGTGCCATGGTCACTTTATGGTCTATATCATTCTAGTTTTTGTTGCCAAATCAAGATAGAGACACAGTTCAAATAATATTTGTTCAAGACAAAGGAGAATAGAAAGAATATAAGTGTGGGTAACTATAGAGCAATAACAACACTTGTAATGTGCATGACATGAGAACATAACTGTTTATTCAATTGAAACTGAAATCAACATAGATCAGGTTACAACAGCAAACCAGTTAAAGAAACAGGTTTAAAACATACCTGTTGCACCATTGGAGTTTCAATTCCATCCTTCAAATTTGAAAATAGTTGGTATGAGTAAATACAAGAATGCAAGAGCAAAGGAGTATGAACCATAGCTACGTAACCCGACACGAGAACAAATCTTCTTCTCCTTTAAGCGTTGAGTTGGGATTCGGAGTGGTGGTCCTCGTGCTTTGGGCACTGCAGTTCCCTTACTAACCGCTCGTGTTTGGGTGCTCTGTGGAGGAGACGGTGTTGTGTCAACTCGAACTGGGTTACTATCTGCCGGGGTTGGCGTTAGAAGGGGTGTAGCTGGTTCTCTGTCCAACTGGGTAGGGTACAATCTGCGAGAGTCTGGGTTATGTGTGGTGGATCTGGTCCTTGGGCAAGTACAACCGTGGTTCTATCTGCATCAACTGATAGCACTATCTTTTCTGAAGACTGTGTTGTTACTCCCTTAGATACTGCCATCACGCTCTCCAATTCAAATGGCTGATAAACAAGAAAAGTAATTGAAAGTATAGACATTGTATGATAGACAGGTGCAATGGATAGTGGGGAATAGAAGAGGGCATGAAATAATTCATATTTATGTTGTCTAACCAAACAGGATAGCATGACACAATTTCACATATATGATGGCTAACTAAACAGGATAGCATGACACAATTTCACATTATGATGGCTAACTAAAAAAGATGGAAAGACATAGTTCAAAATATGAGAGTATGTAAACAGGATGACATGACATAACTATATAATGTGTTTATTAAATAGGTTGGCATGCCATAATTCACATACATTCATGGATAGAATGCCATAATTCTAAATATGATGACTGTAAACACTAAACAGGATGAGATGATATAACTATATGATGTCTTTATTAAATAGGTTGCCATGCCATAATTCAGATAGATGATGTGTATGTACTATGTAAACAAGATGGCATGATATAATTCAAATATATGATTTATATAGTAAGAAAGTAAGCAGATGGCAATCTATATATGATGTAAAAACTAAGCAATGCAAGACAACATGCATGACATGGGTAATATAACCCTGCCATGTTTGAGCATAGACCTCAGGGGGAGGACTGGTCATCAGTCTCTGAATCCTCCTCTGATGAGCTCTCTGTAGCCAGCAAGATGTCTGCTTCAGCAGGTAACTTTGTCTACTCTGAATACCTTGTTTTCACTCCAGATACTTCCATCACCGCTTCAAATGGCTGATGCACAGGAAGAGTAGTTGAATAAACAAACGTTGTCGACAAATGGAACACATAATACAAAAAAATGATAGCATGATATAATTCACATACATGATGATTGGCTAAACAGCATGGCATTGCATAATTCACATATATAATGCCTTTGCAACAAGATAGCATTGTATAATTCACATATATAATGTCTTGCAACAAGATGACAATGCATAATTCACATATATGGTAATTAGACACTGAACAGGTGGCATTCACACAAAGCATGTCTAAACTAATCAAATGGCATAGCAATGCGAGACACCATACGCATGATATGAGCAACATAACCCTGCCAAGTTAGAGCATACACCTCGGGGGGGGATAGGACTGGTCATCTATCTCTGAATCCTCCTCTGAGGAGCTATCCGTAACCAGCGAGATATGCGCTTCGTCAGATAGCATAGTCTGCTCAGAAGACCTTGTTTTCACTCCAGAATTTGCCAACACCGTGTCAAATGGCTGATGCACACGAAGAGCAGTTGAATGTACTAACATTGTTGACGAATGTAATATGTAACGGAAAAAAGGATGGCATGATATAATTTACATATAAGATGACTGGCTAAGCATGATGGCATTGCAAAATTCACATATATGATGCCTGGCTAAACAAGGTGGCGTTGCATAATTCGCATAAATGATGAATAAACTAAACAGATGGCATTCGCACAAAGGATGTCTAAACTAAGTAGATGACATATTTGATGTATAAAGTAAGCAATGCAAGACACCATATGCATGATATAACCAACATCAGCATGCCAAGTTAGAGCGAAGACCTCAGGGGGTAAATAGGAGTTATCTTCTCCTTCTGAATCCCCCTCAAAACAGATATCTTCCTCTCAATTACAATCCGAAATGCGTGGAGGGGGCTGCCTTTGCGCCTACCATGGAGCGACGTCTGCATGAAATTATATTGCCATGCAAGGCTCATCTCTTTTGCTCTACATGTTTAGCTCCATTGTTTACAATAAATGTCATGCATAGGAATAAAACATAGTGAGATTATGTAAGGAGTGCATGCAGAAATCAAGAGTGATGGTAGCAACCTGTGGATAGACCCAAAACCAATAATAGCAGGCAGATAATGGCTTCAGTTAATAAATACAGATAATGGCTTCTTTACTGTTTGTTTCCCACCCAACATGAAACTCAAAGTAGACACCGGAGATTAACCAGATAGTAGATAGATACTATTGATAGTGGCCCCGATATGTACCCCACAACCATTTAAAAACTCAAGTTTGACCATTAGTTTGGAGCTGACTGAGAGTCTAATCGGTGAACAGGACGATAAAGTAGCATGTAATATTAAGCGATGCATAACGAAGCGGACACGAAGAGTGCGACCTCTCTTGCGGACCGTGTAGTCCTCGAGGTCATATGCTCGGTTGATGATGGTAATGCAGTTTTCATGGCTGCCGGTGGCGGGAAGAAGATCTGAGGTGGCGAAAGACAGTCTCGAGGCTGGATCCCTGCTGTGCTGGACCCTTCTGTCGTTGGAGCAGTTGAGCTGGGGTGGACGGCGGCGCAGCAGGAGCGGGACAAACCACACAAGGTTTTCTTTGACAGCTACTGTAAGAGAAGTAATTCTATAAGGGCTTGTTTGAATTGGAGGATTCCAACAATGCAGGGATAGGAAATAGACAGGAATAGGATAGGAATGCACGTGCAAAATAGAGAATTTAAAAACACAGGATTTCTGCCAATCTTGGTGTTTGATTCACAACAATTGGAAGATCACAGGATGCAAAGAAGCATGGTGAGATTAAGTCAAACCACAAGAAAATGTACGGTTATAATGCTATTATGCTACTATCTCTTAGTCTTGTGCTTCATGAATAGGAATTTGAAAAGGAGGACAAGTGAAAATTAAAATTCCTACATTTTTTCTTTCAAGGAGACACTAAAGGAACAAATCCGTGTGCTCAGTGGACAATATATATAACATGTAGAGTAAAAAGAGATGCAACAAGTGTACAACCTCTTTGGCGAAGCCATGTCGATCTCAGCGTGATTGGATTGGCCGGTGAGGATGCTCCAGCTGACTTTGCTATCGGAGGAGGGGAAGAAGATCTTAGGCGTCTGGAGATGGAGCCCGAGGTACTGCTCCGCTGTGATGGAGGGTTTCATCGTTGGAGCAGCTCCGGTGAGTTGTACGATGGCGAGGCTGAAGCAGGACAAGAGAAAGACAACGAACAACGTTAACCTGAGTGGAATTCTAATAGCATCTCCAATACATGAAGTAAAATACATAACCACAATGTGCTAGATGTAAAATACATCAGCCGCTCATCTCTGAACTTAACTGTCGAAACTGAACTTAACTGTCGAAACTGAACCTAACTGTCGAAACTGAATTTTGCTGTCGAAACTGAACGCACTAGCAAGGTGAGGCTACACATCGGTCGACTGACTTTTTCATCTCTGGTCAGTCGATTTTGCAACCGTTGGATACGAAATCAAGGGCATGCGGTTCATCTTCAACCTCCACCCCCCTGAGCCGCCAGCCACCACCGGCCAAACAGCAGCCCCCCGCCGCCCGCGGCAGCGGTGCGCCGCCCCGCCCGCCCTGAAAACACTCCCCACCGCCGGTCCGCCGCCGCCTGCCATCCTCTAGCCCCCGTGCGAGCTTTTCTCCGGTGATCCCCACGCCACCGCCCCGCCAACGCCCCGCCACCGCCGGCGACCACCGCCCCATCCTGAACCCTAAGATAGATAGTGGGGTACCTCTCCGGCGAGCCCCCCTCCCGCTGCGGCTGGTTCTTTCTTCACCCCAGCGAGCCCACCCCTTGGAAATCGACTGACCCAAAAGTCGATTCAGTCGACTGAAGCGTAGCCAACTCGGAGCAGCATCACAAGCAAGATAAAGAGCGAGAGCAGCAGCGCGAGCGAGAGCAATAGCTAGAGCAGACCAGGCAGGGGACGAAGAGCAAGAGCAGAGCAGCAGCGTGAGCGAGAGCTAAAGCAGCAGCAGCTCCTACTGATGTGGACGTCGCCGCCAAGGGAGCGACGCCGTGGAGGAAGTGGCCGGCGATGCCGCCGTGGATGGAGCCGCGCCGTGTCGGCTCGGGACCGAGCGTCGGCAGCACCGTGGGATCGAATCAAGAAGAAAATACGGCGATTAGTGTACAACCTCTTTGGTGGCACCGATTAGGCCGCAGCTTCATCCAAGGAAACGGTGATGATGATGTTCTTCCGGTGGTGCAGGTGAAGACGGCGGTGTGGGAATGGAGGTGGCGCTAAAGACAAGGGGAACGTCAGGGCGGCTCCTTGGAGGTGGAGGACGGGGTGGCTGAACCGGCGGGACGATGAGATCGACGACGGATCCTCATCCGGTACGATGGATGAGGGACGTCGAGGTGTTGCTGTGGACGACATTGTCGGGGAAGAGGCTCCGGCTGGGTGGCGGACGGAGCAGGGTGTGGGGTTTTGTCGCGGGTTTTCGCGGCCTCGGTGTACGAATGAGTGGGCGGATGGGATGGCAGTGGTGAACCATGGCTTAGAGACGCGCTTGTCCGAAATGTGGGGTATGTTACGAAAGTACCCCCACCGATTTGAGGCGGTTCTTTCGGTTCAGGGGTACCACGGGCATTTCGCGTGTCGGGATTTCACAGGAGGTGGGAGTTTTCGCACGCGTTGTAATTTCGGAATAGCAAGGCGTGGGTTGAGATGGAGGGAGTTGTCGGAGCACAACGAGACAAAGATATATCTTAAATATTTCGGGCTAACAAGGTGCGGGTTGAAATTTCTGGACAAGCCTAACGTGTACTGTACCAAATCAATGCGCACTAGAAATGTCATTCAAAACTTTGAATTCATGTTATGTTCAATTAAAATATTTTGCTACGTGTATAATGCATGCAACCTACTACTCAAATGAACGTTTTAGTGCATTCCAAACGTATATACTACCGCTTCAACATGAACTAAATTTGAATAAGATCTACAGTAATGATTGTTGTGAAGTCAAAGCATTTGAATTCGTTTCTCTGTTTTAATAAGATCTACAATCATCATTATTGTCAAGTTAAACCATCGTTTGTGTATTATCTTCACAGCACACCACATGATCAGTATCGAATTACATATGAACTATGTGTACTATATGAACTCAAACTAGATTTTTTGAATCCACTTTATTTTGATTTCAAATCACATTACATTTCTAGCTCTAGCTGGATCTTCATAATCTAAACCATGTCTCATATGTATAATGTGTTTATCACATTATGTATGGTGCCCCGCCCCCTACGCCTACAAGTATTTAGATGTGAGTTGCAAACACCACACATTACCACAAATTCAAATAAAATGTGAGAGTGTTCGATATATAGTATTGTTTAGATTGCTCGATATTTAGTTGTAAGCTGCAAACGCCGCACATTATCACAAATTCAAATAAAATGTGAGATTGTTTGATGTATAGTATGGTTTAGATTGTTCGGCATTTAGCTGTGAGTTGCAAACGCCATGCATTATCACATTATGGTATAACATGTGCACATCACGTGTATCACCGCTATATTCATGCGTGCAATGTTTAAAACACTATGATCTCCTATTCAAATATATGAATCCGCCTTCATATCAAATTATGATCTTTGTTAGTCTCTTACACCCACACAATCCTCTAACCTTTGTAGCTACCACTAACTTTCTCTCCTGCATGCACACGCCCTCCTCGCCCTCCCCCTCCCTCGGCATTCTATCCACCGGGCACATTCATTTTTTTCTTTAGGTCGTTTTCCCAGAGTCTCCACAACTCCTTTCCGACACACACCGATCGATAAACCTCTCCAGCGATGCCTGCCTACAGCATACACACACAGCTTCATGTGTCATTGCATCATGTCTCTCATATGGTCAGACACACGTTTAAACTCTCACCCCTCTTTTAATCGATCTCACAACCGCACACTCCTCCCCCTATCTAGCTAGTAGCTGGGCCTCTCGCACCACCTCCTAGCTCCATTCTCTTTGTCTATCCGTCTCACGGGGCCTTATTTGCCTCTAACAAATGGACATACACTGACCGATCTCTCGCTATACATATAGCTAGCTAGGTCCTTATAACTCGTTTTTACCCACACATCGATCGATCTACCTCATTAGTTGTGTCTCTCCCTTCCTCCGACAAACAACAATTGATCTACCGATCTAGTTAGGTTTGCTTACCAAACACAAGGTTCCCCTTCATCATCCATGGATGCGTCCCGACAGATATATCACGCACAAGCACACACAGAAACACATCCCCACTCTTATTGATAACATTGCAGTTCCACCCTCAGTTTGTCCAGTAGGCCTCTCCCAACATCTTCGAGAAGCAACTCCATCACCCATCTAGCACTCTACCCCTCTCCCTCCCTCTCCCTCCCTCTCTCTCTATCCCATCATATTTCCCTTCCTTTAGTTATGTATGGATGTCGACCGATCTCTCTCAAGACATAGCTGGGTCTCTCCTTCTCAACACATATACGAGTCGTTCTACCTCTATATTAGGCCTCTGCCTAACCCTCCCCCACCCCCTCCCCCCACACACACCGATACATCAAGCGCTCTAGTCATGTCTCCCTGCCACAAACAAACTTGACATGTGCCCTCGAACGTTCCGGTAGGCCAGTCGCCCTATATCTTTGACTTGCACACACACACACACAAATTCGATGGCTCTCTTCATCGATCTCGCACCCACCCGTACTTGATCCTCTCTTCGACTCTATCGATAGCTATGACCCCTTCCTCTCTTCTTGTGGATTGCCCGACCCTCTATGTATAATATGGATAGGCCTCCATTTCACACACATTGCATGCAAAATTTTGTTTGTGCCTACAGCATACACACACAGCTTCAATCTCCTCCTTTGTGTGTCCTTGCCTCGTGTCTCTCATATGGTCAGACACACGTGTAAACTCTCACCCCTCTTTTAATCGATCTCACAACTGCACACTCCTCCCCTATCTAGCTAGTAGCTGGGCCTCTCGCACCACCTCCTAGCTCCATTCTCTCTGTCTATCCGTCTCGCGGGGCCTTATTTGCCTTTAACAAATGGACGTACACCGACAGATCTCTCGCTATACATATAGCCAGCTAGGTCCTTATAACTCGTTTTTACCCACACATCGATCGATCGACCTCATTAGTTGTGTCTCTCCCTTCCTCCGACAAACAACAATTGATCTACTGATCTAGTTAGGTTTGCTTACCAAACACATGGTTCCCCTTCATCATCCATGGATGTGTCCCGACAGATCTATCACGCACAGGCACACACAGAAACACATCCCCACTCTTATTGATAACATTGCAGTTCCACCCTCAGTTTGTCTAGTAGGCCCCTCCCAACATCTCCGAGAAGCAACTCCATCACCCATCCAGCACTCTACCCCTCTCCCACCCTCTCCCTCCCTCTCTCTCTCTCTCTCTCCTCTCTCTCTCTCTGTCCCATCATATTTCCCGCCCTTCAGTTATGTATGGATGTCGACCGATCTCCCTCAAGACATAGCTGGGTCTCTCCTTCTCAACACATATACGAGTCGTTCTACCTCTATAGTTAGGCCTCTGCCTACCCCTCTCCCCACCCCCTCCCCCACACACACACCGATACATCAAGCGCTCTAGTCATGTCTCCCTGCCGCACACAAACTTGACATGTGCCCTCTAACGTTCCGGTAGGCCAGTCGCCCTATATCGTTGACTTGCACACACACACACACACAATTTAGATGGCTCTCTTCATCGATCTCGCACCCACCGGTACTTGATCCTCTCTTCAACTCTATCGATAGCTATGACCGCTCCCTCTCTTGTCGTGGATTGCCCAATCCTCTATGTATGATATGGGTAGGCCTCCATTTCACACACATTGCATGCAAAATTTTGTTTGTGCCTACAGCATACAGACACAGCTTCAATCTCCTCCTTTGTGTGTCCTTGCCTCGTGTCTCTCATATGGTCAGACACACGTGTAAACTCTCACCCCTCTTTTAATCGATCTCACAACCGCACACTCCTCCCCCTATCTAGCTAGTAGTTGGGCCTCTCGCACCACCTCCTAGCTCCATTTTCTTTGTCTATCCGTCTCGCGGGGCCTTATTTGCCTCTAACAAATGGACGTACACCGATCGATCTCTTGCTATACATATAGCCAGCTAGGTCCTTATAACTCGTTTTTACCCACACATCGATCGATCTACCTCATTAGTTGTGTCTCTCCCTTCCTCCGACAAACAACAATTGATCTACCGATCTAGTTAGGTTTGCTTACCAAACACATGGTTCCCCTTCATCATCCATGGATGCGTCCCGACAGATCTATCACGCACAGGCACACACAGAAACACATCCCCACTCTTATTGATAACATTGCAGTTCCACTCTCAGTTTGTCTAGTAGGCCTCTCCCAACATCTCCGAGAAGCAACTCCATCACCCATCCAGCACTCTACCCCTCTCCCTCCCTCTCCCTCCCTCTCTCTCTCTCCTCTCTCTCTGTCCCATCATATTTCCCGTCCTTCAGTTATGTATGGATGTCGACCGATCTTCCTCAAGACATAGCTGGGTCTCTCCTTCTCAACACATATACGAAGTCGTTCTACCTCTATAGTTAGGCCTCTGCCTACCCTCCCCCACCCCCCCCCCCACACACACACCGATACATCAAGCGCTCTAGTCATGTCTCCTTGCCACACACAAACTTGACATGTGCCCTCTAATGTTCCGATAGGCCAGTCGCCCTATATCTTTGACTTGCACACACACACACAATTTCGATGGCTCTCTTCATCAATCTCGCACCCACCCATACTTGATCCTATCTTCGACTCTATCGATAGCTATGACCCCTCCCTCTCTTCTCGTGGATTGCCCGACCCTCTATGTATGATATGGATAGGCCTCCATTTCACACACATTGCATGCAAAATTTTGTTTGAGATGTCATCAACACATATTCCCACAAATAATTCACAAAATCAACCCCCCACCCCACCCCGCCCCCACCACAAAACAAAAAACACTCACGAACGCGTTATGTATCTCTCACACACACCCATGTAGGTGGGGGACGTGCACGAAGAGAAGAGGTGCATGCATGGCGCACGTACTCCCGTCTCTTTCCCAACCACACCCGCGCGGGTACACGGTGGAGCTCATTTCTGTATGAAAAAGGCAGCCCACGTGGTAATTTGGCACGTGTAATGGTTGTCCACTTGGTGGAGGGAGGATCGTCTACCATGGGTGAACAAACAAATTGCGACTTGACGCGTTATGTTAAATTAAAAAAAAGGCAAACCATGTGGGGCCTACCTTAGAGGCAAGGCTCTATACACTGGAGTACTTTTGATGTGTCCCGTCAACTCACAAAACAAGGAGAAACTTGCTTAGTACGACGTCTGCCCCGCCCACGAGCGTGGTGGCTCGCGGGATGAGGTGAAGCTTACTACTACTACTGTACGCCTTTACACCCGCTCCCTCGCCCACGCACGCGGTGGCTCACAGCACGAGGAGAAATATATACTACTCCCTCCGTTTACTCCTCGTCCCTACTACCTTGGTTATAGAGATTATATCATATTGTTTGGAATATATATGACTTTTAGTAGATTTCAATATGAACTACTAGTACATACTCCAAACACTGATGTATATAGACGTATTTTAGAGTGTACATTCACTCATTTTGCTCCGTATGTAGTAGCACTCTCCCTCGCCCCTCGACCCTCGCCCACTTGCACTAGTGCAGAACCGGGCAATAGCACCGGTTCGTAAGGCCCTTTAGTGCCGGTTACATAACCGACACTAAATTGTGGTCACTAAAGGCCCCCCCTTTAGTACCGGTTCAGCACAAACCGGTGCTAAAGGGCAACCACGTGGCACGAGCCAGCTCAAGGGGCCTGGAGCCCTTTAGTACCGGCTGGTAACACAACCGGCACTATAAGGTTTGGTGGGTTTTTAGTTTTATGATTTCTTTTTCATTTAATTTTGTGTTTCCATTTTAATTCTTTTTCGTTTGCTGGTATTTTACGATACTACACATTGTACACGTTATGCATATATATATATAAATAGAATTTCTAGTAGAACACCAATCATCGAGTTCAACATGATTGTCATGATATTATAAGCGTTCATATATAACACCACAAAAGCAAATCATTTAAGTTCAGAACGAAGAACACAAACATGAAAGGACAAGTACTAATTAAGAGCAGCATGAAGAACTAGCTGAATCACTCCTGCCAGCTACTCTCTCTCTCTGGTAAAATAGCATAAAACAATATAGACCCTGACTCTCCATTATGAAGAATGGCGATCATCCTGTCTCCAATTCTTGCCCTTCGCTGCTTATTGCTTCCAAGAAGCTCCTTACGACTGTCCATACATTTTTTCCATTCTTTGATTGTTATGTCTCCACTTCTTTTAGAAACCCGGTATGGACAGTTGAGATTCGTAGGACGACCTAGTCGTATGTTCAAAACATGAAGGCTACCATGCGTATACATCAGATGAGGCACACAATCATTCGGGGTTATCTGTTGAAAAACATAGTAATAACTTCGTAGTTAGCAATGATGTACTAGTTTTAGAAGTTTGCAAAAAGATGCACGGATGTTGTAATAGTAAAAATAATCTTACCAGGTATCTCCATGGTAGTTATCAGAGTTCAACACGTGCACTAGTGGCACGTATTGACCATAATATTGAGGAGTTTGATTGTAGATATTGTAATTCTCAAGATCAGTACAAAATCCGACCGGATGATTTTTCTCCGATAAGTTAATTCGAGCCTTCGTGTAGTACGCTTACATCTACCATCTTCCGCACATTCTTTGAAGAATGAAAATAAGCTGTCAATGGAGATAAGTCGTCAACTATATATTTTGAAATAAACAATATAAATTACTTAATAACTATGTTTAGCTCACATGAGGGAAGAACTGGAGGTGTATCCACAAGGACCCAAATCGAAGGTGTCTCTTGCTCGATTGTAGGATCACCAAGATCCATGGTGACAAGCATACCCTCATCAAGACCATACATCTTGCAAAATGCATCCAAATTTTTGCAACCAAAATGGGTTACACTCTGAGCATTGTATAGCTTTACTTGAAAATCCACACCATGATGGGTACTTAGGATAATTTTTTTGGTTTCGAAATTTTCATGCTCTTCAAAACCCATCCTCTCCAAGACATAGCGTCTTGCAAAGCATGGGATAAGCTAGTCGAATTGGAAAAGATGAAAAATACACGTTAAAATAGTTGAAGTCGTGCTTAATTACGAAAAAACTATTGTCGTTGCTATGCATCGTATGAACATCGCAGGTCTCCTCGAGCTTAATGCTGAAGCGCCGATCTTCGCCCAGCTCAATGAACTGTCGCAGATACCTCGGTCGTCGTGGCACCAATCGCACTTCGGCGGTTTTCGTCGTCCGATGAGTACGACATTTCCGGCCTACGTTCATAATTCAAATATTAAACTAGATCATTATTATTAATCACGGGTTGACTATCGATGATCGATGTACGTACGTAGCTCCTCTTACATTCCCGAATGCATTATTATACCAAATTGTCTAGCACACGGGAATGAAGGAGAACTTATCCAATATGAGCATTCAATAAGCAAAACTAAATCATAAAATAAAGTATAGTATTCAAATTAGCATGCATTCAATAATTATAAGCAAAAGTACATCATCTCTTGGTGTCCGTACATCGTCAAATACTATGAACTACTTCTTCTTTTTTTCCTTTTTCTAAATACTATGAACAAAAAAATCATTAAAATTCTATGAACAAAATTAATTACACAATCTAAATATCACCAAAAAAAATCTATTAACAATAATATCACCAAACATGCATATTCAATAATAATATCACCAAAAAATCTATTAACAGAAAAAAATCTATTAACAGAAAAATCTATTAATTCAACTAGTTCAACTAAGCATTTACTAGAAATAAACTAGTTATATTAATTCAACTAGTTCAACTAGTTAAGCATTTACTAAAAATAAAGTAGTTCTATATATTAATTCAACAAGTTCAACTAAGCATCTTCTAAAAATAAACTAGTTCTATATATTAATTCAACTAGTTCAACTAAGCATTATATTTACTAAAAATAAACAAGTTATTATATTAATTGAACTAGTTCAACTAAGCATTTACTAAAATCAAACTAGTTATATATATTAATTCAACTAGTTCAACTAAGCATTTACTAAAATAAACTAGTTATATATATAATAATTCAATTAGTTCAACTAAGCATTTACTAAAAATAAACTAGTTCGTTTCTATATATTAATTCACTAGTTCAAACTAAACATTAACATATTTCTAATTCATCGATGATAACATTTCTAACATTCTAAAAATAAACTAGATAGTTCTAATTCATCTAAACATTATATATAGAAAACAGAAAATAAGTAAAAAAATATGTGGGTGTGTGTGTGTATACGTGTTTGTGTATGTGTGTGTGTGTACGTGTAGTGTGTGTGTGTGTGTGTGTGTGTGTGTGTGCGTGTTTGTGTGTACGTGTCTGTGTGTATGTGTGTGTATGCGTGTGTGCGTATAGTGTGTGTGTGTGTGTGTGTGTGTGTGTGTGTGTGTGTGTGTGTGTGTGTGTGTGTGTGTGTGTGTGTGTGTGTGTGTGTGTGTGCGTGTGTACGTATATATATGGAGTGGGCCGCCGGGCGCGTACGGGTGGCGCGGGGCAGCGACGACGGGCGGTGGGGGCCGGGGACGGCGACGAGACGGCGGCGGCGGCGATGGTGATTTAGACGGGGGCGGCGGCGATATGGCGACGAGACGGGCGGGCGGGCGAAGGCGGCGATTTACGACGGGCGGCGGGGCGGCGACGACGACGGAGGCGGGCGGCGAGGGCGACGCGGCGGCGAAGCGGCGAGGGCGGCGCACGGCAGCGCGGCGCGGCGCCGGAGACTACGATAGATCGAGAGGCCGCGAGAAGTGGAACGAAGTGCGACGAGATAACTGAATTTTCGTAAGTGCCATATATATAGGAGGAGCCTTTAGTACCGGTTGGAGCCACCAATCGGTACTAAAGGCCAATTTTGGCCAGCCGAAGTGGCGGGAAACGAGGGCCTTTAGTACCGGTTGGTGGCTCCAACCGGTATTAAAGGGAACACATTAGTACCGGTTGGAGCCACCAACCGGTACTAAAGGCTGTGCGCCGCCACCGCAGTGCGCTATGTTTAGTCCCACCTCGCCGAGCGAAGGGCAGCCGCACTGGTTTATAAACCCAGCAGCGCCTGCCCTTTCGAACTCCTCTAATTAGCAGGCTTTTGGGCCTAACTAGGGCGTGCTGCCCTGTGAGTCTGCTGGCCCTACTGGGCATGTATTTGCACACCCAAGGTCTGGCAGGCCCATAGGGCAGCGCCCCAACAATTTTCTTCTTCTATTTATTTCTGAGTAGTTTTTTTGCCGTACTTAGTTTCTTTGTGAATATTTTTGCTTTATATAATTGTTTTTCTTTTCTGTATTATTTATTTTCTTCTATTTATTTTTGAGTAATTTTTTTATATAGTTATTTCTTTTCTGCTTTATTTTTTCATCAGAAACCTGAATACTTCGAAAGAGATTGTCCAGTTTGTAAACGAAGTGCATCCAGTTTTTGCCGTAACCCTCTCTACTTTTTTGAACAATCTATGTGGGTGAAATGATGATACCATGCCAAGTTTCAACATTTTCAGAGTTCATTTGTAGTGCTTTTCAATTTTCAGGTCATTTAGTTCTCAAAACAAATCATTGAATGCATGAAAAATAGCAAATGAAGGCAGAAATGGTTGAAAGTTGATGGCGTCGCTTTGAATGATGCATACTGAATGCACAAAAGTCTGAGTTGTAATAAGTTTAAAAATGAAATGCCTCTGTAACAGATGAGTTTAATTTAAATCGTAAACCTGAATACTTCGAAAGAGATTGTCCAGTTTGTAAACGAAGTGCATCCAGTTTTTGCCGTAACCCTCTCTACCTTTTTGAACAATCTATGTGGGTGAAATGATGATACCATGCCAAGTTTCAACTTTTTCAGAGTTCATTTGTAGTGCTTTTCAATTTCCAGGTCATTTAGTTCTCAAAACAAATCATTGAATGCATGAAAAATAGCAAATGAAGGCGAAATGGTTGAAAGTTGATGGCGCCGCTTTGAATGGTGCATCTTGAATGCAAAAATATAAGAGCATTTACATCATGATCTTATATTTCTTCTGATCTAAACTGTCAATATGATCTTATAACATCAAAAATACTTTGATCATCAATGATCTTTGTGTGTACAATCTGAATTGTCAATATGAGTCATCAACGATTTATAAACCGATGAAGACTCATATTGCGACCACAAATTCTACACATAGAGTTCAATGAAGACCAAGTGCTTGTGATAGTTTGAGAAATAACATATTTAAGGTGGTAAAAGGCTTGTGAGGGGAGCGAGGTGGGACTGAAAACAGCTTGCCATAACCTCATTAGTACCGGTTCGTGGTACGAACCGGCACTAAATGGTGATGGTGGGGCCATAGCCTGACCGCAGGCTGACACATCCCCTTTAGTACCGGTTCGTGGCATGAACCGGTACTAAAGGTTCGCCACGAACCGGTGCTATTGATCGCCGCCACGAACCGGTGCTATTGTACACATTAGTGCCGGCTGAAATTCAAACCGGCACTATTGGGCTTCACGTTTGAGCCTTTTTCTACTAGTGGTGGTGGACGTGCAGCAATTCATTCGGTCTCATATAGCCAGAACGATATATACTACACTACCATTATTGCTCGACTTCCCAAAGAGGCGAAGAGCCAATCGCAAGGTTAATATTTTGGAGATGCCAAGCGCAAGGTTATAGGAGAACGAGTAGTAGGTGTCGCGTCATTTATAAATAATTTTTTTTCTTCAGTGGCATGTACGCAATATGATAGGTTCATATGGAGGGAAAAGGAAACCGCTCCACTATATACATAGTCAGGACGGGCTAGCCTACATGGTTGCTTGCTGGGGTTGCTCTCTTCACACACTCTCGCACAAAACGACTGTGGCCACATCTCTACCATCCCGGCGGATCACGTCCGCTTGGGGAAGGGGTGGATGCTTACTGTAGATGCGGTGGCCGTCGTTGACAGCGAAAACCCACTCTCGGCACGTCCCGATTAGGGGTCCCCGCCGTTCTCTCTCACAAAACCGGTGAGGTTGCCTTCGTCCCTTTCTCACTGCCGCGACGTGGGCAGTTGCCGCCTCCTGTCGCCCTCCTCAAGGTTGAGCTACGTCCCTCAGGTACAACTCCCTTTACAACCGGCTTGCACCACTGCTCCAGCTGCCCACATCACTCCCTGTGGATATTTCTCTACTTCTTTGCCTCGCACATACCTGATACCTCTACTGGCTTCGATGTACTGTATTTGTGATGAGTTTATGTCTCATCAACTAGTCCTAGTAATCTTATTCTAATCACGCTTCTTCAATTTCTTTGCCACAGGGATGCTCATCTCGATTTTGGTGAAACTGCACAAAATGATCCGATGGTCAAAAGGTTGCAAACTTCATTTATTAGGAAGCTCGAACGTTGCCAGCAAATTGAAGCCTGGTCAGGGTTCACGGTTCAAGGGCTAGGGACTGCATGGACCGTTTTTTCTTTAGCTACCTCTGTTCCAAAATAAGTGTAAACTTTAGTAGTAGTACAACTTTGTACTAAAGTTTGTACAAAGTTGAGACACTTATTTTGGAACGAAGGGAGTACATATTTGCTATGATCTGTCAATCATTGAGATGCAATAGCACGCATGTTAGTCTCCTTTGTATTTGATGAAATGTTGCAACGGGCAACCTTGGACGCAAGATACATGTAACAGGAGCTAGAAGCTTCATAGCATTGTACAAATTTATCTCGCTGATAAATTACAGTACGTACTAGTACTATACTAGTACTTCCTCCGTTCCTAAATATAAGTCTTTGTAGAGATTTCACCATTAACCACATGCGGATGTATATAGATGCATTTTAAGTGTAGATTCATTCATTTTGTTCTGTATGTAGTTCACCTTGTGGAATCTCTACAAAGACTTATCTACTAGTAATAGCTAGCCCCCACTACTAAGAATTCTCTATCCTCTCCTTGAGCCACATCATCAAAATTGACATAGCCTTAAGATGAAGTAAATTAGTCATAATAGCCGTTTGATCTAGACGTTGAGAGGCTCCGCACTAAGCCACATGCAAGCATGCAGAAATACCGTGGCACATGCATGTGAGTGGGTTTTAAATCACATCAACATGTCTGCATGCAAGCATGCACTGGTAGCATGCATGTAAGTGAGCTTTTAAGTCCCATTAACATGTCAAAAAGAACAATATAATCCCATTATGCAGTAGGAGTTGGCTGATCTTTTTTCCTTACATGGGATGATCTAAATGATGATGGGAGTTTATTTAGTTAGGCAACCACATTTGTCATGCGGTTATAGATTTTTTTTAGTTCTATGAAATCGATAATTTTGCGCAGAGAGATATACCGTCGTCCGCGGCAACGAGCGGGGACTCATCTAGTAATATTTAGGAATGGAGGGAGTACTATGTAAAGAGTTAGGTGTCGCACAGTGATAGTCTGAGGTGGGCCATGTAATCATTGAGCCTGCGTGTTTTCACTGCTCTTGCACTCCTTCGCTGTAAGAATGGAGAAAATTGTAATCTACTACCTCCTTTCACCAAAAGCGTGGGACATCCAGCAGTCCTACCACCTTAGTAATAAAGACCAATGAGCCGTCAAATCACATAGACCCAGCAGTAAGTTGGACGGACGAAGCAACCCTCACTCTTGCGCCAGTGAGAGGTCGTGTCCGCTCTGCCCGGGCATGAATGCAGCACCGATTCTTTGGAGCGGGGCTGACCGTTTCAGGCGGGAAGCGCATGCGGGCGGTGGAGGGGCTTTGGGTGGGCCAGGCTGGTCAGGAGCGGGCGTGGCAGCTGTCCGCATGTCCCTACAGGACACGCCCGGAAACGAGAGGATGCACCGGCTCTCGCGGCTAAAATCGTACACTACACACCATATCTCTGTAGGAGTAGGTCGATCTGCCGCACACTCTAAAACACACATGCTATTAAACACACACACGCACACGCACGCTCCTTGGTCACGTTGCACCGTCTAACGTGACTTATTACACCTAGACGGAGGGAGTAGTAAGTATACGAGATACGGTGGCACACTGACTTAAGTCGAATACAAGTGCCCAAAATTTGTGTGCATGTTATAATAAGGATTCACTTAAAATAGTACGTGAGCGAACAGAGGGATCAATTGGAAAGTGTTCCCGAGTAGTAGCGAGATGTGTGAGGTAGTAAGATACACTGCTGGCGCTTTTAATTTTTCTTATTAATTTGTTTGTTTCACCCTCTAACTGGTGGGACCCAACGTACTACGTGGAGAGAGGGAAGGTGACTAAGGCTGCATTATTTCTGCACCACTATGGATAGTCTTACCACCAAAGCCACATGACACGATTATGATTGAAATCCTAATGACTCCCACACACACACAAAAAAAAACACGGCATGCCTGTCACACGAATGCAGGAATGTATAAAAGGTTATTTCCTCTCGTTGAACATAACGGGAGGGTTGTGTAGCTGGTTAGCCTGTTCGATAACTACACTTGAGCATAATTTTTGCCAGGAGGATTCTTTGACTGGTCAAACTATTTTCTAGGGTTTGCACGCTTCACACACTCTCTCCAGTATATATATACACGCTGGAGCCTCAACGCTTGTAGTTGCTCTCTTCACACTCTCTCGCCCTCTCCCGCTGGAGCCTCAGCGCTTGTAATTGCTCTCTCACTCTCTCGCCTCTCCAGATCTAAACAAGACTTGTTGGCCTCTCTCTCCCCTCACTGCTGCTCAAAGAGCCGAAAGGATCCGTCCGCCAGGAAGGGAAGGAGGCTTAACGCTGTCGCCGTCGGCGAGGGAGGGAATCTACTACCGGCGCTGCTGTTCACTTTCCACCCAGCGGCGGCGCGGGAGGGCCTCCGACCCCTTCTTCTTCGCCGTCGTCCCGTCGCCCACCGAACCACGGCCCAAGAACCTTAAGGTATATTTTACTTACTCCACATGCATTTCTCTAGCTGCATGTATACCATGAATCTAGGACGTGGTTAAAAGAGGAAAGCAGTGGGGGAAAGTAGTGGGAAAAGTTGTATATAGCATGAATCTAGGACGTGGTTCAAAGAGGAAATGAAGGGGGAAAGTTGTATAGCATGAATCTAGGACGTGGTTCAAAGAGGAAAGGAATGGGGGAAAGTAGTGGGGAAAGTTGTATCACATAAATCTAGGACGTGGTTCAAAGAGGAAAGGAAGGGGCGAAAGTACTAGTTCAAAAAGGAAAGGAAGGGACAAGGCTGTAGAGTTTGAGCAGGACTAGATTTGTTGCGCCACATAGGAAAGGTGTCTAAAGATAACAAAACCGACCAACACAAATATGCTCCTTGGTTGTTTGTTCTTTGTTGCAATAGACTGTGCATGACCACAGTACATCGGTAGATGCACATGGTGCTGGTGCGTCCACTGTCCCGTGCAACTTATTAGCTGCTGTTAATCTATGGCCCTGTTTGGTTAAAAACTCCCTAGTCCCTACCTGCTTGGTTCCAGGGACTAAACATGGACTAGAGGTTATTAAATGACATAATAAAAGACCATTTTACCCCTAGTAATGAACTAATAGAAACACGTGCAATGCATGGCAGGGGCAACTATTGGAAAAAGTCCCAAAAAGACTCCCTCGAGGTCTTCTTTCTTTAGTCCCAAATGCCCACTTTTAGTCCCGAAAAGTCCCTCCTGTTTGGTTTAGATGTGACTGACACGGGGTTTTTTTAGTCCCTACACAAATGTCCCTGTAAACAAACACCCTCTAATAATGCCGCTGGAAAATTGATGCAATGCCACAGTTAAAAGCAAATTACATGTTTAACGAATTTTATTGTTAATATAATCTCTATGTTAATATTAATCAATGCCACCGTTTGAGAAATGCTACTGTCTTGCTTTCTTTCCCATTTAGATAAGGTAGATGCTTCTTTTTGTTGGCTTCTGTGTCATCCACCGTTATTGACCCCTAATTGTTTCCTTTGCACCTCTGTGTAAACAGGGTTATCTACTTCACCTTGTTGCCATTGTGACCTTTTGTTGCACTACACAAAACACTTTTGTTTTAAGAGTGTTTTGTGCAGTTCAACCAAAATGTCACACCGACAACATTGCTTGATTGCTTGATCTTAGTGGAACTGCAAAAGAGGAGATCTTACTTCCTATCCGTTAAGGCGAATTTGGTTCAGATCTTCTTCTTGTGAGTTGTTTGAATTCCGCATCATGAGAGGTCAGTACTAGCCTTCTTTCACATGATTCTGCAGTGTGCTTTCATATGTTGTGCTACTTGTACGATAATGTTGCTTGATTTTAGTGAACTGCACAAATGGAGACAAGACTTCCAATCAGATGCAAAAACCGTAATATCCCATTGAGGTAAGATAAGGATATTTCACAACCTTTGCTCTGTATTTTGCCACTTTCATCGAAAATTAAGTTTAGTACTATACTTGTGCTCCCTAATTAACATGCCAAATCTTACATTGAAGGCTAAGCTTGTGCGTTATTAAACCAAGTGATGACGAGGAAGAACAAGCGGAAGAAAAACAAAATCAACTCTGTGTGCTGTAATGAAGCTAATCGAACTGTGATGACACAAGTAATGATATAGTTTTGCATCTTAATTTATTGCTATGGCTGGAACGAGCAATTGTTTTGCCACTGATTTGATGACATACGTAATTATCTCTACTTGTGAAAACAGGGATCGTCTTTGAAGATACCATATATTTTAGTGGAACTGCACAAGAAGATGTTGGAAACATTAAAGTAATCGAGGAGTATATAGTAAGCATGGCCACCCCCGTAGATAGCAACATATGGTTCCCGAGAAGTGCTTCATCTGTATGCTCTACACAATCAGCCTCCTGACAAAGGTTGGTACTCGCTATCGGTGTCAAAACCGGCGTATCTCGAGTAGGGGGTCCCGAACTGTGCGTCTAGGCGGATGGTAACAGGAGCCAAGGGACACGATGTTTTTACCCAGGTTCGGGCCCTCTCGATGGAGGTAAAACCCTACTCCTGCTTGATTGATATTGATGATATGGGTAGTACAAGAGTGGATCTACCACGAGATCAAGTAGGCTAAACCCTAGAAGCTAGCCTATGGTATGATTTTTGTTCTGTCATATGGACTAAAACCCTCTGGTTTATATAGACACCGGAGAGTGCTAGGGTTACACAGAGTCGGTTACAATGGTAGGAGATCTACATATCCGTATCGCCAAGCTTGCCTTCCACACCAAGGAAAGTCCCATCCGGACACGGGACGAAGTCTTCAATCTTGTATCTTCATAGTCTTGGAGTCCGGCCGATGATGATAGTTTGGCTATCCGGACACCCCCTTGTCCAGGACTCCCTCAGTAGCCCCTGAACCAGGCTTCAATGAGACGAGTCCGGCGCGCATAATGTCTTCGGCATTGCAAGGCGGGTTCCTCCTCCAAATAATTCATAAAAGATTGTGAACACCAGGATAGTGTCTGGCTCCGTAAAATAAATTCCACATGCTACCGTAGAGAGAACAATATTTACACAAGTTCAATCTGCTGACGTATTTTGTGGCGTGACGTCACACCACAACCAAGCCTTTGCTCGAATCGTTTTTATTATACCACCTCAGCGCGTAGCGGTTTCCTTGGCACGTCCTGTCGAAGCAGAGATCGTGTTCCCCTTATTCCGGGATTCCCATCAATACGGGTGTGGGTAACCCAACCGCGCCATTGATTGCGGCGCTTGGGAGATAAGCGAGTTTTACCAGGCCGGTGGGGACGCATAGTTTCGTCCGCCCATATATAAGGGGATAAGGATCCACCTTTTTTACCTACGCCTTCTTCCTCCTTTGCTTATCTATCTCCGCGCACTCGAGCTCCAGCGCCCAAGTCCGCACATCTCACCTCGACCCTCTCCAGCCATGTCCAGAGCGGGAGGCAAGTGGATGGCCTCCTCCGTTATGGAGGGGCACATCAAGACGCTGCGCAGCGCCGGATATCTGTCCAGCGACATCGCAAGACCGCTCCCCGACGAGGGGCAGCTCATCCCCACCCGGGCCCCATGAGAGGGTGGTATTCTTCCCATTTCCTCCGCGGACTGGGCTTCCCACTCCACCCCTTTGTCCGGGGGCTCATGTTCTACTATAGCCTAGATTTCCACGATCTGGCCCCGAATTTCATCCTCAATATCTCAGCGTTTATCGTCGTGTGCGAGGCCTTCCTCTGCATCCAGCCCCACTTCGGCTTGTGGCTCAAGACCTTCAACGTCAAGCCGAAGATTGTGAAGGGCAGCCAAGCGGAGTGTGGAGGTGCCATGGTGGGAAAAATGCCCAACGTCACTTGGCTCGAGGGCGCCTTCGTGGAAACCATCAAAGGGTGGCAATCGGGGTGGTTCTACATCACCGAGCCGCGTGACCCTAAATGTGCAGCGGCCCCCGAATTCAGATATGGCATCCCCATGCGGCTCGCCTCCTGGAAAGAGAAGGGCCTGCTATGGGGTAGTTCGGAAGAGCTGACCGGACTCCAGTCCTGTCTCCAAACCCTGGTGAACAAGAAGCTCAAGCTTGTCAACATGATCCAGGTCATGCTCGTCCGCCGGATTCTCCCCTGCCAACAACGGGACTTCAATTTGTGGGAGTTTGATCCGGCACAGCACCGGACCTAGAGCGGGCTCTTCGACACTACGTACGAAGATGCCTGGAGGGTGCTGTTCAAGGGCGCCGAAGCTCCCGCATCAGCTACCGAAGATCGCGGATTCAGCTCGCAGCGTCCGGCTGGCGAGGTAAGCCATGTTATCCTTTATGGGACACTTGCTTTTCATGTTTTGACTTTATGCGGGATCTAGACTCCCAACACCTTTAACAGGCCTGGCAAGCGACGTCCGGACAGGTTAACTGTCTGGCTCCCCTTCCAAAAGACCCAGCGGATGCCCGTCTAACAGGGCTGCTGGTCCCGGCACTTTACATAGTGCCGGAGAAGAAGGCCAAGAAGAAGGCCACGGGAACCCGAAGGAGTTCGGCGTCAGTGGTATCGGATTCATCGTCCGATGACTCGAGGCGGACTCTCCCACGAGGACGCAGGAGGAGAAGAAGAGGCCTCTCCCGGGGAAGAGAAGAAGAGGAAGGCCTCCCCAACGAGGGATGCCGAAGGGTCCAAGAAGGAAGGACCTTCCCGGACTGTTCCGCCAACGCCGGGCGACGGCGACGAGGAGGGCCTCAAGGGCCAAGCCCCTTGCGAGATCGTAAGTATCCGGACTCCCGAATAACTTCATGATTTTTCTTTTTGCCACACTGTGTCTTTCTAATGCCGCATACAACCCTGTAGTCCGCCCAAGGACGATCTTCCCGCTTCGTCAAGCGAGTCCTTGGGTACGTCGGATGTGGATAGTACTTCACTTCCAACCGCCTCCACCCCCCGTGACGCCGACGACGCTGAGTTGGGATCTCAGAGAGGGACCCACCCGGAGGAGGAGGCCCCGGAGGTGCCACAGGGCAACCTCCCGGACTTCATACCGGACTCCGCACCGGAACCTGCAGTGGTTCCAGAGTCCGGCGGGCGGCCCCTTCGTAAGAAGGGCAAGATTGTGACGCCAGCGGCCTCTGTCCAACCGGAGGCGCCGGATAACTTGCTGGAGGCGCTCAATTGCGCTTCCATCAAAGAGGAACACCGCACTGTCATGAGTGCGGTGATTCAGAAGGTTCAGCTCGCCAAAAGCGGGCTGACCGAGGCCTGCAGCAGCCTTCTAACAGGCTTTGAGGTAAGAATTTTAATATATGTAAAATAGTACCGCATGGACAGTAGCCCCTGATGCTCGGTTCGGTGTTCGGAAAGAAAAACTGGACAGAGAATCTAAAAAGATATACGCAGGAGTCTTAAAAAATATGTCAATATGGGAATGCAGGTTGCGCTGCTGACCTGCCAAGACCGATCATGGAGGTCAATGCTTTGAAGCAAAGCCTCGGCGGTCTCGAGAACGAAGCTCGGCCGTGCCAAGAAGCAGCTCGAGGACAAGGAAGGTGAGTAACACCTTATTAAAGTTGTACCTTACAGAAAAGGATTTGGTTGCAAGAGGAATGACAAGGATAACGTGGGTACTCCAGGGGCCACGAACGAGGTGGCGACCCTGAAGGAGGAGGTGTCCGCGGTCGAATGTAATGCGGCCGCAGAGCATGCTGGGCGAGAGAAGCAGGAGGCGCGGGTGGCGGAGGTACAGCAAGAGCTCCAGGCTCTCATGGAAAAACATGAGAGTTTGGAGCGCGACTCGAAGACTCGGGAGTCCGAGCTTGCATCGGCTCTTGAGAGTGCCAAAGCCGCTAAGGCCGAAGCCCACAAGGCCCTCCAGGAAATCGAGGCATTGAAGAAATAGCGGCGGGTAAGGCATTTTTCATGCAAAGCAAGCATGTCAATGTGAATTACCTATTACTTACCTGAATTCGGAGCTCTCCAGGAGCGTTCGCAGATCTGCCCCGTAGCGTGTCTGATGCTGCCGCTTTCTACAGGGCCGAGGAGGGGAGCTTGACGGAGAAGGTCTTTTGGTCTCAGTATGCTGAGGCCGGACATCCAGTGACCCTTGGCGACCAGCTGAAGCAGCTGGTCGAGCTCCACAAGGCGGCCGAACAGGCCATGAAGGGCCTCATAGTTCGGCTGTGGCCCAAGGAGGCCATGCCTGGGAGCTACTTCAGCCTGGTGCGGCGGCTGGTGGATGCTTGTCCATGGGTTGAGGTCATCAAGCACTCCGCCTGCATTGAAGGTGCCCGTCGGGCCCTTGCCCGTGCTAAGGTGCACTGGGGCAAGATGGACGCTGAGAAGCTTGTGACGGATGCGCCACCGCCGGTCAAGGAGTATCGCACGCCCGAGATGTATTATAAGGGTGTCCTAAAGGGTGCCCGCATTATTGCGGGTGAGTGCTCCAAAGATGTAATATTTGAGTAGACTCGCATTTTGTTATCATGTGCGCTGAAAACTTTGTTCATATGCGCTAAGCAACGCTTATTAATTTAAAATATTACCTTCTATGCGGCAGTTTATCAAATCTAAGAGATGGCAAGTCGTCGGCTTCAGCCCCCATGCCACGAGTGCTGGGGTGTTCGGGATAAACTTGAGCGCTCTTGTTCCCATTTTTGGGTCCATCTAGGGAGGTGCTCAACACAACGAACAAGGCAACCGGACTTATAGTGCTTGAACACTCTCACTTAGCCATATAATTCTATAATTTTAAATTTCGGCGAAGCCCCTAGTGTTTGGAAGACCGAGTTCGGGGCGCTATCCACGCCTGGGCCGGATGAAGTCGGTTCCTCGCTCTAAGCGGCATAAGTCTTTAGGGATTCGAAAAAACCTCTCGAACAGCGACCAGCTCTCGCCTCATCATGATGGTCAGTTTTAGCTTTCTCCACTGAGGCACTCGCCCAGCTCAACTAGGGCGCAATCGCAGTGGTTCTCCCAGCGCTACCTTAGCCGATACAACGGAACGTAAGGTACCAAAACATGGGAGCCGGGAAAACCCAACTATTGATCCAAGACATGATTCGGAGCCAATGCTTATAATTCTATAAGTTCGGGGTGCCGCACTTGTGAAAGTGTTCGGACTTATCACACCATAATGTGGGGAACTTAAGCCCCTGGTGTATTTAGCCGTACCAAAGTGTACGGATGCAACATGTCATAAATGAACATATGTATAAGAAAGGAATGCAATATAAGCAAAAAGAGCAATGCATTGTTTATTCAAGAAATACTGCCATGAATGCAAAACGATACAAATAGTGGGGTAAGCAAGGGATGGGACTATTAGACATGTCCCCCTCCAGGGGTAGGCTGCGGAATGGTGTATAAAACAGATTTAATGCTCGTAATGGAGACCACCTGGATACTCGTCGTAGCCTTTCTCCTTCCCTGGCTATTGCATCGTGAGTTCGGCAGGTCTACTGCCGGACAGGGCCTCTGGTGAACGGAGTCCTGTGGATAAGAAAAAAAGGAAAAGGAAAAAAAAGGTTGACACACTTGGAGCACCTGGTGTGGTTAAGCCACATTCTGGGCATGTCGTGGTCGTGCCCCTCCCCCTATGCCCACGGTATCTTCAGAGCGTAATGATGTATGCGAAGTACCGGTCTTGCAATTTTGCAAGGGCTGGGGTTGGGGCCGCACTGCTACGCGTGCTCGGGACGTGCCATGTGGTCTTGTTGTAGGTTACTCCGGGCGCGTTTGGCAGTGTCCGGTCGATTAACGGCCGGACTCGAGAATTGCCTTAAGAGGCCGCACTGTACTTCTGCCGCGAGAGCCGCTGTATGTTCCTCCGTTCGGAGAGAGTGTTCAGTGTTTCCGTTGACCGTGATGACTCCTCGAGTGCCTGGCATCTTGAGCTTGAGGTATGCGTAGTGCGGCACTGCGTTGAACTTTGCAAATGTGGTCCGTCTGAGCAGAGCATGATAGCCGCTGCGGAACGGAACTATGTCGAAGATTAACTCCTTGCTTCGAAAGTTATCCGAGGATCCGAAGACCACTTCCAGTGTAACTGAGCTTGTACAATTGGCCTCTACACCTGGTATGACGCCTTTGAAGGTCGTCTTTGTGGGTTTAATCCTTGAGGGGTCTATGCCCATCTTGCGCACTGTATCCTGATAAAGCAGGTTCAGCTGCCGCCGCCGCCCATCGGGACTCGTGAGGTGAAATCCATCGGCGATTGGGTCTAAAACCACGCGCGAATCCGCCTGCGGATGCTGGTGGATGGTCCTTCGATCAAAAGTGATCGGGCGGGAGGACCATGGGTTGAACTTCGTAGGCGGACGGCTCCATCACAGATACATCCTCGAGTGCACGCTTCCGCTCCCTCTTGGGTATGTGGGTTGCGATATCATGTTCACCGTCCACACTTGTGGGGGAAACCCTTCGTCCTCTATTGTTCAGCGGTCGGGTCTCTTCCTCGCCATCGCTATGCAGCCCTTGTCTTTGTTGCTGCAATTAGCTTGCTCGCCGTTTGAATTCCCAACAGTCCCTGTTGGTGTGATTAGCTGCTTTTCGGGGTGCCGTATCCGCACGAGCGGTCGAGTATTCGGTCCAAATTGGACGGACCGGAGTAGTTCTTTTGAATGGCTTTTTCCGCTGACCGGTTTGAGCTGAATCCGACATTGACCGTCAGATCCTCGTGATTGTCGCCGCACGCGGCGTTTGTGCTTGTTACGACGCGACCTGCCGTTGCGGTCCTTGGTATCCGGACTGCCAAAATTTTTGCTGAGGTTGTTGCTGCGGGCTAGCCAGCTGTCCTCTCCTACACAGAAGCGGGTCATGAGTGATGTGAGGGCTGCCATGGATTTCGGCTTTTCCTGTCCCAGGTGCCAGGCAAGCCACAAGGGCCTCCGCATCCGGACAGTCGACGATTTGATTTTTCTTAGTTAAGAACCGTGTCCAGAATTGTCTGGCCGATTCGTCTGGCTGCTGAATTATATGGCTTAGGTCGTCAGCGTCTGGTGGTCGCTTTATACGTGTTCTGGAAGTTATCAAGGAATACGGCTTCCAGGTCCTCCCAACACCCAATTGATTCTGCTGGCAATCTGTTAAGCCAATGCCGAGCTGGTCCTTTAAGCTTGAGTGGGAGGTATTTGATGGCGTGAAGATCATCATCGCGAGCCATGTGGATATGAAGGAGATAGTCTTCGATCCAAACCGCGGGGTCTGTTGTGCCATCATAGGATTCAATATTCACGGGTTTAAACCCTTCGGGGATTTGATGATCCATTACTTCATCTGTGAAGCATAGTGGGTGTGCGGCGCCTCTGTATTGGGCTATATCAAGACGTAGCTCAAACGAGCTTTGTCTACTGTGTTCGGCCCGGCCGGACTTGCTGTGTCCGGCGCGGCGATTGTCGTCGCGTATCATGGGGCGCCCACGCGATCCATAGATCGATCTTGATTGTCTTGCCTTATCCTCCAATATATCTCGCAAGTCCGGAGCGTTCCCCTGTGGCTTTGTGCTTTTCGAGCGATGCCGGGCTACGGTTTTAGTGGAGGGCCTAGGGGCCTCTCTGTCGCGGCCACGGGGTGGTCGGTCAGCCATATTATGCACTGGTGATGCAGGTTTATATGCCTCCTCCTCTAATCGGGGGAGCAGCTTGCGTTTGTTGTAGCTTTTGGAGGGGCGTTCGAGTTCATGCTCTTCGGCCGCAAGGACTTCAGTCCATCTGTCGGCTAGCAGATCTTGATCAGCTCTAAGCTGTTGCTGCTTTTTCTTGAGGATGCTTGCCGTGGCCATAAGCCTGCGTTTAAAACGCTCTTGTTCGACGGGATCCTCAGGCATGATGAATTCGTCGTCGTTGAGGCTTGCCTCGTCTCCAGAGGGAGGCATGTAATTATCATCCTGTACCTCTTCGTCTGCCGCTCTCTCATGAGGGCTGGCTTCTCCGTCCTCTTGTGCTCAATCTTGCTGGAGGGGGTTATCTTCGGCACTGTCTGGGGTGTTATTATCTCCGGTGCCGGAATCTCCATTCTTGCTGTGGCGGGATTTAGAGCGGTGCCGCTGACGCCGGCGCTTAGGCTATTTCTTGGAGGGGTCTTCCCCCGCTGTTCCCTCGCCATTCCCATCCTTTGGGATATCCACCATGTATATGTCGTATGACGAGGTGGCTTTCCAGTGCCCAGTAGGCGCCGATTCTTGGTCGTCTCTGGCATCGTCGTCCATACCGTCGATGTCTTCGGAGTCGAAGTCTAACATGTCGGTTAGATCGTCGACAGTGGCTACTAAGTGGGTGGTGGGTGGGCTTTGAATTTCTTTGTCGTCCGCATCCCAACCGTCCTGACCGCAGTCCGGCCAGGGCTCTCCTGATAACGAGAGATACTTTAGCGAATTCAGGATGTCACCGAAAGGTGAGTGTTGAAAGATGTCCGCAACAGTGAACTCCATGATCGGCGCCTAATCGGATTCGATTGGAGGGGGCGTGGGAGGTTCGGAGTCCGGCGCGGAGTCCGGCACCTCGGAGTCACGAGCTTCACAAGGGACAAGGTCAGTATTCGCTCCATCGCCATAGAGTAGCAGCCCCGAGGCGGTGTCTAGCCACCCATCCTCGATCCGCGATCGGCTCGAATTAAGGGTAGGAGCGGACTCATGTCGCGCCTCGTGGCACCGTCCGCAGCAGAGCTAAATCATGCCCATCGTGACGGTCGGGCGATTTCGGCTGTGGCTCGAATCCATCGAAGATCAAGTCTCCGCGGATGTCGGCCGTGAAGTTCAAACTTCCAAATCTGACCTGACGGCCAGGGGCGTAGCTTTCGATCTGCTCCAGATGGCCAAGCGAATTGGCCCGCAGTGCAAAGCTGCCGAATACGAAGATCTGTCCGGGGAGAAAAGTCTCACCCTGGACTGCGTCGTTGTTGTTGATGATCGAAGGAGCCATCGAGCCTATCGGTGACGGCACAGAGGAACTCTCAATTAAAGCACCAATGTCGGTGTCAAAACCGGCGGATCTCGGGTAGGGGGTCCCGTACTGTGCGTCTAGGCGGATGGTAACAGGAGACAAGGGACATGATGTTTTTACCCAGGTTCGGGCCCTCTCGATGGAGGTAAAACCCTACTCCTGCTTGATTGATATTGATGATATGGGTAGTACAAGAGTGGATCTACCACAAGATCAAGGAGGCTAAACCCTAGAAGCTAGCCTATAGTATGATTGTTGTTCTGTCCTATGGACTAAAACCCTCCGGTTTATATAGACATCGGAGAGGGATAGGGTTACACAGAGTCGGTTACAATGGTAGGAGATCTACATATCCGTATCGCCAAGCTTGCCTTCCACGCCAAGGAAAGTCCCATCCGGACACGGGACGAAGTCTTCAATCTTGTATCTTCATAGTCTTGGAGTCCGGCCGATGATGATAGTTCGGCTATCCGGACACCCCCTAGTCTAGGACTCCCTCACTCGCCCACTGATTTCATCCATATGATTGAGCTTTGTCATCTCTATTGGTGTTGTGCTACTATTTAGATACTGTCACGAAAAAGTGGTATTGTCCTTGGGAAGTGCTTCATCTGTGCTGTTTTAAATATTTCCTTTCCTTTTTTCGAGCAAACATGGATTATAGCATTTAGTAGTCCTCTTGTCTTTGCACAACAGGATCATCTTCCTCTGAAGAAGAATATGGAGTACGTGAAGTGACTAGTTCCGATTATGCCAGGATGAAGAAGCACTGTCTATCTTCTCATCGAAGGAGCAGTTGAAGGATGGTTACATTACTCCCCACAAGACCAAACTAACTTCAGCTCGGAAGGACCGACAAATCTCCATTTTTTGCTATGATCTTGCGAGTACAATGTTGTTCTAGGATTGTTTCGGTGAGTTCCATTTTTCTAAAAGTGTGCTCTACATGGACCATGTATGTGCCTGTTGAAACTGTCAATTCATAGTACAGTTTGCTTTATACTAATCACTTTTTTGTATTTGTGCAAACAGGGGTGCTCAACTTGATTTCAACGGGAACTACACAAAATGTTCATGAATACATCGAATCATTCATTTCCACCACAAGAAAGGAGGTGCCCATAAGTTCAAGGCGTTGCAACATATAAGGGCGAAATCATACAAGCTACGCGGGAATTTGGTTGATTTTGGTGGAACTGAACAAAAAGAACAGTTGGTTTATTTAGCACGAGGTGCCATGTCAATGTCCGAACTGATGGCAAACCCTGCCCATTCCACAATTGTAGGCATTTGATATTTTGGAATGGGACAATCTTGTCAAATTTTGCTCATTGATTTTAGCAAGATATGCGTTTGATATTTTCGAATGGGACGCCCTTTGCTGTCAGCAGCGGCGATCAATTTTTTATTTATTCTTTAGTTGTGAAGTAAATATTGCCTCTGACATGTGAGTCGCTGAGATGCATAATCATCAATTGTTTTGAATGTTCTCTATGAATTGCCAGGCCTGTGTGTTTGATTGCAATGTACAGAAACGCTAAAAAGCTGCTCAAACTCTTTGTACTCCTTCTGTTCCTTTTTACTTTGCACATTGTGAAAGTGCATACTTTTTTTTATAAGATTGGTCAAAGTAGAGATACTTTGACTGCAGATAAAACTTGTATCCAGACTAGAAAGGACCGGAGGGAGTACATGTGAAACTGCTGCAAACGTGGTGATCACCCTGGGAATAATGCTAGTACGTATTGTTTTGCATGTTCATCCAATGCCAGTGATACAGGAATTCGAACTAATCAAAATAAATTCATTCATACACGGTCGGATTTCATATAAACATGCCGGATTTCATTACATTTCATACATTCTTCAACTAAAAAGGGGTGTTTGTGGGTCCATGCATCTCCTAGATGCAGAGGCCGGGGTCATCCTCCTTTTGAAAAAAACTAAAAAGGTGCGCTGGAGGTATAATTAATTAACCGGGTTACCCACTGTGTCCCGCCGAGCGAATAGAAGCTAAGTGACTTAGCGCAGTGCAGTTGCTTAACTGACATGTGGCCTATTGGGCCCACGTGTCAGTCAGCCAACTGCACCAGCAGTTAAGTAGAAGCAGCGTTCTTCTCCAGCGCAGCTCTCCGACTCCACGTCGCTGCCAAGAAGCTAACCGGTCATCAATGGTTAACCTGCCTAGCTTGGCTTCAACCGGAGGGTAGCAGCGGTGGCCTTACTTGGACCCGAGCGGCGGCAACCTACCGTGTTCTACTCTTCCTCATTTTCTGTGTGGCGCGGCCTTGTTGGCAGCGGGGCGGGGCCTCGGCCAAGCCGGCGATGCCTCTGTCTCGTTGCCGACGGGCGGCGCCTCAACGAAGCGGTGGAAATCCTCCCCCACGTTGCCGGCACGTGGGGCCTCGGCTGAGCTGGCGATGTCCTCTGCCTCGTTGTTGGTGCGGCGGGGCCTCGGCGAAGCCGGCGGTGTCCTCTGCCTCGTTGTTCGCACCACGGGGCCTCGGCGGAGCCGGCGGTGTCCTCCGCCTCGTTGTTGGCGCCGCGGGGCATCGGCAGAGTAGGGCGTCGTCGACGCCAGCGGAGCGGGGACTCGTCAGAGATAGCATTGTCCTCCGCCTCGTCCTCGGTCTCGCCAAACAGCGCCTCGCCCGCTTCATCGCCCTCTTTGCTAGCCTCTTTATAGGCGGCGCAGCCTCCGCCACCCGCATGCGGTACCGCCAGCGCTCGAGGCGGCCCTTGCCGGCGGAGCAGTACGAGTCGAGGAGTGCCTCCTGCTCCACCCGCTCCGTGGCGATCTGCTCCTCCACCTGTAGGTGCTCCTGGAGGAGATGGTGGTTGTAGGCGGCGTCGGCCTGCACCTCCCAGAAATGCTCCTCACGCATCTGCCTCACCCTGTCCATATATTGGGCACGGGCCTCGCCGATGGTCATGGTGCAATGCACCGGCGAGGATGGCACGGAGGAGGGCGTTGGCGCTGGATCGTCGACTACCATGTTCTCCATTGGGACGTCGTCATCCTCCGGCTGCCTGCCGGCCAGCCGGTCGGCAGCAATGGATGCTATCTCCTTGTGGTCCGTCGTCCGCCCGTCCCGAAGAGCGCTCGAGCGCGAGGAAGCAATGGTGGGCAGTAGTGGTGTGGACAGGAGAAAGGGAACGGATGTGGATGACTGCGGTATGGCCGGCGCAGCAGTTTATATAGCAATGGTGGGCGGGCGGAGGGACGGACGTGTGGCGCCGGAGTAGCCGCCTCGGCAACCGTGTATCATGAATGTGTGCGGCAGATGGATGGACGGACGGCACTTGTGTCGTTTGAAGGCGGAGCAATCGGCTGCACCGGGAAGCGGGGCGGCCGGCGCTGACTGTTTCGGGCGGAAAGCGCGCGCGGGCGAGGAGATCACTTTACTTGGATAGGATGACAATGGGGACCCACCAGGTCCATAGCCTCACGTACGCAAGTGCCTCCTTATTATATATATATAACTATAATTTATTTTGCTTCCTCCTGGTTTCCTGACATCACGGTCCCACACCATTGTCAACCTATGTACTCCCTCCTTTCCGGTTTATAGGACTTATCTCAAAATTTTAGTTTTTCCATTTTATAAGGCTCAATCTGGTTGTTTTCCATCACATGTTCAGATTCCAAGGTGCATTAAATCATTGCATGCAAGTATTAAGAGAAAATTGACCAATGCATGTACTTTATGCATGCATGCATTGCAATTAATGCATTGATAAACATAATTTTTTTAGGATAACAAGAGCATTAATTAGGTGCTTTTGCAAAACTAGAAAAAGTATTCCACCACTCGCCATCTACCTTGATTGGTGAGATTTTTGAATTGAGCATTATAAACCGGAAAGGAGGGAGTAGTCAATAAACGAGAGAATTGCACAAGAAGCGGCCACAGCTCGGACCAAGCAGCTCGAGCAGTATTTGTGATTTTGAGGTGTGAGCACTGCAGAGTTTTTCGATGTTTACCCCAGATATTAATTTTTCTCCTCTGAACAACAACGAAAACATCACTGCGGGTATTAACTGGGCGGGCTGCGGCCCGTCTAGCCCAGGCCAGATATCCAGCCCAGATATTAATTTTTTTCAAGCTGAAAATGGCTAGCCCAGCTATACTTTTTTTAGGAATACCCAGGCAAGTTCAAGTTGTTATTCTCCTCCACTGGCTGCAAATCTTTCCTAGGAGGGATGCATTAGGCTTAACAAGAAAATGGGCTTTAAGAAATAATAAATGGGATGTAATTATAAAAACTGGGTAGTAACTATAAAAAAATGCACCAAACAGTGATTACTTTATAAAATATTATTCTTGGAATATTGAAAATTTTAATTTCATTAATTGTTGCGAGCGGAATGTTTTGTTGGATTTTTACGCAATATAAATTTATATTGAAATTGTATTTAATCTGACTAGAAATTTCGGGATAAAAATATTCGGATCCCATCAAAATGTGGGAAATTTTATTGAATTCTGTTTTGAACGGTTGGTTGAAATGGGTTGTACTTTTAACAAACTGTAAATGGGTTGTAGTAAATTCCATTAGAATTCAAAAATGGGCTACACATTCTTACAAATCTAAAATGGGCTATAAGTTCTCTCGCCACACTTCGGCCTTACTAAGTTGACGATCCCTAAAAAACAGAGTTGACGGGTATGCAAGGCTTTGTCAACTTATAGTCAACACACGGTTCTAGCAGAAGGGTCGTTGGATGTCCATCCAACGGATGCCGTCTTCTTCTTCAATCTCGGATATTCTAGCTTCACCCGCCCAAAAATGATTCATCCCTCGACATCCGGGCGCACTGCTTCGAAGCTGACTTTGGGCGTACTAAGTTGACGTACCAAGGGCTCTGTCAACTTAGTCAATATAAACGATTCTAGCTGCAGTGACCGTACGATGTCCATCCAACGGTCGTCATGCTTCTTCAACCTCTGGTCTTCTTGCTCCAGCCGCCCAAAGCAGCGCCGGTCGTGCCGCCTGCTCTTGCCTTTCGTGGCCGGTTGTGCTGCCGCGGAGGCCTCACCGCCCCTACTACTCCCACCGCTGGCCAGGCCATCCCTCCACTCACCCACACCCCCTATTATTCTGCGGTGACGGCAGCGCAGCCGAACCAGTGAACCCTTGTACTCCTCTCCGCGTGTGCATCCACTGCCGCGTCTTCCCCGGCTCCGCGTCGTCCCCTTCCTAGGCCTCACCGACGTCCACCGCCGTGGTGCTCTCGGCGCGGCGTGGTCAACGTGGTCAAGGAACGACTTCCATCGGACATGGACTATATGTGGAGAGGCTGACAGCTGGGTCCACGGCAGCCGCAAGGAAGTGCCTCCTTATTACGCGCAAAATAACTATTCCTCCACCTGACAGCCGGGACCCACCGGACGGGCCACCGTATTTCGCGAAAAAAATGATTCGCCCCCTGACTGCTGGGACCCACGAGCTACATCTTTGCACGCAAGGAAGTGCGTCCGGGAAAAAAATGATTCGCCCCCCTGACTACTGGGACCCACCAGCTACATCTTCGCACACAAGGAAGTGTGTCCGGAAAAAAACTATTCGCCCCTCGACTGCTGGGACCCACCAGCTACACCTTCGCACGCAAGGAAGTGCATCCGGAAAAAAAACCGATTCGCCCCCCTGACTGCTGGGACCCACCAGCTACACCTTCGCATGCAAGGAAGTGCGTCCGGGCAAAAAAATGATTCGCCCCCCTGACTGCTGGGACCCAGCAGCTACACCTTCGCACGCAAGGAAGTGCGTCCGGGCAAAAAAATGATTCGCCCCCCTGACTCCTGGGACCCACCAGCTACAACTTCGCAGGCGAGGAAGTGCCTGACAGTCGGGACCCACCTAGTCGAAGCATACGTAGCGTTGTCATCCTGGTCGCGAACGTGTACGTACATACTGGTCGATGTAGAGGCGCGCACGTGTCGTAGTAGAGGCACACACGTAGCATGTACACGTACGTACAGCGGCCAGGGTGCAAGAAAGAAAATATGGCCACGTACGTACATACGGGCAGGGTCTCGAATGCCTACTCGCGCATACGTACATGGCTGGGTCGGAATGGAGAAACAGCGTCGTCGTCATGTTCATGGGGAGGCAATGGAATGCATCGTGTTCATCGGGAGGCAACGGAACACGTGGGAGCCAACCGCCTTGGACGGAACAGGCGATGGAAACGAGGCCTGGCGTACCGCACAACAGAGGAAACGGACCTCCTACGTTCGGACGGGGTCCTGTTGATCAGGAGGGGTGTGGCGTACCGCAAAACGGAGGAAACAGACCTCCTACGGTCGAAACGGGGGTCCTGTTGATCGGGAGGGGTGTGGCGTACCGCAAAACGGAGGAAATGGACCTCCTACGGTCGAAACGGACCTCCTACGGTTGAAATGGGGGTCCTGTTGATCGGGAGGGGTGTGGCGTACCGCAAAACGGACGAAACGGACTTGTGTTGGAGCGCTACGGTCGAAACGGGGGTCCTGTTCATCAGGAGGGGTGTGGCATACCGCAAAACGGGACTCCACGGGATACTTTTCATCTCCACCGTCGACCTCCTCCAGCCTCCACGGGCTACCATCGACCTCCTCCAGCCTCCACGGGCTCCTGTTCATCCAGCCTCCACCGCGCGCTACTCCACCGCTCTTGCTCAACCACCCTCCACGGGCACCCCTCCATCGCTCATCGCTCATCTAGCCCTCCACACCACGGGTCCTGCTCAACCACCCTCCACGGCCACCCCTCCACCGCTCTCTGCTCATCCAGCCCTCCACACCACGGGTTCCTGCTCATCCAGAGGCAACGCCACCGCCAATGTTCATCCAAATACCCCCGCAATGCTCACTGCTCATCCCAGAGGCAGCATCGATCGGCTTGATTAGCAGCAGAGCGGCGAATCGCTACATCGGGTTCGATTAACACCCATTGATCGCCGCCGGGTTCGATGAACGCGTAGCCTACAAAGTGCAATCATGGGGTTCGATTAGAGCCCAACGCCTCGCCGGGTTCGATTAGAGATAACGCCGCACACACGCGCTGCATTCGCACGAGAAAGCGTGCATAGCTCTCCCACCGTAACCGCAACTCCCGAAATTCCCCGCAGCGCTTCTACCACGGTTTTTCCGTCATGGACGGCCCAAAGAATGTCATGCAGCTGCGTCTCCGGCCCGCCCAGGATGAAAAGCCCATTTTCTGTCATGATTTTTTGTCGTAGAAGTAGGAGCCCACCACATCTATGATGATACCGGGTTTTGTCACAATTATCGTCATAGAAGTGTCATATGTAGGAGACGAGGACGATGAACACAACTCCGTTGTCCAGGAAAGACCGTTGTCAATCCGCAGATGAGCCATCGATCGCTTGCGATCACATAGCGGGCTCTCAATGAAAGCATCAGTGTCGGTTTGAAATCCGGCAGACCTCGATTGGGGTAGGGGATCCCGAGCTGTGGATCTTAGACAGATGGTAACATGAACAAGGAGACGATGTTTACCCAGGTTCGGGCCCTCTTGATGGAGGTAAAACTCTACGTCCTGCTCTTGTTTATATTGATGGACATGTATCGAGTACAGAGTTGATCTACCTCGAAATCGTCAGATTTGTTCTAACTCTAGGGCTAGGTGAATGTGATTGTGTTGAAGTCCCGTATCAAATAGCCTGGACTCGACTTATATAATCTACCGGAGGCCTAGGATAACAAGAGTACTGCTCAGATACGTCTGTGGAGAGGAGTCCTTGTCTCACCAAGTCTTGTGGAATCTTCCTCGTATATGGCATGGGCTGCCTGAAGTGGCCCATTAGTGAACTGCCATGGGGATCATTAGCCCGATCCACCAAGTCGGGAGACGGCATGGTGAGTACCTCCTAGTCCAGGACACCATCAGATTGGCAGAGCTTCAAGACTATACATTTTTGGTTAAGTGATCCAATATCACATTGAGTCCATAGGAAGGTCAATACTATTAAAAGGGAATAAGGTTTTGATTATGACTCAATTTTGCAAGTGCTTGAAGATATTGCTCCAAAAACCCTAAACCACCTTCTCGATATAATATTTGTCCAAACCCTAAATAGCCAACTCGATCTAACCAAAATCATCCCATTCGGAATCACTGAGTTAATCCTATACACTACGAGAGCCAAACCCTAGAATTTCGGTTAACCGAACGGCTGGAGATGCTCTTAGGATGCACACAGCCAACTTAACACACACACATGCATGAAAACACACCAGCAACTAGCAAAGTCCTAAGACCAAAAGCTATGCGTAGGCGTGGATAAAAGAAAAAGAAAAAATAAAAGCCCCAAAGCGATCAAATCAGCGATTGACAAACTACAACTCAGACCATATCCGCATCAACCATTGACACCACATGGATTAAGAGGATCTTCAGCAGCAGCGCCTTCGGGAAGAAGCGGCGAAGTGCGATGGTTGCGGATCAACCACAAAGGTCGAGTCAAAGTTTTCACCACGAAGAATCAGCCGAACATATCAAACAATGCCTCCAACAAGGTAGCAGCGTGAACAACATCGCCATTGCCAGGTATAAACACTAGGGTCTGACCTAGGCTTTCGCCCCGGAGCTCGAGACCGGGTGCTCACAACACCACCATCAAAGTCGCATGTGTTGTCACCGCCGCTTTTCCGCAATCCCAGCAGCTACAATTGGACCGCCGCCACTCCACAAACATC
Source organism: Aegilops speltoides (assembly GCA_021437245.1). NCBI lineage: Eukaryota > Viridiplantae > Streptophyta > Magnoliopsida > Poales > Poaceae > Aegilops > Aegilops speltoides. The sequence continues at coordinate 485,360,225 of CM038145.1, forward strand.
CATCTGCGTCAAGTCTTCGTCCATAATTTGTAAATCAGCACTGAAGTCATCCGCCGGATCAAGAGAGAAAGCCTCCTGAAGTCTTTTCGATGACCCCCGCTGCCGTGAATCTGTAGGAAGTCATTGCGGGACAATCTCTGATCACCATCATCCGGTCAATCGATCTAGATCACCACCACCAACCGAGGATCGCATAACGCCGACAACCCACATCGGACCTTGCTCATCACGCAACCCACATGTCGAGTCCGTCGTGGCGGGCGATGTGCAAGAACTGCGAGGCACCACTCTAACACCACGACACCAGCGAGGCACACCGGTGGAGGCAGATGGATAGCCATATTCACCCAGCTGTCACCAAGGCATCGACGCATGGCGCGCCGGATCGCTGCCTAGGCGGCGTCGCGCAGATCACATGTGCCTCGTGCGGATGCGGAAGGATAAAGTCCATGTCATTGCGGCGGACGAGCCACGGAGATCCGCAACTCCATTGGGCGATGGGCACGACCCTCGCGCGCGGAGAACCTCCGGCCCACAGCGGGAGGAGCAATCTGCGGCGGCCCGAAATCGCGGATGGGGACAACGGCCGAGGATGCTGCTGTGAAGTCACTTGCGGATTGGCGCAGCCGTCGGAAAAGGCCCCTCATGCCGCCTGACGATAGGATCTTGGCAAGGGGTTAGGGAGGCGTGCAATGCCAGCCTAGATGGGAACAAGTCCGCCCGCCACCACCATCACGGATCTGGCGGCTTTCTTGGCCTACCCTCGGTGGCGGCGTCGAGAGCTGTCGGAGAAGGGCCTCCTGGCGGCGAGGCTGCTGATTCCCCCGTGCCGCCCAGGAAGGACGACGCGGGGGTTGCGGACACGGGGGTTTTCAGCTTGTTGACAAACTAATAAGTATCCCTCTTGCCCCTTTCTTTTTTACATTTAGCGTCAGCTGTAACTAAGCTCTCGAAATCAAAATATTTATATTGGTGGGAGAAACTCTAGAAAATACTACAAAATCTCTTACGGTAAAATCAGTTTATAGTATACTACAAAACGTTCATCTGATGGGGTGATGTTATTTTTCTCCTGGATAAAGACACCCAAAGGGTATCTTAGATCTAATCAATATCCAGGAAAACGAAGGTGAATACAATGGATACACAATAGGACGTAAAACAACCAATAAAAACACAACATCACATTAAAATCATAAAAGTCTTCTTCCTATTGTACGCCGCCCACCGGAGCTTGAAAATTGCATTGAACCAACAACAAAGAAAAGCAACATCTGCAAATGCCCTCGCCATACTGCAAAGTTTTATATGGTACGGCCCGTGTTCTGGTAGAACAGATCCTGTAAAAATTGTTTCAGGTTCAATGCAATTTGCAGGTGTTGCTTATCATTTCTACCAGAACACGGGCCATACCATATAAAAGTTTGCAGTATGGCGAGGGCATTTGCAGGTGTTGCTTTTCTTTGTTGTTGGTTCAATGCAATTTTCAAGCTCCGTATGGCTATATAATAGGAAGAAGACTTGTATGATTTTAATGTGATGTTGTGTTTTTATTGGTTGTTTTACGCCCTATTGTGTATCCATTGTATTCACCTTCGCTTTCCTGGATATTGATTAGATCTAAGATACCCTTTGGGTGTCTTTATCCAGAGAAAAAATAACATCAGTCCTACCGTATGAACGCTTTTGCAAGATACTATAAACTAATTTTACTGTAAGAGATTTTGCAGTATTTTCTAGAGTTTCTCCCACCAACTGTAATATGATAATATAAATATTTTGATTTCGAGAGCTTAGTTACAGCTGACGCTAAATGTAAAAAAGAAAGGGGCAAGAGGGATACTTATTAGTTTGTCAACAAGCTGAAAACAAGTTGAAAACCCCTCGTCAAGAACCCCCTGCCGCCCTTCCCGGGCGGCACGGGGAATCAGCAGCTCGCCGCCAGAGGCCCTCCTCCGACAGCCCCGTGACGCCGCCATCGAGGGTAGGCCAGCAAAGCCACGCCAGATCCAGGATGGTGGCGGCGGGCGGACTTGTTCCCATCTTGGCTGGCGCGCACGCCTCCCCAACCCCTTGCCAAGATCCTATCGTCAGGCGGCATGAGGGGCCCTTTCCGACGGCCGCGCCAATCCGCAAGTGACCTCACAGCAAAGATCTCGCCGTTGTCCCCATCCGCGATTTCTGGGGCCACCGAGATCGCTCCTCCCGCCGGCCGGAGGTTCTCCGCGGCGAGGGTCGTGCCCACCGCCTGCTGGAGTTGCGAATCTCCGTGGCTCGTCCGCCGCAATGACATGGACCTTATCCTTCCCGATCCGCATAAGGCACATGTGATCTGCGCACAGCCGTCTAGGCAGCGATCCGGGCGCGCCATGCCGATGCCTTGGTGACAGCCCGGTGAATATGGCCATCCATCCGCCTCCACCGTGTGCCTCGCCGGTGTCGTGGTGTTAGATTGGTGCCTCGCAGTTCTTTGCACATCGCCGCCACGACGGACTCGACATGTGGGGTTGCGTGATGAGCAAAGGTCCGGCGTGGGTTGTCGATGTTGTGATCCTCGGTTGGTGGTGGTGATCTAGATCAGATTGACCGGATGATGGTGATCAGAGATTGTCCTGCAGCGACTTCCTACAGATTCACGGCAGCGGGGGTCATCGAAAAGACTTCAGGAGGCTTTCTCTCTTGATCCAGCAGATGACTTCAGTGCTGAGTTACGAATTATGGACGAAGACTTGACGCAGATGGATGTTCATGGAGTGGCGGCGGTCCAATTGTAGCTGCTGGGATTGCGGAAAAGCGGCGGCGACAACACATGCGACTTTGATGGTGGTGTTGTGACCACCCAGTCTCGAGCTCCGGGGAGAAAGCCTAGGTCAGACCCCTAGTGTTTATACCTGGCAATGGCGATGTTGTCTACGTCGTTACCTTGTTGGAGGCATTGTTTGGATATGTTCGAGCTGATTCTTCAGAGTGAAAACTTTGACTCTGACCTTTGTGGTTGGATCCGGCAACGACTGCGCTTCAGTCGCTTTCTTCCTGAAGACGTTGCCATTGAAGATCCTCTTAATCCATGTGGTGTCAATGGTTGATGCGGATATGGTCTGAGTTGTAGTTTGTCAATCGCTGATTTGATCGCTTTGGGGCTTTTATTTTTTCTTTTTCTTTTATCCACGCCTACGCATAGCTTTTGGTCTTAGGACTTTGCTAGTTGCTGGTGTGTTTTCGCGCATGTGTGTGTGTTAATCCTATACACTTTTGCTTCCAGATCTGAAATAGGAGGTATACCCAACTGTTTTGGGTGTCCTATGAAGATGCATTTATCCGCTTTGGGTTCGAGCTTATCAGGCAAAACTTTTCACATAAGCGTCGCAGCCCCAAACTTTTAAGAAACGACAACTTAGGTTTCTCTAAACCATAGTTCATACGGTGTCATCTCAGCGGAATTACGTAGTGCCCTATTAAAGTGAATGTGGTTGTCTCTAATGCCTAAACCATAAACAATAGTGGTAATTCGATAAGAGACATCATGGTATGCACCATATCCAATAGGGTGCAGTTATGATGTTCGGACACACCATCACACTATGGTGTTCCAGGCGGTATTAGTTGTGAAACAATTTCCACAATGTCTTAATTGTGTGCCAAACTTGTAACTCAAATATTTATCTCTATGATCATATCATAGACATTACATCCTCTTGTCACGATGATCTTCAACTTCACTCTGAAATTACTTGAACCTTTCAATAATTCAGACTTTTGTTTCATCAAGTAAATATACTTAACATCTACTCAAATCATCTGTGAAGTAAGAACATAATGATATTCACCGTGTGCCTCAGCACTCATTGGATTGCACACATCAAATGTATTAATTCCAACAAATTGCTCTCTTGTTCCATCTCACTGAAGACGAGGCCTTCAGTCATCTTGCCCATGTGGTATGATTTGCATGTCTCAAGTGATTCAAAATCAAGTGAGTCCAAACGATCCATCTGTATGGAGTTTCTTCATGCATATATACCAATAGACATGGTTCGCATGTCTCAATCTTTTCAAAAACGAGTGAGTCCAAAGATCCATCAAACATGGAGCTTCTTCATGCATTTTATACCAATATGACTCAAGTGGCAGTGCCTCAAGTATGTGGTACTATCATTACTATCTTATATCTTTTGGCATGAACATGTGTATCACTACGATCGAGATTCAGTAAACCATTCATTTTAGGTGCAAGACCATTGAAGGTATTATTCAAATAAACAGAGTAACCATTATTCTCCTTAAATGAATAACCATATTGCGATAAACATAATCCAATCATGTCTATGCTCAATGCAAACACCAAATAACAATTATTTAGGTTTAACACCAATCTCGATGGTAGAGGGAGCATGCGATGCTTGATCACATCAACCTTGGAAACACTTCCAACACATATCGTCATCTCACCTTTAGCTAGTCTCCATTTGTTCCGTAGCTTTTATTTCGAGTTACTAACACTTAGCAATCGAACCGATATATAATATCCTGGTGCTACTAGGAGTACAAGTAAAGTACACATTTAATATAACGTATATCCAATATACTTCTGTCAACCTTGCCAACCTTCTCATCTCCCAAGTATCTAGGGTAGTTCTGCTTCAGTGACCGTTCCCTTCATTACAGAAGCACTTAGTCTCGGGTTTGGGTTCAACCTTGGGTTTCTTCACTAGAGTAGCAACTGATTTGCCGTTTCATGAAGTATCCCTTCTTGCCCTTGCCCTTCTTGAAACTAATGGTTTTACTAACCATCAACAATTGATGCTCCTACTTGACTTCTACTTTCGTGGTGTCAAACATCGCGAATAGCTCAAGGATCATCATATCTATCCCTGATATGTTATAGTTCATCACGAAGCTCTAGTAGCTTGGTGGCAGTGACTTTGGAGAACCATCACTATCTCATCTGGAAGATAACTCCCACTTGATTCAAGCGATTGTAGTACTCAGACAATCTGAGCACATGCTCAATGGTTGAGCTTTTCTCCCTTAGTTTGCAGGCTTAAGAAACTTGTCGGAGGTCTCACACCTCTTGAAGTGGGCACGAGCCTGAAATCCTAATTTCAGCTCTTGGAACATTTCATATGTCCTGCGACGTTTCAAAAATGTCTTTGGTGCCTCAATTCTAAACTGTTTAACATTATGCATTGAACTATCACGTAGTCATCAAAACGTGTATGTCAGATGTTCGCAACATCCACAAACGACGCTCGAGGTTCAGCACACCGAGCGATGCATTAAGGACATAAGCCTTCTGTGCAGCAATGAGGACAATCTCAGTATACGGACCCAGTCCACATAATTGCTACTGTCAACTTTCAACTAAATTTTCTCTAGGAACATATCTTAAAACAGTAGAACTAAAGCATAGGCTACGGCATAATTTGCAAAGACCTTTTGACTATGTTCATGATAATTAAGTTCATCTGATTATTTAATGAACTCCCACTTACATAGACATCCCTCTAGTCATCTAAGTGATACATGATCCGAGTCAACTAGGCCGTGTCTGATCATCACGTGAGACGGACTAGTCATCATCGGTGAACATCTTCATGTTGATCGCATCTGCTATACGACTCATGTTTAACCTTTCGGTCTCTTGTGTTCCGAGACCATGTCTGTACATGCTAGGCTTGTCAAGTCAACCTAAGTGTTTTGCATGTGTAAATCTGGCTTACACCCGTTGTATGCGAACGTTAGAATATATCACACCCGATCATCACGTGGTGCTTCGAAACAACGAACCTTCGCAACGGTGCACAGTTAGGGGGAACACTTTCTTGAAATTTTATGAGGGATCATCTTATTTATGCTACTGTCGTTCTAAGCAAATAAGATGCAAAAACATGATAAACATCTCATGCAATCAAATAGTGACATGATATGGCCAATATCATTTTGCTCCTTTTGATCTCCATCTTCGGGGCGCCATGATCATAATCGTCACCGGCATGACACCATGATCTCCATCATCATGATCTCCATCATCGTGTCTTCATGAAGTTGTCTCGCCAACTATTACTTCTACTACTATGGCTAACGGTTTAGCAATAAAGTAAAGTAATTACATGGTGTTATTCAATGACACGCAGGTCATACAATAAATTAAGACAACTCCTATGGCTCCTGCCGATTGTCATACTCATCGGCATGCAAGTCGTGACTCCTATTACAAGAACATGATCAATCTCATACATCACATATATTTCATTCATCACATCCTTTTGGCCATATCAGATCACACGGCATATGCTGCAAAAACAAGTTAGACGTCCTCTAATTGTTTTTGCAAGTTTTTTACGTGGCTGCTATAGGTTTCTAGCAAGAACGTTTCTTACCTACGCCAAAACCACAACGTGATATGCCAATTGCTATTTACCCTTCATAAGGACCCTTTTCATCGAATCCAATCCGTCTAAAGTGGGAGAGACAGACACCCGCTAGCCACCTTATGCAACTAGTGCATGTCAGTCGGTGGAACCTGTCTCACGTTAGCGTACGTGTAAGGTCGGTCCGGGCTGCTTCATCCCATGATGCCGCCGAATCAAGATAAGACTAGTAGTGGCAAGTAAATTTACAAAATCGACGCCCACAACAACTTGTGTTCTACTCGTGCATAGAATCTACGCAATAAGCCTAGCTCATGATGCCAATGTTGGGTAACGTAGCAGAAATTCAAAATTTTCTACGCATCACCAAGATCAATCTATGGAGATTCTAGCAACAAGAGAGGGAGAGGATGAGCATCTTCATACCCTTGAAGATCGCTAAGCGGAAGCGTTACAAAAACGCGGTTGATGGAGTCGTACTCGCGGCGATTCAAATCACGGAAGATCCGATCTAGCGCAAAATGGATGGCGCCTCCGCGTTCAACACACGTACAGCCCGGGGATGTCTCCTCCTTGATCCAGCAAGGGGAGAGGAGAAGTTGAGGGAGAACTCCGACAGCACGACGGCGTAGTGGTGGTGGAGCTCGTGGTTCTCTAGCAGGGCTTCGCCAAGCACTACGGAGGAGGAGGTGTTCAATGAGGGAGAGGGCTGCGCCAGGGAAGAGGTGCGGCTGCCCTCCCACCCCTCCACTATATATAGGGGCAAGGGGAGAGGGGGAGGCGCCCTAGGGTTTCCCCTAGGAGCGGCGGCCAAGCAGATTGGATCTCCCTAGGGAAAATCCTAGGGAGACTTTCCCCCCAAGCCAAGAAGGTGGAGGCTTGGCTCCCAAGCCAGGTGGAGGCGCCCCACCTCCCCAAATAACATGGGAAAGGGTGTGGGGGGCGCACCACCCCTTAGTGGGCTGGTTTTCCCCGTCCCCTTTGGCCCATGAGGCCCTCCAACACTTGTCGGGGCTCCCGAAACACCTTTCGGTCATGCTGGCCATAGCCTGGTACCCCCAGAACACTGCCGGACTCCAATACCCTTCATCCAATATATCGATCTTCACTGCTGGACCATTCCGGAACTCCTCGTGATGTCTGGGATCACATCCGGGACTCCGAATTACCTTCGGTAACCACATACTATTTCCCATAACAACTCTAGCGTCACCGAACCTTAAGTGTGTAGACCCTACGGGTTCGGGAATCATGCAGACATGACCGAGACATCTCTCCGGCCAATAACCAACAGCGGGATCTGGATACCCATGTTGGCTCCCACATGTTCCACGATGATCTCATCGGATGAACCACGATGTCGGGGATTCAAGCAATCCCGTATGCAATTCCCTTTGTCAATCGGTACATTACTTGCCCGAGATTCGATCGTCGGTATCCCAATACCTCGTTCAATCTCGTTACCGGCAAGTCACTTTACTCATTCCATAATGCATGATCCCGTGACTAACTACTTAGTCACATTGAGCTCATTATGATGATGCATTACCGAGTGGGCCCAGAGATACCTCTCTGTCATATGGAGTGACAAATCCGAGCCTCGATTCGTGCCAACCCAACAGACACTTTCGAAGATAACTAGAGTGCACCTTTATAGCCACCCAATTATGTTGTGACGTTTGGTACACCCAAAGCATTCCTATGGTATCCGGGATTTGCACAATCTCATGGTCTAAGGAAATGATACTTGACATTAGAAAAGCTTTAGCAAACGAACTACACGATCTTGTGCTATGCTTAGGATTGGGTCTTGTCCATCACATCATTCTCCTAATGATGTGATCCCGTTATCAATGACATCCAATGTCCATGGTCAGGAAACCATAACCATCTATTGACCAACGAGCTAGTCAACTAGAGGCTCACTAGGGACATGTTGTGGTCTATGTATTCACACATGTATTACGGTTTCCAGTTAATACAATTATAGCATGAACAATACACAATTATCGTGAACAAGAAAATATAATAATAACCATTTTATTATTGCCTCTAGGGCATATTTCCAACAATTGAGAGTTGAGGGGGGCTATCTTTTGAAGCACAAGAGCAAGGAGTTCATCATCAGCAACAACAACATCTATTACCTTTTGGAGAGTGGTGTCTCCTAGATTGGTTAGGTGTCACTTGGGAGCCTCCAAGATCTTGTGGAGTTGAACAAAGGAGTTTGTAAGGGCAAGGAGATCGCCTACTTCATGAAGATCTACCCCGAGTGAGGCTAGTCCTTTGTGGACATAAGCCATGGTGTAATACACAAGGTTGCTTCTTCATTGACCCTTCGTGGGTGGAGTCCTCCATGGACTCGCGCAGCCGTTACCCTCTATGGGTTGAAGTCTCCATCAATGTGGACGTACGATAGCACCACCTATCGGAACCATGCCAAAAATCATCGTGTCTTCTTTGCATTTGATTTCTCTGATCCCTCCTTTACGTTCATATGCAAAGTATTTACTTTTAGCTGCTCAACTCTTCGACTTGCATGTGTAGGGTGTTGCTTGAGTTGGTATTGCTAAAACTTTCCTACAACTAAAATTGGGAAAATGATTAGTTTTATTTGGTCAAGTAGCCTAATCACCCCCCCCCCATCTAGACATACTTTTGATTCTAGACCCCCTTTGTCGAATCAATAAATTTGGGTGAAATGCTATCCTCGAAGACTGTTGCGATCCCCTATACTTGCGGATCATCATAGTGTTATGGTTACTTTGTCGGGATCAATGGCAGGCTAAGCAATCCAAATGTTCATTTGGCCAATAACAGATTGCATACTTGGGACATGTCATTGATGCACAGGGTGTTTCAGTTGACCCCAGCAAGACCAGAACCATTCAGCAATGGCCAATTCCCAATAATACTAAAGAGGTCAGAAGCTTTTTGGGACTTGCAGGTTATTATAGGAAGTTTTTAGGGCACTTTGGAATCATAGCAAGACCATTGTTCAACTTGTTAAAAAAACATCCACCTTTTGTGTGGATAGATAAAACACAAACTGCATTCACATTACTGAAGCAACAACTTATCTCTGCACCCATTCTGCAATTACTGGACCCTACTAAACCTTTCACCATAGACACGGGTGCATGTGACTATGGTGTGGGAGCAGTATTGCACCAATGTGGCCACTGGCCACCCCATCACGTATAGCAAACCTCTGGGTCCTAAGAATTGAGGTCTATCTACCTATGAGAGAGAATGCATGGCAATATTGATGGCAGTTGAACAGTGGCGCCTCTACTTACAAACTGAAGAATTCATCATTAGAATGGACCAACGCAGCCCCGTTCACTTGGATGATCAGCAACTCTCTATTCCTCGGCAATAAAAGGCCTTCACCAAGCTCCTAGGTCTGAGGTACAAGATCATTTACAGGCAGTGATACACTAACAATGTTGCCGATGCACTTTCCCGACGTGCTCTTTCAGAGGAGCATCTCTCAGCAATTTCAGTCTGTCAACCAGCTTGGCTACATTATGTTGTTGACAGTTACGCATCCAATCCTCGGGTGACTAAGATAATTCAGAAGCTACAAACACAACCCGATACTAAGTAACACTTTACTCTGAATAATGGTTACTCTACTTCAGAAGCCACATCTGGCTGGGAGGAGCTCCTACACTACAGCACAAAATACTCGAAGTGTTTCACGGCAGCTAGGTGGGGGCCATTCTAGATTCCCTCACATATCACCGATTGCGCAAACTCTCTTTGCATGGCCAAAAATGAAGAGACAAGTACTTCAGTACGTCTAGGTTTGCCTGATGTGCCAACAAGCTAAACTAGAGCGAGTGAAATATCCCAGCCTCCTTGAACCATTGCCTTTGCCGGACGGCGCCTGGAAGGTAGTCATTATGGATTTCTTTGATGAGCTACCACAGTATGGGAAGTTCAAGTGCATATTGGTCGTTGTGGACAAATTTACCAGATACGCTCATTTCCTTCCACTCAGTCACTCATAATAAAAGTGGATTTTTCCTATGTTGACAATGTTCATAAGTTGCACGGTCTACCTACATCCATCATATCAGACAGGGATCCGGTGTACACAAGCAAGGTTTGGACAAAACTATTCAACACAATTGGCACTGAGCTCAACATGAGCACACCATCCTCATATGAACAGTCAAACGGAAAAGGTGAATCAATGCCTCGAAATCAATCTTCGGTGTTTTATCCAGGCATGTCCAAAGAAATGGAGCCACTATTTGGATCTCAAGGGATTTTGGTATAATTTCAGCTTCCACTCTACATTACAAACATCTCCATTTGTAGCTTTGTATGGGCATGAACCAAGACACTAGGGGATCGAATCAGCTTCTACCTGCACAATCCCTTTCTGTGCAGGAATGGCTAGAGGATAGATAATTCATGCAACAAGTACTCACCCAACATTTGCATCGTTCTATGTCTAGGATCCAATTTTAACTTATTTTTTGTTTTCAGGGTGCTTTGTGCTATTTTTCAGGGACACTATTATAAATTCAGCGGATGACTGGTGGGCTCCACATCTAACCTGAAACAATTTTTACAGGATCTGTTCTACCAAAACACGGGCCATACCATATAAAAGTTTGCAGTATGGCGAGGGCATTTGCAAGTGTTGCGTTTCTTTGTTGTTGGTTCAATGCAATTTTCAAGCTCCGGTGGGCGGCGTACAATAGGAAGAAGACTTGTATGATTTTAATGTGATGTTGTGTTTTTATTGGTTGTTTTACGTCCTATTGTGTATCCATTGTATTCACCTTCGTTTTCCTGGATATTGATTAGATCTAAGATACCCTTTGGGTGTCTTTATCCAGGAGAAAAAATAACATTAGTCCTACCGTATGAACGTTTTGCAGTATACTATAAACTGATTTTACTGTAAGAGATTTTGCAGTATTTTCTAGAGTTTCTCCCACCAACTGTAATATGATAATATAAATATTTTGATTTTGAGAGCTTAGTTACAGCTGACGCTAAATGTAAAAAAGAAAGGGGCAAGAGGGATACTTATTAGTTTGTCAACAAGCTGAAAACAAGCTGAAAACCCCCGCGTCCGCAACCCCCGCGTCGTCCTTCCTGGGCGGCACGGGGGAATCAGCAGCCTTGCCGCCAGGAGGCCCTCCTCCGACACCTCCTGCATCGCCGCCACCGGAGGGTAGGCCAGCAAAGCCGCGTCAGGATCCAGGATGGTGGCGGCGGGATGGACTTGTTCCCATCTTGGCTGGCGTTGCACGCCTCTCCCCAACCCCTTGCCAAGATCCTATCGTCGTGCGGCATGAGGGGCCCTTTCTGACGGCTGCGCTCAATCCGGCAAGTGACTTCACAGCAGCATCCTCGGCCGTTGTCCCCATCCGCGGTTTCTGGGGCCGCCGCAGATCGCTCCTCCCGTCAGCGGCTGGAGGTTCTCCGGCGTGCGAGGGTCGTGCCCACTGCCCAGTGGAGTTGCGGATCTCCGTGGCTCTGGTCCGGCCGCAGCTGACATGGACTTTATCCTTCCAGATCCAGACGAGCCACATGTGATCTGCGCACAGCGTCTAGGCAGCGATCTGGGCGCGCCATGTTGATGCCTTGGTGACAGCCTGGGTGAATATGGCCATCCATCTGTCTCCAGCTGGTGTGCCTCGCTGGTGTCGTGGTGTTAGAGTGGTGCCTCGCAGTTCTTTGCACACTGCTCTGGCCACGACGGACTCTGGACATGTGGGGTCGCGGTGATGAGCAGTGTCCGATGTGGGTTGTCGATGTTGCGATCCTCGGTTGGTGGTGGTGATCTAGATCAGATTGACCGGATGATGGTGACTGTAGATTGTCCTGCAGCGACTTCCTATAGATTCACGGCAGCGGGGGTCATTGAAAAGACTTCAGGAGGCTTTCTCTCTTGATCCGGCGGGTGACTTCGGTGAGTTAAAAATTATGGATGAAGACTTGACGCAGATGGATGTTCGCGGAGTGGCGGCGGTCCAATTGTAGCTGCTGGGATTGCGGAAAAGCGGCGGCGACAACACAAGCGACTTTGATGGTGGTGTTGTGAGCACCCGGTCTCAAGCTCTGGGGCGAAAGCCTAGGTCAGACCCTAGTGTTTATACCTGGCAATGGCGATGTTGTCTACGTCGTTACCTTGTTGGAGGCATTGTTTGGATATGTTCGGGCTGATTCTTCAGGGTGAAAAACTTTGACTCTGACCTTTGTGGTTAGATCCGACAACGACTGCGCTTCAGTCGCTTCCTTCCTGAAGGCGTTGCCGTTGAAGATCCTCTTAATCCATGTGGTGTCAATGGTTGATGCGGATATGGTCTGAGTTGTAGTTTGTCAATCGCTGATTTGATCGCTTTGGGGCTTTTATTTTTTTATTTTTCTTTTATCCACGCCTACGCATAGCTTTTGGTCTTAGGACTTTGCTAGTTGCTGGTGTGTTTTCACGCATGTGTGTGTGTTAAGTTGGTTGTGTGCATCCTAAGAGCATCTCCAGCCGAAAAAGAGCGTCCTGGGGGTGCACCGGCAATAAAATCGGCGCTGGGGGCGGTTCGGCACCCAGCCGTCGCCCCCAGGGGCCGAATTCAGCCCAGCTTTCAGCCCAAATATGTCCAAAACGGCCCGATAACTGCGTGAATCAGCCCATATTCGGCGCGGTTCGGCGGGTTTCAGCTTGAATTTTCGCAAAGAAATAGGAATCAATTAGCTCCTCACATAGTTCGGCGTGTTTTCGGCTTGTTTCATCACATAAATCAAATAGTTCACTACAAATTATATCGTTTAACAAATAAAAACTCAAATTTCATCTTCATTCCCGGCCTCGCCCTTGAGCCTCCATAGGTGCTCCACAGATCGTGTTGTAGTTCTTGATGTACTTGTGGGTCTCGGATCTCTTGACGCATATTGAGGTAGTCAGTCCAGTTTGCCGGTAGTTGATGATCAACTTGGGCAAGAGGACCTCGCCAGGTACGGTTCGATGTCAAGATCGGCTCTTCCTGCTCCGCTCTCAATGATCATGTTGTGCAAGATGACACAAGAAGTCATGGTCTCCACACTTGATCTTTCGACAGTGTCCGAAAGCAGGAACCGCATAACAAACAAATCGAGATTGAGCACACCAAATGCCCGCCGACATCCTTCCCGCAAGCCTCCCGAATCTTCGCAAACCAGCGTTCTTGCCTCCGGCACGAGGGTTTGAGATGGTCTTCACAAATGTCGACCATCTCGGATAGATGCCATCAGCTAGATAGTACCCCTTGTTGTATTGCCGCCCATTGACCTCGAAGTTCACCGGAGGAGAATGACCTTCAACAAGCTTGGCAAAGACTGGGGAGCACTGCAGGACGTTGATGTCATTGTGAGTTCCTGGCATCCCAAAGAAAGAGTGCCAAATCCAGAGGTCCTGTGTGGCCACTGCCTCAAGCAACTCGAGCTTATAACCTGCTCGTTACGCAACCAGGCCTCAGCCCACTTACTCACCCGGCTTAACTCATTACACAAAGCCCAACGCCTATTGAAACGTCCCGCCAACTACGCTTCCGCCTTGGCACCGTGAATACACCTTCCTAGTTGTTTCACTGCCAGTGTCAGTAGCTGTATACTGACATTCGGTTTCCAGGATCTTCAACAACATTGGCCAGGCAACAAAATACGTGGAAGAAACATGAATGCAAGTAGCAGCCATGCCATGTCATGGCAGGCCAACTTGGAATATGGTGGCAGGAACAGTAAGCTTGTCCGGCATTTTGCCTTGTTGGTTTTGCAAGTGAATGCGGTTGCCCTGGGCTGGGTCGCATCTGACATGACCACGAAACTAGTACGCCAACAAACGGCTCCTTTACGCATATCAGACCCACTATGTGTGTGAGGCTGTGAGCCTCTACTGAGGAACTAAACTTCAGAATCGGGGTAATATCTTAGCTTCCAACGTGACACTAACAGCAGTCTGCAGAGTGCGACTTCAGAATCACACCAACCACAGAAACAGCACCAAATCACAGCATTGCTTTAGAATCCGAGCCAAAATCCCGGGTTTAGAACTAGAGAATATTTTGCAAAATTTTGAGCACTCGTTCGGTTTAGCTGAAACTGAATCAGTCAAACATATGAGGAAGCAAGAAGATATTACTAATGAATCAGCCTATTCTCGGGCAGGCAGGCAGCCACAGTAGGATGCAGGTTAAAGCTCTCTTTCATGACTATCATTGCTGTACAAGTCTGAAACGTACATCACTAGTATATACAGTATGATATTGTTTTCGGCACCTCAGTATTCTGCATAAAAATATCACATGCACGTTAAAACACCTGTTTAAGATAAACCTAGATATCAGGTGTTACTATATCTCCAAACACGAGAGACATAGTGTCAGATGAACCCACAAACTTATCGCTAGCAATAATAACGAATCGGTATATAAGGAGGGAAGCTTGAAGTCACTGGATAATACTACCAAGTACAGCATTTAAACCAAGTAAAATAGAGTTAACTGAATAAAGCCATGGCGATTGGATTGACCTGAACTACCAAGTACTCTGTAATTATAGAATTAGCTACGGATAAGACTTGATCGACATGCGGTGAAACAGAGTTAACTGTAGCCGTTGTCGGACACTGAAGAGTGGAGTTATCATTCTTCAAGAGGCATTGATCTTTCATAACTGGAGCGGATCCAGCCGTCCATCTCCCTGGCAGTGTACCGGTTCGCGTCTTGATGCTCGTAGCTGTCAAATTCTTCACAGAAGGTATCGATTTCTTCAGGTATGTTCAGGGAGGAAGTTCAGAGAACTAGTGTCCCAATGCATAGTCTGAATATATTTTTATCACTCATTCACTTTAACTTATACTCCCTCCGTCCCAAAATAACTGTCTCAAGCTTAGTACAAATTTGTACTAGAGCTAGTACAAAGTTAAGACACTTATTTTGAGACGGAGGGAGTACTAAACAAATCACTCATTCATTTGGTTAAATTGAAAGTGGACCAGTCGAACACTTGAGGAAAAACTGAAGAGTCAGAAAAGAACCAAAGACTAACGGATATATATAGTAATGCCAGACAAAGAAACAAAAACAAGTATACAGTTTCATTGATCTGCTACTCAGGTACGCATCTAAACAAGCACAAGTATAGAGGTGTTGATGTTTCATAGCTGTCGAATTCTTCAGAGAAGATGCCGATTTCTAGACAGTAAGTTCAGAGAACCAAGGGTCCTGACAACTGAAACTTTAGCACTCATTTGGTTTAACTGAAACTAAACCAGTCAAACATACGAGGCAAAGCCAAAGCATCCACAGCCTTATTCTCCACGCCGAATCGCATACCGACGACAAGCATATGCAGCACTGAATCTGATATATATATTGGCCGCAGCACATTACATTTACAACGATCATCACTCGTAAGCTTAAACCAGAACAGTAGCAAGTAAACTCTGATTACTCATTTGGTTGAATTGAAAGTCAAACACTTGAGGCAAAACTAAAGCGTCAGGAAACCAAAGCATCCAGAGCCTATTCTCCACGGCAAATCATTTAGCGACGACAAAGGACCAAACCAATCTGTTATATGTAGTATTGGCCAGAACATAAGCTTAAACTGGAATAGTAGGAAGAACTAAACTCTGAGTACTCATTTGCTTAAACTGAAAGTGAATCAATCATACACAAAGAGCCAAAAATCAGTTAAACACAAGGCAAAACTAAAGTGTCAGAAAAGAGCCAAACATTAACGAATCAGACTGCACACTGAATGAGCGTCAGAAAAGACCCAAAGATCCACTGAGTGAGAGCACTTGACAAGGATATAGTTTCATCATCTACTCAAGCATCGTCATGGAATCATTCTGTTGTGTTGTGTGAAAACAGAGCAAAGCAGAACAGGCTCAGGAATTAAGCTGTCTGCTCCCAGAGTTCAGAAGACATTCTCCACTCAGCGGTGAGGTGAGCTAGCTAGCTCTGCCCTGCCGGTGGCGGTGGTGGGCCGGGGTTGTGGCAAAACATGCACGCCTTATCGCCGGAGAGGCGGCAAGCCTCGCACCTCGAATAGGCGGCACGCTGAGAACCCGCCGGAGGAGAGGGCTCGGTCGCCGCCAGCAGCTCCACCACCGGATCCCGGGACTGCTGCTGACCCTGAGGCGCGCCGGCGTTGCTGGGAGTGGGAACTGGACTCGAAGACACATTGCCGGCCAGCGTGTGCTGAGGAGGCGGCGCGTTGCCGGTCCCGGTCTGCGCGTAGTTGTAGCTGGGGACTGGACTCGGAAGCTTGGAGCCGATCTGCGCGTGCTGAGGAGGCGGCGCGTTGCCGGTCTGCGCGTAGTTGTAGCTGGGGACTGGACTCGGAAGCTTGGAGCCGATCTGCGCGTGCTGAGGAGGCGGCGCGTTGCCGATCTGCGCGTAGTTGTAGCTGGGGACTGGACTCGGAAGCTTGGAGGCGATCCGCGCGTGCTGAGGAGGCGCGTTGGCCATGAATGTATCCCTGAAGCAAGCGTCGCAAAAGGGCATCTTGAGAGCAACCCGCGTGGCGCGCGCTCCGCAAGAAGAGCATCCTGGTGCCCTTGCCTGTGAAGAAGAAGGCTGGCCGCGGAGGAGCTCGAGCTGGCGCTGCTGATCAATGGCAGCACCGTGACCCTGAGCCTGGGGTGCACGTGCACCGGCGTTGCTGAACAAGGGCCCTTTGCCGGTGAAGATATTGCTGTAGCATCCTGGTGAAGAAGACTGCCGCTGAGGCGCTGGGATCCGGACGAGCGAGAAAGGGTTGTTCAGACTATTGGCCACCTGCAGCCTCATCGCATCAGCCTGGACCCGGAGCTGCTGCTCCCTTGCCCGTGAAGAAGGCTGCCGCTCCGGTGGCGGTGCCAAGGTGTGGAGGGGTGGAGGCCCGATCTGCGCTTGCTGCGGAGGCCCATTGGGGGCTGCAACAGAATTGCACAACAGAAGCCAAGAGATCGAACTCCGGCGTCAGGGAAGAACCAAGAACTGCACGGAACAGAGAGAAAGAATTTTTCTTTTCTTGGGAGGGAACGCACCTGGATTGCGCACTGCTCCCCGAGGCGCACCGGCGTAGCCGATCTGCGCGTGCTGCTGAGGCGCGTTGCCCTGTAGCAAGCCCTGAAAAACCCGCCTGTAGCAAGCCTCGCACACGGGCAGGTTGAGAACAACCCGCGTGGTGGGCGCTCCGCCGCAACAAGTGCATCCTGCTGCTCTTGCCCGTGAAGAAGAAGGCTGGTCGCGGAGGCGCTGCTGATCAATGACAGTACTGCCCTGACCCTGAGGCGCACCGGCGTTGCCGATCTGCAGACGCCCGTTGTCTGCTGCAACAGAATTACGCAACAGAAGCCAAGGAATCGAACTCCGGCGTCAGTGAAGAACCAAGAATCGCACGGACAAGAATGAAAGGATTTTGCGCTCTTCTTGGGAGGGAACGCACCTGGATTGCCCACCCCGTGCACTGACCCGCCCCCGCGACCGGGAGCTGCAAGAAACCAAGAAATCGAACTCCGATGTTACAATCCAAGAAGCGGGCAGAAACGCAAGAACGAAGGACGCCGGTTTCTTGGGCACCTACCTCCACCGAACTGGGAAGAGGCGACGGGTGGGGGGCGTAGAGCGGGCGTAGTCGCCGCCGTCACCCGTGGAAGCTCCGGCAAAGTCCCGTTGCCGCCTGCAGTCGGCGTCCGCCCTGAAGTCGCAGTGTCTTCTACCTCACGCTCACGCCGCTGGCGCTGCCTTCGCTCTTCATTGTTGGCGACGGCCTTCCGCTTGTCCTCCATCTCGCCTCGGTCGAACAGCTTCTCAAGAACCGCGCTGGTGCGCCCGACCCAGATGAAGAGGAGAGGGAGAGGGCGGAAGGAAGGAAGCTACGTATGAGAAAGGATGGGAGAGGAGGAAGGCGAGGCGAGGCGAGGGAGGCTAGCTATATAGACGACGACGGCAAACGATCGATTTCAAGAAGCGGTTGGTCGTCGGTTGGTTTTGGAGGGAACGACACCGGAGGAAGGAAGAGCCGGAAAACCCTATTTGCCGCTCTTTGCGGCAAACAGTCGGGCTAACGCACACGTATCGACCGAGCGCTCCCGGGGTGGGCCGGCCTGTTAGCGTTCCAACCGGTTTTGGGAACCTTCTATGGACGTTCCCAGCCGATTTTTTCCGGTTTTGGGAACCTTCTAGAAGGTTCCTGAACCGGTTTTTCTTTTTTCCTTTTTCACGTTTCTGTTTATTTTGTTTTCGTTTTCTGTTTCTTTTCTTTTCTTTCTTTTTTATTTTCTTTTTCAGAACATTTTTGCAGTTTGACAAAACGTTTAGGATTTTATTTTTTCATTTCTTTTTCTTTTATTCTACTTTTTTCAAAAAATATCGAAAATTTGCGTTTCCAAAAATGTTCAGTTTTTGAAAAAATATTCTCAAAATTCAAAATAATTTCTCGTCACACAAAAAAGTTTAAAACTTTCAAAATTCAGGAAATGTACCAGATTTCGATTTTTGTTCACATATTCAAAAATGTTCGCTCTTCCAAATTTGTTCGCGATTTTTAAAAATTGTTCTCTGTTTTAAAATTTGTTCTCAAGATTCAAAAAATGTTAATGCTTTACAGAACTGTTCTTGCTTCCAAATTTGTTCGGGAATTTTTAAAATTATTCTCCGTTTCAAAATTTGTTCTCAAGATTCAAAAAAGGTTCTTTTTTCTTTTTTCTGTTTCTTTTCTTGTTATTTTCCTTTTTTTCTTTTCAAGTTCATTTTCAAATTTTGTTTCTGAATTTCAAAAAAATGTTCCTGCTTTTCAGATTTTGTTCACAAATTCAAAAAATGTTCCCGTTTTCCAAAATTTGTTCACAAATTCAAAAAATGTTCCCCGTTTCAAAAAATTTGTTCCCAATTTTATAAAAATGTTCCTGTTTTTCAACAAATGTTCGAATTATTTTTGTTCATTTTTTGAGAAATATACAAATAACGACATGGATTTCAAAAAATGTTCCTTTTTCTAAATAATGTTCATAAATTTCAAAAATGTTCACAAATACAAAAAATATTCTTATTTTTCATTTTTTTGTGCACGTATTTAAAAATTGTTCACATTTGAAATTTATTTGGGATTTTCAAAATGGTTCTCCATTTCGAAATTTGTTCTAAAAATCCAAAATTTGTTTGTTATTTTAAAAATTGTTCCCATTTCAAAATTTTGTTCAAAAATTCTGAAAATATTCCTATTTAAAAAAAGTCATGTTTTTGAAAATATTCATGTGTACAAAACAAATTTGTTCACAATTCAAAATTTGTTCTCCTTTAAAAAATATTCATGTTTTTGAAAATATCACTATCAGAAACTTGTTCGCATTTTTGAAAAACTTTTTTTGTGTTTACCGAAAATTGATCGTAATTAAAAAAATGTTCCTATGTTTCAATATTCGTCCACAACTTCAAAATTGTTCCTGTTTTTCAAATTTTCTTGCAAATTCGAAAAATTGCTAACATTTCTTTAAAACTCAAGTGGGTTCTGTCAAAAACATTTGTACTTGTAAAGAAATATAATCATAAGAAAAATAATCTGATCTGCCGGTGTTACTGGGTCTAAAGTGTTCGCGTTGCCTTTTGACCATCAGAATTAGTCTGGCGCAGTGGCTAGGAACACGTGTCTGTAGGCTTGAGTTTGCAGGTTCGAGTCGCAGTTGAAGCGTTGTTGTTTGTTGTTAAATTTTTTGCAACGCTCGTTGCCTTGTGGGCCGGCCCAGTTGAGGGAACTCCTATGCGATAGCTCGACATTCTGCCGCAGAATGCGGCGCATAGGAGTTCCCGGAAGAGCCTCAGACGGTTCAAAACAAAAGAAAGGGAAGAGCCACAGAAACGGGCCTAAAGTACTTCGGATAGGCTGGCCAATGCAATTCTGATAGCCCAACTAACGGCCCAAATCATCAATAGCCGGGGGGCAGGCCCATGCTATCCAGTTTTGTCATTTTCTTTGCTGGAAGAGAAACTATTCCATTTTAATTTTACAAAGTTCCAGTGTTCCAAACGAATAAAAATGGCACTGGATTTTTTTTTATTTTTCAGATTGCTGAAGAAACAAAACTACCAATAAAAGTTTTACCGCGTACGCGTTTTTTTAAACCGGGCTAACCCCCTTTCCATTGCATAGGACGGAAAACATCAGTCTCAGAAACATCCAGGAGGAGGGGGAAAGAGAGGCAGCAAGTTCAACGCGCTACAGAAAACCCACAACATTTTCCCGCCATCGAAACGAATGTTATGGGTCAAAAATCTGATAGCACCAAAATAAACTAGCCCTATTACATGCCCACAAAATAGGGACATAACACCAACATCACAAGAAACGTTTTTTAGCAACTAACAAGCACTACAGGAAGGCAACTAGCTAAACCAACTGTATGAAACTTGTAACCATCAGGAAGAAACTTGCGACTCCAAACATAATATCGCCAATAGTTATTAGGACAAAGCTCAGTCCCTAACACAACCCCCATCGATCGCCAGATCACCCAACCAACCAAACAAGTAAAATAAATTGTGTGGTGGCCTCAGGTTCACTGCAAAAAGAAGTAAGATAGATTACCAGGCCATTTCCTACTCTTCATAACTTAATGGGCAAGAACATCATTCTGGGCTAATTGCCACATAAAAATTTGGATTTTGAGAGGTAGTTTAGCCTCCCAGGTCCATTTAGCAGCCGCAATCACTCAAATATTTCTCCCTAGCCATTTATACATGGATTTGGTCGAGAATTTAGCATTTCTGCTAAGGCCCCAATAAACCACATCACCCTCAGCCGAGAGACGAGTATGTTGGATTAGGTCCAACATATCTAAATTTTCAAACACTTTTTCTCTTATTTTGAACTATAATTTGCATAATTTGAATGAAACTAACCCGGACTGACGTCGTTTTCAGCAGAACTACCTTGGTGTTGTTTTTGTGCAGAAATAAAAAAATCGGAATTGGACGAAATTATATGGAGAATTGTTTTGGAATATATAAAAAATACTGGCGCAAAGAACTAACAGAGGGGGCCACAAGCTCAGGGGACGCCCCCACCCCCTGGTGCGCGTTGGCTGTGCTTGTGGGGCCCTCGGCGCTCCATTTGCTGCAAGGTAATAACTTCTCAGGTGTGGTTGAATTGAAAACTCAACTCTTAAAGCTTATAAATATTCTTTGGCTCCCCTTGTGTGAATCAATAAATTTGGGTGAAATACTACACACTCGAAGACTGTTGCGATCCCCTACACTTGTGGGTCATCAAAGTGCTGCAGTTACTTCATCGGGATCAACGGCAGGCTAAGCAATCCAAATGTTCATTTGGCCAACAACAAATTGCATACTTGGGACATGTCATTGATGCACAGGGTGTTTCAACTAACCCCTGTAAGATCACAACCACTGAGCAATGGCCAATTCCCAATAATACTAAAGAGGTCAGAAGATTTTTGGGACTTGCGGGTTATTATAGGAAGTTTGTGAAGCACTTTGGAATTATAGAAAGACCATTGTTCAACTTGTTGAAAAAACACCAGCCTTTTGTGTGGACAGATGAAACACAAACTGCATTCACATTACTGAAGCCACACCTTATCTATGCACCCATTCTGCAATTACCGGGCTCTACTAAACCTTTCACCATAGACACGGATGCATGTGACTATGGTGTGTGTGAGAAGTATTGCACCAATGTGGCCACCCCATCACGTATATGAGCAAGCCTATGGGTCCCAAGAATCGAGGTCTATCTACCTATGAGAAAGAATGCATGGCAATATTGATGGCAGTTGAACGCCCCTAATTACAAACTGAAGAATCTGTCATTAGAACGGGCCAACGGTGTCTCGTACACTTGGATAATTAGCGACTATCTATTCCTTGGCAACAAAAGGCCTTCACCAAGCTCCTGGATCCACTAATAATGCCGCTGGTGCACTTTCCCGACATGCTCTTTCAAAGGAACGTTTGTCAGCAATGTTACACTATCAACCAGCTTGGCTACAGGATGTTGTTGACAGTTACGCATCCAATCCTCAGTTGACTAAGATAATTCTGAAGCTACAAACACAACCCGATACTAAGTAATGCTTTACTCTAAAGAATGGGTTACTCTACTTCATAGGTTGCATCTGGCTGGGAGGAGCTCCTACACTACAACACAAAATACTCGAAGTGTTTCACGATGGGTAGGTGGGGGCCATTCTGGATTCTCTGTCACATATCACCGGTTGCGCAAACTCTCTTTGCAATGCCAGAAATGAAGAAACAAGTACTTCAGTACGTCTAGGCCTGCCTGATCTACCAACAAGCTAAACTAGAGCAAGTGAAATACCCGGCCTTCTTGAACCATTGCCTTTGCCGGACGGTGCCTGGAAGGTAGTCACTATGTGTGATGCCCCCGTTTATAATCGTGCACTAATCATACACGTATCATGCACGGTCACGAACGATGACTCACATCAGTATCACAAGACAACTCTACGACACAAATCAAACATAAAAATTTATATTACAAGCCAGGCGAACGGTGACTCACATCAATATCACAAGACAACTCTACGACACAAATTAAACATAAAACTTTATGTTACAAGCCAGGGCCATGAGGACCCATAATACATCGGTTAACAAAGAAAATATTATCTAACTACAGACATAGTTAGACAAGTTTTGCCTTAAGAAGGCTGAGCAAAAAAACGACACTAGATCAAAAGGCGTGGCCTCTTGCCTGGGACCTCCGGAGTACTCCTAGTCGTCGGTCTCCACGTAGAACGCTCCGTCAGGGTAACCTGCACCCGCGTTGCTACCAGCTGTTTGAAGGAAATATGCCCTAGAGGCAATAATAAAGTTATTATTTATTTCCTCATATCATGATAAATGTTTATTATTCATGCTAGAATTGTATTAACCGGAAACATGATACATGTGTGAATACATAGACAAACATATAGTCACTAGTATGTCTCTACTTGACTAGCTCATTAATCAAAGATGGTTATGTTTCCTAACCATAGACATGTGTTGTCATTTGATTAGTGGGATCACATCATTAGGAGAATGATGTGATTGACATGACCCATTCCGTTAGCCTAGCACTTGATCGTTTAGTATACTGCTATTGCTTTCTTCATGACTTATACAAAGTTCCTACAACTATGAGATTGTGCAACTCCGTTTACGGAAGAACACTTTGTGTGCTACCAAACGCCACAACGAATCGGGTAATTATAAAGGTGCTCTACAGGTGTTTCCGAAGGTACATGTTGGGTTGGCATAATTCGAGACTAGGTTTTGTCACTCCGATTGTCGGAGAGGTATCTCTGGGCCCTCTCGGTAATACTCATCACCTAAGCCTTGCAAGCATGTAACTAATGAGTTATTTATGAGATGATGTATTACGGAACGAGTAAAGAGACTTGCTGGTAACGAGATTGAACTAGGTATTGAATACCGACGATCAAATCTCGGGCAAGTAACATACCGATGACAAAGGGAACAAAGTATGTTGTTATGCGGTTTGACCGATAAAGATCTTCGTAGAATATGTAGGAACCAATATGGGCATCCAGGTCCCGCTATTGGTTATTGACCGAGAATGGTTCTAGGTCATGTCTACATAGTTCTCGAACCCGTAGGGTCCGCACGCTTAACGCTTCGATGACAGCTTTATTATGAGTTTATAAGTTTTGATGTACCGAAGTTTGTTCGAGTCCGGATGTGATCACGGGCATGACGAGGAGTCTCGGAATGGTCGAGACATAAAGATTGATATATTGGAAGCTTATGTTTGACATCGCAATGGTTCCGTGAAATCGGCATTTTACCGAGTACCGGAGGTTACCGGAACCCCGGGGTTAATGGGCCTACATGGGCCAAGAGGGAGAAGAGGAAGGAGCGAGGAGGGGGCGCGCCTCCCTTCCTAGTCCGAATAGGACAAGGGAAGGGGCGGCGCCCCTTTCCTTCCCTCTTCCTCCTCTTTCCCTTTCTCTCCTACTCCTACTTGGAAAGGGGAGTCCTACTCCCGGTGGGAGTAGGACTCCCTTGGCGCGCCCCTAGGCCGGCCGCCTCCTCCCCGGCTCCTTTATATACGGGCGGGGGCACCCAAGACACACAAGTTGATCTACGGATCGTTCCTTAGCCATGTGCGGTGCCCCTTCCACCATATTCCACCTCGGTCATATCGTCATGAGTTTAGGCGAAGCCCTGCGCCGGTAGAACATCATCATCGTCACCACGCCGTCGTGCTGACGGAACTCATCTTCAGAGCTTGGCTGGATCGGAGGCCAGAGATCGTCATCGAGCTGAACGTGTGCTGAACTCGGAGGCTCCGTACGTTCGGTGCTTGGATCGGTCGGATCGTGAATACGTACGACTACATCAACCGCATTGTGATAACGCTTCCGCTTACGGTCTACGAGGGTACGTGGACATACACTCTTCCCTCTCGTTCCTATGCCATCACCATGATCTTGCGTGTGCGTAGGAAATTTTTTGAAATTACTACGTTTCCCAACAGTGGCATCCGAGCCTAGGTTTTACGTGTTGATGTTATATGCACGAGTAGAACACAAGTGAATTGTGGGCGATACAAGTCATACTGCTTACCAGCATGTCATACTTTGGTTCGGCGGTATTGTGAGATGAAGCGGCCGGACCGACATTACGCCAGACGCTTACGCTAAACTGGTTTCACCGCTACGAGCACTCGTGCTTAAAGGTGACTGGCGGGTGTCTGTCTCTCTCACTTTAGCTGAATCGAGTGTGGCTACGCCCGTCCTTGCGAAGGTTAAAACAACACCAACTTGACGAACTATCGTTGTGGTTTTTGATGCGAGGTAAGAACGGTTCTTGCTAAGCCCGTAGCAGCCACGTAAAATTTGCAACAACAAAGTAGAGGACGCCTAACTTGTTTTTGCGGGGCATGTTGTGATGTGATATGGTCAAGACGTGATGCTATATTTTATTGTATGAGATGATCATGTTTTGTAACCGGTTATCGGCAATCGGCAGGAGCCATATGGTTGTCACTTTATTGTATGAAATGCAACGCATCGTAATTGCTTTACTTTATCACTAAGCGGTAGTGATAGTCGAGAAGCAATAGATGGCGTAAACGACAACGATGCTACGATGGAGATCAAGGTGTCGCACCGGTGACGATGGTGATCACGACGGTGCTTCAGAGATGGAGATCACAAGCACAAGATGATGATGGCCATATCATATCACTTATATTGATTGCATGTGATGTTTATCCTTTATGCATCTTATCTTGCTTTGATTGACGGTAGCATTTTAAGATGATCTCTCACTAAAATTATCAAGTAGTGTTCTCCCTGAGTATGCACCGTTGCCAAAGTTCGTCGTGCCGAGACACCACGTGATGATCGGGTGTGATAAGCTCTACGTCCATGCACAACGGGTGCAAGCCAGTTTTGCACACGCAGAATACTCAGGTTAAACTTGATGAGCCTAGCATATGCAGATATGGCCTCGGAACACGGAGACCGAAAGGTCGAGCGTGAATCATATAGTAGATCTGATCAACATAATGATGTTCACCATTGAAAACTACTCCATCTCACGTGATGATCGGTCATGGTTTAGTTGATTTGGATCACATGATCACTTAGATGACTAGAGAGATGTCTGTCTAAGTGGGAGTTCTGAAGTAATATGATTAATTGAACTTAAATTTATCATGAACTTAGTACCTGATAGTATCTTGCTTGTCTATGTTTGTTTGTAGATAGATGGCTCGTGCTGTTGTTCCGTTGAATTTTAATGCGTTCCTTGAGAAAGCAAAGTTGAAAGATGACGGTAGCAATTACACGGATCGGGTCCGTAACTCGAGGATTATCCTCATTGCTGCACGTAAGAGTTACGCCCCGAAGCACCGCTGGGTGCCGAACTCGCCGCTGATGTAACCGACGACGTTAAGAACGTCTCGCGAGCAAAGCTGATGACTACTCTATAGTTCAAGTGTGCCATGCTTTACGGCTTAGAACCGGGTCTTCAACGACGTTTTGAACGTCATGGAGCATATGAGATGTTCCAGAGTTGAAGTTAATATTTCAAGCAAATGCCCGGATTGAGAGATATGAAGTCTCCAATAAGTTCTATAGCTGCAAGATGGAGGAGAATAGTTCATCGGTGAACAAATACTCGTAATGTGCGGGTATAATAATCACTTGATTCAACCGGGAGTTAATCTTCCGATGATAGTGTCATTGATGAATTCTCCAATCATCGCCACCAAGCTACAAGAGCTTCGTGATGAACTATAATATGCAAGGGATGAACAAGACTATTCCTGAGCTCTTCGCGATGCTGAAAGCCGCGGAGGTAGAAATCAAGAAGGAGCATCAAGTGTTGATGGTCAATAAGACCACTAGTTTCAAGAAAAAGGGCAAAGGGAAGAAGAAGGGGAACTTAGAAAAGAACGGCAAACAAGTTGCTGCTCAAGAGAAGAAACCCAAGTCTGGACCTAAGCCTGAAACTGAGTGCTTGTACTGCAAGCAGACTGGTCACTGGAAGCGGAACTGTCCCAAGTATTTGGCGGATAAGAAGGATGGCAAAGTGAACAAAGGTATATGTGATATACATGTTATTGATGTGTACCTAACTAGAGCTCGTAGTAGCACTGGTATTTGATATTGGTTACATTGCTAATATTTGCAACTCAAACAGGACTACTGAATAGACGAGCATCGCCAAGGACGAGGTGACGATGCGCGTGGAAATGGTTCCAAAGTCGATGTGATCGCAATGGCACGCTACCTCTACATCTACCTTTGGGATTAGTTTTATACCTAAATAATTGTTATTTGGTGCCGCGTTGAGCATGAACATTATATCTGGATCTTGTTTGATGCGAGACGGTTATTCATTTAAATCAGAGAATAATGGTTGTTCTATTTATATGAGTAATATCTTTTATGGTCATGCACCCTTGAAGAGTGGTCTATTTTATTGAATCTCGATAGTAGTGATACACATATTCATAATGTAGAAGCCAAAAGATGCAGAGTTGATAATGATAGTGCAACTTATTTGTGGCATCGCCGTTTAGGTCATATCGGTGTAAAACTCATGAAGAAACTCCATCTCGATGGACTTCGGAATCACTTGATTATGAATCACTTGGTACTTGCGAACCATGCCTCATGGGCAAGATGACTAAAACACCGTTCTCGGAACTATGGAGAGAGCAACAGATTTGTTGGAAATCATACATCTGAGATGTATGTGGTCCGATGAATGTTGAGGCTCGTGGCGGATATCGTTATTTTCTCACCTTCACAAATGATTTGAGTAGATATGGGTATATCTACTTAATGAAGCACAAGTCTGAAACATTTGAAAAGTTCAAAGAATTTCAGAGTGAAGTAGAAAATCATCGTAACAAGAAAATAAAGTTTCTACGATCTGATCGTGGAGGAGAATATTTGAGTTACGAGTTTGGTTTACATTTGAAACAATGCGGAATAGTCTCGCAACTCACGCCACCTGGAACACCACAACTAAATGGTGTGTCCGAACGTCGTAATCGTACTTTACTTGATATGGTGCGATCTATGATGTCTCTTACCGATTTATCGCTATCGTTTTGGGGTTATGCTTTAGAGACGGCCGCATTCACGTTAAATAGGGCACCATCAAAATCCGTTGAGACGACGCCTTATGAACTGTGGTTTGGCAAGAAACCAAAGTTGTCGTTTCTTAAAGTTTGGGGCTGCGATGCTTATGTGAAGAAACTTCAACCGATAAGCTCGAACCCAAATCGAGAAATGTGTCTTCATAGGATACCCAAAAGAGACTATTGGGTACACCTTCTATCACAGATCCGAAGGCAAGACATTCGTTGTTAAGAATGGATCCTTTCTAGAGAAGGAGTTTCTCTCGAAAGAAGTGAGTGGGAGGAAAGTAGAACTTGATGAGATAATCAGTATCTACTCCCTTATTGGAAGGTAGTTCATCACGAGAACCAGTTCCCGTGACGACTACACCAATTAGTGAGGAAGCTAATGATATTGATCATGAAACTTCAGATCAAGTTTCTGCTGAACCTCGTAGGTCTACCAGAGTAAGATCCGCACCAGAGTGGTACGGTAATCCTATTCGAAGTCATGTTACTTGACCATGATGAACCTACGAACTATGAGGAAGCGATGATGAGCCCAGATTCCACAAAATGGCTAGAGGCCATGAAATCGAGATGGGATCCATGTATGAAAACAAAGTATGGACTTTGGTTGACTTGCCGATGATCGGCAAGCCATTGAGAATAAATGGATCTTTAAGAAGAAGACCGACGCTGATGGAAATGTTATCGTCTATAAAGCTCGACTTGTTGCGAAAGGTTTTCGCAAGTTCAAGGGTTGACTATGATGAGACTTTCTCACCAGAGCGATGCTTAAGTCTGTCCGAATCATGTTGGCTATTGCTGCATTTCATGATTATGAAATTTGGCAAATGGATGTCAAGACTGCATTCTTGAATGGATTTCTAGAAGAAGAGTTGTATATGATGCAGCCGGAAGGTTTTGTTGATCCAAAAGGTGTGACAAAGTGTGCAAGCTCCATTGTTCCATTTATGGACTGGTGCAAGCATCTCGGAGTTGGAATAAACGCTTTGATAGTGTGATCAAAGCATATGGTTTTATACAAACTTTTGGAGAAGCTCAGATTTACAAGAAAGTGAGTGGGAGCTCAGTAGCATTTCTAGTTTTATATGTTGATGACATATTATTAATTGGAAATGATATAGAATTTCTGGATAGCATAAAAGGATACTTGAATAAAAGTTTTTAATGAAAGACCTCGGTGAAGCTGCTTACATATTGGGCATCAAGATCTATAGAGATAGATCAAGACGCTTAATAGGACTTTCACAAAGCACATACCTTGACAAAATTTTGAAAAAGTTCAAAATGGATCAGCAAAGAAAGGATTCTTGCCTGGCTGCAAGGTGTGAAGTTGAGTCAAACTCAATGCCCGACCACAAAGATAAGATAGAGAGAAAATGAAAAATGTTCCTATGCTTTAGCCATAGGCTCTATCATGTATGCAATGTCGTGTACCGGACTGACGATGCTTAGCAATAAGCTTGGCAGGAAGGTACCAAAGTAATCCAGAGTGGATCATCGGACAGCGGTCAAGAACATCCTGAAATACCGAAAAGGACTAAGGATATGTTTCTCGATATGGAGGTGACAAAGAGCTGGTCGTAAATGGTTACGCCGATGTAAGCTTTGACACCGATCCGGACGATTCTAAATCGCAAACCGGATACGTGTTTTTATTAAACGGTGGAGCTGTAAGTTGGTGCGTTCTAAACAAAGCGTCGTGGCGGGATCTACATGTGAAGCGGAGTACATAGCTGCTTCAAGCGGCGAATGAAGGAGTCTGGATGAAGGAGTTCATTTCCGATCTAGGTGTCATACCTAGTGCATCGGGACCAATGAAGATCTTCTCGTGACAATCTTGGTGCAATTGCCTTGGCAAAGGAATCCAGATTTCACAAGAGGACCAAGCACATCAAGAGACGCTTCAATTCCATTCGGGACCAAGTCCAAGTGGGAGACATAGAGATTTGCAAAATACATACGGATCTGAATGTTGCGCACCGTTGACTAAGCCTCTCTCACGAGCAAAACATGATCAACACCAAGACTCCATGGGTGTTAGAATCATTACTATGTAATCAAGATTATTGACTCTAGTGCAAGTGGGAGACTGAAGGAAATATGCCCTAGAGGCAATAATAAAGTTATTATTTATTTCCTCATATCATGATAAATGTTTATTATTCATGCTAGAATTGTATTAACCGGAAACATGATACATGTGTGAATACATAGACAAACATATAGTCACTAGTATGCCTCTACTTGACTAGCTCATTAATCAAAGATGGTTATGTTTCCTAACCATAGACATGTGTTGTCATTTGATTAGTGGGATCACATCATTAGGAGAATGATGTGATTGACATGACCCATTCCATTAGCCTAGCACTTGATCGCTTAGTATACCTGCTATTGCTTTCTTCATGACTTATACAAAGTTCCTACAACTATGAGATTGTGCAACTCCGTTTACGGAAGAACACTTTGTGTGCTACCAAACATCACAACGTAATCGGGTGATTATAAAGGTGCTCTCTGTGTGTTTCGAAGGTACATGTTGGGTTGGCATAATTCGAGATTAGGTTTTGTCACTCCGATTGTCGGAGAGGTATCTCTGGGCCCTCTCGGTAATACTCATCACCTAAGCCTTGCAAGCATGTAACTAATGAGTTAGTTATGAGATGATGTATTACGGAACGAGTAAAGAGACTTGCCGGTAACGAGATTGAACTAGGTATTGAATACCGACGATCAAATCTCGGGCAAGTAACATACCGATGACAAAGGGAACAAAGTATGTTGTTATGCGGTTTGACCGATAAAGATCTTCGTAGAATATGTAGGAACCAATATGGGCATCCAGGTCCCGCTATTGGTTATTGACCGGGAATGGTTCTAGGTCATGTCTACATAGTTGTCGAATCCGTAGGGTCCGCACGCTTAACGTTTCGATGATAGTTTTATTATGAGTTTATACGTTTTGATGTACCGAAGTTTGTTCGGAGTCCCGGATGTGATCACGAGCATGACGAGGAGTCTCGGAATGGTCGAGACATAAAAATTGATATATTGGAAGCCTATGTTTGGACATCGGAATGGTTCCGGGTGAAATCGGCATTTTACCGGAGTATCGGGAGGTTACCGGAACCCCCCGGGGGGTTAATGGGCCTACATGGGCCAAGAGGGAGAAGAGGGAAGGAGCCAGGAGGGGGCCGCGCGCCCCTCCCCCTCCTAGTCCGAATAGGACAAGGGAAGGCGGCGCCCCTTTCCTTCCCTCTTCCTCCCTCTTCCCTTTCTCCTACTCCTACTTGGAAAGGGGAGTCCTACTCCCGGTGGGAGTAGGACTCCCCCTTGGCGCGCCCCCTAGGCCGGCCGCCTCCTCCCCCCTGGCTCCTTTATATACGGGGGCAGGGGGGCACCCCAAGGACACACAAGTTGATCTACGGATCGTTCCTTAGCCGTGTGCGGTGCCCCCTTCCACCATATTCCACCTCGGTCATATCGTCACGGAGTTTAGGCGAAGCCCTGCGCCGGTAGAACATCATCATCGTCACCACGCCGTCGTGCTGACGGAACTCATCTCCGGAGCTCGGCTAGATCGGAGGCCGGAGATCGTCATCGAGCTGAACGTGTGCTGAACTCGGAGGCTCCGTATGTTCGGTGCTTGGATCGGTCAGATCGTGAAGACATACGACTACATCAACCGCGTTGTGATAACACTTCCGCTTACGGTCTACGAGGGTACGTGGACATACACTCTCCCCTCTCGTTGCTATGCCATCACCATGATCTTGCGTGTGCGTAGGAAATTTTTTGAAATTACTACGTTTCCCAACATTGTTGTAGCCACCGGGCTGAATGAAAAGTGGAGCAAAGTAACCGTGAATACTCATCCAAAGTACTCGCAAGACTTACATCAGATCTATACTAGATATGCATTGGTGTCAAAGGAATGGTGTAGTATCTGTGGACTATGCTGCAGAAATGCCAGAATAAGGAGGAGAAGCTCATCCTATCAAAAACTACCATCATCTTGCAGCAGTAGAAGAGAGGAGCGTATATGGTATCATCTTGTACATACATATAGCTGTAACCTGCCCGAAGATTATTTCCTCGTCTCCCTGAGAGAAAGCGATCACCGAGTATATCTGTCTGTTATCTTGGTGTGTTTTAACAAGTATCCAGTTTTAGTTGTAAGAGGTCGGGATACAATTCCATGTCGTCCTGTTACCGTGGACACGGCTATTCGAATAGTTTAACTTCCCTGCAGGGGTGCACCACATTACCCGATACGCTCGATTACCTCTGGCCAGACACACTTTTCTAGGTAATGCCAGGCCTCAGACAATTGACACGCCATAGTCCTAACTAGGCTTCCTAGAGAGGTCAACACGTCAGTCTAAATTCTAAGTGTGAAGGGGTCATGGACCGATCGCCCTAAGCACTCTTGCATGTTGCGTGACTAGCCGAGACCAGACCCACCTCTTTATACAAAGCAGGCGGTTACAGTATGGATTTCATTGACGGGCTACCACAGTGTGGGAAGTTCAAGTGCATAGTAGTTGTTGTGAACAAATTTACGAGATACGCTCATTTCCTTCCACTCAACCACCCGTTCACTGCAGTAAAAGTGGCTTTTTCCTACGTTGGTATTGTTTATAAGTTGCACAGTCTACCCGCAACCATCGTATCAGGCAGGGATCCGGTGTTCACAAGCAAGTTTTGGACATAACTATTCAACACAATTGGCACTGAGCTCAACATGAGCACAGCACCTCATATGGACGGTCAAACAAAAAGGGTGAATCAATGCCTCAAAATCTATCTTCGGTGTTTTATCCAAGCATGTCCGAAGAAATGGAGCCACTATTTGGCTCTCAGAAATTTGATATAATTCTAGCTTCCACTCTACATTACAAATATCACCACTGTAGCTTTGTATGGGCATGAACCAAGACACTAGGGGATTAAATCAACACCTGCCTGCACAATCCCTTCTCTGCAGGAATGGCTAGAGGATAGAAATTCATGCAACAAGTACTCACCCAACATCTGCATCGTTCTACGTCCAGGATCCAATTTTTTTAAAAAAAAAACTTTCAGGGTGGTTTGTGCTATTTTTCAGGGACCTATTGTAAATTCAAGGATGACTGGTGGGATCCACATCTGACCTGAAACAATTTTTACAGGATCTGTTCTACCAGAACACAGCCCATACCTTATAAACATTTTGCAATACGGTGATGGCGTTTGTAGGTGTCGCTTTTCTTTGTCGGTTCGGTGCATTTTTTAAGCTCCGGCGGGCGGCGTATAATAGGAAGAAAAAGACTAGTATGATTTTTAATGTAGTTTTATGTTTTTATTGGTTGTTTTATGTCTTATTATCTATCCATTGTATTCGCCTTCATTTTCCTCGATATTGATTAGATTTAAGATATCCTTTGGGTGTCTTTATTCAGGAAAAAAATTAGCACAGACCCTACCGTATGAACATTTTGCAGCATACTATAAACCAATTTTGCCATACGAGATTTTGCAGTATTTTCTAGAGTTGCTCCCACCAGCTGTAATGATAATATAAATGTTTTGATTTCGAGAGCATAGTTACAGTTGATGCTAAATGTAAAAAAGAAAGGGGCAAGAGGGATACTTAGTGGTTTGTCATAGAGTTAGATACACCACAGGTGCCTTAACTTGTTCTATGCGGTTAGTTTGGTGCCTAAAGTTGTAAAATACATAAAAGTGGTGCTCGAACTTGTCTAGCCGTGCAAATACGGACGTCCACACTACCCGCATGTTGCGCCAGTGTGTTAGCGGCCCGCATGTCAGTGGCAGGAACTGGTCGAGTGACATTTTTTAACAGAAAACACCTCATTATCTATTTAATTGTGTAGAGAGATGCCTCAAATTATACATATGGGTCTTACGTGTCAGTATGACAGATACAGAAATCACTAAAATAAGACAAATTTTAACATGCTCCCTCTTACCCACCCACCCCCAACCCCTTTTTATGTGTGAGGTAAAAGATAAGAGTTAATCACAACATCAATTAATGAGATCAATGACTCAGATCTATTATATACTCTTACCTTTTATGTGAAAAGAGGTAAGAGGGATGCAAACCTGGGAGCTCCTACTCGGTGCAAGCGCAATCTAGCTACCAGGCCGAGCCATGCTATGTGGTCTTTCTGGTGGTTGTTTTTTGAGATAGCTTACCAGGCTTGCTGCCTGGTGCCATGCTATGTGGTCTTGTAGTAGGTAGAAATTTATATAGAACAATTCCATCTATCGCTCTTCTATTCCTTAACACAATTGGTACATGTTTTCATTTTCATTTTTTCCAAGTTCCAGTTTAGTTGTTATGATATTTAAATTTTACCATATAAAAAATACAATAATAATCAGTAAGAAATTATTGTACATTTAAATTTCCTTTATTCTATTTTCATTATTGTGTACTTTGAAGAGGTAAACATTAATTTTTCCCAAATTTTATGTGGATTTAGACAATTCAATGTATTAAAAAGTATTGTGTAATAATAATAAAACCTAGAAATCTATGAACATGTTAATCGTGTTTGTAAAATGTAAGAATAATTTCCCAACAACTTTTTAATATACACTGAACATTTTCTAAAAACACAGTGAACATTTTTGAAATACACATTGTCAAAAAAATTAATGCATGATAAACACTTTTCACGAAAACGTTTACAGTATTTTAGTAAACGTGAAACATTTTTCAGAAACATGTTGAACATTTTTTTTTCAAATGCATTAACAATTTGTTTAAATCTTATGGCACTTGTAATTTTTTTCTTAAATTTCTTTTTTCAAATGTGAAAAAAAAAATATAAAAATGAAATTGAGAATATAAAAAAGAAAACTTGTGCAGACCCAGAGGTCCGTCATATGTAAAAATAAAAAATAAAATCTCTTTATTGCGGGTGAAAATGGAAAGTAAATCACCAAAAGAGGTAGATAGGTACGCCATATATTGCTCTAACTCTTCTGCATGAACTAAGCGGATATCGGCGTGTTGCAAGGACTTCACACCTGAGGTCATGGTTTTGAATCCCTTTCTGTCAGCTTTTTATTTCCTATTTTCCTTCATTATTTTGCCCGGTATCATTCATTACTATAACAAGAATTACATCATCTTGTTGTATAATATTTGTCTCTGGCGTATTGGCACATCTGATCCTGTGTTTGAATCCTATACGCTCACATTTTCTCTCGTATTATTTTATCCACCCACACGTGTTCACATGCTGGACCCGCACTTGACAGGTGGGACCAATCAGCATGTATCCATATTTGGGATACAATTATATGTAAATAAATAAAACATGAGGGGGTTTTCTAAAAAATCATCACACACTGGGCACTTACGTCTTCCTGCTCTCACTAACTGACATGTGGGCCGTCGGTACACTGGCAAGCCACATGGGCAAAGCGTACGCTCGGATACTGTACGAGGCACCGTATTTGCACGGCAGGATAAGTTATAGCACCAGTTTTGTGTATTTTACAACTTTGGGCACCAAAGTGACTGTGCTAGACAAGTTGAGGCACCCCGGTATAACTCTTTGTCATAAACATCATGTGTGAAACGACTGATTTTCTGAAAATGGTGCTTTTTACTGAAGAACATCAAGCACATCATCAACTTGCTTATTTACCCCGACAATACTGTATTTACCCTCCTGTCACAAAAATTCTTCTACTGGTACCTCATTTGGACGGCCTGACTCCTCCTAGCTCTGCCCTTGTCTTAATTTTTGATTGATGAGCGTTACGATGTCTTAATTTTTCAGTAAGCATCCATTTCTGTTTTAGTAGTTCAGTTCAATAGTAGCACTGGTACTACTTCATTTGGCAAGGGCACACAAATCAGAGATGTAAGTCTAGTTTGCATCTAGAAGAAGTTTGTTGTAACATGCCACCGGCTCAACTCAAACAGGAAAAAAATTGCTTATGACAGGCCAAAATAATCTACAACCAACTCAGCTGGAGGGGGAAAGATCAAATTTAAATTGTCTGAAAGAATGTTTTGGCATGTTTTTTGTAATTTCCTGACGCATGATTAAGCACGGTCAAGTCTTGTTTGTCTGCAAACTAGACAGTAGTTCAAATTCAACTCTTCAATTTACTACCATTATCGTCTTATAAACTGACAGAAGGTACAAGGGGGATAGATGCACACTTTCTGAAGCAAAAGCACGCAACAAACAGTCAGAACAGGACATGATTGCAAAGGATTTAGCCATTCTCGACATTAATCAGGTACAAAACACAGCCCTTAATGGCTTGCTCATCGAGGTAATGAAAGAGCCACTACAGACTAGGCAATTACATACAGGATCCAATCCCGCAAAAAAAAAAATCAAAAGTCTTGTCATCTTCTCCCTGATTGTGGAGCTAGGCTATGGGGCGCCTACTCCTTGGTGGCGGCGGCCTTCTTCTTGGGGGACTTGGTGGTGGCCTTCTTCTTGGGCGACTTGGCCTCCTTCTCGGCGGCGGCGGACTTCTTGGGGAGCAGCACGGAGTTGATGTTGGGGATCACGCCGCCGTGGGCGATGGTCACGCCGGCGAGCAGCCTGCCGAGCTCCTGGTCGTTGCGGACGGCGAGAAGCAGGTGGCGCGGAATGATGCGGGTCTTCTTGTTGTCCTTGGCAGCGTTGCCTGCAAGCTCCAGGACCTGCGATTCAAAAGCAGACAGATGCAAAATCAGTCATCTGTCGAGCACGAGAGGAACAGAGCAGAAGAGATGCTCGGGGACAGGAAAGATGGGTACATACCTCGGCGGCGAGGTACTCGAGGACGGCGGCGAGGTAGACGGGGGCGCCGGAGCCGACGCGCTGGGCGTAGCGGCCCTTCTTGAGGTAGCGCCCGATGCGGCCAACGGGGAACTGGAGCCCGGCCCTCACGGAGCGGGTCACCGCCTTCTTCCTGTCGCCGCCCTTCCTTCCGGCCATCTTTCTCCTTCTCCGGCGAACTGGAAACTAGTCGAGATGCGTCGGCTGCGGTGCTTGCTCGAAATGCTCTGAGTCTGTGTGTTGGGACGGCGGCGAGGGCGCGGCTTTTATTGGAGGCAGGAGCTTCACGGCAGGGGAGGGCGATCCGCGTGACGTGGTGCGTCCACCGTTGGATCTTGGGGGAGCGGGCGGTGGGGATTTGTTTCGGTGGCGGCGATCCGCGGGAGGGTCCGATCGGCGAATCAGAGAGCAGGGATCTTGTTTTACCACTGGCACTTGGTTCTCTCTCTGCAGCATTTGTACATGATATTATTTTTTTCACACTTATCTTGCATCCAATCGACTTTTCATTTAGAAAAATCTCGTTATACACTTCCTCCGTTGCCCAAACACAATAAAATAAATCCAGCAATCGCTACTTATGCAAATTGTAAAAAAAAAATGTTATGTGGCCGTATTAGATTTTTTTTATCAATGTTTACATAAGTGGATGATAAAGTACATCGGTATCAAATGACACAATTCTGCAGAACGTCCAACACTACCAAGACACAAACAAAAGTCAAAGATATATACTTTACACCGGCAAAACTCACCATGTACATAATACGTGGCGGAGCAACAAGGAGCTTTGTTTACGTCCAGCAAATACATGGGAGCATATTTTACTTGCTTCGTTTCACCCTGATATAGGACATGTTTGGTATCTTGCATCGATTTTTGCCCCCTGCATTCGCGGCCCAGTTCAACCTGACTGAGATACTACAGGCTTTATTCGCAAAAAAAGAGATACTATAGGCTTTGGGCCATGTTCTGGAGCGCGTTTGCTTGTCGTGACATCACTCTGTGCTTCCATAATAGTTTTTGTTTTCTCAATATGTGGAATAACTAGAGTCGCCTCTTTGTTCATGTTGCTCAAACTTGTCTCAAACTCTACTAACTTTTTCAGATTATTTCCAAAGTTACCCCTAGTCTTATCAAGAGTCCCTTGGAGTATTTCTAGCATTATTACCTAATTGTTCCAAAATAGGAATAACTTCACATAATTTTTCAAGTTTCTCGACGATAATGGCATTCTCACTTATCAACCATGGTTTCTTTTCTTTTGATGGTGACCCAATAGACCCTCTATTACATTAAAGGCATCCAAAGTATTAGTACCTAGAAAATTTTCTCCTCAAAGAGTATCTAGCACATGTTTGAACCAAGCAGATAGATCGAGTACAATGTAAAAGTTCCTTAGACGTAGAGTTGTTGCTTCATCATTTAATTCTTATCATAAACCAAACTCCTTTTAAACTCTTTCCACCCCTTTGTTTGAAAGTAAGGATCTCCATCTCCCGTGTGGCAAACTCGCCTATTTTCTCTATTAAAAATATTAGGAGAAAAATAACTACTCACTGAAATTGTAAATCTTTTCTGTATTTTGATAACTTAGCAAACCTAAAAACACTAACAAAGATAAAAAAAAGTTATAACTAGACAAGATAAATAACAAGAGAGATAATAAAAAGTGCTATACAACCTATTGCAGGAATATGTCTCCCCGGCAACAGTGCCAGAAAATGGTTGGCCTCTGCTAAAGGTGCACTAGTTAGGCTCCCCCGTATAGGAGTTTGCAGCAAGTGGTAGACGTCTCCCTCGGTGAGAAACAAAGGTATCAATCCATGAAGATACAAGTGCTTACAATAGTTTGATGTCATGTAACTCAAATAAAAAGCCCCCTTGTGCCACCAACAGTCCTAACAAGGGCGGTATCAATCCTTGCTAGTCTTTGCCGGTTGAACAAGCCTATTAAGAGACCATGTGTCATAAATATTTTTGGTATTTTCGGAATAAAACACAAGTGGAAATAAACAACGTGTAAATGTTATGGAAAGGTGTTTCTTATGGTGGAAACTGGGCCGACGTTCATAGGTTCGTTAAGTGTAACTATCCAATGCATAAAAAATGTGAACATTGACTTTCTCATGTATGTAAGTGCAGTATGGAACACTCGTGTTCATGCCAGACAATGTTGTGATAAACTGATAGTACATATATAGGCATCACGTCTAGACCTTCTCATTCATATTTCTTTCATGGGGTGGTTTTAAGAAAAGGATCCTTCGACAGAAGGTCAAATCACATATTTACTTCAATTACATTAATGGTAGCTTTAATGGTCCTTAAGAACGGCCTATCTAGTATAATAGGTGCAATGGGATATTGAGGAATATCAACTATAACAAGATCAATCATAACAAGGCAATCATTAATTTGAATGACTACACCATGTTTAATCCCTAACACTTGTGTAAGGTAGAATTTGACATGTCCAACTTAATTTCACTAGTCAAAAGGACCAAGATTGAGGTTATCATAAATTGTCCAAGGATAGTGGAAACACTGGCCCCTATACCACATAAAGCATTGAACTTGTTCAATTCAATTTCAATTTCTATAGTTGACTCAATCACTCAAATATACCCTCTTGTTTAGTGAGAAGCTTACCATATAAGTTCTTCTCTTCAGCATCGAGTTCACATACCTTTATTGCAACTTGATCAACGAAGTATTTATACGCCTGACATTTGATACCTCGGGTACTGAATGTTTGAGCATCAATATCTTCAATAAGTCTGCAATAGAGTATGATTGTTCGGGTATATGACTCTTATGAAGCTCCTCTAGAGAATCTTCGTTGTTTTTCATCATCTTGACACTCTCTACCAGATTGGGTTGCGGCTTTCCAGCGAACTTAGTTAGAATCACTGTTTGTCTCTCTGCAATTTTAGCAACGTGTGCCTCCATGCTATGATGAGTTCTTTTCTCTAAAGCTCGCACATCGTTAGTGGGTCCAGAAATCTGAATGTTACAAGCTCAAGCGAATTATAGTGTTTTCAAAGACATGAGATACTTTTGCATAGTTATTGTAAGTTACATGGTCGCTAAGAAAAGAGTGTTAACATCCCTCCACCATGGTAGTTCCGGATTTAAAAACTAACATAGAACAAGCTCAATATAACCCCTTTTGGTGTAATAAAACTGCAACATGAGTTCCAGCAATTGCATACAACATAAAAGCACCCATTGAAGACAAGTATCTGTGAGTGTACCAAATTTTGGACCTCGGCTAAAAAGCGCACAACACTGGAGATGATTTAACTCAAGCAAGGCAAACAAATGGCAAGCCGAGGATATATATAATTGTAACTTTTATAAGCCTCAGGATCAAGGTGCTTGCTTGCGTCATCTCTATTACATATAAGACTTGATGAATGTAAATTAATACGAATGGAGAACCGGAGCAACATTATTCACACGATAACCTACAAAACAACCATCAGAAGATTATCATTATCAGATAGTATATTCACTATCAAAAATTATATTATTTACAACTGCATCTCATGCATTTATGAAAAAGTATAATTGATTTTCTCAAGGTTATAGTACCATGAGAGAGACATTTTCTTGTGAAATATGACCAAAGTTCCTTTGAGAAGTACGCATGAACACACTCCACACATGTTCCAACTATCGAGTAATTCTACTCTAATAAAAAACGCAAGTAATTTCTAGTCTTACCTTCAATTCAGCTCGAAACATGAAGTAGCCTGATTCTTGCAAGCAAACATGCATACATGAAAAAATGCTATAAATCCAACGTCTGTTTTTTAAGCCTGGCAAATCAAATGTCTTTGGGAAAAATTATGCTGTTGCTGGGATGACAATTTCCTTTTGCAAGCATGACAATTTCAATTGAACATGGCAATAATTTGTCATGCTTACTGAAGGAAATTTCCATTCTCGCGATAATGTCATTTACCATCTTGGGCGTTCAATTTGCCATGCTCCATGTCTGTCATTTGATTTTTACAGGAGCAAGACAGGGTCACAGGAGCTTCAAACCAACTTAAAATTATATATATAAAAAAGCACCTCTCTCTATTACCGGATGACAAAGTAGCCAAGGCTCGGCCACCGAAGGCCTCATAGGTCCACACCCCATGACTATTTAACAGTAAGATTCAATACTATATATCAATGTACCCTTATTGCCACCATGTAACTTATTTTGATACATAGATTTGAGAATGCTATACTTCTATATCACAAGTCAAACCTAAATGCCGCTTGCATATACCATACCTGGCATGGACCCCACTTGTCCATCCCAACTATAGAATGGGGCAGTGTGCACCATAACCCTATAATGACGGATATGGCATTAATGCAGGTGGATATAGTTGAACCAGGATGGGAGAAGTTTTTAGTGTCCGAACCAACTGAAGACACATCCACGGAGCTCGGATAGTGCATAAATAAGTTGATCCTTTGGCCGAAAAAGACATAATTCTCAAAGGGATGTCCTCTCCGCGAAGTTTGCCACATGGACAATATAGCGGCAGAGTTAGACAACCTTCTCGTTTATGTACTGAAGACCACGTCACATTTAACGAGTTGCGAGATCTAGGCATTAATATAGAAATGGATGTCGTAGATCACTTTGAGCACACTGCCTTGAAGGGTCCGTCCCCCTACTGTTGGTGATCTTTCTCAACGCAAGAAAAGAAGGAGATGCCAAATGGGGGGGGCAAGCAAGAAAATAAAAAAACATTGTTGGCATCTAGGCCGATATGTCTTCAACAATGAAGCTAGGGTGTCGTGCAAAGTACACTAGAGGTGAGCCAATGCTCGACATGGAGGCCCTTCGGAACCTTGAGGAGGAGGGACTAACTCTGCATGAAGCGTGCATGATTCAATGTAGTGACCCAAAGGGATACTGAGGCAACTTCCTGGTCTTGGTGCCGCTGGTTTTCACTTCTATCGTGATTCTAAAGAAAATGAATTCAATATTGAGTACTAGGACTTGTGGTATTTATTTAACCTAGGAAAAACTAGAGTTGTCCATAGTCAGACCATGGACTCTTTTCCAAGACAAAGAGGCCAAGCGCATTACACAGATGTTGGTTTCATTGATTCATGCTTTTGCACCTGGCACAAGCTCTAGAAAAACACAAAGTGTGTCTCCGAGTACATTGCATGGGCGTGGGCAGCTCAGAAAGATAAATCATACATCATCATGCCCTACAAATTCACGTAAGTCTTTCAACCTAGTGAAAATTTATTTTTTATGCATACACGCATGTATAGTAAAGCCCTTTTGTCCCTCATATGC
This sequence comes from Aegilops speltoides, assembly GCA_021437245.1. Classification (NCBI taxonomy): domain Eukaryota; kingdom Viridiplantae; phylum Streptophyta; class Magnoliopsida; order Poales; family Poaceae; genus Aegilops; species Aegilops speltoides. Next base: position 485,402,368 of record CM038145.1, read on the forward strand.
AGAATTAACCATTGGATCCTTGTGGTTATCATCCCCTCATAGAACAAAGTGTTCTATGATGATACCCTGAGGACCAAAGATGGTAATGTCCAGAAAAAAATGGGACCTCAGAGATATCAAGGACACAATGGACTATGCGTTCTACTTGTTCAGGCACACCGACGGAGAAGACCATGCCCTTAAAGGTTGCTACTAGCTCAATCAGCACCACTTCCGTGTTTTGCAACATCCACCAGGAAGCGCCACGTCAAGTTTTACGTGTGTGTCGGTTTAGATGAGTTAGTCCGTGAGTAGAATCCAGTAAAGAGTCATAGTGATTTAAAAAACAACATGGGCTTGATGCAACACAAATATGACACACCCAAAGACAATGTTTGCATTAGAGAGTTGATGGCTCATTTTAGTTAACAATGAAGTGATGCGCCCAACTAGTACATTTTATCGTGGTTCCCTTCAAGTTTTAGACACACTAGCTATATCTAAGCCGCCAAAGGGACCATCTTCGGCCAAAGAGCCAGCTACTATGAAGAAGCTATCTTCTTTGGCCAAACAGCCAGCTGCTACGAAGAAGCCATCTTCTTCGGCCAAACAGCCAGCTGCTGCCAAGAAGCCATCTTCTTTAACCAAAGAGTCAACTCCTGCCAATAAGCCATCTTCCTCGGCGAAGGAGCCATCCATTTGCAAACCCTGATCCAATGGCGAAATTAGCAATAATCTTCCTCTAAGCTCGGATACAGTGTATTGTGAAAACTTATACATGCACGTGATTTTATATATTCATCCTGTTTAGCTATGAAAGTGATATTTTTTGATATATGGTATGCAAATATTTTGTATGTATGCCTTGTATGGTGGAATGCACCAAGTTGGCTGGTAGAAGTGCAACATAGTATTATGCCGGCCCCAAGTAAAACATCACTGACCAATCTCGATGGGATGGACCGTCAGTGATGTGTTGCTCATAGGACGCCTCGATGAAGTCAACACGACTGGTTGGCCGGTCACTGTTGTTCCTCGTTACTGACCGGTTAATTAAGTGGCCCGTCTGTGATAGAGCAGTTGTCATTGACTCCAAGGCACTGACTGGCCGATACAAATTGGTTCATCAGTGTTGTTCGGATATGTAGTAGTGTATTACATCTAAAATTAGCACTATATAATTAACTAAGAAGATTGCCCGCAAAAAGTAAAATAACTGAGAAGATAATTAATACAATTAATGAAGAAAGTATTTACTAAAATTAATATAATTGATGGAGAAAACGACTATCCAATTAATCAGATAATCACTATAAAAGGACCCATTGGCATATCATATTTGCTCTCAGTACGGAGATACAAGCCCCCAACATTGTAATACAAGATCAGATACAAAAAAACTTTGTCATACAAGATGAGGGCTACACATGTTCTACTCCTAGTCCTTGCCCTCTTCATGCTATCCCCAGGTAACTACTACTATGAGTCCATAATTCTGGTTTACATTTATGAAAAAGATAGTTTATTGTTACTACCACTATTATTTGGGTGGACTAGTCTAGACAATTGATAGGTGGGAGATATAAACGGGTTGTTAGTTCTCATGCATTTGACTGAATCCGCCTTGATCTGCTCTAGGATTCTTGCGGCGTGGGTTTAAAGTTTGTCTAAATCCAAAACTGCTCCCTAGCTAATTTGTGTTCTCCTCTTTATGGTTTGTCAAAAACATCACCGTGATTTTTATGCATCTGCAGGTCTGGCGAAGGCTAAGCTGCACTGCACGGATTTCATCATAGTCAACCAGTGCGACGTGGACGAGATCACATGCCAACATTACTGCTACAGCCAGTTCAATGGAACCGGCAAGTGCATCCCCAACAAAGGATGCCAGTGCCATTTCTGCTATGCAGCTCCACCAAAGCCATCTCCTGCTAGCAGCTCCTAGTCGTAGTTTTCTCTTTAATTTTCTGTTTCGTCAAGGTCAATGTACAACAGTTATGAGCATGATTCGTTTCTAGTGCAACAACTATGGCATGATTAATTACATGTACTGTGGCCTATACTGTGAAGTTATATGTTAATGCAATGCCTGTTTTGCTTTATATATAAATGTTTGTTATAGTCAAGGAGCGAGAATACATGCCATAATAATCATGTTTGTTATAAATGTTTTGGTTTATGTAAATGTTTGTTATATACAGAAAGCTATGTCAAGGACAGAGCACTTTGCTGAAAATGAATAAACTCATATGTAAATTAGCCCCAGAAATTGATTTTCTGGTACTACTGGTTAGCTTCAGAATTGTGGAGGCAGCAAACATAAATGTAGCTGAACTGAACCTGGATATAGTTAGCAGGCAATAATATAAACACTTGATCCTCTACACTGCATAAAGTGGATTAGTAGCTCGTGATGAATATATATAAAGCCCTTGGTCTTCGAGAGGCGTTGATCTTTCATAACTGGATCGCATCCTAGCCTTCCGTCTCCCTGGTATCCGTCGAATTCTTAAGAGAAGGTGTCGATTTCTTCAGGGGTGTTCAGAGCCAGGAAGTTCAGAGAACTAGTGTAGTGTCCTGATAACTGAAGCTGAAAAATTTGAGCGCTCACTCGGTTTAACTGAAACTAAAACAGTCAAACATACGAGGTAAAACCAAAGCATCAGGAAACAACATAATATAATTAACGAATCCGACTGTGCTTTAGGGCACCACGGCCTATTCTCCACGCCAAATCATTTACCGACGACAAAGGACTGAAAGACATAAAAGGAAACAGCCACGAATCAAACACTTGGTTAAACTGAAAGTGCAATGAGCCAAACACTTGATGCAAAACTGAAGCGTCAATTGATTAAACCATATGATTAAACTGAATAGCAAGGAAGCTTTGACTCATCTAGTCACCTGGTTTAACTGAAAGTAAACCAGTCAAACACTTGAGGCCAAATACCAAAGCGTCAGAAAAGAACCGAACCAAGATTAACGAAGCAGACTGCACACTGACATCCACAACAAGTACTTATATAGTTTCATTGATCTACTCAAGTATGTATCAATCGGCACATTTGGCCACATCACTTGAACCATTCTGTTCTGTCAAAACAGAGTAAAGCAGAGTTCACAAGACATACAGCAACATTGGATTGAATGAAGTAACATGAGACGAGAGGAACGAGAAGATATAAGCTAGCTCTGCCCTGGCGGTGGCGGTGGCGGTGGCGGGCAGTTTGACGGCTGGCTTGCTAGCTCGGTCGTCGCCAGCTGCGCCGCCAGCCAATCCTGGAGCGCCTTCACACGGGCAGAGACCGCCGCCTGAACCTGCGCGTAGTTGTAGCAAGCCTGACACGCATTGTTGCTGCCGGCGCGGCCGCCGCACGCCCTGCAGATCGGGCCCGGCCAGATGGGAAAAGCGTTGTCCAAAATAGGTCTCGGCGGCGCATCCAGATTAGCCCGGTGCTGCTGCTCACTGGTAGGGACTGCCACTGCCCCCCGAGGCGCACCGGCGGCGGCGTAGCTGGGCACGTTGCCGGTCTGCGCGTGCTGCGGAGGCGCGCTGCCCAAGGGGTTGCAAGCCCTGCACGCATTCTTGTTGGTGCCGGAGGGGTGGCCGCAAGCCTCGCATATGATGGAAAACGGATTGTCCAGAATATTCTGCGCCACCAGTATCGCTGCATCGAACGCTTCAAGCTCAGCCCGTGAAGAAGGCTGCTGCTCCGGCGCCGCGCCGATCAGCCCGGAACTCCGAGGCACGTTGCCGGTCTGCGGTTGCTGCGGAGGCGCGCTGCCCAAGGGGTTGCAAGCCCTGCACGCATTCTTGTTGGTGCCGGAGGGGTGGCCGCAAGCCTCGCAGATGATGGAAAATGGATTGTCCAGAATATTCTGCACCACCAGTATCGCTGCATCGAACGCTTCAAGCTCAGCCCGTAAAGAGAGCTGCTGCTCCTTTGCCCGTGAAGAAGGCTGCTGCTGCTCCGGCGCCGCGCGGATCAGCCCGGAACTCCGAGGCACGTCGCCGGTCTGCGCGTGCTGCGGAGGCCTGTTGCCGGTGAAGCGATTGCGGTAGCAATCCTGGCACAAGGGCACCGGGACCACAAGCCCCGTTGTTCTATTCCGGAAAGGCCAAACCCACGGTGATGGAGTATAGCAAGAACGGCAGGCCCGCAGCGGCGCATCGGCTGCAAGAAAAAGAAATCAATGTCGGACGCGGGACGTCAACGAACCAAGAACCGCAGCGCACGAACCAGAGAGAAACAGTTTGGCGGCAAGATTTTCTTGGGAGGGAAGGGAACTCAGCGCTCACCTGGATTGCGAAACGGCGGCAAGATTGCCGGCGGCGGCGGCGGCGCTCTCCACCCACCACCCCCTCGACCGCGAGCTGCTGCAAGAAACAGAGGCATCTGACAGGTGAAACAATCCAAGAAGCGGGCATCAATCCAAGAAACGCGCTCGTCGCATGCTTTGATTTCTTGGGCACCCACCTGCACCGAACTGGGAAGAGGGATCGGCCGGGAGGCCTACAGCGAAGGCTGGTGGAAGCAGCTGCAAATCGCGGTCTGCAGGCTGCTCCGAAGTACCGGCAATGTCGCCGCTGGCTGTAGTCTCCTTCGGCGTTGCACGCGGCTGCTTAGTTGCCCGGTTGATGCCGTCGGCGGCGGCCTTCCGCTTGTCCTCCATCTCGCCCCGGTCGAACAGCTTTGCAAGAACCCAGACGAAGAGGAGGATTCTCAGGAAAGAAATCGATGGAAGCTACGAGAAAGAGAGGGGAAGGGAACTGTGAGAGGCTATATAGACGACGACGGACAGAGCTTCTCCCGTCCCGTCCCGTCCCGCTGCAACCGATTTCAACAAGCAAAGAGATTTTCTTCCAGGTTGGTCGTCCGTTGGTTTTGGAGGGAACGACACGGGCGGGGAGGAAGGAAGAGCCTCAGAAACGGGCCTAATGCAATTCGGATAGCCCAACCAAGGGCCCAAATCATCAATAGCCATTTCGATCGAGGAACAGAGAAGGTGTCGATTTCACCAGGTATGTTCAGAGACAGGAAGTTCAGAGAACTAGTGTCCTCACAACTGAAACTAGAAAATTTAAGCACTCATTCTTTTTTGTGTGTGGGGTAATTTGAGCACTCATTCGGTTTATCTGAAACTAAACCAGTAAAACCAAAGCATCAGGAAACAACAAAATATTGTTCATTCGGTTTGTTCTATTCTCCACGCCAGAACAGCATCGGTGTGAGCCTACGAAACGGTTCGCTCCTGGAACCGCTGGCTTTCCTCTACACCATCGGGCGCCGGCGACGCTGGGTCCTCGTCCGTCTCTGTCCGCTGTTCCAGCGGCGGGAGCGGGCAGGGACCCCGGCAGTTTCTCTTTGATAGAGGTGTAGGATAGCCATAGTTTATTTTCAGAGGTGCTGCTTTAATGATAGAGACGGCGCCGCGTCGTAATAATTTGCTTTTGCTCTTCCTTCATCTCGGTAGCGCTCTAATGGTCGGTGCCGGGGAGCAGGTGGCTCGATCTTCTTGTTGATCTTCAGATCCGATAAGATTTGTGTTTGATGGTCGGCGCTCAACACTTTCTCCGGTGGTGTTGGTGTCGATTGTTGTGGTTGTGTTTGGTGTCTTGCAATGAGGTGCGTGGATGGCAGAATGCATTGGCGTTTCACTTCTTCGATCTCATCGAATGAAGTTGACGGCGTTGGGATCTAGCGGACACGGGGAAGAACCCGGCCGACGTGCCACAAAGTCTCGGCCTCGTCGCTTGCGACGGTCTGGTTCATCGGCTTGAAAAGCACCTTGTATGCAAAGGTGCTCCTCTAGATTTTGGTATGAAGGTGGTTCCCCTCTTTCTTCCACATTGCCTCAGCGGCGGTGGAGGACGATGGTGGGCGATGTTTTGGCGGGGTACAAGATTCTGCCGAAGTGAAATTCTAGTTTTACTTCTTGTGAAGTTTTTGATGCAATATTGCATGACATCTATGTATGTCTCCTGTAATGACCACATATGTACTCTTTGTAATACGTTTGTCCAATGAAATATATGTGTTATTTAAAAAAATAATCATATTTACCGACGACAAAGGATTGAAAGACATAAAAGGAAACAAGTGTGTTGAAGGGATAATTGGCCATTGCATGTTATTAGATTTTACAATCATGGTCACATGTAATTAGCTTAAACTGAAACAGTAGCGACGAAGCACTAAACCAAAGTTTAACGAATGAATATCCAAGTGTGTTTCGTCTGTCCTTTGCCTTGGACTTTTTTTTTGCCTCAAAGTGTATTTGAATTAGCATGGGCATTTTATAATAGATACTGTTTGTAGAGTGCCTCTACCGAAGAACTGAACTTGACAATCGAGGCTATATAGAAGATAGAACATCTCCTGTCGGGCTCGCCTATATCTCGCCTTCAGTGAGTCTGGCTTCGGATTCGCTGAAGGGGTGAGCGAGCTGGGCCGGCCCACGAGTGCTGGAGGACATAACCTTTTTTTCCCCCTTTTTTCTGTTTTATTTTATACTTTTGATTATACTGTAAAATATTCTGAATATATATATTAAAAACACTCTTTAAATTATTTAGAATTTTCTTAACAAGTATTTAAAAAATATTGAACAAGTATTTGTAAAAATGTTGAGCATATATAAAAAACATGTCGAACTAGTATTTGGAAAATATTGAATAAGTATTTGAAAATGTTGAACAAGTATTCAAAAAAATGTTAACAAGTATTTGAAAAAATGTCGATAATGTATATAAAAAATGTTGAACAAGTATTTGACAAATGTTGAACAAAGTATTTGAAAAATGTTGGATAACTGTTAGAAAAAATGTTGATCATGTATATAAAATTTTAGAATGAAAAGAAAAAATAAACAAAAAAGAAACCAAAAAAGACAAAATAAACCAAAGAAAAAGGAAAATGAAAAACCCCGGAGAAGAAAAAATACTTGTATATAAAGTAATGAAGAAACTAAAGCAAAATAATAAAAAACGGAGAAGAGAAAAGAAAACGAAAACAAAAAAAATGGAGAAAACCGGCACATCTTGCTTCAAGTAGGCCGCGTCCTTTCAGTAATCACAAACTGTTGGGCAGGCGCACTGGCTAGTCACGCTTCCTATGTTCGCGCCGACCAGGGATCGGTCCCTGGTGCTCCCGTTTTCCCTTCTATTTATCTTTAGACTCTTGAAAATGGACTAGCCCAATGACGACCATGACCAAGAAAACTTCGATGCGAGACTTAGTCCAAGGACACGCTTAATGCAACAAAACGTTGCAACCGATTTCAAGACGCAAAGAAATTCAGAGGTCGGCTGATTTGGGGGAGACAACAAGATGGTCAGAAATGGGCCTAATGCATTTCGGTTAGCGCAACAAATCATTAACTTTGTTTGGTTTCAAACTCCGATTCAAACATGAGGAGTACGCCATGCTAATGTGCCTTGGATGATCCACATCTTCGGCTCAGGCGCTCACGAGTACATTGAACTATCCATGTGGCTGAGAGCCCCAAATCCAATTATCTAAATTGGAAATAAGAAGTAATTCCCCCATTGGTAGTTAATGGTTATCCATTAAGCGGAGGAAATAGTAATAAAAAGAAAAAGGCTTATGCTCTTTTATCTTAAAAGAACGGACTAATAGGGTCAGCTACTTAGCCAGGCCCATCCCGCTAGTAATTTGTTGAAGGTACAAACTATTCCATTTTTTGTGTCTAAAAAAACTCTTCCATTTTCTACAGAGTTCCACGTTTCCAAATAAAAACAAATGACACTGCAGTACTCTGTTGAAGGGGTACCCTATGCTATCGCACCATGGATTATTTATCTCGCTGTCGATCCTGGCGGTACAAAAGACAAGCATAATTCATTCAGAGTTCAAGCGCACTTGCAAGTTCCAACGAAAATGATAAAACCGCATAGCACCCGAAAATGATTTCTTTGGTGGTGATGAGCACAAAAGTGCTTGAGTTCGTGTTTTTCTTGACAGGGCTTGGTGCACGACATAACACATGTTATGTTGTATTTCTTTTGGATCAAACCTAATCGATGTGGTGGTTTTTGGATGAACTATCTACATGTTTTAATTTGAATTATTTGATTGGATGAACTATATGTATGTTTATGGTTGATTTGTTGTGTATGTTGAATTTAAATCATGCAAATGATTGATGAAATACCATATGATTGTTTGAAATGTATGTTAAAAAGGATAGAAGAATTAGTCAAAAAGATTTTAGGGAGTTAAATATAGGGTTTGGTTAGGTTTGCCACAATTTAACTCCTTAAATCTAAAGGAGTTAAGTTTAGGAAGGCATATAAGGAGTTACTCCCTTTGTTACTATATATAAGGTGTATTTGTTTTTTGATAAAATTCTACAATGTAAGGTGCATTTCTTCTAATTCATCAAAAATTCTGTTTTAGCCCTCTAGAAAAAAGGAAAGTATCTCTCCCCTGATTACGTGTATCTCTCCTCATAAAGAAAAAAAAAAGAAAAAAAGAAATTCTCTCTCCCGATTGTGTGCATCTCTTACTTTTCTAGCCTAAATGATTTCCTTACCACTAATCAAGATTTAGCTGAGGTTACTTTTTTTCATAACTTGTGTATAATTATGTGCCTTGGTCATCGTGCCAAAAATTACACACCTTACATAAAGGAATGGAGGGAGTAAATTAAAAGAGTTGACTAGAGATGCTCTTAGTGTTTGTAATAAGATGGCATATTGGGTAGTTTCGAAGGAATTCCAAGGACAGAGGGGTATGGTGAGTGAAGTGGAGCTGATGAAGCAACCATTTCTCTGCCCCAGTAAAATGAACTAGATGCTACTCCAGCTCCAATCCACTAAGGAATTGAAGTTCAGGTGTTTGAAACAACTCTAATGAAATCATGGAGCGGAGTAGTCCAAAACCTACCCTCAGTCCGACAAGAACCAACCAGGAGCATATCCTATTTGTGAAGGTCGACCGTGTTACTGGATTGGTGGATCTAGTCTGTTAAATTGACTCAACAACTAGGGCTCTGGGGCATAGTCCTTAAGGGCGCGTGCACGAAGACTTCTCGGCTGTAATCGACAAGGCCAGACCGGCTCTAACAAGCGGCGCGTGAACAGCTCGTTCTGGCGGTAGTGGTCGTTTGATGGTCTAAGAACCTCTATGTATTTTTTATTATGTTGGTGATGCTTTGTACTTTTGGTGAACTATTTTTAAAAAGGACTCTGAGTTCAATTGACTGTGAAAGACCTTCATAATCGTTTGTCGTTAATGTTCAAAGTAATATTGGTAGAATGGTAGAAACTTATGTCTACTTGTATATTTCCAGTAGCTAGTCCAAATAGATGTTGGTTTATCAAGGTTCCATGAAAACATGATGCACACACTGCACTAGGATCAATTTATTTCTTCTATCATCAATTCATCATGAGCTAGCACACCATAAAGACTTGGTAAAGAAGTACAAACACAAAGACACACATATGCGCGGGATCTATTAAGCAGTGACAGCGATCTTCATGCCTTTCTGGCAGTGACCCGGAAGGCTGCAGATGAAGAACGCTTTGCCTCCACGGACGAGCTGGATGTGGTCATTGCCAGAGGTGTAGGCCCTCGACGGCCCCGAGACCCTACATGAGTTGTAGTCGCCTTCTCCCACCTGCACCACGTTGTGCATACTCGGGTTGTACTTGAACACTGCATGCATTAGTGAACACAAGAATATAGATAAGAACACAATATATACATCAAGAACATCCAATCATTTGATTATTAGAGTTCTCACCAAGCACGTCGCCGGACTGGATGTGCTTGCCACTCTCCCATCCGGAGACGCCAAAGCTCCATCCCTTATTGTCACCAACGGTCCACTCCTTGCCATGGACAACAGTGGTTGCATAGCAAACAACGAGAAGCAGCACCAAAAGGGTGGGTACCATGGTTCCCTGTGCCATCGATGGTGTTGCTTTTGACTTCTTGTTGCTACCGAAGATCACAAGAACAAAAAATGAAATAGTGGTTGATTCCTCAAGTGATGGCTTGCGTTCGATCTCCTTCTCGTATGATATATATATAGGCGGTCAGCTAAAATCATTGTTTTAATGTACTAAAAAAATGAGAATCTTGCCTTAAATGAGACAGATCAACAATTGTGATATCCAACATTAGTTAGTATATGCTACCAAATCCTCCAACCTATATAATCTGATTTGGATTAATGGAAATGAACGAGGATGCATTTATTTCCTACTTTCAAGATTTAGTAAATATTTCTTTTTCCTGGATGCATTAGTTGTATATAAGATATTTATATATACTAGTATTAGATGATATAATTGTAATAAGAAAATTTTAAAATACAAAATTGTTTTTTATAAGGAGAAGTCCCTAATCTTGACTTTTCAACCATAGCTGCTAAAGCGATTGGAGGCCATGATTTGCGATTTTTTAGTCTAAAATAACTTGAAATTGGCAAGAACATTTTCAATAAATGGAGTTCAAATAAATGTCATAAGTTGGAAAATTTAATGCATTGGGTTCATATAAGAATTTTAGGGTAGGTTAATGGAACAATTGTAAAAGAAAAGAACTCCGATTGGTTAACAAGCAGTAAACCCGGTGAGATTCGGAAGGATCTAATTGAGAGGAAAAATTGTGACACTTTCCAACAACTTGTAGCCACTTGGGACGGAGATTATGACCTGAAGGACCCCCCCCCCCCCCGTGAAAACTCCGCAACTACTCCTGATCGACGAAATTAGCGCTAAACTAATCATCTTGGCACAAACTGGAATGACCTACTGATAACCCACAAGTATAGGGGATCGCGATAGTCTTCAAGGGTAGTATTTCATCCAAATTTATTGATTTGACACAAGGGGAGCCAAAGAATATTTATGAGGCTTAGGAGTTGAGTTGTCAATTCAACCACACCTGGGAAATTATATTTCTGCAGAAAAGTGTTTAGTAACACGGTAGTTTGATAGTTTTGATAGTAGCGGTAACAGTAGAAATAGCAACAGTAACAGTAACAATAGCAGTTTGTGATCATTGTAACAACAATAGCAATAGTAACTTAGTAAAGACCAATATGAGAAAAGCATAAGCATTGCGTCACCGATGGATATCTGTGTTGGATGACACTCATCATATAACAGTCACAACATAGAGTGATACACAATAGCTCCAATTCATCAATGTAATATAGGCACGTATTCCGTATATAGTCCTACGTGCTTATAATAAAAAATTGCATGACATCTTTTGTTCTACCCTCTCGTGGCAGTGGGGTCCTTAAGGAAACTAAGAGATATTAAGGCCTCCTTGCAATAGAGAACCGGAACAAAGCATTAACACATGGAAAATACACGAATTCCTCAAATTACAGTCATTCCCGAAGAGTATCCCAATTATTATCACTTTGGGGTCTACGGATCAAAGCAATAACAAGTATATATAACTAGCATATAGGATCAAGAACTCAATTATATTCGTGAAAACATAGAGGGTTCGGAGCTGAAATCATAGCACTCGGGCCCTAGTGACAAGCATTAAGCATATACAAAGTCATAAAAACATCAATCCCGGAACATAGTGGAACTAGGGATCAAGCCCTAACAAATTGACTCGATTACATGAAAAATCTCATCCAACTCCATCACCGTCCAGCAAGCCTACAAAGGAATTACTCACTCCCAGTGGTGAGCATCATGGAATTGTTGTTGATGATGATGCTGATGGTGATGAATCCCCCTCTCCGGATCCCTGAACAGACTCCTGATCGGCCCTCGCGATGAAGAACATGAGGTGGTGGTGGCTCCGTCTCGCAAAACATGATAAAACTTTCTCTCTGATTTTTTTTCCGTGACATGATATTTATGGAGTTTGTAATTAGGACAAGCTCTCTGAGCCGGATACCCGTCTACGGGAGGACATGGCCCAGGCTACGAACTTGGAATCGGGCAATGGGCTACAAATATTGGGCAACATCCTGGAGCCCGAGCTGCCAAGCTCGGGAGCTCCTTTGCCCCTGGGTCTGAGATTGGGTCAGGATGTGGACTTAAGTATACCCACCCACCAAGACACAAGTGATCTTTCCCACATCAGACAAGAGCCCCAAGAAACAATACACCACTTCTGGGCCAGATTCCTCCTTGTAATGAGTAAGGTTAAGGACTGTCACGAGGAAGACGCAATCTCGTTCTTTTGCAAAAATTGCATGGACAAGGGAATTCTCAACGCCATAAGTCGCCATGACATAGCACACTTTTCCAACTTGGCGGCCATAGTACAGAAGTACTGTGCGATGGAAAGTGCCTAGAAAACCTAAACAAAATTCTGGGATCCTCCGGCCCTAACTAAACCCCTCGTCCGAACTAAAAGGGTGCGCTCTCGCAAGTCACCCAACCCAACTACAAAGAAGCCAAAGCCCTCTACAGGGCGTGGAACCGTACTGGAGGGATGGCTCAACAGGCCATGCAAAATTCATAGCGCACCAGGCATTATACCAACACACAACCTTAGAGCATGTTGGATACTCCAGTAGGTGGCCAAGAGCGGCGAGGACCTTCTCATCAGCAATACCGCAGAGCACCATCCCGTAGAAAATAACAATACAGTACTGACAGTCTTTGAGACTTTTGCCTCAAATAATAGGCGCAAGCGAGCGCTCCGCAGCCTCGCCGAAGTCTGCCACGTCGCAGCAATATACTCGTGGAATGACACGGCCATAACCTTCAATGCCAGCGACGAACCTCAATTCCGAATAGTCCGAGCACCAGCCGTTTGGTCCTTAGTCCAATTGTGGACGGCTTCCGGCTTACTAAGGTGCTCATGGACGGCGGCATCGGATTAAACCTCATCTATGAGGAAACTCTTAACAAAATGGAAATAGATAAGAGTCGCATTGAGCAAAGCAGCACGACCTTCAGAGGAATCATCCCCAGAGGGAGGCAAGATGTGCGGGAAAAATCACACTTGATGTGGTATTCGGCACTCCGGAGAATTATAGGTCTGAAGAAATCACATTCCAAGTGGCCCCGTTTAGCAGTGGATACCACGCCCTTTTAGGACGGCCGGATGCATTCACAAGTTTCCAGGCTATACCCCATTACGGGTACATGAAGCTCAAGATGCCGGGGCCCAATGGAATTATCACTCTAGCCAGTGATCCGGACCTAGCACTCCACGCCGAAAATAAAACCGCCGCACTAGCCCTGGAGGCATTATCCGAAGCCCTCGCGGCCGAAGAGTTAACTGCGCTGTGCTCCACGGTGGACAGGGACAACGTGATACTCGACAAACGACCCAAGTCCATCTCTTTTAAACCAGCAGACGAAATAGTCAAATTCCAGGTCCACCCAACAGACCCTACAAAAATAGCATCAATTGGGGCACAACTGAACCCCATAATAGACGCTGCACTACGAGAGTTCTTGCGCGAGAATTGGGACATCTTCGGCTGGCATCCTTCAGACATGCCAGGTATACCACGCAGGCTGGCCGAACATAGCCTAAACATACTAAAAGGATACAAGCCAGTCAAGCAGACCCTTCGGCGCTTTTCAGAACCCAAGCGATAAGCCATGGGGAGGAGCTAGCCAAGCTACTCGAAGCCGGATTCATCAGAGAAATAAAACATCCGGACTGGCTAGCAAACCTGGTGATGGTACCAAAGAAGGACAAATCCTGGCGCCTATGCGTCGATTTCAAAGACCTCAATAAGGCTTGCCCTAAGGATCCCTTCCCCCTCCCCCGCATCGATAAAATTATCGACGCTACCGCCGGACACGGCTCATTGTGTTTCCTCGATGCATACTCCGGATAGCATCAAATCAAGATGGCGGAGTCCGATCAAGCAGCAACGGCATTTATCACTCCATACGGCCCCTTCTGTTTTATAGTTTTAAATAGCGCGCTATAGCGGAGCTATAGCGCGCTATTTAAAATGTTTGTTCATTTGTTTGGACCAAAGTCTCTTAGCGCAAGACCTTTTGTAAACGCTATAGCGTGCTATAGCGGAGCTATAGCAGGCTATTTAAAACATAACACCATGCCTTTCGGGCTAAAAACCGCCGGTGCAACCTATCAACCCAGGATTCAGACATGCCTGGAAACACAAATCGGCAAAATAGTGGAGGCTTATGTAGACGATGTGGTCATCAAAACCAGACACGTCGAATCATTAATAGACTACTTGAGGCTTACGTTCGACAATCTCTGAACATATGACATCAAGCTCAACCCGGAAAAATGCGTTTTCGGCGTACCAGCCGGAAAGCTCTTGGGCTTCATTGTTTCCAATAGAGAAATCGAAGCAGACCCGGCTAAAATCCGAGCTCTATCACAGTTGGCTACCCCAACAGACCTCAAGCAAATCCAGAAATTAACTGGATGCATGGCCGCCCTAAGCCGCTTTATCTCCCGATTAGGAGAAAAGGCACTACCTCTTCATCGCCTTCTTCGACGAACCGAACACTTCGAGTGGATGGATGCGGCTACGGCTGGGCTAGAAGAAATAAAAGCCCTCTTGGCCACCAATCCAATCCTGGCAGTGCCAAATGTCGGCGAACCGATGCTGCTATACATAGCTGCAACACACCAGGTTGTAAGCACAGTGCTCGTCGTCGAACGAGAGACAGATGGAAATAAATTCCCACTACAAAAGTCGGTATACTACGTATCCACTATCCTCACTCCATGCAAGTCACGGTACCCACATTATCAAAAGACAGCATACGTGGTCTTCATGGCATCCCAAAAACTATGACACTACTTTCAAGAGTGTTCAATCACGGTGGCCTCCGAAGTACCACTCAATGACATAATAAATAACCGCGATGCCACAGGTCGGATTGCTAAATGGGCTATCGAGCTCCTCCCATTCGACATAACATACAAACCACGTCGAGCCATTAAGTCGCAAGTACTGGCTGACTTCGTCGCCGAATGGACAGAAGCCGAACTCCCTAAAGAGTACGACGCGTACTCCAATTGGATCATGCACTTTGACGACGCTAAGATGCTAGCTGGTCTAGGGGCTGGCGTCGTCCTGACGTCCCCCACCGGAGATACAGTCCAATACATACTCCAAGTACTTTACACAGATTCCAACAATGCTGCCGAGTATGAGGCATTGTTGCACGGTCTTCGGATGGCAGTCTCCATGGGCATTCAACGCCTAGAACATGGGGATTCAAATCTCGCAATATCTCAAATAAATGGAGACTTTGACGCCAAGGACCCGAAAATGGCGGCCTACCGCAATGCCGTTCTCAAAATGTCAGCTCGATTCGAGGGGCTCAAATTCCACCATGCGGTTCGAGAAAACAATCAAGCGGCGGATATCCTTGCCCGCATCAGCGCTAAATGTGACCCCGTCCCACCAAATATTTTTTTGGAAAGGCTGTTCAAGCCATCCGTGGTATGGGAAGGGAGACCGGCAATACCAGTCTGGATCCGCAAACAACCCCAGATCCTGAACAATCTGACGTAATCGGAGGCTCCGCCACCGAAATCACACCTTCGGCCCACGTGATTATGGCAGTCATTACCCCGTGGACGGAACCCTTCCTAGCCTACTTAAATAGGCAGGAACTCCCGGAGGACCAAAATGAGGCACGTTGCATTGTGCGGCGCTCTAAAGCCTACAAAGTCCACGAGGGAGAGCTTTATAAGAAAAGCACGACCGAAGTGCTCCAAAGGTGCATCTCCGAGGAGGAAGGGCGGCAGCTCTTGGCCAAAATTCATGCCGGACTTGGCGGCCACCATGCCGCAGCTCGGGCGCTCGTAAGCAAGGCCTTCTGTAGGTTCCTACTGGCCGACAGCCCGGGCAGACGCACAAGACCTTGTCCAACATTGTGTCAGTAGCCAGCTTTTTGCAAATCAAAGCCATATGCCACCCACCGCCCTCCAAACAATCCCCATAACTTGGCCCTTTGCGGTCTGGGGGCTCAATATGGTTGGACCCCTTAAAGGAGGAAGCCATAAGAAGAAATACTTGTTGGTCATGGTCGATAAATTCACCAAATGGATAGAAGCCAAACCAGTTAAAACGGCCGAATCCGGACCAGTGATAGACTTTATATCCGGGGTCGTACACCGCTACGGTGTCCCCCACAGCATCATCACCGATAACGGCTCAAACTTTACAGCCGATGAGGTGAAAACCTGGTGCAGCAAAATGGGCATTAAACTTGATTACGCCTCCGTCTATCACCCCCAAACAAACGGTCAAGTCGAACGAGCGAATGGTCTTATTATGAGCGGCATTAAACCCAGACTAGTGCGATCCTTGAAGGAATCAGATACGCGCTGGGTCGAGGAGCTCGACTCCGTACTATGGGGGTTGCGGACCACGCCAAATCGCACAACCGGATACACACCATTTTTTATGGTGTACGGCGCAGAGGCAGTGCTACCCTGCGATATCATCCATGATTCACCTAGAGTGCGCATGTACGAAGAGAGAGAAGTCGAACTGGATCGGCATGACAGCTTAGATGCCCTGGAGGAGGAGCATGACGTCGCAAAGGCCCGTTCCGCATTCTATCAAAAGCAAGCTCGAAGGTATCAAAGCAGAGAAGTGCGGGCCAAAACTTATAACATTGGCGAACTCGTTCTACGCCTACCAGAGAAGAAAAAGGACAAGCTCAAGCCCAAGTGGGAGCGTCCCTTCATCATTGACAAAGTTCTCACTAAAGGTGCGTACCGCCTGCGTGATGCATCAGATAATCGACTCGAGCCGAACCCATGGAATGCGGCCAGACTCCGAAGATTCTACGCCTAGTGCCGAACTCTGTGTTTGTCTCCTTACCTCCGTCTCCCATTTTAAATTTTATCGTCTCTCTCTCTACTTTTTATATATAGCTTTAAAAGCTTCAAGTACGCATTGACCGCACACAATTCCACGCTATGCACGCTCAATATACCTGGGGGCTTCTTATACAGAAGCTTAATATAGTTACCTTCTGGGCTTTATGCCCACCACATATGCGTCATTTCCCCATATGTGCCTTTTTTCACCATTATATGCATCGATATGACTTAGATTTTGGCCAAGCTGGGTTGCCTGGCTCTTGTGTTTATGCCCTACGTTCCCGTTAATTTGGCTAGGGCATAAGGGAAGCACCTCTGTGACTGCTGGGTCAGCCGGATGTGTACCTCAGACTGGATGAAGCCAAAAGCTAGCATTCTTAAGGGAATATTCGGTCGGTGAACAAAAGATGTCTTTTACCTATTACAAAATATGCCTGCGTCATTTTTTGCAGTTTGGGCATGCACATTAATGCGT
Source organism: Aegilops speltoides (assembly GCA_021437245.1). Lineage (NCBI taxonomy): Eukaryota > Viridiplantae > Streptophyta > Magnoliopsida > Poales > Poaceae > Aegilops > Aegilops speltoides. The sequence continues at coordinate 485,419,627 of CM038145.1, forward strand.
GCGCACCCAGGGAAAGAAACCCTTAACGAAACTATTCTCCCTGGAAGATGTTTCTTACTACCCATGTAATATAACATAACTAGCTGGGTACTTGTCTATTCAAGCACTTATGACCCCTACGCCTGGTTTCCACGCGTGCCCTGGTTTTTACATAAATGAGCGGGTATTCGGATACACTCTGGACCGTCGGGTCCAGAGGCTGAAGCGAAAAGGTCGGTCAAGACAAATGATTTACAATCCGGCTAGGGACAAATGTGTCCTTCGAAGTACAAAAGTCACTCAGACTGACTAAATTCTTCTTCTATACCATCCAACAGGCTGTCTAGCCTACAGTCCTGCTGCGAATACTTAGCGGCTAATGCTACCTGGTGATATACCAGACTTACAGGGATCTCCTTCCCATCTGATCCTACAGGTCCGACCTCGGCCATGTGGTTCGGGTCAGCCTTAGTGTATCGCGTCTTCACCATGGCCCAGGCTTCCATGGCACCTTGCCAGCTGGCCGATATCTTACATAAGAGGAAGCACCACTGCGCTCCCTTGAGCATCTCCACAAGCTCCCCCATGCCTCCTGACAGGGAGGTGGATGGCCATAAGGCTCGGCATGCCTCGCATCACCGCCGAACTTGTTCGCATGCGGTTGAGAGCTCCTGCAGAAGATCGCCTGTAGATCCGGGCATCTCCTCTTCGGGACGACCTGTCAGCATGCCTACAGACATAATTCTGTTAGCACGCTTCTTCGCCAAACTTTATAGTGGTTCCCTAGAGCACTTACTGAATATGCCACGCCGAAGCCTCTTATTCTCCTTTACGGAGTCAGCAAGCTGGGCCCGAACATCCATTAATTCGACGTCCAGTCGGGTGTTCGCGTCCTGGAGAGTATTTTTTCTCCTTTATAACCTTTGTAAGCACACGCTCGCCAGCCTTCAGTTGTCGCCGAACATGTTGCTCATCCTCTGGTACGATCTCCGGATTGCCTCCGGGATTGTGTGCAGAATCTATTGTTAGATTTGCATTCATGCCGAATACTAAGCTGGTATATACGATGACATTATTTTCAATCAAATACAAGTATTACCAGACGGGGCCTTCGTAGACTCCTCCATTACGGCAATTGTTGCCCGCAGTTGGGCTTTGCACTCCTCCAGCTCTTTAGACAGCTGGGTATTCTTCTCTGTCAGAACCTATGCACACGAGGATCCTTAAATCAATTGTGCCAACCGTTTCAAGTCTCAGGGGCTACTGATATACATACTTATCAAATTTTCTTACCCGTATATCCTTTACGTACTGGTCCGTGGCCCTGGCGAGGCCACCTTGAGCAGCCCGGATGTATGCGTTCCCCGAGTTGAAGGCATCGAACGCCTCTTCAGAGAAATTAGGGTCGCGTAGTGCGGCCCGTCAGCGCCTATGATTCATGGCGCTCTCCACTTCGAAGTTTGTAGCGGAAAATCTATCCGCATCCTCTGTTGGAGGATCGTCCGTGTTGACCTCCGCCCTTGAGTCCGGCCTCGGAGTCCGACTGGTGGAGGCGTGACCGGCAGGCTCTCCGGATATAGTTCGGCGAGCGCTTTTTCTTCCAGAAGACAATGGACATTGTTATATTTTAACAATGATGATTTCGTGGCAGGTTTTTAAACATACCTTTGCAACGGCGTCTTGGTCCTGACCGCCTTCCTTTTAAGCCTACCCGGCTTCGGTGCTCTTTGTTGGAGAGTCACCGCGGGTTCGGCTTGGCGCCCTGATGGCCTTCCCTGTAAAACACAATATATGTGCGGTGGGTGAGGCGCGAAGAGGGATTCCTTTTTGGAAGTCGGGACTCCGGTCCTACTTACATGTGATACAGGGAGTAGGCCAGAATAATCGGCTATGATGGCCACAAACACACCCTCGTAGCTTAACTGATAAAATGTCCTGTCAACGAGCTCCACAAACGTGTCCGGATCTTCTTTGAGTCCGGGGTCGAGGGCCCGGTTGGGGTCCTCTGGCTGTGGAGACGGGCTGTGAACTTCCTTCATAGCTCTTCGCAGTTCCTGCTACGAATTGACAAGGTAAGTATTTGTGCTAAAAAATGCGAGAAATAATGGAATAAAAGATGGCAGCTCACCCAGCTTGGGGGGCTGTACATGGAGAATCCATCCCGTGGCTTGATACGGGTGAACTCCTCTTCCTCTCCTTTGTACACATCAGACAATATTTTTGCCAGAGCGGCGGCGGAGTCCGGGCCTTTACGGCCGCAGCGGGTGGCATCATCTTCTCCATTATAGTGCCACATGGGTTTTCCCCGATATTGGAGTGGCTGCACTCCCTGCATTATACATATGGACATTACTTCAATTATTGTCAGTTCTGATTTGGCCAGCGTATTTATCCTGTTCATCAGGAAAAGGATCTCTCTATTATCTTCCTCCCGGGGGCTCCTGGGGCGCCAGCTGTGGCGTTTCTTCAACATGGCATTTACAAACTCGGGAAGGCCCTTCCGAATAGGGTCCGGAAGAGGGACATCCTCCATACAGAACCACTCCGAAGGCCAGTCTTCGGATGTCTTCTTCGGGGTACCGGATAGGTATCCAGTCCCTGCGATGCGCCATATTTCGGCTCCGCCCACTTGATATACCGACCCCTCCTGAGTGCGGGGTACGAGGCAGAATAGCCTCTTCCACAGCTCGAAATGAGCTTCGCAACCCAGAAATAGCTCGCACAAGGCAACGTAGCCTGCGATATGCAGTATCGAGGCTGGAGGCCGTAGAACTCCATGAGCCCACAGAGGAAAGGATGGATTGGAAATCTGAGTCCCCTCAGCAAATAGGGGATGAAGCATACCCGCTCTCCCTTGGATGGGTTTGGAGAACTCTCCGCTTGCTCCCCGCCATTATAAGTGGCTAGTCCAGCTCAGACGGGGACCATGTATGCAAGTGGGAGAAACCCCTTGGTCTGCAACTCTACTAGTCGGCTGTGGGGGACAGAACATTTCTCCCAATCACCTAGCCTAGTGTTACGGGAGTAAGAGGAGGAGCCACGACGATCGGCCATGGTGGTATGGATTTTTCCGGACACGCTCTGACGAATGCTCGCTGGGAGGAGATGGTGTGATTTGGATATGAGGATCCCCGTCTCTTTAAATAGACGATTTACTCGCAGGGTCGGGGTGGCAAATGTAAAAACACCTCGACTTCTCGCATTTGCTCGACACGTGGAGACATCCATTATTAAAGCACAGAAGCTGAGGTGCGCGAAATTGATGAGGAGCCGGACACTACTCGCTACTACAATACTCTGGAGAATTTGGAGAAGAATCCGCCTTGCAATGCCGAAGACAATCTGTGCGCCGGACTCATCGTCATTGAAGCCTGGTTCAGGGGCTACTGAGAGAGTCCTGGATCAAGGGGTCCTCGGACAGCCGGACTATATACTTTGGTCGGACTGTTGGACTATGAAGGTACAAGATTGAAGACTTTGTCCCATGTCCGGATGGGACTCTCCTTTGCGTGGAAGGCAAGCTTGGCAATTCGGATATGTAGATCTCCTTCTCAGAACCGATCACTGTAACCCTAGCCCCCTCCGGTGTCTATATAAACCGGAGGGTTTAGTCCGTAGGACAACAACAATCATAATCATAGGCTAGCTTCTAGGGTTTAGCTTTAGCCTCTATGATCTCGTGGTAGATCAACTCTTGTAATACTCATATCATCAAGATCAATGAAGCAGGAAGTAGGGTATTACCTCCATCGAGAGGGCCCGAACCTAGGTAAAACATCGTGTCCCCTGCCTCCTGTTACCATTAGCCTTAGACGCACAGTCTGGGACCCCCTACCCAAGATCTGCCGGTTTTGACACCGACAACTAGCAGTGACCCGGAAGGCTGCAGATGAAGAACGCTTTGCCTCCATGGGCTAGCTGGATGTGGTCATGGCCGGAGGTGTAGGTACTCGATGGGCCCGAGACCCTACATGAGTTGTAGTCGCCTTCTCCCACTTGCACCACGTTGTGCATACTCGGGTTGTACTTGAACACTGCATGCATTAGTTCACACAAGAATACGGATCAGAACACAATATATACATCAAGAACAACCAATCACTTAATCTTTAAAGTTCTCACCAAGCATGTCGCCAGACTGGATGTGCTTGCCACTCTCCCATCCGGAGACGCCGAAGCTCCATCCCTTGTTATCACCAACGGTCCACTCCTTGCCATGGACGACGACGGTGGTTGCGCAACGACGACGAGAAGCAGCACAAAAAGGATGGGTACCATGGTTCCCCGTGCCACCGATGGTGTTGCTCTTGACTTCTTGTTGCTACCGAAGATCACAAGAAAAAAAAATGAAATAGTGGTTGATTCCTCAAGTAATGGCTTGCGTTCGTTCTCCTTCTCATATGATATATATAGGCGGTCAGCTAAAATCATTGTTTTAATGTGCTCAAATAATGAGAATCTTGTCTTAAATGAGATAAATCAACATTGTGATTTGCAACAGTAGTTAGTATATGCTCCTCCCAGATCCTCCAACTTATATAATCTGATCTTGGATTAATGCAAATGAATGAGGATGCATTTAATTCCTAATTTCAAGATTTAGTAAATATTTATTTTTCCTGGATGCATTAGTTATATATCAGATATTTATATATACTAGTATTAGATGATATAATTGTAATAAGAAAATTTAATGCATTGTGTTCATAAAAGAATGTTAGGGTAGGTTAATTTGGAACAATTGAAAAATAAAAGAGCCCCGATTGGTTAACGAAGCAGTAAACCCAGCGAGATTCAGAAGGATCAAATTGAGAGGAAAATTTGTGAGACTTACCAAGAACTTGTAGCCACTTGGGACAGAGACAATGACCTCAAAACACGCCCTCCATGAAAACTCCGCAACTACTCCTGATCAATGAAATTATCCCTAAACTAACCATCCTGGCACAAACTTAAATGACCAACTAATAACTCACACGTATAGGGGATCGTGATAGTCTTCAAGGATAGTATTTTACCCAGATTTATTGATTCGACACAAGGGGAGCCAAAGAATATTCATGAGCCTTAGCAGTTGAGTTGTCAATTCAACCACACGTGGGAAATTATATTTCTACCGCAAAGTGTTCAGTAACACAGTAGTTTGATAGTTTGGATAGTAGTAGTAAGAGTAGTAATAGTAACAGGAACAGTAACAATAGCAGTTTGTGATGATTTTAACAACAACAACATAGTAACTTAGCAAAGACCTATATGAGAAAAACGTAGGCATTGGGTCAGTGATGGATATTTGTGTTGGATGACACTCATCATATAACAGTCACAACCTAGAGGGGTACACGATAGCTCAAATTCATCAATGTAATATAGGCATGTATTTCATATATAGTCATATGTGCTTCTAATAAGAAATTGCATGGAATCGTTTGTCCTACCCTCCCGTGGCAGCGGGGTCCTTAAGGAAACTAAGGTATATTAAGGCCTCCTTGCAATAGAGAACCGGAACAAAGCATTAACACATGGTGAATGCATGAACTCCTCGAATTACAGCCATTCCTAGAGAGTATCCCAATTATTCTCAGTTTGGGGTCTACGGACCAGAACAATAACAAGTGCATATAACTAGCAGATAGGATCCGGAGCTCAAATATATTCATGAAAACATAGAAGGTTCGGATCTGAAATCATGGTACTCGGGCCCTAGTGACAAGCATTAAGCATATAAAAGTCATAGCAACATCAATCTCGGAACATAGTGGAACTAGGGATCAAGCCCTAACAAATTGACTCGATTACATGACAATCTCATCCAACTCCATCACCGTCCAGCAAACCTACGAAGGAATTACTCAGTCCCAGTGGTGAGCATCATGGAATTGTAGTTGATGACGATAGTGACGAATCCCCCTCTTGGGAGCCCTAGACGGACTCCAGATCAGCTCTCCCGATGAAGAATAGGAGGTCGCGGCGGCTCCATCTCGCAAAACATGATAAAACTTTCTCTCTGATTTTTTCTCCATTAAACAATATTTATGGAGTTGGAATTAGGGAAAACCGAGGCTCGTGGGGCCCACGAGCTCACAAGGCGCGCCCGCTGAGCTCATGGTTCCTGGGTGGCCCCCTCTAGTAGCTCTCTTCGGCAATATTTTTCACATTTTTTAGAAATAATCTCTTTAAATTTTCATCCCAATACATGAGCTTTTATTTCCGCACAAAAATAACACCATGGCAATTCTGCTGAAAACAATGTCAATCCGGGTAAGTTTCAATCAAATCATGCAAATTTGTGTCTAAAACAAGAGTAAAGGTGTTTGGAAAAGTAGATACGTTTGGGATATATCAACTCCCCAAGCTCATCTCATTGCTTGTCCTCAAGCGTTCAGTTGACAAACTGAAAGTGATAAGGAAAAAACTTCAACAAACTCTTTTGTTCTCATTGTTGTATATATGCTTAATTAGTCTTCGAGTTCTCAGCAAAGTTTATGAACTAACCACATGAATGATAACACTTAGGTCTCATTTTTACTTGTGACAATAGCATAACCAACTAACGAGCAATAATAAGATATCTCGGATGCGAACAATTTCTCAAAATAATTATGATATAATATGATAACACCATATCTCGTTAGACCTTTCTGAGACCGCAAAACATAAATGCAGAGCACCTCGGAGGTTCAAGCAGTGACTAAACATTATAATTCAGGGTAGAAGTGTTGGGGAACGTTGCAGAAAATTAAAATTTTCCTACGGTTTCACCAAGATCCATCTATGAGTTCATCTAAGCAACGAGTAACGGGAGAGAGTTTGCATCTACATACCACTTGTAGATCGCGTGCGGAAGCTTGCTTGGTGATGATGGAGTCGCACTCGAACGTGATTCAGATCACCGATGCCAAGTGTTGAACGGACAGCACCTCCGCGCTCAACACACGTGACGGGACGACGGCGTCTCCTCCTTCTTGATCCAGCAAGGGGAAGGAGAGGTTGAGGAAGACGGCACCACCGGCAAGACGACGGCGTGGTGATGGTGGTGATGCAAGACTCGGCTGTGGCTTCACGAGCTCTACGGAGGAGGAGATGTGTTGGGGAGGGGAAGGGCTGCGCCTTGGGAGATGTGTTTTAGCAGCCCCCCTCCCCCCCCCTTTATATAGGCCCCCAGAGGGGTGGCCGGCCCCCTAGAGATCCAATCTCAAGGGGCGGCGCCAAGGGGTGGAGTGCCCCCTGCCGGTGTGGCGCCCCACCCCTAGGGTTTCAACCCTAGGCGCGAGGTGGGCCTGGGGCGCACCAGCCCCCGTGGGCTGGTTCCTTCCCCTATGGCCCATGGGGCCCTCCGGATGGGTGGCCCCACCGGTGGACCCAGGACCCTTCCGGTGGTCCCTGATTTTGCTTCAGAAACCCCAAACTTTCCCGATGGTCAAACACCACTTCCTATATATTATTCTTTACCTCCGGACCCTTCCGAACTCCTCGTGACGTCGGGATCTCATCCGGACTCGAACAACATTCGTATTCACATACTAGTCTTCCTACTAACCCTAGCGCCACCGAACCTTATGTGTAGACCCTACGGGTTCGGAGACACGCAGACATGACCGAGACGACTCTCGGGCAATAACCAACAGCGGATCTGGATACCCATGTTGGCTCCCACATGCTCCTCGATGATTTCATCGGTTGAACCACGATGTCGAGGATTCTATCAAACCCCGTATGCAATTCCCTTTGTCAATCGGTGCGTTACTTGCGAGACTCGATCGTCGGTATCCCAATACCTCGCTCGGTCTCGTTATCGACAAGTCACTTTACTCGCATCGTAATGCATGATCCCGTGACCAACACCTTGGTCACATTGAGCTCATTATGATGATGCATTACCGAGTGGGCCCAGAGATACCTCTCCGTCATACGGAGTGACAAATCCCGCCTCGATCCATGTCAACCCAACAGATACTTTCGGAGATACCGTAATGCACCTTTATAGTCACCCGATTACGTTGTGACGCTTGATACACCCAAGGCACTCCTACGGTAACCGGAGTTGCACGATCTCATGGTCGAAGGAATAGATACTTGACATTGGCAAAGCTTCTAGCAAACGAACTATACGATCTTTTATGCTATGCTTATGATTGGGTCTTGTCCATCACATCATTCTCCTAATGATGTGATCCCGTTATCAACGACATCCAATGTCCATAGTCGAAACCATGACCATCTATTGATCACAACGGGCTAGTCAACTAGAGGCTCACTAGGGACATATTGGGGTCTAAGTGTTCACACGTGTATTATGATTTCCGGATAACACGCTTATAGCATGAACAAAAGACAATTATCATGAACATTGAAATATAATAATACTTTTATTATTGCCTCTAGGGCATATTTCCAACATCTCCCACTTGCACTAGAGTCACTAATCTAGTTACATTGTGATGAATCGAACACCCATAGAGTTCGGTGTTGATCATGTTTTGCACGCGAGAGAGGTTTAGTCAACGGATCTGCGACATTCAGATCCGTGTGCACTTTGCAAATCTCTATGTCTCCATCTTGAACATTTTCACGGATGGAGTTGAAACGACGCTGATGTGCTCGGTCTTCTTGTGAAACCAGGCTCCTTTGCAAGGGCAATAGCTCCAGTGTTGTCACAGAAGAGTTTGATCGCCCCGACGCATTGGGTATGACTCCTAGGTCGGTGATGAACTCCTTCACCCATATTGCTTCATGCGCTGCCTCCGAGGCTGCCATGTACTCCGCTTCACACGTAGATCCCGCCACGACGCTTCGCTTGCAAACTGCACCAGCCATCGCTCCACCATTCAACATATACACGATCCGGTTTGTGACTTAGAGTCATCCAGATCTGAGTCGGCTAGCGCCGACGTAACCCTTACGACGAGCTCTTCGCTCCTCCATAAACGAAACATTTCCTTTGTCCTTTTCAGTACTTCAGATATTCTTGACCGCTGTCCGGTGTTCCTTGCCGGATTACTTTGGTATCTTGCAACCAAACTTACGGCCAGGTTTACATCGGTCCAGTACACAAGATGGCATACATAATAGATCCTATGGCTGAAGCATAGGGATGACACTCATCTCTTCTTTATCTTTTGTCGTGGTCGGTGATCGAGCTGAGCTCGGTTTCACACCGTAACATAGGCAAGAACCCTTCTTGGACTGATCCATTTTGAACCTCTTCAAAATCTTATCAAGGTATGTGCTTTGTGAAAGACCTATGAGGCGCCTCGATCTATCCCTATAGATCTTGATGCCTAATATATAAGCAGCTTCTCCAAGGTCCTTCATTGAAAAACACTTGTTCAAGTAGGCCTTAATGCTGTCCAAGAGTTTTGTATCATTTCCCATCAAGAGTATGTCATCTACATATAATAGGAGAAATGCTACAGAGCTCCCACTCACTTTCTTGTAAACACAAAGCTTCTCCATAAGTCTCACAGAACCCAAACGCTTTGATCATCTCATCAAAGCGAATGTTCCAACTCCGAGATGCTTGCACCAGCCCATAAATGGATCATTGGAGCTTGCATACTTTGCTAGCATTCGAGGATCGACAAAACCTTCCGGCTGCATCATATACAGCTCTTCCTTAAGATGTCCATTAAGGAATGCCGTTTTGACGTCCATCCGCCATATCTCATAATCATAGTATGCGGCAATTGCTAACATGATTCGACGGACTTAAGCTTCGCCACGGAGAGAATGTCTCGTCAGAAGTCAATCCCTTGAACTTGTCGATAACCCTTAGCGACAAGTCGAGCTTTATAGATGGTAACATTACCATCCGCGTCCGCCTTCTTCTTAAAAATCCATTTATTTTCTATCGTCGCCGATCATCGGCAAGTCTGTCAAAGTCCATACTTTGTTTTCATACATGGATTCTATCTCGGATTTCATGGCCTCAAGCCATTTGTTGGAATCCGGGCCCGCCATTGCTTCTTCATAGTTCAAGGTTCATTGTTGTCTAGCAACATGATTTCCATGACAGGTTGCCGCATTCACTCGTGCGGAACGTGTCCTTGTGGACCTTGAAGTTCAAGAGTAACTTGATCCAAGTATCTTGATCATCATCAATGATTTTCTTCATGGGTGTGGGCATTACAGAATGGTTTCTCGCTGCACCACTTTCCCGCTCGAGAGGTAGTACTTCATCGAAGTTCTACTTTCCTCCCACTTACTTCTTTCGAGAGAAACTCTTTCTCTAGAAAGCATCCGTTCTTGGCAACAAATACTTTGCCTTGGACCTTAAGTAGAAGGTATACCCGACAGCTTCCTTAGGGTATCCTATGAATACGCATTTTTCCGACTTGGGTTCGAGCTTTTCAGTTGAAGTTTCTTGACATAAGCATCGCATCCCCAAACTTTCGAAAACGATACTTAGGTTTCTTCCCAAACCATAATTCATACGGTGTCGCCTCAACGGATTTAGACGGTGCCCTATTTAAAGTGAATGTAGCTGTCTCTAGAGCGATCCCCAAAATGATAGCGGTAAATCGGTAAGAGACATCATAGACCGCACCATATCCAATAGAGTGCGACACGACGCTCGACACACCGTTTATTTGAGGTGTTCCAGCGGCGTGAGTTGTGAAACGATTCCACATTTTCTTAAGTGTGTGCCAAATTCGTGACTTAAATATTCTCCTCCACGATCCGATCGAGGAACTTTATCTTCGGTCACGCTGATTCTCCACCTCACTCTGAAATTCCTTGAACTTTTCAAAGGTCTCGGACTTGTGTTTCATTAAGTAGACATACCCATATCTACTCAAGTCGCCGCGAGAGTGAGAACATAACGATATCCTCCGCGAGCCTCAACGCCATTGGACCGCACACATCGGTATGTATGATTTCCAACAAGTTGGTTGCTCGCCCATTGTTCCGGAGAACGGAGTCTTGGTCATTTTGCCTAAGAGGCAAGGTTCGCATGTGTCAAACGATTCATAATCAAGAGACTTTAAAAGTCCATCAGCATGGAGCTTCTTCATGCGCTTGACACCAATGTGACCAAGGCGGCAAAGTGCCACAAGTATGTGGGACTATCGTTATCAACTTTACATCTTTTCGCATCCACACTATGAACATGTGTAATATTACGCCGAGATTCATTAAGAATAAACCATTGACCATCGGAGCATGACCATAAAACATATCTCTCATATAAATCGAACAACCATTATTCTCGACTTAAATGAGTAGCCATCTCAGATCAAACGAGATCCAGATACAATGTTCATGCTCAAACTTGGCACTAAATAACAATTATTAAGGTTCAAAACTAATCCAGAGGTAAATGTAGAGGCAGCGTGTCGACGGCGATCACATCGACTGAACCATTCCCGACGCAAGATCGTCACCTCGCCCTTCGCCGATCTCCGCTTATTCCGCAGCTCCTGCCGTGAGTTACAAATATGAGCAACGGCACCGGTATCAAATACCTGTGAGTTACTACGAGTAATCGGTAAGGTACACATCAATTACATGTATATCAAATATACCTTTGGTGTTGCCGGCCTTCTTATCCGCTAAGTATTTGGGGCAGTTCCGCTTCAAAGGACCCTTCCCTTGCAATAAAAGCACTCACCTCGTGCTTGGGTCCATTCTTTGACTTCTTCCCGCAACAGACTTACGGGCGGCAACATCCTTGCCGCCCTTCTTGAAGTTCTTCTTACCCTTGCCCTTCTTGAACTTAGTGGTCTTATTGACCATCAACACTTGATGTTCCTTTCGATTTCAGCCTCACGACTTTAGCATTGAGAACACTTCAGAATGGTCTTTACCATCCTCGCATGTTGTAGTTCATCACAAAGCTCTTGAAGCTTGGTGGGAGCGATCGGAGGATTCATCAATGACCGCCTCATCCGGGAGGTTAATGTTCAACTGGGTCATACGAAAGGCAACCTGCATATCTTCGTGATGTGCTCACCGATGTAACTGTTTTCCTCCATCTTACAATCAGAGAACTTGTCGAGACATCATATCTCTCGACCCGGCATGAGCTTGGAAAACTAGTTTCAGCTCTTCAACATCTCATATGCTCCGTGATGCTCAAAACGCTTTTGGAGCCCCGGTTCTAAGCTGTAGAGCATACCGCATCGAACGAGGGAGTAATCATCGAACGAGTCCGCCAGACGCTCAAATCGCCTTGCAGTCACTGGAGAACAGTGGATCACCTAACGGTGCTTCTAGGACATACTTGTTTCTTGGCAGCTATGAGGATGATCTCGAGTTCCGGACCCAAATCCGAGATAGTTGCTGCCATCATCTTTCAGCTTGGTTTTCTAGGAACGCGTTGAAGTTCATGTTGACATTAGCGCTGGCCATTGATCTACAAGACATATTTGCAAAGGTTTTAGACTAAGTTCATGATAATAAAGTTCTTAATCAAAATTACGAACTCCCACTTAGATTAGACATCCTCTAGTCATCTAAGTGTTACACGATCCGAGTCGACTAGCCCGTGTCCGATCATCACGTGAGACGGACTAGTCATCATCGGTGAACATCTTCATGTTGATCGTATCTTCCATACGACTCGTGTTCGACCTTTCGGTCTCCGTGTTCCGAGGCCATGTCCGCACATGCTAGGCTCGCAAGTTAACCCTAAGTGTTTTCATTTGTGTAAATCTGTCTTACACCCGCTGTATGTGAACGTAAGGATCCATCACACCGATCATCACGTGGTGCTTAGAAACGACGAACCGTAGCAACGGTGCACAGTTAGGGAGAACACTTCTTGAAATTTTATAAGGGATCATCTTATTTACTACCGTCGTCCTAAGTAAACAAGATGTAAAAACATAATAAACATCACATGCAATTATATATAGTTGTGACATGATATGGCCAATATCATCAAGCTCCATTGATCTCCATCTTGGGGCTCCATGATCACCTTGTCACCGCTTGACACCATGATCTCCATCATCATGATCTCCATCATCGTGTCTTCATGAAGTTGTCGCGCTAACGACTACTTCTACTTCTATGACTAACGCGCTTAGTAATGAAGTAAAGTAGTTTACATGGCGTTCTTCAATGACACGCAGGTCATACAAAAATAAAGACAACTCCTATGGCTCTCGCCGTTGTCATACTCATCGACATGCAAGTCGTGAATCCTATTACAAGAACATGATCTCATACATCACAATTCAACATTCATCACAACTTCCGCCATATCACATCACATGATCAATCGCTGCAAAAACAAGTTAGACGCCCTCTAGTTGTTGTTGCATCTTTACGTGGCTGCGATTGGGTTCTAGCAAGAACGTTTTCTTACCTACTAATCACCACAACGTGATTTTGTCAACTTCTATTTACCCTTCATAAGGGCCCTGTTCATCGAATCCGCTGCAACTAAAGTGGAGAGACAGACACCCGCCACCACCTTATGCAACTAGTGCATGTCGATCGGTGGAACCGGTCTCACGTAAGCGCACGTAAGGTTGGTCCGGCCGCTTCATCCCACAATACCGTTGAGCAAGAAAAGACTAGTAGGGCAAGTAAGATGACAAGATCAACGCCCACAACAAATTTGTGTTCTACACGCATTAGAGAACTACGATAAACCGGCTCGATACCACCGTTGGGGAACGCTGCGTAAAATTAAAATTTTCCTACGGTTTCACCAAGATCCATCTATGAGTTCATCTAAGCAACGAGTAACGGAGAGAGTTTGCATCTACATACCACTTGTAGATCGCGTATGAAGCTTGCTTGGTGATGATGGAGTCGCACTCGAACGTGATTCAGATCACCGATGCCAAGTGTCGAACGGACAGCACCTCCGCGCTCAACACACGACGGGACGAGCGACGCCTCCTCCTTCTTGATCCAGCAAGGGGAAGGAGAGGTTGAGGAAGACGGCACCACCGGCAAAGACGACGGCGTGGTGATGGTGGTGATGCAAGATACTCGGCTGTGGCTTCACGAGCTCTACGGAGGAGGAGATGTGTTGGGAGGGAGGGCTGCGCCTTGGGAGATGTGTTTAGCAGCCCCCCCCCCTTTATATAGGCCCCTGTGGTGGCCGCCCCTAGAGATCCAATCTCAAGGGGGGCGGCCAAGGGGTGGAGTGCCCCCTGCCGGTGTGGCGCTTCACCCCTAGGGTTTCAACCCTAGGCGCAGGGGTGGGCCTAGGGGCGCACCAGCCCCTCGTGGGCTGGTTCCTTCCCCTATGGCCCATGGGGCCCTCCGGATGGGTGGCCCCACCCGGTGGACCCGGGACCCTTCCCTGGTCCCAGATTTGCTGCAGAACCTCGAACTTTCCCGATGGTCAAACACCACTTCCTATATATTATTCTTTACCTCCGGACCCTTCGAACTCCTCGTGACGTCAGGGATCTCATCAGGGACTCAACAACATTCGCATTCACATACTAGTCTTCCTACTAACCCTAAGCGTCAAGAACCTTAAGTGTGTAGACCCTACGGGTTCGGAGACACCTTGAACATGACCGAGACGACTCTCGGGCAATAACCAACAGCGGGATCTGGATACCCATGTTGGCTCCCACATGCTCCTCGATGATTTCATCGGTTGAACCACGATGTCGAGATTCTATCAAACCTCGTATGCAATTCCCTTTGTCAATCGATGCGTTACTTGCGAGACTCGATCGTCGGTATCCCAATACCTCGTTCGTCTCGCCTCGTTACCGACAAGTCACTTTACTCGCACTGCAATGCATGATCCCGCGATCACACTTTGTAATGCACCTTTATAGCACGCCAGACGCTTCTCCTACGGTAATCGGAGTTGACGATCTCATGGTCGAAGGAATAGATACTTGACATTGGCAAAGCTTCTAGCATGCTAACTATCGATCTTTTATGCTATGCTTATGATCTTGTTCATCATTCTCTAATGATGTGATCCTATCGATCCATGTCATATCGAGAAAACACTATCTATTGATATAGTACTAGAGGCTCATAGGGACATATTGGGGTCTAATGTTCACACGTATTATGATTTCCTGATAACACGGTTATAGCATGAATAAAGACAATTATCATGAACATTGAAATATAATAATACTTTTATTATTGCCTCTAGGGCATATTTCCAACAAGAAGAGATACAGTCATTGTCACATCCAACATTGACTCGACTCAATGCATAAGAATGATAATAGCACTCTCTGTTGGAAATATGCCCTAGAGGTAATAATAAATGGTTATTATTATATTTCCTTGTTCATGATAATTGTCTATTGTTCATGCTATAATTGTATTAACTGGAAACCGTAATACATGTGTGAATACATAGACCACAACATGTCCCTAGTGAGCCTCTAGTTGACTAGCTCGTTGATCAATAGATGGTTATGGTTTCCACCATGGACATTGGATGTCATTGATAACGGATCACATCATTAGGAGAATGATGTGATGGACAAGACCCAATCCTAAGCATAGCACAAGATCGTAGTTTGTCTCGCTAAAGCTTTTCTAATGTCAAGTATCATTTCCTTAGACCATGAGATTGTGCAACTCCCAATACCGAGGAATGCTTTGAGTGTGCCAAACGTCACAACGAATCGGGTGGCTATAAAGGTGCACTACGGGTATCTCCAAAGTGTCTGCTGGTTGGCACTAATCGAGATGGATTTGTCACCCATGTGACGGAGAGGTATCTCCGCCCACTCGGTAATGCATCATCATAATGAGCTCAATGTGACTAAGTAGTTATTTATGGTATCATGCATTACGGAACGAGTAAAGTGACTTTCCAGAACGAGATTGAACGAGGTATTGGGATATTGACGATCGAATCTCGCAAGTAACGCATCGATTGACAAAGGAATTGTATACGGATTGCTTGAATCCTTGACATCGTGGTTCATCCGATGAGATCATCGTGGAACATGTGGGAGCCAACATGGGTATCCAGATTCCGCTGTTGGTTATTGGCCGTAGAGCTGTCTTGGTCATGTTCGATGATTCCCGAACCCGTAGGGTCTACACACTTAAGGTTCAAAGTGATGCTAGAGTTGTTATGGGAATTAGTGTGCAGTTACCGAATGTTGTTCGGAGTCCCGGATGAGATCCCGGACAACACGAGGAGTTCCAGAATGGTCCAGAGGTAAAGATTTATATATGGAAGTCCTATTTTCGCCACCGGAAAATGTTCGGGATTTTTTGGTATTGTACCGGGAAGGTTCTAGAAGGTTCCGGAGTGGGCCCACCTGCATGGGGGGATCCACATGAACGTGGGTAGTGGGGGCAAGGCCCCACACCCCTGGTCAAGGCGCACCAAGATTCCCCCTTAGAAGGAATAAGATCATATCCCGAAGGGATAAGATCAAGATCCCTAAAAAAGGGGGATAACAATCGGTGGGGAAGGAAATGATGGGATTTCTTTCCTCCCACCTTTGCCAATGCCCCAATGGACTTGGAGGGCAAGAAACCAGCCCCCTCCACCCCTATATATAGGGGGAGCCACATGGGAGATTCACCCTTCCCCTGGCGCAGCCCTCTCCCTCCCCAACACCTCCTCCTCCGTAGTAGTGCTTGGCGAAGCTCTGCCGGAGAACTGCAAGCTCCACCACCACGCCGTCATGCTGCCGAAGCTCTCCCTCAACTTCTCCTCTCCCCTTGCTGGATCAATAAGGAGGAGCCGTCCCCGGGTTGTACGTGTGTTGAACGCGGAGGCACCGTTGTTCAGTGCTTAGATCGGATTCGGCCGCGATCTGAATCGCTTAGTGAATGACTCCACCGACCGCGTTCTTGCAACGCTTCCACATCGCGATCTTCAAGGGTGTGAAGATTCTCTCCCCTCTCTTTCATTGCTGGTTACTCCATAGATTGATCTTGGTGATGCGTAGAAAATTTTGAATTTCTGCTATGTTCCCCAACAGTGGCATCATGAGCTAGGTCTATTGCGTAGATTCTATGCGCGAGTAGAACACAAGTAGTTGTGGGAGTTGGTTTGTTCAATTTGCTTACCGTTACTAGTCCTATCTTGATTCGGCGGCATCGTGGGATGAAGCGGCCCGGACCGACCTTACACGTACGCTTACGTGAGACAGGTTCCACCGACTGACATGCACTTGTTGCATAAAGGTGGATAGCGGGTGCCAGTCTCTCCCACTTTAGTCGGATCGGATTCGATGAAAAGGGTCCTTATGAAGGGTAAATAGCAATTGGCATATCACCGTTGTGGCTTTTGCGTAGGTAAGAAATGTTCTTGCTAGAAACCATAGCAGCCATCAGAAACATGCAACAACAATTAGAGGACGCCTAACTTGTTTTTGCAGGTATGCTATGTGATGTGATATGGCCAAAAGAATGTGATGAATGATATATGTGATGTATGAGATTTATCATGTTCTTGTAATAGGAATTACGACTTGCATGTCGATGAGTATGACAACCGCAGAGCCATAGGAGTTGTCTTAATTTATTGTATGACCGCGTGTCATTGAAAACGCCATGTAATTACTTTTACTTTATTGCTAAACCGTTAGCCATAGTAGTAGAAGTAATAGTTGGCGAGACAACTTCATGAAGACACGATGATGGAGATCATGATGATGGAGATCATGGTGTCATGCCGGTGACGAAGGTGATCATGTCGTGCCTCAAGATGGAGATCAAAGGCGCAAGATGATATTGGCCATATCATGTCACTTTATGATTTGCATGTGATGTTTGTCATGTTTACATCTTATTTGCTTAGAACGACGCTAGCATAAATAAGATGATGCCTCATTAAAATTTCAAGAAAGTGTTCCCCCTAACTGTGCACCATTGCGAAAGTTTGTTTGTTTCGAAGCACCACGTGATGATCGGGTGTGATAGATTATAACGTTCACATACAACGGGTGTAAGCCAGATTTACACACGCAAAACACTTAGGTTGACTTGACGAGCCTAGCATGTACCGACATGGCCTCGGAACACAAGAGACCGAAAGGTCGAACATGAGTCGTATAGTAGATACGATCAACATGGAGATGTTCACTGATGATGAGTAGTCCGTCTCACGTGATGATCTGACACGGCCTAGTTAACTCGGATCATGTATCACTTAGATGACTAGAGGATGTCTATCTGAGTGGGAGTTCATTAGATGAACTTAGTTATCATGAACATAGTCAAAAGGACTTTCCAAATTATGTCGTAGCTTGCGCTTTAGTTCTACTGTTTAAGATATGTTCCTAGAGAAAAATTTAGTTGAAAGTTGGTAGTAGCAATTATGCGGACTGGGTCCGTAAACTGAGGATTGTCCTCATTGCTGCATAGAAGGCTTATGTCCTTAATGCACCGCTCGGTGTGTTGAACCTCGAACGTCGTCTGTGGATGTCGCGAACATCTGACATACACGTTTTGATAACTACGTGATAGTTCAGTAATGTTAAATGGTTTAGAATTGAGGCACCGAAGACGATTTTGAAACATCGCCGAACATATGAGATGTTTCGAGGGCTGAAATTGGGATTTTAGGCTCGTGCCCACATCAAGAGGTATAAGACCTCCGACGAGTTTCTTAGCCTGCAAACTAAGGGAGAAAAGCTCAATCGTTGAGCTTGTGCTCAGATTGTCTGAGTACAACAATCACTTGAATCGAGTGGGAGTTAATCTTCCAGATGAGATAGTGATGTTTCTCCAAAGTCATTGCCACCAAGCTGCTAGAGCTTCGTGATGAACTATAACACATCAGGGATAGATATGATGATCCTTGAAATATTCACGATGTTTGACGCCGCGAAAGTAGAAATCAAGAAGGGGCATCAATTGTTGATGGTTAGTGAAACCACTAGTTTCAAGAAGGGCAAGGGAAAGAAGGGACACTTCATGAAACTGCAAATCAGTTGCTGCTCTAGTGAAGAAACCCAAGGTTGAACCCAAACCCGAGACTAAGTGCTTCAGAATGAGGGGAACAACATCAAGCAAAGATTACCCTAGATACTTGGTAGATGAGAAGGTCGGCAAGGTCGATGTATATATTGATATACATTATATTAATGTGTACTTTACTAGTACTCCTAGTAGCACTAGGGTATTAGATACCGGTTCGGTTGCTAAGTGTTAGTAACTCAAATAAAAGCATGGAATAAATGGAGACTAGCTAAAGGTGAGATGACGATATGTGTTGAAGTGTTTCCAAGGTTGATGTGATCAAGCATCGCATGCTCCCTCTACCATCGAGATTGGTGTTAAACCTAAATAATTGTTATTTGGTGTTTGTGTTGAGCATAGACATGATTGGATTATGTTTATCGCAATACGGTTATTCATTTAAGGAGAATAATGGTTACTCTGTTTATTTGAATAATACCTTCAATGGCCTTGCACCTAAAATGAATGGTTTATTGAATCTCGATCATAGTGATACACATGTTCATGCCAAAAGATATAAGATAGTAATGATAGTACCACATACTTGTGGCACTGCCATTTGAGTCATATTGGTATAAAACGCATGAAGAAGCTCCATGTTGATGGATCTTTGGACTCACTCGTTTTTTTTGAAAAGATTGAGACATGCGAACCATGTCTATTGGTATATACGCATGAAGAAACTCCATGCAGATGGATCATTTGGACTCACTTGATTTTGAATCACTTGAGACATGCAAATCATACCATATGGGCAAGATGACTGAAAGGCCTCGTTTTCAGTGAGATGGAACAAGAGAGCAACTTGTTGGAAGTAATACATTTGATGTGTGCAATCCAATGAGTGCTGAGGCACGCAGTGAATATCGTTATACTCTTGCTTCACAGATGAGTTGAGTAGATTCTAAGTATATTTACTTGATGAAACACATGTCTGAATTATTGAAAGGTCCAAGTAATTTCAGAGTGAAGTTGAAGATCTTCGTGACAAGAGGATAAAATGTCTATGATATGATCATAGAGATAAATATCTGAGTTACGAGTTTGGCACACAATTAAGACATTGTGGAAATTGTTTCACAACTAATACCGCCTGGAACACCACAGTTGATGGTGTGTCCGAGCATCATAACTGCACCCTATTGGATATGGTGCATACCATGATGTCTCTTATCAGATTGACACTATCATTTATGGGTTAGGCATTAGAGACAACCGCATTCACTTCAAATAGGGCACCATGTAATTCCGTTGAGATGACAGCGTATGAACTATGGTTTAGAGAAACCTAAGCTGTCATTTCTTAGAAGTTTGGGGCTGCGAAGCTTATGTGGAAAAGTTTTACCCTGATAAGCTCAAACCCAAAGCGGATAAATGCATCTTCATAGGACACCCAAAATAGTTGGGTATACCTCCTATTTCAGATCCGGAAGCAGAAGTGATTGTTTCCAGAAACGGGTCCTTTCTCGAGGAAAAGTTTCTCTTGAAAGAATTGAGTGGGAGGATGGTGGAGACTTGATCAGGTTATTGAACCATCACTTCAACTAGTGTGTGGCAGGGCACAGGAAGTTGTTCCTATGGCGCCTACACCAATTGAAGTGGAAGCTGATGATAGTGAAACTTCAGATCAAGTCACTACCAAACCTCGTAGGTCGACAAGGATGCGTACTACTTCAGAGTGGTATGTAATCCTTTCTTGGAGGTCATGTTGCTAGACAACAATGAACCTACGAGCTATGGAGAAGCGATGGTGGGCCCGGATTCCGGCGAATGGCTCGAGGCCATAAAATCCGAGAGGATCCATGTATGAAAACAAAGTATAGACTTTGGAAGGGCTACTCGATGGTCGTAAGGCTGTTGAGTACAGATGGGTTTTAAAAGGAAGACGGACAATGATGGTAAGTGTCACCATTAAGAAAGCTTGACTTGTCGCTAAGATGTTTTCTGACAAGTTCAAGGAGTTGACTACAATGAGACTTTCTCACTTGTAGCGATGCTAAGAGTCTGTTGGAATTATATTAGCAGTTAATGCATTATTTATGAAATCTTGCAGATAGGATGTCAAAAAAACATTGTTTCCTCAACGATTTTCTTGAGGAAAGGTTGTATGTGATACAACCAGAAGGTTTTGTCAATCCTAAAAGATGCTAACAAGTATGCAAAGCTCCAGCAATCCTTCTAAGGACTGGAGTAAGCATCTCGGAGTTGGAATATACGCTTTGATGAGATGATCAAAGATTTTGGGTTTATACAAGGTTTATGAGAAACTTGTATTTCCAAAGAAGTGAGTGGGAGCACTATAACATTTCTGATGAGTATATGTTGTTGACATATTGTTGATCAGAAATGATGTAGAATTTCTGGAAAGCATATAGGGTTATTTGAAAGTGTTTTTCAATGGAGAACCTGGATTAAGCTACTTGAACATTGAGCATCAAGATCTATAAGGATAGATCAAAATCGCTTGATAGTACTTTCAAATGAGTATGCACTGTGACAAGATTTTGAAGGAGTTCAAAATAGATCGGCAAAGAAGGAGTTCTTGGCTGTGTTATAAGGTGTGAGTATTCAGTAAGACTCAAGACCTGACCACGGCAGAAGAGAGAGAAAGGACGAAGGTCGTCCCCTATGCTTTAGACGTAGGCTCCACAGTATGCTATGCTGTGTACCGCACCTAAAGTGTGCCTTGCCATGAGTCACTAGGGGTACAAGTGTGATCCAGAATGGATCACAAGACAATGGTCAAGGTTATCCTTAGTAACTAGTGGACTAAGGAATTTTCTCGATTATGGAGGTTAAAAGAGTTCGTCAGAAAGGGTTACGCCGATGCAAACTTTGACACTAACTGGATGACTCGAGTAGTAGACCGGATTCAGATAGTAGAGAAGTTATTTGGAATAGTTCCAAATAGCGTGGTAGCTCCATCTAGGAGATGACATAGAGATTTGTAAAGCACACACGGATCCGAAAGATTCTGCACCGCTGACTAATAACCTCTCTCATAAGCTTAGATATGATCAAACCCAATGGGTGTTGATTCATTACAATCACATAGTGATGTGAACTAGATTATTGACTCTAGTGCAAGTGGGAGACTGTTGGAAATATGCCCTAGAGGAAATAATAAAATGGTTATTATTATATTTCCTTGTTGATGATAATTGTCTATTGTTAATGCTATAATTGTATTAATCTGAAACCGTAATACATGTGTGAATACATAGACCACAACATGTCCCTAGTGAGCCTCTAGTTGACTAGCTCGTTGATCAATAGATGGTTATGGTTTCCGACCATGGACATTGGATGTCATTGATAACGGGATCACATTATTAGGAGAATGATGTGATGGACAAGACCTAATCCTAAGCATAGCACAAGATCGTAGTTCGTCTCGCTAAAGCTTTTCTAATGTCAAGTATCATTTCTTTAGACCATGAGATCGCATAACTCCGGATGCCGAGGAATGCTTTGGTGTGCCAAACGTCACAACGAATCGGGTGGCTATAAAGGTGCACTACGGTATCTCCGAAAGTGTCTGCTGGTTGGCACGAATTGAGATCGATTTGTCACTCCGTGACGGAGATGTATCTCTAGGCCCACTCGGTAATGCATCATCATAATGAGCTCAATGTGACTAAGTAGTTAGTCACGGGATCATGCATTACGGAACGAGTAAAGTGACTTGCCGGTAACGAGATTGAACGAGGTATTGGGATACCGACGATCGAATCTCGGGCAAGTAACGTACCGATTGACAAAGGGAATTGTATACAGGATTGCTTGAATCCTTGACATCGTGGTTCATCCGATGAGATCATCGTGGAACATGTGGGAGCCAACATGGGTATCGAGATTCCGTTGTTGGTTATTGGCCAGAGAGCTGTCTTGGTCATGTCTGCATGATTCCCGAACCCGTAGGGTCTACACACTTAAGGTTCGGTGACGCTAGAGTTGTTATGGGAATTAGTGTGCAGTTACCGAATGTTGTTCGGAGTCCTGGATGAGATCCCGGACGTCACGAGGAGTTCCGGAATGGTCCGGAGGTAAAGATTTATATATGGGAAGTCCTATTTTGGCCACCGGAAAATGTTCGGGATTTTTCGGTATTGTACCGGGAAGGTTCTAGAAGGTTCCGGAGTGGGGCCCACCTGCATGGGGGGATCCACATGAACGTGGGTAGTGGGGGAAAGGCCCCATACCCCTGGTCAAGGCGCACCAAGATCACCCCTTAGAAGGAATAAGATCATATCCCGAAGGGATAAGATCAAGATCCCTAAAAAGGGGGGATAACAATCGGTGGGGAAGGAAATGATGAGATTTCTTTCCTCCCACCTTTGCCAACACCCCAATGGACTTGGAGGGCAAGAAACCAGCCCCCTCCACCCCTATATAGGGGGAGGCACATGGAGCTTCACCTTCCTCGGCGCAGCCCTCTCCCTCCCAACAACTCCTCCTTCGTAGTAGTGCTTGGCGGCTCGCTGAAGAATCGCAAGCTCCACCACCACGCCGTCAGGTTGCCGGAGCTCTCCTCAACTTCTCCTCTCCCTTTCTGGATCAAGAAGGAGGAGACGCCCCGGATGTACGTGTGTTGAATGTGGAGGCATCGTTGTTCGTGCTTAGATCGATTCGCCGCGATCTCAATCGCTTAGTGAACGACTCCACCGATCGCGTTTGCAACGCTTTCGATCGCGATCTTCAAGGGTATGAAGATGCACTCCCCTCTCTCTCGTTGCTAGTTACTCCATAGATTGATCTTGGTGATGCGTAGAAAATTTTGAATTTCTGCTACGTTCCCCAACACTCTCAGGATTGGGGCTTTAAATGAGAAGGTGTTGACTCAACTATAAAAGTGAATAACATGAAATTAAGTAGATAGGCCCTTCCCAGAGTGAAGCAGGGATTTGCAGAGATATAAGAGTCCGAAGCTTAAAACAGAGATGAATATATTTTGAGAGGTGTGCCTTTCCTGTCAACGTCACGACAAAGGGTTTTCAATATATTCCATGCTAAACACATTTATTTTGTGGTTGATACTGAACCTTGTCAGCGGATTTGGGTTTTCTGAAATGAAAATTCGGAGTGAGGGGCTCCTTGGTCCATGAAATTTTTTATCAAACAAATATGATTTTTGTTTTGCATGCCTTCAAGATTTAAAGGCTTAACAAATGGCTTGGTATTCTCTATTTGGAAATTATGAGCAACTTACATTTCTTTTAGTTGTATAAACAAGTGTGCGAACTGAGCGTAGCTCAGATGGTTAGGTCCCTTGTGGTGGAGCCAACCCATCAGAGTTCAAGTTCTAAAATTGGCACTGATGTTTGCATTTCCTGGATTTATGTCAGACTTTTGAGTGATATTTGTTCATTGGTTGTGTTAAAAAGAAGTCGTAAACACAAGTTAAATTCCATCATTTTCCCGTGTTGCACCAATGATGGGCATAAATGTTAGCAGTTGATAGGATATGATTGCTGCAATTTGTTTTTCTTTTCTTTTGCAAAACATAATTTCTCTCTTTTTCTATCTACCTATGATGCACTGCACCTACACAAGAAGCCACACACACACCCTATAGTACAACCTCCGTGCTGGTTTATTAGTCCCCCTCATATTTAATGTCATATTTTGATTATGATTTTAACTAATAAAATATAGGTTATACACAACAAAAATAATATAATTGGAAACTATATTCAAATACGAATCCAACAAAATAATTTTTGGCGAGATGCATCAATATTTTATTAGTTAAGTCTGTGGTCAAAATTTAGCACAAAATACGGGACCAATAAACCAGGACAGAGGTAGTAGCTAGCTAAATGTCCATGTGTTGCCACGGAACAATGAAAAATCACACTTATCAATATAATTGTTCCAAAGTGGATATGAGTTAGTGTTTTCATTCATTTTGCAGAAATTGATTCTCTCTGCTCATTTCATTTTTGGCACCACCCTCTTCTTGCAAGAGGACAGAGCAAATATATTTCAAAGCACCCCTCCCTCTCCTTCACTTTCATTCTCATTGTCATCTCTAAAGTCTAATCCATCTTCTACAAAAAAATGTACTTCTATGGATTATATTTCTTTATTGAATCATAATATTCTTTTTGATCTCATTTTTTGGCTGTCGTATAGTTTAATAAAGAGTAGTAATTTAATGTTGGATTACAACAATGATTTTGGCCCACATAAAGTAAAGAAAAACAAATATAGTAACCGGAGAAACAAGAAAATATTGTTCATTCGGTCTGGCCTATTCTCCATGTCAAATCTTATTTAACGACGGCAAAGGACTGAAAGACATAAAAGGAAACAAGTGTGTTTAAGGGATCATTGGCCATTGCATTTTATTAGATTTTACAATCATGGTCACAAGTAATTAGCTTAAACTGAAACAGTAGCGACAAAGCACTAAAGCAAAGTTTAACGAATGAATATCCAAGTGTGTTTCGTCTGTCCTTTGCCATTGACGTTTTTTGCCTCTAAGTGTATTTTAATTAGCATTGGCATTTTATAACATATACTATCTGTATAGTGCCTCGACTGAAGATCTGAACTTGACAACCGAGACTATATAGAAGATGGAACATCTCCCGTCGGGCGCGCCTATATCTCGCCTTCAATGAGTCTGGCTTCGGACTCGCTGAAGAAGCGAGCGAGCTAGGCTGGCCCACGAGCGTGGGAGGCCATAAAGTTTTTTCCTGTTTTTGTTTTCTTTTGTACTTTTGATTATACTGTAAAATATTCTAAAAACATATATTACAAAAAAAACTCTTCAATTTTTGTGAAAAATGTTGAACAAGTATTTAAAACATGTTGAACAAGTATTTGAAAAAATGTTGAGCGTGTATAAAAAACATGTTGAACAATTATTTGAAAATATTGAATAATTTTTTGAAATTTTTTGAAATTTTTTTTGGAAAACAATTAAACAAGTATTTGAAAAATGTTGATAATGTATATAGAAATGTTGAACAACTATTTGACAAAGGTTGAACAAGTATTTAAAAAATGTTGAACAACTATTTGGAAAAATGTTGATCATGCATATAAAAATGTAGAATGAAAAAAAAGAAACAAAAGAAAAACAAAAAGTTGAAAGCCGAAAAAGAAATAAAGTAAACCAAAGAAAAAGGAAAATAAAAAAACAAAAGAAACAAATGAAAAACACCGGAGAATAAAAAGAATACTTGTATATAAAACAATGAAGAAACAAAAGCAAAATAATGAAAAAAGGAGAAGAGTAAAGACAAGAAAAGAAAATGAAAAAACGGAGAAAACCGACACGTCTTGCTTCAAGTAGGATGGGTCCTTTGTGTTATCACGAACTGTTGGGCAGGCACACTGGCTAGTCGCGCTTCCTATGTTCGCGGTGACCAGGGATCGATGACAGTGTCCTGGAATAGGGGTACTCACCACGTCGTCTCTTGACCCTGGTGGATCGGGCCGAGGACCCCCATGGCGGTTCACAATTGGGCCAGTTCGGACAGCCGATGACATATATGAGGAAGATTCCACAAAACTTGGTGATCAAGACAAGGACTCCTCTCCACCGATGTATTCGACTAGGACTCTTGTTATCCTAGGCCTCTGGTACATTATATAAGCCAAGGCTAGGCTAGTCGATAGATTATTATGACATCCATCATCACACCATTAGGGTTTAGACCACAACATATGATCTTGAGGTAGATCAACTTTGTACTTGATACTCCATAGATATAAACAAGAGACGGACGTAGGGTTTTACCTCTTAGAGAGGGCCCGAACCTGGGTAAAACATCGTCTCCTTCGTTCCTATTACCATTGATCTGAAAATCCACAGCTTGGGACCCCCTACCCCGAGGTCTGCCAGTTTTGACATCGACAATCGATCCCTGGTGCTCCTCTTTTCCCTTCTGTTTTTCTTTAGACTCTGTGCGAAAATGGACTAGCCTAGTAACGACCACGACCAAGAAAACTTCGATGCAAGACTTAAACGCAAAGAAATACAGAGGTCGGCTGATTTGGGGGAGACATCAAGAGGGTCGGAAATGGGCCTAAGGCATTTCCGTTAGCACAATAAATCATTACCTGGCCCAGGCTCGTCCTGCTAGTACTCTGTTGAAGGAACAAACTATTCCATTTTCTGTGTCTAAAATCTTATTCCATTTTCTGCAGAGTTCTATGTTTCTAAATAAAAATAAATGATACTCCAGTACTCTGTTGAAGGGGTACCCTATGCTATTGCATCATGTATTATTTATTCTGATGTCGATCCCGGCGGTACAAAAGATATGCATGATTCAATCATTGTTATAGCGCACCTGCAAGTTCCACCCGAAAATGGTAAAACTGCATAGCACCCGAAAATGATTTGTTTGGCGGTGAGCACGAAAGTGCTTGAGTTCATGTTTTTCTTGATAGGGCTTGGTCCACGTCATAACACATGTTATGTTGTGATTTTTTGGATCAAACTTAATCGATGATGGTTTTTGGATGAACTATATGCATGTTTTAATTGAATTGTTTGATTGGATAAACTATATGTATGTTTATGGTTGATTTGTTGTGTACGTTGAATTTAAATCATGCAAATGATTGATGAAATACCATGCAATTGTGTGCAATGTATGTTAAAAATGATAGAAGAATTAATCAAAAATATTTTAGGGAGTTAAATATAGGGTTTGGTTAGGTTTGGCCACAATTTAAATCCTTAAATCTGAAGGAGTTAAGTTTAGAAACGGTAATTGCCTTTGGCTCCTAGGTGCATATGCACCCATTGTCGAAATACACATTTTGAAAAGTTAACAAATTCGGAACAAAAATTTCTTGTGTATATCCGGACATTTTATGTGCGTGCACAAGGTTTCGGTGAAAAACAACGTTTTTTGTGGCTTGTGAAAAAAAAAACAATTTCTGATGCTTCATTCTACCTATTCATGAGGCATTTCTTTATTTTTTTTCACAAGCCACAAAAAACGTTGTTTTTCACCGAAAATCTTGTGCATGCACATAAAATGTCTGGATATACACAAGGAATTTTTGTTCCAGATTTTTCAACTTTTTGAAATATGTATTTCGATAATGGGTGCATATGCACCTAGGAACCAAAACACCGTTCTCGTTTAGAAAGGCATATAAGGAGATACTCCCTTTGTTACTTTACATAAGGTGTATTTGTTTTTGATAAAATTCCACAATGTAAGGTGCATTTCTTCTAATTCATCAAAAAATCCATTTTTTAGCCATCTAGAAAAGGAAACTATCTCTCCCTTGATTGCATGTATCTCTCCTTGTAAAAAGGAAACTATCTCTCTCGATTGCATGTATCTATTACTTTTCTAGCCTAAATGATTTACTTACCACTAATCAATGATTTATCCAAGGTTAATTTTTTGCTAACTTGTCTATAATTATGTGTCTTGGTCACCGCGTCGAAATTATACACCTTACATAAATGAATGGAGGGAGTAAATTATAAGAGGTTGACTAGAGATGCTCTTAGTGTTAGTTAATAAGATGGCATATTGGGTAGTTTCAAAGGAAATCCAAGGGCAAAGGGGTATGGTGGGTGAAGTGGAGCAGGTGAAGCAATCATTTCTCTGCTCCAGTAAAATGAACTAGATGCTACTCCAGCTCCAATCTACTAAGAAATTGAAGTTGAGCTGTTTGAAACAACTCTACTGAAATCTGGAGCAGTCCAAAGCCTATCCTCAATCCGATAAGAACCAAGCAGGAGCATATCCTATATGTGAAGGTCGACCATGTGACGGATTTGTCGTGGTATTCTCACAGGGGGCTTGCGAGTCGACAGATGCCACAAGGGCTTAGTGTGGGGGTAAGACTGTTGCTGATAGGCCCGGGAACAGGTATGCGAGTAGCACGCGGTGGTTTACCCAGCTTCGGAGCTCTCCGGAGAGATAATACTCCTACTGCTGCATGTCTGAGTGTATCTATCTGGGGTGCACATCGGGCAGTGCAAAGTGCTCCTGGAGCTGTATCCGGGATCAATGTCAAGTGCATCTGATCTCGTATATATGCGGGTGGCCGGATGAACATGCAAGCTCTAGTGTCCGAATGGCATGTGGCTGCTCATACGTGAGTGTGCGTGAGTGTGAGTCCATGGGGATCCATTCCCTGGATGGATGGATGTGTGCCTTTATAGGCATGGCTAGCTTATTTCCTAAGCTAGGTGAGTGGGCATGGGACATGGCGTTGGTTGTAAGCTACCTTGGGTAGCTTACAAGCCATGTATGGGGCATGGTGCATGTCATGTTTGTCCCCTAGGCACTTTATAGAATAGTGCCAAGGGGACAGGTACACTGTAGATGATGGCGTCGCAGTATGGCCGTCTCGTCGATGTCTTGTCGGTGTCGGGTCGGGCTGCAGTCGGCAGCCGGCTGGTTGGCGCAGTCGGTCAGCTGGCAGCCGGCCGGGTGGAGCAGTCGGACGGGGAGCCGACAGGAGCGGCCGGGCAGTCGGACTGAGTGGCTTTGCTAGCCCCGATGTCTTGAAATATTATCTTGCCGTCTTCGGGGTATTCGTGTCCAATTACTCCGACAGTAGCCCCCAAGCCTCCGGGCAACTTGGCAAAGTTGGGCGGAGGTTTTATGGCGAGTGTTCATGAAAATGATCATGAACAAAGACAAAGTTAGTCCACGCAGATATATCAAATGATTGCTTTTAGCATTGCGAGTTTTATGCAGAGGGTGCCGACTTGGTTTCGTCCGAGCCCCCTTAATCTTTTTCGTGTTCCCTCCGCTTTTTGGCTTGTGCTCTCGCTCGCCGGACAGCCGCTCTGCGGTCTGTGACTGAGAGTGGGCCGTGAAGCTGAGTGTATAGTACTCAAAGTCTGGGAGCAGATTTAACCGAGCAGATACTCATAAAGGAAACGGTCGGGTCGCCCGAAGCGTTTTTCTTCCCGGACGTTTTTCGCGTGGGTGGCCTCCAGCGTTCACTCTTGCCAGTCGGACAGCCGCTCTGCGGTCTGTGACTAAGAGTGTGCCTTTGGTACCGCAAGACGCTACTAAGCCGCCTCACGGAACTAACGCCTCGAGCCAGCGGCCAGCCCCGGCCAACTCGCCGGGCGCCGGGCTAACAATGATGCAACTATAATAAAATGCGGAGATAACCCCTGAGCTTCGCTCGAGGTTATCCGTGCTTTCGCGGTGCAAAAAATATGCGGGTGAGAAGCTCACATTGATTTTCGTGTAGTCGCGGTCGTCGAAGACAGCCGACGTGACTCGGCGCTCGCGGAGCGCGCCGGCGCACCCGCTGGGTGTAGTCTTCGAGCCTCCGGGTGCTCGAAGTGGGGCCCGGCCTTTCAGGCCTGACCGTCCAGACGGTGGAGCGGGACGCAGCCGAGTTGGCATGGCGCAACCAGCCAGGCGGCGAGGCGGGTAGGCAGGCCGGGTCGCGTCCGGTCGTCTAAGTAACGAAACAGGCGGACGGATAGACGGACGTTGTTTCTTCTTTTTTCTCTTTGTCCGCCCACACAGCCGGACGGACATTTCTTCTTTGTGTCCAGCCGGGTAGGCAGCCGACAATAATTTTCCAGCCGGCCTCTCTCTTTCTCTCTCTCTTCTTTTTCTTTCTTCAGCACCCGGCATCTCTCTCTTTATTATTACTAGTAGAACGCCCGTGCGTTGCTACGGGCTCCCCAAAATTCAAACGTCTGGGTAGTCCGGGCTCATTTAAATCCAACCCATATATGAGGGAGAAATGTGGTTGTCCGGACTATCTGACATGCTATCTCCAACAAATGGTCCCGACACAAAAACTCACCCATGAAGCACCCTCCCCTTCACGCTCAGTTTTCCACTGTAGCATGACATTTCTCTCTGGAGTCTTCTCCTTTAAAACCGGATGTCATCCACCTCACCATCACCATGACGCCCTTTCTCCTTCACACCGTACTTCTCCAGGGACCACTAAGGATGGCCCCCCCTCCCAACCCGCCCTGCCAACCGCCCCAATCTCTACCCTAATCCCCTTTCTTTGTGTTTGTGCTGATCCGCCGTCACGATCAAAGAGGGCGATGGGTCAAGCCTGGGATGAGAAATTGTACGGCGATGGTGTAATACCTCCAGAGGAATCCTACGGGCGAGGGGACTTTAGTACATAACAAATATAGGAGAAGACAGGAGCAGCATGTGCTGGTGAATCAAAACAGAATAAAAAAAATAAAAAAAACAATAAAACCGGTGCGTGCAAGGTCAGAAGGTGGAGATGAAATGAACGAAAAAATATCACCCAAATGCAAGTTGCCCATTTCATTAAACCCGGATACCTTATTTCCCCCTTAACCATAACTTTGTTGCCACCCAAGTAACAACTTAAACCAAATTTAGTATTACAGCCCAAAGGCATTGTTTGCTCGTAAAATACTCTTTTATATCGAATATCCTTTTCTGAGCCCAAGCTCATCTACACCCGGTGAAGAGAAAATTCACAAAAAATTCTAAACAAATTCAACAAATCCAAAACTTTTTTGCATGGAAGCAAATTTTGTGCGTGAGGTGCGCTCCAAATTTCGAAACATTTAGACATATGAGTAGCTCTCAGCAAAAAGGACAATTCGGGTCAGAATAATGCATGAACAGTAAAAAAAATCACAAACCCTAAATTTGTCTTTTTTTACCAAGTGTTACCGAAAAAGACAAAAGGCATCACACCCTTTGGCCTGGGCCGTACTCGCTGCCACCTGCCACTTATGGACGGCCGACTTGCCCCGCACCTTTACATGGCATTGGATTGCCGGCACCACCACCTATGCCATCTTGGCTTCTGCCACTCTGTCGTGCATCTTCTCCAAGGAAGCTTGGGAAATGCTAGCTGATAAACCAAAGCAAAGTAGTAAGGAAAGGGAATATTGTGCACTCAGGTACTTATCCGCTACAAACACTCCACAGTTTTATTTACAATGCAGATTGAAAATTTAAGGTGGCAAATCAGCAATGCACTACACGCTCCTGTGCTAATCTAATTCAATAAAATCACCAAAAACTGCAGGTTTGGCCTCCCTATCCAAAGCTACATTAAGGAGAAAAAGAGCTCAAGACCAACACGTTTGGAAAGTAAAGGGAATTGCAAAGAGGATAAATGAAATTAATAAGAAAAACAGCTATCATATAGTGAAGGACGATCTACAAGGTAGAAAATACCTATCAAATCCATGAAAGACTACCGGAGAAAATAAACAAATGTCATATGCATTTTTCTTAAAGAGATACATTGTTGCGACTTAATTCTCAAAAAAAGTAGTTAAAATCCATGAAAGACTAAGGACTTAAAATGAGCCCCCCCCCCGAACTACTATAACCTGCTAGCTGCAATGGAGCGAAAGTAAAAGGACTCGTGTTAGAACTTAGCATTGCCAACATGCCTGAAATAGAGCATATTTCTCTCAACATTGTCGAAACGTTCTCATCTAGTATCCATGAGGGGTGAGACGAATAGGGTCACATACAAATAATTGTCATTGGCTACTATTACAACACTAAGAAAGGAAAAAAATTCATCACTCTGCATACAAAAGCAGAGGATAAGGTAGACCTTGGTTTCCTTGATTACGTGTATCACAGCACACCTTTTCCTGCTCCCGATGCATGCACTCTTTGAGCTGCACCATTGCTCGTGTTAAAGAAATATCTCATAAAAACTACACCTTCACAACATGATATGTATACTTAAAACATGGAGAAACATGCATTGCCAATTATATCGGTGCATTTGAAGATGACAGTAACTGGTTGTGCGCTTGTGCTGCCCTAATCTTATGAACGGTGCACTTCCACCCCCTTCGTACAAAATATGTTTCTTAATTAAAAATATATTCCTAACTCTACTTGAAAAAGAATATACAGATGTTTCCAACTCACAATGGGCGTCTAGTCTTTTCGTGAAAAAGCAAGGGTACATATCTTGTATGTTATCCAAATATTCCTAAATACACAATATTTTTATTTAAGGACATCTTAATTAAAAAAGATGTTTCATACACTTGCTATGCATGCATGATAGAAATATGTACCTATTTTGAGAAAATTTAATATACTATGGAAGAGAAAATGTGTGAAGAACTAAAGTCGTGGCATACTACTCAAAGGATTTATATCAAGATATGTAGTATGTGTTTACTTTTGTCCTGGAAGGAGTTCGATTAAGTTTTTGGTGTAAAGCAAAATTCATGGAAACTTTAGGAGAAAGCGTACATAACATGGAATTAGAGGACAAGAGCTCTGAGCTAGACACACGTTAATTGTACTATGTAGTTCTAGCTCCATCAATACAGGTACGATTTCCTATCATTATAAGTATATCTTCTATTAGTAATTTAATTTGGTAAGTGAAGTAAAGTATTACCTGTATCCCAAAACATATGACACATCACTGTTACCTCCAAATATGATATCCATTGTTTGATTAAGGCATCAAATCAAGTCTTCCTTTTTTGTGCGAAAAATCAAATCTTCCTTAAATAATTTAAACTGCACACCACAAGTACTCCTCGGACGTTTGTAACTGAAGTCCTCACTATTCAATGCAAAGAAACGCAAAGCTTTTATGCTTTCTCAAAAACACCACAAGTACTGTTGGCCTCTAACCGCCACCACTTTGGCAGGAAACAAGGCCCGTTGGCTTCAGATTGCTTGCAAAATTGGATTAAAGCAATCACCTGCAAAAGAACAGCATGCTAGCTTCAAATCGCTTGCCCAAACACGAAAGTGTACCTGAGGACAGTACATATCATTGCAGACTAACAATAGGAGGGCAAATAAGCTACTTTATGCTGAATTGAAGTACTCAAATTAGAGCTAGTGCAGTATGCCACAAAGAAAATATTGGTTGTTGAGCCAAACCAATTAAAAAAAAGAGGAAGCATTAGAAGATCAGAGTTAATAGGTCGTGCCTTCTACAGCTTGCATAACTGAATTGAAGTAATTAGCCTTTGTTTATGTTGGATCACTTAATTTTTCTCAAACCATCAGGAGCAACACAAAAACATAAATTGAACATATAAAAACTTATTAACATGGTGTACGCTTAGCTGTCCATGGTGTAAGCTTCATTGTCATGGCATGCCCTGTGCATCTCCAATCCTCTATATTATTTCCTCCTTTGAGGACAACAATAAGTAAGAGAACCATGGCATTAATGATACAGACATTTAGGACTACAAATCTAAGTACATATTAAAGAACTAAGAGATGTGCTTTTGCAGTCCAAGATACTAACCAGGCCTGGTGAACAATTTGCGAACACGTACAAATACCAGAACCACAACCTCCATAAATTATCCAAAGAATTAGACCAGAATGGATGAACACTTGAATTTATAGCACCTGAAAATAGTAAAATCAACAAAAGCTTCATCAGTTAAAAGAATCAGGTCAAGGAAGCAAAGCCATGAAAAGGAGCATGGTCGGGCT
This sequence comes from Aegilops speltoides, assembly GCA_021437245.1. NCBI lineage: Eukaryota > Viridiplantae > Streptophyta > Magnoliopsida > Poales > Poaceae > Aegilops > Aegilops speltoides. The sequence continues at coordinate 485,453,895 of CM038145.1, forward strand.
GCCCGGAGAGTGGTGGTGAAGAAGGTATCCCCCATGGACCATGCGTCATCCTAGTATCCTATATTCCGATCAGCTACTGTCGTCAACCTGTCCGCAAAGACTGTAGCAAACTTCCTCATGCTTGGACAGATACATTAGTATCCAGCCTCATGTTCTTCTCTGAAGGCAGCTATAGGGAGGATACTCAAATAATTGGAAATTCAAAAATACAACTATTGAATGAATCCAAGATCCGCCTTCAAAAGAAGCAACACAACTACTCGAAATTCGTGCTAAAGGGAAAATTATGCTGTTGTACGAACAATTGAATTGAATAACCAACAAACATACCCATACTCAAATAGAAGTGATGGATTCAGAAATTCCTTGCACTTTCATCGGATTGATGCCGCTCCCAAATCGACTTGGATCCACGTGGGTATACGTTCTCATCAGGACTTGGGAAGTTGGGATCAGATCAAACATATCAGTCTCGTCTACTGCATCCAGCACAAGAATTTCTAGATTCTCTTCCTATGGAACTTCATATCAGATCAGATCAGTTGATCGACACTGGATGTGGTGACCATGGCCGTCGTCGTTGACGAGGCGTACCCAAGTTCGATGGCGGCGGACTTGGAGCTGAGGTCCACGAGGCGCTGGCGGCGGCGGACATGGCGGCCCCGTCTCTCGAGAAGGTGGCCATGGCCGTGGCCGAGGGTCCCGTCTTGTCGGCCATGGGTGCCATGGAGGTCATGGCACACGAGCTCCATGTCCGACCAGTGGCGATGGGTGATGGCGGCGGCATGCGAGAGGGGTGAATGGTGACGGCAGCGTGCGAGCGGGATGGCGGCAGCGGCGGCATACGAGCGGAATGGCGGCGGCGGCGGCGACGACGTGACCTAGGGCCCAAGTGCAGAATGTCGGCGTCGTTGGGCAAGGCGAGGAGATCGGAGAGAAGAAGAGAATGGCGGCGCGAGGACGCGAGGAGTGTGCACGCGTCCGGAGGATTCCCTTAAAACTGATAGGAATGGATACGATTGATGACGTTAATAAATAGTGGTGAATGTTGGCTTAATTTACTATCATCATACATGGAAACGAATCATCAAGAAAAAAATTACTTTCTATTACTACGGTCATAGGAAGCTTCCTAATCTCTGCTACCAAACAGTTTCCGCAAAAACAAGGAAGGAGAATTATGGACGTGATGCGGAAGGAAGCAAACGTTATGAAGATTAATTAATTTAGATTTGATACTTAAAGATTGATTGTGATTGATTCTTTTACATAAACAGTTTCCGCGAAAGCATGGAAAGTTCTAATCCGTTCAGTTTTTTTCGTTCTGTGAAAGGGTGACGCGAAACTAAACCGGTGGAGTGGAGGGAGGGGACGAAAATAAACCGGTTGAAAATAAACCGGTTGAAAGTGGTGGGACTATTCAACCAACTCGTCCATTGGGAGTAGAGATTATTTTTTAGCACAGCCGGGTCCGACTCTTTCTTCTGTCCTTGTTCTTTGCTTCTTCCTCAGCCCGAGCAGCAGGGCAACCGCAGATGACGCGCGACTGGTGACCCGGAGCCGGACCCGGCCAGGCGCGGGCGGCGACCCGGAGCCGGCTTGGGGCGGGCGGAGCCGGACCCGGCCAGGCGCGGGCGGCGACCCGGAGCCGGTTTGGGTGAGCGAAGCCGGACCCGGCCAGGCACGGGGCGGCGCCGGGGACCCGGGCGAGCCGGTGGCCGGGACGCGGAGGGGCCGGCAGGGCGCGACAGCGGCGAAGGCAGCCACGGGGCGCGGCAGCGCGGGAGCCGGGCGCAAGAATGACAGAGGAGAGCGCTGGGACGACGAGCAGGCGGCCAGGTCGCGCGGACGGCGGAGCGGGGGAGACGGCGGGAGGAGGACCCGGCGACTCGGAGGAGCGATGGGCCTGGGCGGAGCCGGCGCGGCCGAGCGGCCGGGTCGCGCGGGAGGCGGAGGAAGGAGCCGGCGCGGAAGCCGGCGGGAGGAGCCAGCGAGCGGCCGGGTCGCGCGGGGAGGCGGCGGCCGGGTCGCACGGATGGTGGAGCGGAGGCGAGCGCGCTCGGGGAAGTCGGCCAGCTCGTCGGAGCCGTGGAGGGGCGAGGCCGCGGGACGGAGACGGCGCGGAGGCCGGGTCGCGGGCGCCAGCCGGCAGGCGCGCGCAGGAGCCGGCCGGGGCGGGACCCGGCAGAGGCGAGGCGGACGCGGCTGGCGGGGCGGGAAGGACACGGCGCGGTGACCCGGAGGAGGCTCGACGCGGGGCGTGGCCGACGCGGGAGGAGGCGCGAAGCAGCCGGCGCGGGGCGTTGCAGCCGTCTGTGGAGGACCCGGCCAGAGTGGCGGGCTGGCGGGCGAGCGCGGAGCAGGTGGCCGGGGGCGCACCGACCCGGAGCCGGGCGGGCGGGCGGCAAGCCGGCAGGCGCAGGTGGCCAGCGCGGCAGGGGAGGCCGGGGCCTGCGGGCGAGGACGCGGAGCCGCGCACAGGCGAATCCGGACCAGCAGGGGTGCGCGCAGACGAAACTCCGACAACAACGATGCTCGAGCAGGCAACAGTAAGGGCAGTAGGAGGCATCGACTGCAGCAATGGAGGGAGCAGCAGCGTTCCAGCAGCGGGCACGAAGCGCACGGGCGTGGCCAAGGCGAGCCGAGGGATGGCAGCACGCACAGGGAGGCGCGGCCATGACGCAGCGTAGAGATTTTTGGTGGAGTATGTCTTGGGCGTCAACTGTATAGGCAGCGCGTGACCATTGTACAGCTATTATCTTCTCTACTTCTAATGGACGAGTTGGTTGAATAGTCCCACCACTTTCAACCGGTTTATTTTCAACCGGTTTATTTTCGTCCCCTCCCTCCACTCCACCGGTTTAGTTTCGCGTCACCCTTTCACAGAACGAAAAAAACTGAACGGATTAGAACTTTCCATGCTTTCGCAAAAACTGTTTATGTAAAAGAATCAATCACAATCAATCTTTAAGTATCAAATCTAAATTAATTAATCTTCATAACGTTTGCTTCCTTCCGCATCACGTCCATAATTCTCCTTCCTTGTTTTTGCGGAAACTGTTTGGTAGCAGAGATTAGGAAGCTTCCTATGACCGTAGTAATAGAAAGTAATTTTTTTCTTGATGATTCGTTTCCATGTATGATGATAGTAAATTAAGCCAACATTCACCACTATTTATTAACGTCATCAATCGTATCCATTCCTATCAGTTTTAAGGGAATCCTCCGGACGCGTGCACACTCCTCGCGTCCTCGCGCCGCCATTCTCTTCTTCTCTCCGATCTCCTCGCCTTGCCCAACGACGCCGACATTCTGCACTTGGGCCCTAGGTCACGCCGCCGCCGCCGCCGCCATTCCGCCAGATGCCGCGCCGCCGCCATCCCGCTCGCACGCTGCCGTCACCATTCACCCCTCTCGCATGCCGCCGCCATCACCCATCGCCACTGGTCGGACATGGAGCTCGTGTGCCATGACCTCCATGGCACCCATGGCCGACAAGACGGGACCTCGCCACGCCATGGCCACCTTCTCGAGAGACGGGCCGCCATGTCCGCTGGCCGCCAGCGCCTCGTGGACCTCAGCTCCAAGTCTGCCGCCATCGAACTTGGGTACGCCTCGTCAACGACGACGGCCATGGTCACCACATCCAGTGTCGATCAACTGATCTGATCTGATATGAAGTTCCATAGGAAGAGAATCTAGAAATTCTTGTGCTGGATGCAGTAGACGAGACTGATATGTTTGATCTGATCCCAACTTCCCAAGTCCTGATGAGAACGTATACCCACGTGGATCCAAGTCGATTTGGGAGCGGCATCAATCCGATGAAAGTGCAAGGAATTTCTGAATCCATCACTTCTATTTGAGTATGGGTATGTTTGTTGGTTATTCAATTCAATTGTTCGTACAACAGCATAATTTTCCCTTTAGCACGAATTTCGAGTAGTTGTGTTGCTTCTTTTGAAGGCGGATCTTGGATTCATTCAATAGTTGTATTTTTGAATTTCCAATTATTTGAGTATCCTCCCTATAGCTGCCTTCAGAGAAGAACATGAGGCTGGATACTAATGTATCTGTCCAAGCATGAGGAAGTTTGCTACAGTCTTTGCGGACAGGTTGACGACAGTAGCTGATCGGAATATAGGATACTAGGATGACGCATGGTCCATGGGGGATACCTTCTTCACCACCACTCTCCGGGCAGCCCGACCATGCTCCTTTTCATGGCTTTGCTTCCTTGACCTGATTCTTTTAACTGATGAAGCTTTTGTTGATTTTACTATTTTCAGGTGCTATAAATTCAAGTGTTCATCCATTCTGGTCTAATTCTTTGGATAATTTATGGAGGTTGTGGTTCTGGTATTTGTACGTGTTCGCAAATTGTTCACCAGGCCTGGTTAGTATCTTGGACTGCAAAAGCACATCTCTTAGTTCTTTAATATGTACTTAGATTTGTAGTCCTAAATGTCTGTATCATTAATGCCATGGTTCTCTTACTTATTGTTGTCCTCAAAGGAGGAAATAATATAGAGGATTGGAGATGCACAGGGCATGCCATGACAATGAAGCTTACACCATGGACAGCTAAGCGTACACCATGTTAATAAGTTTTTATATGTTCAATTTATGTTTTTGTGTTGCTCCTGATGGTTTGAGAAAAATTAAGTGATCCAACATAAACAAAGGCTAATTACTTCAATTCAGTTATGCAAGCTGTAGAAGGCACGACCTATTAACTCTGATCTTCTAATGCTTCCTCTTTTTTTTAATTGGTTTGGCTCAACAACCAATATTTTCTTTGTGGCATACTGCACTAGCTCTAATTTGAGTACTTCAATTCAGCATAAAGTAGCTTATTTGCCCTCCTATTGTTAGTCTGCAATGATATGTACTGTCCTCAGGTACACTTTCGTGTTTGGGCAAGCGATTTGAAGCTAGCATGCTGTTCTTTTGCAGGTGATTGCTTTAATCCAATTTTGCAAGCAATCTGAAGCCAACGGGCCTTGTTTCCTGCCAAAGTGGTGGCGGTTAGAGGCCAACAGTACTTGTGGTGTTTTTTCGAGAAAACGCAAAAGCTTTGCGTTTCTTTGCATTGAATAGTGAGGACTTCAGTTACAAACGTCCGAGGAGTACTTGTGGTGTGCAGTTTAAATTATTTAAGGAAGATTTGATTTTTCGCACAAAAAAGGAAGACTTGATTTGATGCCTTAATCAAACAATGGATATCATATTTGGAGGTAACAGTGATGTGTCATATGTTTTGGGATACAGGTAATACTTTACTTCACTTACCAAATTAAATTACTAATAGAAGATATACTTATAATGATAGGAAATCGTACCTGTATTGATGGAGCTAGAACTACATAGTACAATTAACGTGTGTCTAGCTCAGAGCTCTTGTCCTCTAATTCCATGTTATGTACGCTTTCTCCTAAAGTTTCCATGAATTTTGCTTTACACCAAAAACTTAATCGAACTCCTTCCAGGACAAAAGTAAACACATACTACATATCTTGATATAAATCCTTTGAGTAGTATGCCACGACTTTAGTTCTTCACACACATTTTCTCTTCCATAGTATATTAAATTTTCTCAAAATAGGTACATATTTCTATCATGCATGCATAGCAAGTGTATGAAACATCTTTTTTAATTAAGATGTCCTTAAATAAAAATATTGTGTATTTAGGAATATTTGGATAACATACAAGATATGTACCCTTGCTTTTTCACGAAAAGACTAGACGCCCATTGTGAGTTGGAAACATCTGTATATTCTTTTTCAAGTAGAGTTAGGAATATATTTTTAATTAAGAAACATATTTTGTACGAAGGGGGTGGAAGTGCACCGTTCATAAGATTAGGGCAGCACAAGCGCACAACCAGTTACTGTCATCTTCAAATGCACCGATATAATTGGCAATGCATGTTTCTCCATGTTTTAAGTATACATATCATGTTGTGAAGGTGTAGTTTTTATGAGATATTTCTTTAACACGAGCAATGGTGCAGCTCAAAGAGTGCATGCATCGGGAGCAGGAAAAGGTGTGCTGTGATACACGTAATCAAGGAAACCAAGGTCTACCTTATCCTCTGCTTTTGTATGCAGAGTGATGAATTTTTTTCCTTTCTTAGTGTTGTAATAGTAGCCAATGACAATTATTTGTATGTGACCCTATTCGTCTCACCCTCATGGATACTAGATGAGAACGTTTCGACAATGTTGAGAGAAATATGCTCTATTTCAGGCATGTTGGCAATGCTAAGTTCTAACACGAGTCCTTTTACTTTCGGCTCCATTGCAGCTAGCAGGTTATAGTAGTTCGGGGAGGGGGCTCATTTTAAGTCCTTAGTCTTTCATGGATTTTAACTACTTTTTTGAGAATTAAGTCGCAACAATGTATCTCTTTAAGAAAAATGCATATGACATTTGTTTATTTTCTCCGGTAGTCTTTCATGGATTTGATAGGTATTTTCTACCTTGTAGATCGTCCTTCACTATATGATAGCTGTTTTTCTTATTAATTTCATTTATCCTCTTTGCAATTCCCTTTACTTTCCAAACGTGTTGGTCTTGAGCTCTTTTTCTCCTTAATGTAGCTTTGGATAGGGAGGCCAAACCTGCAGTTTTTGGTGATTTTATTGAATTAGATTAGCACAGGAGCGTGTAGTGCATTGCTGATTTGCCACCTTAAATTTTCAATCTGCATTGTAAATAAAACTGTGGAGTGTTTGTAGCGGATAAGTACCTGAGTGCACAATATTCCCTTTCCTTACTACTTTGCTTTGGTTTATCAGCTAGCATTTCCCAAGCTTCCTTGGAGAAGATGCACGACAGAGTGGCAGAAGCCAAGATGGCATAGGTGGTGGTGCCGGCAATCCAATGCCATGTAAAGGTGCGGGGCAAGTCGGCCGTCCATAAGTGGCAGGTGGCAGCGAGTGCGGCCCAGGCCAAAGGGTGTGATGCCTTTTGTCTTTTTCGGTAACACTTGGTAAAAAAAGACAAATTTAGGGTTTGTGATTTTTTTTACTGTTCATGCATTATTCTGACCCGAATTGTCCTTTTTGCTGAGAGCTACTCATATGTCTAAATGTTTCGAAATTTGGAGCGCACCTCACGCACAAAATTTGCTTCCATGCAAAAAAGTTTTGGATTTGTTGAATTTGTTTAGAATTTTTTGTGAATTTTCTCTTCACCGGGTGTAGATGAGCTTGGGCTCAGAAAAGGATATTCGATATAAAAGAGTATTTTACGAGCAAACAATGCCTTTGGGCTGTAATACTAAATTTGGTTTAAGTTGTTACTTGGGTGGCAACAAAGTTATGGTTAAGGGGGAAATAAGGTATCCGGGTTTAATGAAATGGGCAACTTGCATTTGGGTGATATTTTTTCGTTCATTTCATCTCCACCTTCTGACCTTGCACGCACCGGTTTTATTGTTTTTTTTAATTTTTTTATTCTGTTTTGATTCACCAGCACATGCTGCTCCTGTCTTCTCCTATATTTGTTATGTACTAAAGTCCCTCGCCTGTAGGATTCCTCTCGAGGTATTACACCATCGCCGCATAATTTCTCATCCAGGCTTGACCCATCGCCTCTTTGATCGTGACGGCGGATCAGCACAAACACAAAGAAAGGGATTAGGTAGAGATTGGGGCGGTTGGCAGGGCGGGTTGGGAGGGGGCCATCCTTAGTGGTCCCCGGAGAAGTACGTGTGAAGGAGAAAGGCGTCATGGTGATGGTGAGGTGGATGACATCCGTTTTAAAGGAGAAGACTCAGAGAGAAATGTCATGCTACTGTGGAAAACTGAGCGTGAAGGGAGGGTGCTTCATGGGTGAGTTTTGTGTCGGGACCATTTGTTGGAGATAGCATGTCAGATAGTCCGGACAACCACATTTCTCCCTCATATATGGGTTGGATTTAAATGAGCCCGGACTACCCAGACGTTTGAATTTTGGGGAGCCCGTAGCAACGCACGGGCGTTCTACTAGTAAGTGGCTAGTGTTTGACCATGGTTGACTGACGCATCTAGCTAGCTTGTAGATGATATATGGAGGAGCCAGCGTGCGTTTCGGCCAGAGCAAGGTGCAACGTAGAGGGGAGCAGACGCGACGGGCGGATGGATGCGGCCGACCGAAGCGAGGCCCCGTTCGGCGCGCGCGGTCGGCCGGCGTCGCAACGGCGGTGACGAAGATGGCGAGGCCAAAGACGAGGACGCGCCGTCCCGTGCGGCCGCTCTGGGGGCGGGTCGAAGTCGAGCCCCTGAGCGCTACCGGAGAGACGGCGCGACGCGGTGGCGGAGGTGATGAAGATGGTCCCGCTCGGACAGCGAAATCAGCAGCAGCGTGGTAGCATAGTAGTAGTACCACACCACGGTGGGCGCCGACTGTCGTGGTATTCTCACGGTGGGCTTGCGAGTCGACAGATGCCACAAGGGCTTAGTGTGGGGGTAAGACTGTTGCTGATAGGCCCGGGAGCGGGTATGCGAGTAACACGCGGTGGTTTACCCAACTTCAGAGCTCTTCGGAAAGATAATACTCCTACTGCTGCATGCCTGAGTGTATCTATCTGGGGTGTATATCGGGGAGTGCAAAATGCTCCTGGAGCTGTATCCGGGATCAATGCCAAGTGCATCTGATCTCGTATATATGCGGGTGGCCGGATGAGCATGCAAGCTCTAGTGGCCGAATGGCATGTGGCTGCTCATAGGTGAGTGTGCGTGAGTGTGAGTCCATGGGGATCCATCCCCTGGATGGATGGATGTGTGCCTTTATAGGCATGGCTAGCTCATTTCCTAAGCTAGGTGAGTGGGCATGGGACATGGCGTTGGTTGTAAGTTACCTTAGGTAGCTTACAAACCAAGCCATGTATGGGGCATGGTGCATGTCATGCTTGTCCCCTAGGCACTTTATAGAATAGTGCCAAGGGGACAGGTACACTGTAGATGATGGCGTCGCAGTATGGCCGTCTCGTCGATGTCTTCGGCAGCCGGCTGGTTGGCGCAGTCGGTCAGCTGGCAGCCGGCCGGGTAGCCGGCCGGGTGGAGCAGTCGGACGGGGAGCCGACAGGACCGGCAGGGCAGTCGGACTGAGGGGCTTTGCTAGCCCCGATGTCTTGAAATATTATCTTGCAGTCTTCGGGGTATCCGCGTCCAATTACTCCGACAGGATTGGTCGATCTAGTTTCTTAAATTGACTCGATGCTTAGTGCTCCGGGGCACTAGTCCTTAAGGGCGCGTGTATGAAGCCCTCTCAGCTCAAGTTCAGGCCAGCTCCGACAAGCAGCGCGTGAGTGGCTCGTTCTGGTGGTAGTGGTTGCTTGTTGGTCTAAGAACGTCTATGTAATTATTATTATTTTTGGAATGCTTTGTACTTTTGGTGAACTACTTTTAAAAAAGACTCTGAATTCAATTGACTGTGATAGACCTTCATAATCATTTGCCTTTAATGTTCAAAGTATGGTTGGTAGAATGGTAGAAACGTATGACTACTCGCATATTTGTAGTAGTTAGTCCAAATATATGTTGGTTTATCAAGGTTCCATGAAAACATGATGCCCACACTGCTCTAGGATCATTTTATATCTTCTATAACCAATTCATCATCAGCTAGATCACCATAAAGACTTGGTAAAAAAGTCAGATACAAAGACACACATATGCGCAATATCTATTAAGCAGTGACTGCAATCTTCATGCCTTGCTGGCAGTGACCCGGACGGCTGCAGATGAAGAACGCTTTGCCTCCGCGGGAGAGCTGGATGTGGTCATTGCCGGTGGTGTAGGTCCTCGACGGGCCCGAGACCCTGCATGAGTTGTAGTCGCCTTCTCCCACCTGCACCACATTGTGCATACTCGGGTTGTACTTGAACACTGCGTGCATTAGTTAACACAAGAATATAGATAAGAACACAATATATACATCAAGAACATCCAATCATTTGATTATTAGAGTTCTCACCAAGCACGTCGCCGGACTGGATGTGCTTGCCACTCTCCCATCCGGAGACGCTGAAGCTCCATCCCTTATTGTCACCAACGGTCCACTCCTTGCCATGGACGATGGTGGTTGCACAGCAAATGGCCAGAAGCAGCACCAAAAGGGTGGGTACCATGGTTCCCCGTGCCATCGATGGTGTTGGCCTTGACTTCTTGTTGCTACCGAAGATCACAAGAACAAAAAAGTGAAATAGTGGTTGATCTCTTAAGTGATGGCTTGCGTTCGTTCTCCTTCTCGTATGATATATATAGGCAGTCAGCTAAAATCATTGTTTTAATGTGCTCAAATAATGAGAATCTTGCCTTAAATGACACAAATATACAATTGTGATATGCAACATTAGTTAGTATATGCTACCAAATCCTCCAACTCATATAATCTGATCTTAGATTAATGGAAATGAATGAGGATTTATTTATTTCCTATTTTCAAGATTTAGTAAATATTTCTTTTTCCTGGATGCATTAGTTGTATATCAAATATTTATATATACTAGTATTAGATGATATAATCGTAATAAAAAAAATTAAAATACAAAATTATTTTTTATAAGGAGAAGTCCCTAATCTTGACTTTTCAACCATAGCAGCTAAAGCGATTGGAGGCCATGATTTGCGATTGTTTAGTCTCAAGTAATATGAAATTGATACGAATATTCTCAATAAATGGAGTTCAAACAAATTTCAGAAGTGGGAAAATTTAATGCATGGGGTTCATATAGGAATTTTGGGCTCGGTTATTTTGGAACAATTGAAAAATAAAAGAGCCCCGAATGGTTAACGAAGTAGTAAACCCGGTGAGATTCAGAAGGATCAAATTGAGAGGAAAATTTTTGAGACTTACCAAGCACATGTAGCCACTTGGAACGGAGATTATGACCTCAAGGGTGCCCCCGTGAAAACTCCCCAACTACTCCTGATCGACAAAATTAGCCCTGAACTAACCATTCTAGCACAAACTGGAATGACCTACTGATAACTCACGAGTATAGGGGACCGTGATAGTCTTCAAGGATAGTATTTCACCCAAATTTATTGATTCGACACGAGGGGACCAAAGAATATTTATGAGCCTTAGTGTAGGATCGAAAGTATGTCTAGAGGGGGGGTGATTAGACTACTTGTCAATATAAAAATTCTGCCTTTTGACAAAGAACAGTTTTTGGCAGATTCACAATTATGATCAAGTCAAGCATCACCCTACACATGCAATTCTAGAGTATAGGCAGCGGAAAGTAAATTGCACATGTAGTAAAGAGAGGTGGAGAAGAGCAAACGCAATTTTGGAGACGCGGTGATTTTTCCCGTGGTTCCGATAGGTGGCGCTATCGTACATCCACGTTGATGGAGACTTCAACCCACGGAGGATAACGGCTGCGAGAGTCCACGGAGGGCTCCACCCACGAAGGGTCCACGAAGAAGCAACCTTGTCTATTCCATCATGGCTCACGCCCACGGAGGGCTAGCCTTACTCGGGTAGATCTTCACGAAGTAGGCGATCTCCTTGCCCTTACAAACTTCTTGGTTCAACTCCACATCTCGACGACGGAGGCTCCCAAGCGACACCTAACCAATCTAGGAGGCACCACCCTCCAAAAGGTAATAGATATTGTAGATGATGATGAACTCCTTGCTCTTGTGCTTCAAATGATAATCTCCCCAACACTCAACTCTCCTCACTGATTTGGCTGTGGTGGAAGAAAGGATTGAGTGGAAAGCAACTTGGGAAGGCTAGAGATCAAGCTTCATATGGTGGGAGTGGAGCAACTTGATCTCAACACAAGGGTAGGTAGTTCTCTTCTCAGAAATGTAAGGTAGGAGTGGTAGTTCTTTCTGATGGCTCTCTCCACGAATGAAGAGGGGGTGGAGGGGTATAAATAGCTTCCACACAAAATCCAACCGTTACACACATTTGAGCAATCTCGGTGGGACCGAAGTGGACAACTCGGTGAGACCGATAGTTCAAATAATGTGAACGTCGGGATTTTCGGTGGGACCGAATATACAATCTCGGTTAGTCCGATTCGTTGCAATGACAAGAGCATGCCGGTTTGGTGGGACCGACTTCATCATCTCGGTGACACCGATTTGATGATGTATGTTACTGAAACTTGGCAACTCATGTTTCGGTGAGACCGAGTTCGAATCGAAAATCCGAGTTTACTAGGGTTTGGCTTATGGCTGAGGTGGTTCATCTCGGTGTGACTGAGTTTGGAATATCGGTGGGACCGAGACTACTTATGAGTGTCTATGGCGGTGAAAGTTGCCGATAGTTTAGGAGATGTATCACTAAGCACTTGAGCAACCGGATCATCATCATAACCTCATCCCTTTTAATAGTATTGGCTTTTCCTATGGACTCAATGTGATCTTGGATCACTAAACCAAAAATGGAGTCTTGAGCTTTTGCCAATGCTTGCCTTAGCATTTTGGGGGTCCACTTCTTCATCCTTGCCATACCCATATCAATGAACTCTCTGAAATGATTCTCAAGTAACTATTAGTTCAATGATATATATGTTGTTATTAATTACCAAAACCACCCGGGGATTAGTTGCACTTTCAATCTCCCCCTTTTTGGTAATTGATGACAACATATAGATCAAAGCTTCGACAAAGGATATAATCAATGAATAATATCGTCGCTTTGAGAAGTATGTGATAAGCAAGAGCTCCCCTAAATTTGTGCATTATTTAAGATTTATGCTTGAATGCAAATGCACAATCGATTAGGATCATGGGTCACTCTTCCATGTCACATACATCTTGGTGGAGCGCACAAAATGATAAGAATGAACAGCATGCACCCAATCACCAAGACATGAGTAAATGGTCATACGAGATAGGAATGGCATATGATAAGCATTAAGCACACATTAAAGCATAGTACGACCAATCACTCATTAAGGTAGAATCAAACGGAGTATCAAACACCTTGAATGTCTCGAAAACCAAAAGTATCTCAAAGAAACCGCAAAAGAACGAAAGAGCAAAAGCGCAAAGACAACAACACTCTCTCTCGAAGCCCTATGATCTATACAATTTCTCCCCTTTGGCAACAAGTTACCAAAAGTTCGAAAAAGCATAGAGCTAAGCGCCCTTGTGGACTCTGCTTGGCGGCTCCGTGCAGGTTGATGTCGGAGTGGATATGACAACATCGGCGAAGACTTGGTGATGTCTGTCTTTGGAGGAGTGGACACTGGAGCTGGAGCTGGAGTAGGAGCAAGCTTCTTTGGAACTGTGGAGGTCTTTGAAGTTGTAGTCCCGTGTCGATCCATCGAATAGCAGCTGATCGGGATCCTTTGGGAACCGGAGCGATCTGTCAATGAGAATCTGGACTAAGTCATCCCGCAACTCACGCATAAGCTCGCCTTGTCCTGCTTTGCTTCCTCAATGTCGCCTCGAGCTTGTTGACGGTCACTTGTACTTGATCGACTTCACGCCCGAGCGTGGATCTTCGCGTCAACAATCCTCTCTAAGCTCTCCGAGACTGTTCAATGCTGGCAGGCGTTGTTCAATCCTTTGAGTAGCTTCAAGAATTTGCTCTCCGAAACTCTTTTTTTAGGCTGCTGCTTGCTGCCGCTGCTTTGTCGACTTTGGCTTTCTTAGCATTGCGATCTTGGCTTGACCTTCAACAGATGTCGGATCCTCCTCATCCATCACAACAACATTGTCTTCATGCTCGCTGCAGCGGTAAATGTTCTCTATCCAACAAGAATGTGCCCGTGCCAAACTTGGCATTGATAAGCATCTGAATCTGGGCAAATCCACATGACCTTTTCGTCATTTGCAGTCCTCTTAGTGGTCTCTACCATCAAGTCCATCACCTTGAAAGGTGCTCTCATCAAGTATGTGCAGCATGTTGATAGAGTATCCTCGATCATGCGATCATCTCCAGATTTGGGCATCAAGGTATGCCTCAAAATGGTATTAGTGGTAGGTAAGCCTGCACGGAGATGGTAGATCGAGCCGAGCTTCAGATTTCCACATCCTCTGCTGGAACCTCTTTGTACATGTTTTCATGGATTCATGATTCTTCTTTGGAATCCCATATACATCAATATCATCTTCTCGTTGCCTTTGGAGCATTGAATTTCTGCCCATTCTTCAACAGAAGAAGAAAACCTTTGACCTTCAGTCATCCACATAATCTTTCCATCATGGTAGAAGTGAGCTGTGGCATAAAATTGCATTATCATCTCATTGTTCCAACTGGTCAATTTCGACCTACAAAATCTGCAACTCCACATGCAGTGAAACTTTCATGCACATGTGGAAAGAAATCTCTGTGCTCTTCATTGTCAATGTACTTCCATCAACATATCGGTGTCCGCGACTATGGGCTTCTTGTCCATCAAGACGGTCTCATAGAAGTCCTGCTGCTCTCTGGTGTGAAATCTGGGATCTACAGCAGTTCTTCTCCTCACGGCATATGGGTCGGTTTGTCTCCATCGCCTGAGACCTCTATCTTTCCTTGCCTTCATATCCTCGGCTTGAGGATGAGCATCATTATGGAGTGGCAGTTTTGGACGAAGTTTCAAAGAAAACTGGTCCTTCATCGTCGACTCAGTGGTGGCACATCATCCTTGTTCTTTTCAGACGCTGGAATGTTTCGATGGTCCTCTTGGGCTTGGCAAGAGGCTTTCTTTGGAGCTGCCTTAGCTGGAGCAGATTTCTTGGGCTTTGATGTGGCTCCGGCCTTAATGGCATCACCCATGAGCTTCGCTTCGAGGAGGAGGCTGGGGTGCTTCCTCATCCTCATCCTCTCTTGCTGCATCTGCATGAGGATCAATATACATATCTGCTCTAGCTCCGGACACATGCACTATCCTCTTTCTCTTGGTGGTTTCTTCACTTTGCTTGTTGCCTCTCCCAAATTCAGCTTCTTAGCAGCAGTTGATTGCTTGACTTTCTTTGGTGCCCTTCTTAGATTGTTGATCTTGTTGCTCTTTGGCAACAACCTTCCTTTAGGCTTTGAGGTCACCTCTTCCTCAACAACAAAATCCGAATCCTCTTCTCAGAAATGTAAGGTAGGAGTGGTAGTTCTTTCGATGGCTCTCTCCACGAATGAAGAGGGGTGGAGGGGTATAAATAGCTTCCACACAAAATCCAACCGTTACACACATTTGAGCAATCTCGGTGGGACGAAGTGGACAACTCGGTGAGACCGATAGTTCAAATAATGTGAGCGTTGGGATTTTCGGTGGGACGAATATACAATCTCGGTTAGTCCGATTCGTGCAATGACAAGAGCATGCCAGTTTGGTGGGACCGACTTCATCATCTCGGTGACACCGATTTGATGATGAAGGTTCTGAAACTTGGCAACTCATGTTTCGGTGAGACCGAGTTCGAATCGGAAAATCCGAGTTTACTAGGGTTTGGCTTATGGCTGAGGTGGTTCATCTCGGTGTGGTGAGTTTGGAATATCGGTGGGACCGAGACTACTTATGAGTGTCTATGGCGGTGAAAGTTCTTGATAGTTTAGGAGATGTATCACTAAGCACTTGAGCAACGGATCATCATCATAACCTCATCCCCTTTTAATAGTATTGGCTTTTCCTATGGACTCAATGTGATCTTGGATCACTAAACCAAAAATGGAGTCTTGAGCTTTTGCCAATGCTTGCCTTAGCATTTTGGGGGTCCACTTCTTGAGTCCTTGCCATACCCATATCATTGAACTCTCTGAAATGATTCTCAAGTAACTATTAGTTCAATGATATATATGTTGTTATTAATTACCAAAACCACCCGGGATTAGTTGCACTTTCAATCTCCCCTTTTGGTAATTGATGACAACATATAGATCAAAACTTCGACAAAGGATATAATCAATGAATAATATAAATCGCTTTGAGAAGTATGTGATAAGCAAGAGCTCCCCTAAATTTGTGCATTATTTAAGATTTGCGTTTGAATGCAAATGCACAATCGATTAGGATCATGGGTCACTCTTCCATGTCACATACATCTTGGTGGAGCGCACAAAATGATAAGAATGAACAGCATGCACCCAATCACCAAGACATGAGTAAATGGTCATACGAGATAGGAATGGCATATGATAAGCATTAAGCACACATTAAAGCATAGTACGACCAATCACTCATTAAGGTAGAATCAAGCGGAGTATCAAACACCTTGAATGTCTCGAAAACCAAAAGTATCTCAAAGAAACCGCAAAAGAACGAAAGAGCAAAAGCGCAAAGACAACAACACTCTCTCTCGAAGCCCTATGATCTATACAATTTCTCCCCTTTGGCAACAAGTTACCAAAAGTTCGAAAAAGCATAGAGCTAAGCGTCACTTGTGGACTCTGTTGGCGGCTCCGTGTCAGGTTGATGTCGGAGTGGATATGACGACATCGGCGAAGACTTGGTGATGTCTGTCTTTGGAGGAGTGGACACTGGAGCTGGAGCTGGAGTAGGAGCAATCGCTTTGGAAGCTGTGGGAGGTCTTTGAAGCTGTAGTCTGGTGTCGATCCCATGGAATAGCGGTGATCGGGATCCTTTGGGAACCGGAGCGATCTGTCAATGAGAATCTGGACTAAGTCATCCTGCAACTCACGCATAAGCTCGCCTTGTCCTGCTTTGCTTCCTCAATGTCGCCTCGAGCTTGTTGGCGGTCACTTGTACTTGATCGACTTCACGCCCGGGCGTGGATCTTGGCGTCAACAATCCTCTCTAAGCTCTCCGAGACTGTTCAATGCTGGCGGCGTTGTTCAATCCTTTGAGTAGCTTCAAGAATTTGCTCTCGAAACTCTTTTTTAGCTGCTGCTGCTCTTCTTTGCTTTGTCGACTTTGGCTTTCTTAGCAGCTGCGATCTTGGCTTGACCTTCAACGGATGTCGGATCCTCCTCATCCATCACAACAACATTGTCTTCATGCTCTGGCTGCAGCGGTAAATGTTCTCTATCCAACAAGAATGTGCCCGTGCCAAACTTGGCATTGATAAGCATCCGAATCTGGGCAAATCCACATGACCTTTTCGGTCGTTGCGGTCCTCTTAGTGGTCTCTACCATCAAGTCCATCACCTTGAAAGGTGCTCTCTCATCAAGTATGTGCAGCATGTTGATAGAGTATCCCTCGATCATGCGATCATCTCCAGATTTGGGCATCAAGGTATGCCTCAAAATGGTATTAGTGGTAGGTAAGCCTGCACGGAGATGGTAGATCGAGCCGAGCTTCCGATTTCCACATCCTCTCTTGGAACCTCTTTGTACATGTTTTCATGGATTCATGATTCTTCTTTGGAATCCCATATACATCAATATCATCTTCTCGTTGCCTTTGGAGCATTGAATTTCTGCCCATTCTTCAACAGAAGAAGAAAACCTTTGACCTTCAGTCATCCACATAATCTTTCCATCATGGTAGAAGTGAGTGTGGCATAAAATTGCATTATCATCTCATTGTTCCAACTGGTCAATTTCGACCTACAAAATCTGCAACTCCACATGCGGTGAAACTTTCATGCACATGTGGAAAGAAATCTCTGTGCTCTTATTTGTCAATGTACTTCCAATCAACATATCCGTGTCTGCGACTATGGGCTTCTTGTCCATCAAGACGGTCTCATAGAAGTCCTGCTGCTCTCGGTGTGAAATCTGGGATCTCAGCAGTTCTTCTCCTCACGGCATATGGGTCGGTTTGTCTCCATCGCTTTGAGACCTCTATCTTTCCTTGCCTTCATATCCTCGGCTTGAGGATGAGCATCATTATGGAGTGGCAGTTTTGGACGAAGTTTCAGCAAAACTGGTCCTTCATCGTCGAGACTCAGTGGTGGCACATCATCCTTGTTCTTTCGAACACTGGAATGTTTCGATGGTCCTCTTGGGCTTGGCAAAGCAGGCTTTTTGGAGCTGCCTTAGCTGGAGCAATTTCTTGGGCTTTGATGTGGCTCCGGCCTTAATGGCATCACCCATGAGCTTGGCTTCGAGGAGGAGGCTGGGGTGCTTCCTCATCCTCATCCTCTCTGCTGCATCTGCATGAGGATCAATATACATATCTGCTCTAGCTCGGACACATGCACTATCCTCTTTCTCTTGGTGGTTTCTTCACTTTGCTTGCATTGCCTCTCCCAAATTCAGCTTCTTAGCAAGTTGATTGCTTGACTTTCTTTGGTGCCCTTCTTAGATTGTTGATCTTGTTGCTCTTTGGCAACAACCTTCCTTTAGGCTTTGAGGTCACCTCTTCCTCAACAACAAAATCCGAATCCTCATCATCTGAATTCCTCTTCTTTCTAGCTCTGGTGGCTGCAGGAGGCATGCCACTTGGTGTACTCCTCTCACCATCATCGGATGAGCTACTAGGATCGGGACTAGTGCAGCTCTGGAATATCGCAATGGGTGTCTCGACCTGTTCTCACATCCTTTGGCATCGACATGGCTGACATCCTGTGAATAGATAAGGTGTAGGCAGAGAAGAAGAGTCATCACAAAGCTGCAGAAGTTTTGCAAAAAAATGAGTTCAAATTCTAGTATTAAGTTTTCACAGAAGACATTTGGTCGGACCGAGTTTAAGGTTCGGTGAATCCGAAGTGTTAAGCAGAGCTTGGCACACCACTTTCGGTTTGACGAAGTGGGTTTCGATCTGCCGAAAACACTAGGGTTTCACAGAATCTTCATTTCGGTCACACCGATTTTGCACAACTTCGGTTGGACCGAAGGGTGCGATGTAATGGCCATAGGCCAAATCGGTCATACCAAAAATATAAAATCGGTCTCACCGAGATGTGTTCCATGAAACCTAACCCTAAAACTTTTACTCGAATCTAGTTCAAACGAACCAATCGGTGTACGGGAAGGATTTCAATCGTGGCAAGATACTAGGCAATCAAGCGTGCATTGAATCGGAGATGGGAGCACGAGTGGGATCAAAACTCACCCTAACTTGGTGGAGTTTTTCACGGCGGCAACGGCGGAGGAGATGGCCGTTGGCGGCGACGGAGACTGCGGCGAGCGCGCTGGCGGCAACGGCGACGATCCGGAGACCAAGCGGCGGCGGCAAAGGGTGTGGGGCAAAACATTTGAAGGAGGAATCAGCGCGGCCCTCGGAATATATACCCCTTCATTTGTCGGTGGGACCGAGTTGTAAAACTTCGGTGGCACCGAGATGGATAACTGCTAGGCGATTATGCACTTTGGTCACGCCGAAAATCACAACTCGGTTTCACCGAGATGAAAACCTAGATCGTCTAAATGCTTTCGGTTCGACCGAGTTTGAGTGAGTTGGTCGACCGAAATCAATTAGAAGGTTTTGGAAATTAGTCCTTGACGGATCGGTGGCTCGAAGTGCTCCTCACCCGAGGGTCCGAAAATGACTTGTTCAAAATTTGTGATGTAAGCATGAATAGAATTTGAGACAAGAAAGCATAGATAGCTAGGGAGGTACTTAGGCATTCTTGTCCATCCATTTGGTCGAAAACTCAAAACGACCAAAACAACAAATGGATGTCCTCGAATGGATAAAATCATGCATCCAACATGCTCACACAATAAGATAGCAAATGAAATATGTGTCAAACATGCACAACCAAAACTCTAGCAACTAACACACAATTTGTCGATGACTAGGTCATCTTTATATGAGTATATTGACTTAGGAGCCAAATGAGAACATTTGATCATAGGTCATACTCATCGCTTAAGCACAAGTGGGGTTACCACTTTTACATAAAGCATTGATGTGTTCACATCATTTGAAGATGCTTTAGCTCAAATTTTAGAGCAAAGCTCCCCTAGATGTGAGAACCCTTTTAAAGGGTCAAACTAACCTTGGGTTGTCGTAGAAGACTTCATGTAGATGTTGAAGATGTGGATGCTCAATGTTGATGGAGATCATCAAGAGTTGGGAGCTATCCTTTGGATTCGGGCACTTTCAATACCTACATGGGTTAGTCCCACAAGGAACAAACAAGGATATCCATGGACATAGATTGAAGTTCACAATAGATGATGTCCATGAAAGCAATGATTACCTTGTCCCTTGACTTACCAACAAGAGGGTTTGTGACTCCATGAACTAGTGCACGATGTGGAAGTTGATTGCACAAGTTTTTGCCAAAATGAATGTGAGTGAAGTATGTTGGCGGAGTCACCCTCAAGAACTTTCTAGTTCTTCTTCTTGGGATCCACATCATCTTGATGGGAATCCTTGGGGTTGTAGTTGAGCTTGACGAAGTAGAACTTGGCGTTTCCTTGGGAACCCACTTGACCATGGCTTGAGGTGCTTCAACAAATGCATCAATCTCCTCTTGAAGCTTGTCCTTGCCTTTTAGCTTGTGTTCTTGTGGTGGAAGGTCATCTTGAGCTTGTTCCACATTGGAAGAAGTAGGATCATACTTCTCCTTTTGAGGAACAAACTGTGGAGTAGGATATTGACCTTCTTCCCACTCAACGCCTTCGGCGTTGAACTTTCGCTCAAAACCAATTCCTTGATTCTTCCGGTGCCTTCCTTGCTTGCGAACAATTTCCTCAAAGTTCTTGCTTCCGCAAGGCTCTTGTAGACACCTTTCTCTATGATCCCTTTCAATAAACTATTCTCTTGCTCAAGTGTAACTTGGCTTGAAACATTGTTAGTGGAATCAAGAGAACTACTAGAAGCAACAACATTGGATTTAGCATGGTTATTGTTACTGCTAGAGGAAGAATTTTTCTTATGCTTGTCATGCTTAGTCTTAATGGGTGGCAAGAAATTAGACAAGAGAAGTCGTTTGGCAAGATATGAAGAACTCTTCTTTCGAAGATCGTCATTGATTGCTTTTAGAAACTCATGTTCTTGCTCTAGAGTGAGCTTCTCGAAGCGTAGCTTCTCATGAGATCTTAGGAGCTCTCTATGATCTTCTTGAGTTGTTTCATGAGCTAACTTAAGGGTGTTTAGTTCTTTAGTTAGACGCTCAATCTCCTTCATAGCATTGTCATTTGACTCTTCTCGACTATAAAGATTACTAGCATGTTCATCGTTACTAGGCTCACTGGATTTATCATGCAAGAGCTCATCTTCACCAAGCAAGTCATCCTCATCACTATCGAAGTCAATGAATTCAGGGTGTGATACCTTGGGGCCTTTAGCCATGAAGCATCTTCCAATTCCCTCATTTGGTGAATCAAATAAGTCGTAGGAGTTGGAGTTGGAGGATACGAGAGCAAGACCGGCAACACCTTCATCTTGACTGTAGTCGAGTCGGAGTGATAGCTTCCTTGGATTGATTGTCGGAGTCGGGCCGGAGACCCATTCACCTACATGAGCTTGATGTTTTCTTCTTGTGTAGCTCCTTGATGACTTGTCTTTCCTCTCCGAATCCTTGCTTCTCCGAGAGGGTCTTCGTTCATAACGATCATCTCTGCTCCTTCTCTCTTTCCGAGGTGACTCATCTCTTGAGCTTCTTCTTCTTGGAGATTCTTCTCTTCTCTTGTGGGGAGCCGTACACTCATTTGAGTAGTGTCCGGTCTTCCACAATTGTAGCAGATTCGATCACGACTAGAAGATCTCTTTTCATCATATGATCTAGACTTTGAGCTTCTCTCTTTGCCTCTATTCTTGTAGAATTTGTTGAAGTTCTTGACCATTAGGCTTATCTCTTCATTGGAAACTAACTTGTCACTTGAGCTTGTGGGAGCATCACTTGTAGCTTTGTAAGCACCACTTGACTTGCTGTGAAGCTCTTCCTTATCCTTAAGTGTCATCTCATGAGCAACAATTCTTCCAATGACTTGGTTGGCTTGAGAGTCTTGTAGTTTGGCATCATTTGGATCAAAGTGCACACGGTGTCATACTTTCCATCCAAAGCTCGAGAATCTTCTTGATGATGAATCGGTCGGTCATTTCTTCGCTTCCTAAGCCGGCAATCTCATTTGTGATGAGAGCAAGCCTAGAGTACATTTCAGCGACTCCTTCACCATCCTTCATCTTGAACTTGTCAAGTTGACCTTGAAGAATATCTAGCTTTGATTCCTTCACGGACTCGGTACCTTCGTGCATTTCAACCAAAGTATCCCAAATCTCTTTTGCATTCTCAAGACGGCTGATTTTGTTGAACTCCTCGGGACACAAGGCATTGAAGAGAATGTCACAAGCTTGAGCATTGTTTTGCAACATCCGCAATTCTTCGGTGTAAGCCGCGATCCGGAACTTTTCCTTCCTCGAAGAATTCACCTTGCATACCAACACAAATAATGCCCCATGCGGCTGGGTTATGACCAAGAATATGCATTTTCATTTTATGCTTCCAACTAGCAAAATTTGTACCATCAAAGTAAGGACCTCTCTGAAAATTACCCTCACTAGACGCCATACTCTCCTTGGTTGTGAAACCAAGCTTATGGAGTCAATGCAATGGAAACCAATACAATGGAGACCAAAGCTCTGATACCACTTGTAGGATCGAAAGTATGTCTAGAGGGGGGGTGATTAGACTACTTGTCAATATAAAAATTCTGCCTTTTGACAAAGAACAGTTTTTGGCAGATTCACAATTATGATCAAGTCAAGCATCACCCTACACATGCAATTCTAGAGTATAGGCAGCGGAAAGTAAATTGCACATGTAGTAAAGAGAGGTGGAGAAGAGCAAACGCAATTTTGGAGACGCGGTGATTTTTCCCATGGTTCCGATAGGTGGCGCTATCGTACATCCACGTTGATGGAGACTTCAACCCACGGAGGGTAACGGCTGCGAGAGTCCACGGAGGGCTCCACCCACGAAGGGTCCACGAAGAAGCAACCTTGTCTATTCCATCATGGCCTACGCCCACGGAGGGCTAGCCTTACTCGGGGTAGATCTTCACGAAGTAGGCGATCTCCTTGCCCTTACAAACTTCTTGGTTCAACTCCACATCTCGACGACGGAGGCTCCCAGCGACACCTAACCAATCTAGGAGGCACCACCCTCCAAAAGGTAATAGATGTTGTAGATGATGATGAACTCCTTGCTCTTGTGCTTCAAATGATAATCTCCCCAACACTCAACTCTCCTCACTGATTTGGCTGTGGTGGAAGAAAGGATTGAGTGGAAAGCAACTTGGGAAGGCTAGAGATCAAGCTTCATATGGTGGGAGTGGAGCAACTTGATCTCAACACAAGGGTAGGTAGTTCTCTTCTCGAAATGTAAGGTAGGAGTGGTAGTTCTTTCGATGGCTCTCTCCACGAATGAAGAGGGGTGGAGGGTATAAATAGCCTCCACACAAAATCCAACCGTTACACACATTTGAGCAATCTCGGTGGGACCGAAGTGGACAACTCGGTGAGACCGATAGTTCAAATAATGTGAGCGTTGGGATTTTAGTGGGACCGAATATACAATCTCGGTTAGTCCGATTCGTGCAATGACAAGAGCATGCCAGTTTGGTGGGACCGACTTCATCATCTCGGTGACACCGATTTGATGATGAAGGTTCTGAAACTTGGCAACTCATGTTTGGTGAGACCGAGTTGAGAATCGGAAAATCCGAGTTTACTAGGGTTTGGCTTATGGCTGAGGTGGTTCATCTCGGTGTGACTGAGTTTGGAATATCGGTGGGACCGAGACTACTTATGAGTGTCTATGGCGGTGAAAGTTGCTGATAGTTTAGGAGATGTATCACTAAGCACTTGAGCAAACGGATCATCATCATAACCTCATCCCTTTTAATAGTATTGGCTTTTCCTATGGACTCAATGTGATCTTGGATCACTAAACCAAAAATGGAGTCTTGAGCTTTTGCCAATGCTTGCCTTAGCATTTTGGGGGTCCACTTCTTGATCCTTGCCATACCCATATCTTGAACTCTCGAAATGATTCTCAAGTAACTATTAGTTCAATGATATATATGTTGTTATTAATTACCAAAACCACCCGGGGATTAGTTGCACTTTCACTTAGCAATTGAGTTGTCAATTCAACCACACCTGGAAATTATATTTCTGCAGCAAAGTGTTTAGTAATACAGTCGTTTGATAGTTTTGATAGTAGTAGTAACAATAGCAATAGTAACAGAAACAGTAATAATAGCAGTTTGTGATGATTTTAACAACAACAGGGATATGAGAAAACCGTAGGCATTTGGTCGGCGATGGATATTTGTGTTGGATGGCACTCATCATATAACAATCACAACCTAAAGTGGTACACAATAGCTCCAATTCATCAATGTAATATAGGCATGTATTCCATATATAGTCTACTTGCTTATAATAAGAAATTGCATGACATATTTTGTCCTACCCTCCCGTGGCAGCGGGGTCCTCATGGAAACTAAGAGATATTAAGGCATCCTTGCAATCGAGAACTGGAACAAAGCATTAACACATGGTGAATACATGAACTCCTCGAATTAGAACCATTCCCGGAAAGTATCCCAATTATTGTCACTTTGGGGTCTACGGATCAGAACAATAACAAGTGCATATAACTAGCAAATAGGATTGATACGTCTCCAACGTATCTATAATTTTTGATTGTTCCATGCTATTATATTACCCCTTTTGGATGTTATGGGCTTTATTTTACACATTTATATCATTTTTGGGACTAACCTACTAACCGGAGGCCCAGCCCATGTTGCTGATTTTTTTTGCCTATTTCAGTATTTCGAAAAAAGGAATATCAAACGGAGTCCAAACGGAATGAAACCTTCGGGAGCGTTATTTTTGGAACGAACGTGATCCAGAGGACTTGGAGTGCAAGTCAAGAAGCAGCCGAGGCCCCCACGAGATAGGAGGCGCGCCCCCCAGAGGGCGCCCCATCTTGTGGGCCCCTCGGGCGGCCACCGACATACTTCTTCCTCCTATATATACCTACGTACCCCGAAAACATCCAGGAGCACCACGAAACACAATTTCCACCGCCGTAACCTTCTGTATCCACGAGATCTCATCTTGGAGCCTTCGCCGGCACTCTGCCGGAGGGGGAATCGACCATGGAGGGCTTCTACATCAACATCCTTGCCCCTCCGATGAGTTGTGAGTAGTTTACCACAGACCTACGGGTCCATAGTTATTAGCTAGATGGCTTCTTCTCTCTTTTTGGATCTCAATACAATGTTCTCCCCCTCTCTTGTGGAGATCTATTCAATGTAAACTCTTCTTGCGGTGTGTTTGTCGAGATCCGATGAATTGTGGGTTTATGATCAAGTTTATCTATGAATAATATTTGAATCTTCTCTGAATTCTTTTATGTATGATTGAGTTATCTTTGCAAGTCTCTTCAAATTATCAGTTTGGTTTGGCCTACTAGATTGATCTTTCTTGACATGGGAGAAGTGCTTAGCTTTGGGTTCAATCTTGCGGTGTCCTTACCCAGTGACAGAAAGGGTTGCAAGGCACGTATTATATTGTTGCCATCGAGGATAACAAGATGGGGTTTATATCATATTGCATGAGTTTATCCCTCTACATCATGTCATCTTGCTTAATGTGTTACTCTATTCTTATGAATTTAATACTCTAGATGCAGGCAGGAGTCGGTCGATGTGTGGAGTAATAGTAGTAGATGCAGGCAGGAGTCAGTCTACTTGTTATGGACGTGATGCCTATATACATGATCATGCCTAGATAATCTCATAACTATGCGCTTTTCTATCAATTGCTCGACCGTAATTTGTTCACCCACCGTAATACTTATGCTATCTTGAGAGAAGCCTCTAGTGAAACCTATGGCCCCCGGGTCTATCTCTTATCATATTTGCTTTCAATCTACTTTTATTTGCATCTTTACTTTTTTGCATCTATATTATAAAATACCAAAAATATATTTATCTTATCATACTATCTTTATTAGATCTCACTTTTGCAAGTGGTCGTGAAGGGATTGACAACCCCTTTATTGCGTTGGTTGCGAGTTCTCAGTTTGTTTTGTAGGTGCGTGGGACTTTTGAGGAGCCTCCTACTGCATCACCCTCTCCTCTTCGAGGAAACCAACGCAAGCTCAAGACGTAGGAAGAAGGATTTCTGGCGCCGTTGCCGGGGAGGTCTTTGCTCAAGTCAAGACATACCAAGTACCCATCACAAACCCATCTCCCTCGCATTTACATTATTTGCCATTTGCCTCTCGTTTTCCTCTCCCCCACTTCACCCTTGCCATTTTATTCGCCCTCTCTTTCCCAATCTCCTCCTCTCCTTTTGCTTGCCTTTTGTTTGCTCGTGTGTTAGTTCATTTACTTTGTCGTTATGGCTAGTCCTCCTATCCTTATTCTCACTCCCGAACAATAAATTCTCAATTTTAATCAAAGGGAGAGAGAAAATTTAAAAGATGCTTCGCATAGAAGTTGCAATGCCCAATATAAAGCTACAAGGAAGCTTGCTACTTCCGTTCTTCTCCGCAATTTTTATGTAGGCATTACTCCTTGGAATAGATGTGTTCTTGATATTGCTACCGGTGGTGATTTCATGAGTAGCCATACGTTTGATGCTTATAATGCTATGTTATATTTGTTTGGCCCACCACCTCTTTTGGTTAATGGAACGGTTTTAACTTTAGAACATGTGATGCAACGGCTTGATATTATTGAAAATAAAATTGCCACTGTTGACTTGATTGAAAATTTGGATAAAAAGATTGATAATCACATTAACCAATTTGGATCTAGGGTTGGAGTTACTTTAAAAAATCTTAAAGAAAAAGAACCTATAGTCAATGAAAAAATAGATCTAGACTCTGCTAGAATCGGTAAACTTGAGGATATCATTACAAACTTAGGTTCCGCGTTTTCCCCCATGAAAAACACTCCAAAACCCCCTACTAAAACTGCCAAGTCTATTTATGTTCCTAAAAATAAGGGTGAATCTTCTAGTAAAGGGGACGCGGATCTCAAATCCATAAGTGTTCTTCCCAATTGTCTTTCTATTGTTAAGGAACCTTTTGCTACCAATGAATTTCTTGAATTTTTGCCTAAGGATTTAGCCATTGCTAAAAGGGGAGAAATCCCTAGAGATCACAAGCGCTCTACTTATGAATTTAGTGCCAAAGAAGGCACTCGTTAGATCTATCTTCGCTTTTATGCCTAGCTAGGGGCGTTAAACGATAGCGCTAGTTGGGAGGCAACCCAATTTTCTTTATGTTTTTTGTTTTTGCTCCTGTTTAGTAATAAATCTTGCATCTACCTTCTGTTTAGATGTGTTTTTATCTTTTAATTAGTGTTTGTGCCAAGTAGAACCTATAGGATAACCTACGATGATAGTTGATTTGATTCTGCTGAAAAACAGAAACTTTGTGCGCACGAATATAATTTTGTTAAATAACAGGAACGTGATTTAGCGTTGATTCTTTTTGCTGATGATCAATAAACAAATTTTCCAGGACTTCCTATTTTTGTAGAATTTTTAGAGTTTCATAAGTTTAAGTTAGTTACAGATTGCTACAGACTGTTCTGCTTTTGACAGATTCTGTTTTTCGTGTGTTGTTTGCTTATTTCAATGCATCTATGGCTAGTAAATTAGTTTATAAACCATAAAGAAGTTGGAATAAAGTAGGTTTAACACCAAAATAAATAAATAATGAGTTCATTACAGTACCTTATGTGGTGGTTTTGTTTTCTTTCACTAACGGAGCTTATAAGATTTCCTGTTGAGTTTTGTGTTGTGAAGTTTTCATGTTTTGGGTAAAGCTTTTATGGACTATGGAATAAAGGGTGGCAAGAGCCTAAGCTTGGGAACGCCCATGGCACCCCAAGATATTCAAGAATAGCCAAAAGCCTAAGCTTGGGGATGCCCCGGGAAGGCATCCCCTCTTTTGTCTTCGTTCATTGGTAACTTTACTTGGAGCTATATTTTTATTCGCCACATGATATGTGTTTTGCTTGGAGCGTCGTGTATTATATTAGTCTTTGCTAGAATACTCTATGTGCTTCACTTATATCTTTTTCTGTACACACCTTTTGGGAGAATCCTATTTTATTAGAATTTGCTAGAATACTCTATGTGCTTCACTTATATCTTTTGAGCTTGATAGTTTTTGCTCTAGTGTTTCACTTATATCTTTTAGAGCACGGTGGTGTCTTAATTTTGGAGAAATTACTAGTCTCTCATGCTTCACTTATATCTTTTTGAGAGTCTTTTATAACAGCATGGTATTTGCTATGTTTATAAAATTGGTCCTAGAATGGAGGGCATCCAAGTTGGGTATAATAAAAACTATCATAGAAAGTGAATTGGATGCTATGATAAATTTGATACTTGATAATTGTTTTGAGATATGGAGGTAGTGATATTAAAGTCATGCTAGTTGGGTGATTATGAATTTAAAGAATGCTTGTGTTGAAGTTAGCAAGTCCGGTAGCGTGCACGTATGGTTAAAGTTGTGTAACAAATTTGAAACATGAAGTGTACCTGGCTTGTGCATCCTTATGAGTGGCGGTCGGGGACGAGCGATGGTCTTTTCCTACCAATCTATCCCCCTAGGAGCATGCGCGTAGTACTTGATTTTTGATGACTTCTAAATTTTTGAAATAAGTATATGAGTTCTTTTGACTAATGTTGAGTCCATGGATTATACGCACTTTTACCTTTCCACCATTGCTAGCCTCTTCGGTACCGTGCATTGCCCTTTCTCACCTTGAGAGTTGGTGCAAACTTCGCCAGTGCATCCAAACCCCGTGATACGATACGCTCTATCACACATAAACCTCCCTATATATTCCTCAAAACATCCACCATACCTACCTATTATGGCATTTCCATAGCCATTCCGAGATATATTGCCATGCAACTTTCTACCGTTCCATTCATCATCATCATGACATACTTTACTTTTGTCATATTGCCATTGCATGATCATGTAGTTGACATCGTATTTGTGGCAAAGCCACCATGCATTATTTTTCATACATGTCACTCTTGATTCATTGCACCATCCCGGTACACCGTCGGAGGCATTCATATAGAGTCATATCTTGTTCTAGTTTCGAGTTGTAATTCTTATGTTGTAATCAATAGAAGTGTGATGATCATGATTATTAGAACATTGCCCAAAGAAAAAAAAGAAAAAAAAAGAAGAAAGGCCAAAAGAAAAAAAAGAAAGGCCCCAAAAAAGAGAAAATAAATAAAAAGGGCAATGTTACTATCTCTTTTTCCACACTTGTGCTTCAAAGTAGCACCTTGTTCTTCATGAGTGAGTCTCATATTTTTGTGCTTCAAAGTAGCACCATGTTTTTCATAGTGAGTCTCATAAGTTGTCTTTTTCATACTAGTGGGAATTTTTCATTATAGAACTTGGCTTGTATATTCCTACGATGTGCTTCCTCAAATGCTCTAGGTCTTCGTGAGCAAGCAAGTTGGATGCACACCCACTAGTTTTCTTTTGTTGAGCATTCATTTATAGCTCTAGTGCATCCGTTGCATGGCAATCCCTACTCCTCATGTTGACATCAATTGATGGACATCTCCATAGCCCGTTGATTATCTTCGTCAATGTGAGACTTTCTCTTTTTTTGTCTTCTCCACACAATCCCCATCATCATATTCTATTCCACCCATAGTGCTATATCCATGGCTCACGCTCATGTATTGCGTGAAGGTTGAAAAAGTTTGAGATTATTCAAGTATGATACAATTGCTTGGCTTGTCATCGGGGGTATAGAAGTTGGGAACATCTTTGTGTGACAAAAATGAAGCATAGCCTAACTATATGATTTTGTAGGGATGAACTTTCTTTAGCCATGTTATTTTGAGAAGACATGATTACTTTGAATACTATGCTTGAAGTGTTACTATTTCTTTTATCAATATGAACTTTTATTTTGAATCATTTGGATCTAAACATTCATGCCACAATAAAGAAAATTACATTGAGAATTATGCTAGGTAGCATTCCACATAAAAAATTTCTTTTTTATCATTTACCTACTCGAGGACGAGCAGGAATTAAGCTTGGGGATGCTTGATACGTCTCCAACGTATCTATAATTTTTGATTGTTCCATGCTATTATATTACCCCTTTTGGATGTTTATGCGCTTTATTTTACACATTTATATCATTTTTGGGACTAACCTACTAACCGGAGGCCCAGCCCGTATTGCTGTTTTTTTGTGCCTATTTCAGTATTTCGAAGAAAAGGAATATCAAACGGAGTCCAAACGGAATGAAACCTTCGGGAGCGTGATTTTTGGAACGAACGTGATCCAGAGGACTTGGAGTGCAAGTCAAGAAGCAGCCGAGGCCCCCACGAGATAGGAGGCTGCGCCCCCCCCTGTAGGGCGCGCCCCCTGTCTTGTGGGCCCCTCGGGCGGCCACCGACGTACTTCTTCCTCCTATATATACCTACGTACCCCGAAAACATCCAGGAGCACCACGAAACACAATTTCCACCGCCGTAACCTTCTGTATCCGCGAGATCTCATCTTGGAGCCTTCGCTGACACTCTGTCGGAGGGGAATCGACTACGGAGGGCTTCTACATCAACATCATTGCCCCTCCGATGAGTTGTGAGTAGTTTACCACAGACCTACGGGTCCATAGTTATTAGCTAGATGGCTTCTTCTCTCTTTTTGGATCTCAATACAATGTTCTCCCCCTCTCTTGTGGAGATCTATTCGATGTAAACTCTTTTTGCGGTGTGTTTGTCGAGATCTGATGAATTGTGGGTTTATGATCATGTTTATCTATGAATAATATTTGAATCTTCTCTGAATTCTTTTATGTATGATTGAGTTATCTTTGCAAGTCTCTTCGAATTATCAGTTTGCTTTGGCCTACTAGATTGATCTTTCTTGCCATGGGAGAAGTGCTTAGCTTTGGGTTCAATCTTGCGGTGTCCTTACCCAGTGACAGAAAGGGTTGCAAGGCACGTATTGTATTGTTGCCATCGAGGATAACAAGATGGGGTTTATATCATATTGCATGAGTTTATCCCTCTACATCATGCCATCTTGCTTAATGCGTTACTCTGTTCTTATGAACTTAATACTCTATATACAGGCAGGAGTTGGTCGATGTGTGGATTAATAGTAGTAGATGCAGGCAGGAGTCGGTCTACTTGTTATGGACGTGATGCCTATATACATGATCATGCCTAGATAATCTCATAACTATGCGCCTTTCTATCAATTGCTCGACAGTAATTTGTTCACCCACCATAATACTTATGCTATCTTGAGAGAAGCCTCTAGTGAAACCTATGGCCCCCGAGTCTATCTCTTATCATATTTGCTTTCAATCTACTTTTATTTGCATCTTTACTTTTTTGCATCTATATTATAAAATACCAAAAATATATTTATCTTATCATACTATCTTTATTAGATCTCACTTTCATGAAGTGGCCGTGAAGGGATTGACAACCCCTTTATTGCATTGGTTGCGAGTTCTCAGTTTGTTTGTGTAGGTGCGTGGGACTTTTGAGGAGCCTCCTACTGGATTGATACCTTGGTTCTCAAAAACTGAGGGAAATACTTACGCTACTATTGCTGCATCACCCTCTCCTCTTCGAGGAAAACCAATGCAAGCTCAAGACGTAGCAAGGATCAAGAACTCAAATATATTCGTGAAAACATAGAGGGTTCAGATCTGGAATCATGGTACTCGGGCCCTAGTGACAAGCATGAATCTTCCTCTCCGGAGCCCCGAACGGACTCGAGATCAGCCCTCCCGATGAAGAACAGGAGGTGGTGGCGGCTCGGTCTCGCAAAACATGATGAACCTTTCTCTTTGATTTTTTTGTCCGCGAGATGATATTTATGGATTTGGAATTAGGGAAAATGGAGGATCGTAGGGCCCACGAGCTCCCAGGGCACGCCCTAGGGGGAGTGGGTGGGCGCGCCCCTGAGCTCATGGTTCCTGGGTTGCCCCCTCTAGTAGGTCTCTTCGACAATATTTTTCATATTTTTTTAGAAATGATCTCCATAAATTTGCAGCCCAATCCGAGAGCTTTTATTTTTACACAAAAATAACACCATGGCAATTCTGCTGAAAACAATGTCAATCCGGGCTAGTTTCATTCAAATCATGCAAATTTGAGTCCAAAACAAGGGTAAAAGTGTTTAGAAAATAAGATACATTTGGGATGTATCAAATCCCCAAGCCTATCTCATTGCTTATCCTCAAGCAATTCAGTTGTCAAACTAAAAATGATAAAGGAAAACTTCTACAAACTCTTTTGTTCTCTTTGTTGTATATATGCTTAACTAGTGTTCATGTTTTCAGCAAAGTTTATGAACTAACCACATGAATGATAACACTTACGTCTCATTTATACTCATGACAATAGCATAACTAACTAACGAGCAATAATAATATATCTTGGATGCCAACAATTTGTCAAAATAATTAAGAATTTGTGATATGCTAACACCGTATCTTGTTAGACCTTTCTGAGACTACAAAACATAAATGAAGAGCACCTCTGAGGATCAAGCAATGACTAAACATTATAATGCAGGGTAGAAGAGATCCAGCCATGGTCACATCCAACATTGACTCAACTCAATGCATAAGAATGACAATAGCACTCTCAAGATTGGTGCTTTAAATGAGAAGGTGATGACTCAACAATAAAAGGGAATAACATGAAAGTAAGTAGATAGTCCCTTCGCAGAGGGAAGCAGGGAAGCTTAAAATAGGGATGAATACATTTTGAAAGGTGTGCTTTTCCTGTCAACATCACGACAAAGGGTTTTCAATATCTTCCATGCTAACACATTATTGGTAGTTCCCAAGCAAAAAAGCTAAATTTCACTCCCCCTCAACCGCTTGATATGAGCGCCAATACGATCACATGACAGGACCCTTCGTCGTGTTTTTGGGATCTTAGGAGTTTCACTTATAGTCCACTCCAACTTTTTTGTGACTAGCTTTTTATGTATAAAACCCGAGGGCAATGCAAATTGCCAAAGTTTGGCATCTCTTGGGTTTTCTTTCACTTGTTTTTGTTTTCCTGAACAGTGTTTTTGGCCCATTTATTTTTGTGTTGTTCCTGAACCTCGTCAACGGATTTTGTGTTATGGGTTTTCTGAAATGAAAATCCGAAGTGAGGGGCTCCTTGGTCCAAGAAAATATTTTATCAAACAAATATGGATTTGATTTTGCATGCCTTCAAGATTTAAATACTTAATTGATGGCTTGGTATTCTCTATTCGAAAAGTATTAGCAACTTACATTTCTTTTAGTTGCAAACTAAGCATAGCTTAGATGGTTAGGTGGCTTGTGGTGGAACCAACCCATCAGAGTTGAAGTTCTAGACTTGGCACATATGTTTGCATTTCTTTGATTTATGTGAGACTTTTCAGTGATGTTTGTTCATTGGTTGTGTGAAAAAAAGTCGTAAACATAATTTAGTTTCCATCATTTTCCTGTGCTAACGTTGCACCAAAGGTGGGCGTCCATGTTAAGAGCTGATAGGATATGTTTGCTGCAATTTCTTTTTCTTTTCTTTTCCCAAACGGAATTTCTCTCTTTTTCTGTCTACCTGTGATGCGCCGCACCTACACAAGAAGCCACACACACACCCTATAGTACTACCTCCATCCTGGTTTATTCCCCCTCGTATTTACTGTCATATTTTGATTATGATTTTAACTAATAAAATATAGGTTAAACACAACACAAATAATATAATCAGAAACTATGTTCAAATACGAATCCAACAATATAATTTACGGTAACAAGCATTAGCATTTTGTTAAATCTATGGTCAAAATTTAGCGCAAAATACAAAGTGGACCAATCAACAAGGACAAAGGTAGTAACTAGCTAAATGTCCATGTGTTGCCACGGAACAATGAACAATCACAGTTATCGATATAATTGTTCCAAAGTGGATATGAGTTAAGTTTTTCATTCGTTTTCCAGAAATCGATTCTCTCTCCCGCTCATTATAGTTTTGGCACCACCCTCTCCTTGCAAGAAGACAAAACACATATATTTCAAGGCACCCTTCCCCCTCCTTCACTTTCATTCTCGTTGTCATGTGTAAATTCTAATCCATCTTCTACAAAAATTGTAATTCTATAGATTATATTTCTCTATCGAATCATAATATTCTTTTTGATCTCATTTTTTGGCTGTCACATATTTTAACAGATAGTAGTAATTTAATGTTTGATTACAACAATGATTTTGACCCACATAAAGTAAAGAAAAACAAATATAGTATCTGGAGAACTTGTTTCGTGTAAAATCTATGTAGTAAGGCACCATATCATATGCAAATGCTCAACCTTCCAAGAATATGATGATAACTATTCAAATCATCGTATACTGTGTAACATACATTCTCAAAATAAGAAAATAGTGTATAACAATAGTCAGATCAAAAACCCCTTTCCATGTAACTCTTCACCTTAATCCCATCTCCCTTCTTGTCTTCTCACACTTGTTCTCCACTCCAAGAAAGCACATAAATGATCAAACCAATGTAAATTAGGGGATGACAAGCATGACATCTAAAAAGACAAATCAAATGGCAGGTTGTCGGCATGGTGGAGATAACATTCATGCAACATTTTAAGGGGCATGGCAACTTGCAATGTACCTCTACATGGCCTAATCTGTGGTGCCACCTACACCACCAGGGTTATATAAATCACTACCCCATGAATACACAAGGCTACAAGCTAGGATATAAAATTTAGAGGAAACTTGAAAAGGGGGAATTGATTTACATCTTTTATCGACAATTATGGATATTATACAACATTTTAGTCTACACATTTGTATCGAGGGAAGAAGAAAGAAGAGTAACCTAGTCATTGTGACCTTGAAGAAAAATAACCAACTACCAGCTTGAGGACAAAGAACATGGTGCCCTACCACAAGCGGTGACACAAATTTAATCTAGGCACTTGTTCTCTTCTAGTACTGCAATGCATAAATATTTGGACTCCATTAAGCTTTCAATTTATATTTCAATAGCATTTAAATATGGGGAATTGCCTCAACTGCAAATTGCAAATTCTAGTCTAAATAAGCTATTCTTACTAGGCTACCTTAATTTTTTCTCCCTCCCAGGTTTACACTACATTCATCCACCTAAAAGTAATGATGGTAGGTAGCTCTCTTTTCTAGATCATTTAGCATGACTTTGAATAAGAAATCTTAGCAAAAAATTGTATTTTATCACTTCCTTTGAGCAGATTTTGGTCTGCTACTACAATAGCCCATTGTTGATGAACTTCTGTGCATATTGTCACTAATATGCACACCCAAATTGTATAATAGCGAGAGAGTAAGATTAGCATGTAAAGAACCCTACAGGCATGTATAAAGTAGGAGCTTAAAATAAAATCGTTAGCACACCTTCAGGAAAATTAAGAACTTTGCTTGTCCTTCTAAGTGAATTCTCTTTAGATTTACTCAAGAGAATTATCTTCTCACCCAAATATTGACAAGCATACAATATCCTAGCTAATCCTTTGCTAAAACATGTCCACAAAAAACAAAATTATGATTATTTAGAAAGTAAAAGACCATAGTATGCTCTGGTTTGAATGTAATTGTTAGACGAAAACAACAAAACATAATCTTTATATGGAAACCTCACCAAAGTGACCAGATGGATTGTCAAATGTGGTGTTGGCGCCATCGCTTCACAGGGCATTGTTCCTTGGACGGAGGACTAATGCAAAGCTATGATTTGTGATGGTGGGTGCCGTTGTACCGAGGAACAGAGGAACCAACCTGATGGTCGAGGCGTGAGGCGTGAGAGATAGTGGCGCCCTTGTTGGAGAGGCTGGAGGAGGATGTCGCGTTGATTCTTCCATAGGATCGACGTCACGATGGTGACGACAGCGGGACCTCAACACCAAGTCGGTGTGCCGCCACCAATTGTGTTTGCCATCTCGACCAGAAACATTTTATATCATGGTTGTGGAGAACAAGATAAAGGGAATGAGAAGGATGATCCTAGAATGCCGTGAAAAGAAAAAAAAGAGTGTGGAGGATGGAAGAGGGCTCACCAAAAGGACCTTAGGATCTTGTTCCTAGTTGTGTTGATGGCATTAAATCCGAGGGAGGCAAACAAGCGGTAGTCAAACAAGGAAGGCCATCTGCGTACGAGGAGAGTTAATCAGAAGGAGGCGACTGTGGCCCGATTATTTCTAGAAGAGAGAAAAGATTGTATGCTATTTTTTTTAACCAAAACATAGTTGGTAGGGAACACAAAGTTAGGAAACAAAAGAGGTGGTATTTAGTGCTAGAAAGATGGTGGCTGGCGAGGTGGATCGATGAAGGGACAAATAGCGAACCAACAGAACGACCTACAGACTCCACCTCTTTAGGAGTAGAGATCCGAGAGGAAGCTCGAGTGACTTAATTGCACCTACCTATTGGTGTATGACATGTGGACCGAACATGTCCACATGTCATACACCCAAAAGCAAAAGCAGGTGCAATAAGTCCTGAAGTTCAGTACAGTAATTAGTACCAAGTCCTTTCTTTCAAACTCTTACATTGCTTCCATGTTGGGATATATAGTGACTAGTGGTGTTACCCACGCATTTGCGCGGCTTGACTTGGTTTATATATGTTATTTTAAATAAATATTTATGTTTTGAAAACTTATATTATTGTAACTTAATTGCGTATGAGGAATTCAATTGCAAGGTGGGCCAAAAAATATTTAGTTATACAGAAGTTTTAAATCAAATATATTTTTCATGTAAGAAGCTCCATTAATTCAACATATGATCTAAGAATTCCCAAATTGATGCTACGCATGCACAAAGAGCACCTTTATGTGCTTACATTTTTTTAGGTATGTACATGTGGATTATACAATAACTATACCGCTTCCTATGTTCGCGCCGACCAAGGATCGATCCCTGGTGCTCCCCTTTTCTCTTCTACTTTTCTTTAGATTCTGTGCAAAAATGCCACGACGAAGAAAACTTCGATGCAAGACTTAGACGCAAAAAAATTCAGAGGTCGGCTAAGTTGGGGGAGACAGCAAGAGGGTCAGAAATGGACCTAATGCATTTCGGTTAGCGTACGTAACAAATCATTACCTGGCCCAGGCTCATCCTGCTAGTACTCTGTTAAAGGTACAAACTATTCCATTTTATATGTCTAAAAAAACTATTCCATTTTATACAGAGTTTCACGTTTCCAAATAAAAATAAATGACATTACAGTACTCTATTGAAGTGGTACCCTATGATATCGCATCATGTATTATTTATCCTACTATCATTCCTGGCGGTACAAAAGACATGCATGATTCATTCAGAGTTGTAGCGCACCTGCAAGTTCCACCCGAAATGGTAAAACTGCATAGCACCCGAAAATGATTTCTTTGGTGTTGATGAGCATGAAAGTGCTTGAGTTCGTGTTTTTCTGGATAGGGCTTGGTCCACGACACAACACATGTTATGTTGTGATTTTTTTGGATCAAACTTAATCTATGGTGGTTTTTGGATGAACCATATGCATGTTTTAATTTGAATTATTTGATTGGATGAACTATATGTATGTTTATTGTTGATTTGTTGTGTACGTTGAATTTAAATCATGCAAATGATTGATGAAATACCATGCAATTGTTTGAAATGTATGTTAAAAAGGACAGGAGAATTAGTCAAAAAGATTTTAGGGAGTTAAATATAGGGTTTGGTTAGGTTTGCCCACAATTTAACTCCTTAAATGTGAAAGAGTTAAAGGCATATAAGGAGATACTCCCTCCGTTACTTTACATAAGGTGTATTTGTTTTTTGATAAAAGTCCACAATGTAAGGTGCATTTGTTCTAATTCAACAAAAAATTCGTTTTTAGCCCTCTAGAAAAAGGAATGTATCTCTCCTTGTAATAAATGGAAAGTATCTCTCCGGATTGCGCGTTTCTCTTACTTTTCTAGCCTAAATGATTTACCTACCACTAATCAATGATTTACCCAAGGTTAATATTTTTTTCTAACTTGTATATAATTATATATGTGCCTTGGTCACCGTGTAAAAAATTATACACCTTACATAATGGAATGGAGGGACTAAATTATAAGAGGTTGACTAGAGATGCTCATAGTGTTTGTTAATAAGATGGCATATTGGTAGTTTCAAAGGAACTCTGAGGGCAGATGGGTATGGTGGGTGAAGTGGAGCAGGTGAAGCAACCATTTCTCTGCTCCGGTAAAATGAACTAGATGCTACTCCAGCTCCAATCCACAAAGAAATTAAAGCTGAGGTGTTTGAAACAACTCTACTGAAATCTGGAGTAGTCTAAAGCCTACCCTCAATCCGACAAGAACCAGCCAGAAGCATATCCTATATGTGAAGGTCAACCGTGTTACTAGATTGGTGGATCTAGTTTGTTAAACTGACTCGATGACTAGAGCTCCGGGGAAATAGTCCTTAAGGGGCGTGTATGAAGTCTTCTCGGCTGTAATCGACAAGGTCAGGCCGGCTCCGACAAACAGCGCGCGAGCGGATCGTTCTGGTGGTAGTGGCCGTTTGATGGTCCCAGAACGTCTATGTAATTTTTATTATATTTGGGATGCTTTGTACTTTTGGAGAATTATTTTTAAAAAAGACTCCGAATTCAATTGACTGTGATAGCCGTTCATCATCGTTTTCCCTTAATGTTAAAAGTAAGGTTGGTTGAATGGTAGAAACTTATGTCTACACGTATATTTGCAGTAGCTAGTCCAAATAGATGTTGGTTTATCAAGGTTCCATGAAAACATGATCCAGACAATACACTAGGATCATTTTATTTCTTCTATCTATCTATCACCAATTCATCATGAGCTAGCACACCATAAAGACTTGGTAAAAAATACAAACACAAGGACACACATATGTGCGAGATCTATTAAGCAGTGACGGCGATCTTCATGCCTTGCTGGCAGTGACCTGGAAGACTGCAGATGAAGAACGCTTTGCCTCCGTGGGGGAGTTGGATGTGGTCATTGCCGGAGGTGTAGGTCCTCGACGGGCCCGAAACCCTGCATGAGTTGTAGTCGCCTTCTCCCACCTGCACCACGTTGTGCATACTCGGGTTGTACTTGAACACTACGTGCATTAGTTAACACAAGAATATAGATAAGAACACAATATATACATCAAGAACATCCAATCATTTGATTATTAGAGTTCTCACCAAGCACGTCGCCGGACTGGATGTGCTTGCCACTCTCCCATCCGGAGACGCCGAAGCTCCATCCCTTATTGTCACCAACGGTCCACTCCTTGCCATGGACGATGGTGGTTGCACAGCAAACGGCCAGAAGCAGCACCAAAAGGGTGGGTACCATGGTTCCCCGTGCCATCGATGGTGTTGCTCTTGACTTCTTGTTGCTACCGAAGATCACAAGAACAAAAAGTTGAAATAGTGGTCGATCTCTCAAGTGATGGCTTGCGTTCGTTCTCCGTCTCGTATGATATATATAGGCAGTCAGCTAAAATCATTGTTTTAATGTTTTTCAAGTAATGAGAATCTTGCCTTAAATGACACAAATATACAATTGTGATATGCAACATTAGTTAGTATATTCTACCAAATCCTCCAACTCATATAATCTGATCTTAGATTAATGGAAATGAATGAGAATGTATTTATTTCCTACTTTCAAGATTTAGTAAATATTTCCTTTTCCTGGATGCATTAGTTGTATATCAAATATTTATATATACTAGTATTAGATGATATAATCGTAATAAAAAAATTATAATACAAAATTATTTTTTATAAGGAGAAGTCCCTAATCTTGTCTCTTCAACCATAGCAGCTAAAGCGATTGGAGGCCATGATTTGCGATTGTTTAGTCTCAAATAATATGAAATTGATAGGAATATTCTCAATAAATGGATTTCAAACGAATTTCAGAAGTGGGAAAATTTAATGCATGGGGTTCATATAGGAATTTTGGGCTAGGTTAATTTGGAACAATTGAAAAAGAAATTGAAAAAGCAGATGAAGCAACCATTTCTCTGCTCTAGTAAAATGAATGTAACACCCCAAAAATTTAACCATGATTTATTGATTAAAATTTTGCCTTGGTAAATTAAATTTTTATTTTTCTGGATTTTTCTTTGATTCAGAACCCCTCTTTTCTCCTGAATTGTGAAGTTTTCACTCCAAGTAAAAACTTTTCAAATGTTGTTGGACTTGTATACCCTTTCAAGAAACATTTCTTTTATCAGTGGAATTATTTATATGATTATTTTCCCTGAGCTTTATTTCTTTTAAAAATGTTTTTTCACTAGCTTTAGAGCCTCTTTTGCACTACAACCCTTTGATAAATTTATTTAAAAATCCCACCAAAATTTGGGGATGACATATGATGTCCCTAAATCACTTTTATGCAAAAAGATCTTTTAGAATTTGGAGATTTTGAGCTCTACACCAAGTTTTCAAATATGGTCCAGATTGCACTTTTGCACTACAACCTATTTAAATATTCTTCTAAAACTTCCACCAAATTTTGGGGAGGTCAGTAGGAGTATATTATTCAGCTTTATGCAAAAACCCATTGATGTTCTTTGAAAAATTTGAGCAAACCATCCTCTTTTGCTCTCTGGTCCAGTTTGGCATTTTCTACTGCAACGCTAATTTACTTTCCTCTAGTGCCCATGATTCTTTTCCCTGCTTATAGTCCACCCTACAAAACCCTTAAGTCCAGGAGATTGGGCCCATTGGAACATTTGTAGTCCTTTCAATAATGGCCTTTAGTTTCTGCCCAAATTTGGTTTTCACAAAAACTTGCACTAACAAGTTTTTGTTTTTGACAAACTGACCTTGCCACCCTCTTTTACATCTAAAGAGACACTGGTCTGGAGTTTTTGGCCAGCCCAAGAGTTGCCTATATGCACATGGCATTCTGTCAAGCACCTTGTGTGCATGGTCAGTTTTGACATAGTTTCTGGTTTGCACATTGAACCCGCTTGCTTTGCCTAACCAGCATCTCTAATGGCTCAGCCATAGTCTATGGCCCCAACCTGCTAAAGCTCATGTGATTTGGAGCCCTCTGGCATGCCTTGGCATTTTGACGAACACGCAGCATGCATGCTCTGGGCGTGCCCAGAGCACACGTTTTGCGCGCACCGAGCCGCCGCGTCTCACTGCCGCCTCCCCGCGCCCGTTCTGGTCCCTTCCCACTCACAGCCAACACGCCCGCCTCCTTCCTCGCCACAGAGCCGCCCCTGGAGCCCCACAACGCCGCCGTCAGGTCGGCCATGGCAGCTAGCGGCTAGCCACAGCAGGCCCCTGCCTTGGACGGCACCGCCCGAGCCACAACCGTGCGCCAGCTCGCCCTGAACAGCTCGAGCTCATCCCCTCGCCCTGCCAGACCCCGCCAGCCATCGCCACGTCGCCCTGCAGCTATAGAACGGCGGTTCACCGGCGTCCTTATCCACGGCCGCAGAACCGACGTAGTTGCGCTATAAATGGAGACCCCCGAACCCGTCCAGACCCTCAGGTTACCTCAAGCCATTCCTCTAAAGCCCCCACGGCCAGCAATCCACTACTAGGGAAAAGGCTAGCAGCAGCGCGGGTTTTCAGGCTAGCAGCAGCGCGGGTGGCCGCGCTACTAATAAGGCGCTACAGCTAACTCATAGTAGTAGCGCGGCCCCAACCCGCGCTACTACTGTTGACGATATTAGCAGCGCTTTTTTGGAACACGCTGTGAACGCGCTACTATTAACTAGCTGTAGCGGTTTCGTCATCCCTCGCTACTGCTATATCTTTCATCATTTTCCCCCTGCACCATTCCCTTTTAGTTCTCCTTTCACTTTTAGTTCTCCTTTCAGATACTAGATACTAGGTACTGCTAGTAGATATCAAATTCATAAACCATTACTAGGTACGGTAGTACTCCCTTCTTTCCAAATTACTCGTCGTGGTTTTAGTTCAAACCACGACGAGTAATTTGGAACGAAGGGAGTACTAGATAACAATTTCATGCATAGCCAACATGCATCCTCAAGCAGTACATGGTCATATCAACGGCCATCATCATATGTAGTTCTAGATGATATCGACAACGATCATCATATGTAGTTCTAGATGATATAGCCACACACACATATGTACGTAGTCCTAGATGATATAGCCACACACACACATATGTAGTTCTAGATGATATAGCCACACACACATATGTAGTTCTAGATGATATCGAAGACAATCATCATCCTCAAGCCTGGGCGGTTGGTGTTCCTGATAGTAATTAGGATGGCCTGTCCAACACGAATATTTTTGCCATCGAGGAATTTCTTCCACCCAACCGAGCTTAAGTGTGTGCGACCGTCCGTGTCCACGCGGTAAGTACAGGTTGTGACGGAGCCCCTTGCAGTAAGGCGTAGTCCAGCTGAGCCTTCTTCATCAGGCTCGATACCATAACTCACAGATATGCTCTTTGCCAATTTCTGAATAAGAAAAACATATCATATCAATTAATAAGCATGTGATCGAACTCTACACTAAAACATATATATCATCGACTAGATTCCACACAACATACCATATCATTGGACTGTACACTAAGTAATTCACACTATTAATTTGCATTTGTAAGTATAACATACCATATCATGTCGATCAACCATGGTATTTGTCAAGCGGGTCACGAATGGCACCCCGACAAAGTCAGCACGTGGTGGAATTATGTCCCACAGGTTGGACACCTCCTCCTCACTCAGCCTTGTTCTTTGAGCTACGATGGCTTCATGAAGTGGGTCCTCATCATCTTCATCGAGTGGGTCCTCATTATCTTCATCATCTTCATCATCTTCGTCATCTTCATCATCTTCCACCAGGTTGAGATAAATGACAGCTAGCTTGGGTCTTTTCGCTCGGAAGTTGAAGCTGATCAACTCACCACCGATAAGATGCATGTGAGCGATGAACGGGCCCATCCATCTCCTCCAATCTGCGACATATTGCATCCTTTCTCGACCTCCATAGTGTACGGCCCCAGAGCCCCAAATGTCACAGTGTCTCTGTCGACTTGTTGAATTTCAACCTCACATTGCATGGGAAGATCTGTGTAAAATAAGCAAAATGACACAATGCAGTAATGCCAACACTAAAAATAAAATAGTTATTACATTACATCTAATTTCTTACCGCCGCATGACGAAAACTCGGCTGGAAGTAGATGTAGAACAGCTTGCCAGTTGCAAGGCTGCTGGCGCATCTTGACTTACACAGTTGACATAGTGGTGGTGGTGGTGGCGCCATTCTTCCTAAAGCAATATGAGCAAAGGATTACTAAATCAACTAAATCAAAATGTTCCTAAGTCAACTAAATCAACTTGCCTACTAAATCAACTAAATCAAAATGTTCTAAGTCAACTAAATCAACTAGCCTACTAAGTCAACTAAATCAAAATGTTCTAAGTCAACTAAATCAACTAGCCTACTAAATCAACTAAATCAAAATGTTCTAAGTCAACTAAATCAACTAGCCTACTAAATCAAAATGTTCTAAGTCAACTAAATCAACTAGCCTACTAAGTCAACTAAATTATATCAACTAAATCAAAATGTTGCATATGAGCAGGAGGGAGAAGGAGGGCGACTCGAGGAGGGAGAAGAGAGTAGGATGGAGGAGGAAAGCGGAGCGAGGAGGGGCCGGCCGGCGCGGCCAGTTGAGGGAGGACGGAGGAGGAAGGCAGAGCGAGGAGGGGACGGCCGGCGCGGCCAGTTGAGGGAGGACGGAGTAGGAAGGCGGAGCGAGGAGGGGCCGGCCAGCGGTGAGTGGAGAGGGAGGACGGAGGAGGAGGTGCACCGAGCCCAGCAAGGAGGAGGAGGTGACGGCGTGCGCAGAGGAGGAGGGCGAGGGGCGCCTGGCGCAGATGGAGGAGGGGCGACGGGCGCGCAGCATGCAGGAGGGCGGCGGGCGCGCGCGCAGATTTTGAGTGGCTG
The DNA here is from genome assembly GCA_021437245.1 of Aegilops speltoides. Lineage (NCBI taxonomy): Eukaryota > Viridiplantae > Streptophyta > Magnoliopsida > Poales > Poaceae > Aegilops > Aegilops speltoides. Next base: position 485,497,665 of record CM038145.1, read on the forward strand.
TGTGTGAGTGGATCCGAAGGGAGGAGATGAGGATATGGATGGCTTAGCGATGGCGCTCTTCAGGAAAACACGCTCATGCTAAGCTATCTAGCAGCAGCGCTTTTCACGAAAGCGCTACTGCTATGTGTCGACATGCAAAAATAGACTTTGTTCAATATATCAAAAACACATTGATCATCAACGATCTTTTTGTGTACAATCTGATTTGACAATATGAGTCCTCACCGGTTTAGGAACAGGTGAAGACTCATATTGCAGCCACAAATTCTACACATAGAGTTCAATGAAGATCAAGTGCTTGGCAAAGTATGAGAAGTAACATATTTAAGGCGGTAGAAACTCTCTTCACGGAGCGAGGTGGGACTAAATTTTGTAGGAAACTTAGCGATGGCGCTTATCCGAGAAAAGCACGCTACTATGCCACGTAGCGAAAGCGCGCAGATCGCGCTAACGCGTTGCTGCTATAACTAGCCTCGCGGCGGCCTCGTAGGAATTATAGCAGTAGCGCGTCTTTCGGGTGATGCGCTACTGCTATATTTGTCTCAGCAGCGAGTTTCATCCGTACGCGCTACTGCTAGTTAGCACCAGCGAGTTATTTTGGAGCGCGCTGCTGATAAGATTTTGTGTATAGGCTTTTCCCTAGTAGTGATCGACGGCGGGAAGCTTTCTTCCCCGTCTCCGGCCAGTTCGGCTGCCGCCGCCCTCCAGTCCAGTTCGTCGCAAGCAAGGCCTCCCCAGCCCATCCAGAGCCATCGTCCTCTTCCCCTCGATCTTGCGGAGCCGCCCGAACCCTCAGCTTCGACGGGGAGCCACCGTAGCGTGAAGCCCCAATTCTCCCAAGCCGCCGTCCGCCGTGAAGCTCGCTGCCGGCGACTCCCTTCGCCCCCGCCACCCTCTCGACCACCAGGAGGACCGCCCTGGACCCGCGGATCCATCCCCGCCCTTAGAACCCCGCGAGGAGCCGCCGTTCGCCGGTGTCGATCGCCGGAGCCCCGCCTCTGCTCGGACAGAGGAGGAGGGAGGCGGGGGCGACTGGTCAAACCTGACCAGTGGGCCCCATGGACCCACTGTCAGTGACCCAGCGCCGGTCCACACTGGCATAAGTGGAGGCGTAAACCCGGAGTACGTCTTCGACGTGTTTTTATTTCGAAACATTTTTCTTTTTCTGTTTTGTTTAAAAACAGAAATTTGACTAAACTTTGATTGGCTATAACTTTTTAAATATAACTCCAAATGAGTTGATTTTTTTCCTACCTTTCTCAAATTTTGTCTAGTTTATTTTCATATTTATTTGATAAATTTCTAGACAACTTTTTTGTACTGTTTTGAAACTATGGGTTAATTTGAATATTTTCAAAAATAGGATTTTGAAGAAGAAGAAAACTTTCAAAAGTTTTGGAATGCACCCTGCCTCTCCACAACTTGAAGGCAAGCATTCTGAAGCCTGGCATAATATTGTCGTGTGTTGTTTGATACGGTTACAACACCCCTTGTCTCAGATTTTTCGTTATTTTATGTGTTGGTATGAACATACTCATAAGTGCATATTGATGATTTCGTGCTACTGAAATTTGATACGTTGTGATAGTAATCGCCCTCGTATGCTTTTCATGCATACTGGAAGGAAGCCGGGAAAGTCTCTGTCTTGGGTAGACACGAGCTTGTCTCTAGTTCCTCGTCGAGACGGTTGTGTCCGGTATGGCATGATGAGGTGTGATGAGTGGTGATTCTGTCTGTTGGTTGAAAATACATTTGTTATGCTAATCATGCAGGGAATACTTAAACCTCCTGAGTCGACCATAGATCGAGTCTTGTTCTAGTAACCCCCATACCTGTTTCCTACTACCACTTGTCCCTGCCGCAGGTAGGGTACAATTCAGTAAATTGTCAACCCCTTTCTTGGCACACACCGTATAGAGAGGCCATGGTGGAAGATACCAACTGCATCCGGTAGGCAGGCTACCTGGTCCGGGGGCATGGGTGTTTCCGGTTGGGACCGAGAGGGGGGCACCCCTTAGTAGCGCGCGGTATAAATTTGATCCCATGCTAATTGAGGTTGTAGCCTCCCCACTTAGAGTTTTGCTTGACAGGTGTCGTGGGTGATTCCAGACACCGGTAAGTTAAGCTAGTGTGTGCGGGTCAGGTATGTTTTCAATTAAAAGACTGTAAATGGAATTAGTCCCGATGGACTAAAGGAATCCGTTACTCGTGGGTAAAGAGTACACCCTCTGCAGAGATCATATCTATTCGAATAGCCGTATCCATGGTTAAGGACTACAATCTGGGATGGGTCAAGTGTCGGTCTTAGTGTCGATCTTCGAAGGAGAAACTGCTAAACCAGAACATGGATCATGACTTGTGACTTATGATGATTATGATTATTATTATTAAGGACTAACCCTTTATATTATTATTGAGTATCCCTGGGACGGTTCTACCTCCTGGATATTCATTGTGATTATTTTCTTCTAAGCCCTTTATGTGGTGTCGCTCAGACGCCCGACTGTGGCATGCTTGTTATTTATTTACTTTATAAGCCCTTTATGTGGTGTCGCACAGACGCCCGACTGTGGCATGTTTGTTACTTATTTCACTTATGAGCCCTTTATGTGGTGTCGCTCAGACGCCTGACTGAGGCATGCTTTATATTATTGTCCTTTCGAGGCATCGCTTCAGACACTCGATCGGTGCATTCTATTTTTATTCTCTGATTGCATATTCATGTTTTATATGAACAACCTGCTTGCGTGCATCATGGATTTTATTTCGTGACTGACGTTGTGATCATAGAATATTTAAGAGCATGATTATCATTTGTTATATTATACCCGTGTTCATAATGTTTGCGAGTACATTCAAAGTACTCACTGGCTTGTCCCTGGCTATTGTCTTGGCCAGATTTCTTGCTTGGAGAGGAGCGTTGTGATGACAGCCCCAGAACCTAAGCAATGGTGATAGCAGCCTCGCGAAGATAGGAGTTATCAAGGTCAGTTGTTCCTGTGGGAAATGGAGTCCCATAGACGCTGATGATCCACAAACTGCTTCCGCCATCAGCCACTAGAAACCATTTGTTGTACTCATAGACCAGAATGGTCTTGTACTACACATTATATACTTTGCTTGGAGTTTCTGTATCAAGTTGGTGCCTCATCAGCTAACAGTAATCCTGGGGCTGGTGAGTACAAGGGCCATTTTCTGGGAAATTGATATCCCGAAAATCCGGTCCTGACAATGAACTAGATGCTACTCTAGCTCCAATCCACTAAGGAATTGAAGTTGAGGTGTTTGAAACAACTCTACTGAAATCATGGAGCGGAGCAGTCCAAAACCTACCCTCAGTCCGACAAAAACCAACCAGGAGCATATCCTATAGGTGAAGGTCGACCGTGTTACTGGATTGGTGGATCTAGTTTGTTAAATTGACTCAACAACTAGGGCTCTAGGGCACTAGTCCTTAAGGGCGCGTGCACGAAGAATTCTTGGCTGTAATCGACAAGGCCAGACCGGCTCCAACAAGCGGCGCGTGAACGGCTCGTTCTGGCGGTAGTGGTCGTTTGATGGTCTAAGAACCTCTATGTATTTTTATTATGTTGGTGATGCTTTGTACTTTTGGTGAACTATTTTTAAAAAAGACTTTGAGTTCAATTGACTATGATAGACCTTCATATTTGTTGTTAATGTTCAAAGTATGATTGGTAGAATGGTAGAAACTTATGTCTACTTGTATATTTCCAGTAGCTAGTCCAAATAGATATTGGTTTATCAAGGTTCCATGAAAACATGATGCAGACACTGCACTAGGATCAATTTATTTCTTCTATCATCAATTCATCATGAGCTAGCATACCATAAAGACTTGGTAAAGAAGTACAAACACAAAGACACACATATGCGCGAGATCTATTAAGCAGTGACAGCGATCTTCATGCCTTGCTGGCAGTGACCCGGAAGGCTGCAGATGAAGAACGCTTTGCCTCCACGGGCGAGCTGGATGTGGTCATTGCCGGAGGTGTAGGTCCTCGATGGGCCCGAGACCCTGCATGAGTTGAAGTCGCCTTCTCCCACCTGCACCACGTTGTGCATACTCGGGTTGTACTTGAACACTACGTGCATTAGTTAACACAAGAATACGGATGAGAAAACAGTATATACATCAAGAACAACCAATCACTTGATCTTTAGAGTTCTCACCAAGCACGTCGCCGGACTGGATGTGCTTGCCACTCTCCCATCCGGAGACGCCAAAGCTCCATCCCTTGTTGTCACCAACGGTCCACTCCTTGCCATGGACAACAGTGGTTGCGCAGCAAACAGCCAGAAGCAGCATCAAAAGGGTGGGTACCATGGTTCCCCGTGCCATCGATGGTGTTGCTTTTGACTTCTTGTTGCTACCGAAGATCACAAGAACAAAAAATGAAATAGTGGTTGATTCCTCAAGTGATGGCTTGCGTTCGATCTCCTTCTCATATGATATATATAGGCGGTCAGCTAAAATCATTGTTTTAATGTACTAAAAAAATGAGAATCTTGCCTTAAATGAGACAAATCAACAATTGTGATATCCAACATTAGTTAGTATATGCTACCAAATCCTCCAACCTATATAATCTGATTTGGATTAATGGAAATGAACAACGATGCATTTATTTCCTACTTTCAAGATTTAGTAAATATTTCTTTTTCCTGGATGCATTAGTTGTATATCAGATATTTATATATACTAGTATTAGATGACATAATTGTAATAAGAAAATTTTAAAATACAAAATTATTTTTTATAAGGAGAAGTTTCTAATCTTGACTTTTCAACCGTACCTGCTAAAGCGATTGGAGGCCATGATTTGCGATTGTTTAGTCTAAAATAACTTGAAATTGGCAAGAACATTTTCAATAAATGGAGTTCAAATAAATGTCATAAGTTGGAAAATTTAATGCTTTGGGTTCATATAAGAATTTTAGGGTAGGTTAATGGAACAATTGTAAAAGAAAAGAACTCCGATTGGTTAACAAGTAGTAAACCCGGTGAGATTCGGAAGGATCTAATGGAGAGGAAAATTTGTGAGACTTTCCAACAACTTGTAGCCACTTGGGACGGAGATTATGACCTGAAGCCCCCCGCGTGAAAACTCCGCAACTACTCCCGATCGACGAAATTAGCGCTAAACTAATCATCCTGGCACAAACTGGAATGACCTACTGATAACCCACAAGTATAGGGGATCGCGATAGTCTTCAAGGGTAGTATTCATCCAAATTTATTGATTTGACACAAGGGGAGCCAAAGAATATTTATGAGGCTTAGGAGTTGAGTTGTCAATTCAACCACACCTGGGAAATTATTTTTCTTCAGCAAAGTGTTTAGTAACACGGTAGTTTGATAGTTTTGATAGTAGCGGTAACAGTAGCAATAGTAACAGTAACAGTAACAATAGCAGTTTGTGATCATTGTAACAACAGCAGCAATAGTAACTTAGTAAAGACCAATATGAGAAAAGCATAAGCAATGCGTCACCGATGGATATCTATGTTGGATGACACTCATCATATAACAGTCACAACATAGAGTGATACACAATAGCTCCAATTCATCAATGTAACATAGGCATGTATTCCGTATATAGTCCTACGTGCTTATAATAAAAAATTGCATGACATCTTTTGTTCTACCCTCTCGTCGCAGTGGGGTCCTTAAGGAAACTAAGAGATATTAAGGCCTCCTTGCAATAGAGAACCGGAACAAAGCATTAACACATGGAAAATACACGAATTCCTCAGATTACAGTCATTCCCGAAGAGTATCCCAATTATTGTCACTTTGGGGTCTACAGATCAAAGCAATAACAAGTGTATATAACTAGCATATAGGATCAGGAACTCAATTATATTCATGAAAACATAGAGGGTTCGGAGCTGAAATCATAGCACTCGGGCCCTAGTGACAAGCATTAAGCATATCAAAGTCATATAAACATCAATCCCGGAACATAGTGGAACTAGGGATCAAGCCCTAACAAATTGACTCGATTACATGACAAATCTCATCCAACTCCATCACCGTCCAGCAAGCCTACAAAGGAATTACTCACTCCCAGTGGTGAGCATCATGGAGTTGTTGATGATGATGATGGCGATGAATCCCCCTCTCCGGATCCCCGAGCGGACTCCAGGTCGGCCCTCCCGATGAACAACATGAGGTGGCGGCGGCTCCGTCTCGCAAAACATGATAAAACTTTCTCTCTGGTTTTCTTCTCCGTGACATGATATTTATGGACTTGGAATTAGGACAAACTGAGGCTCGTGGGGCCCACGAGCTCACAGGGCGCACTATGGGGGGTAGTGGATGGGCGCGCCCCCTGATCTCATGGTTCCTAGATGGCCCCCTCCAGTAGGTCTCTTCGCTAATATTTTTCATTCAGCCAAATTCGAGAGCTTTTATTTCTGCACAAAAATAACACCATGGCAATTCTACTGAAAACAGCGTCAATCTGGGTTAGTCTCATTCAAATCATGCAAATTAGAGTCCAAAAAAAGAGTAAAAGTATTTGCAAAAGTAGATACATTTGGGATGTATCAACTCCCCAAGCTTATCTCATTGCTTGTCCTCAAGAAATTCAGTTGATAAACTGAAAGTGATAAAGAAAAACTTCTACAAACTCTTTTATTCTCGTTGTTGTATATATACTTAACTAGAGTTCAAGTTTTCAGCAAAGATTATGAACTAACCACATGAATGACAGCACTTAGGTCTCATTTTTACTCATGATAATTGCATAACCAACTAACGAACAATAATAAGATATCTCGAATGCCAACAATTTTTCAAAATAATTATGATAAAATATGACAACACCGTATCTCGTTAGAACTTTCTGAGACCGCAAAACATAAATGCAGAGCACCTCTGAGGTTCAAGCAGTGACTAAACATTATAATTCAGGGTAGAAGAGATCCAATCATGGTCACATCCAACATTGACTCGACTCAATGCATAAGAATCACAATAGCACTCTCAGGATTGGTGTTTTAAATGATAAGGTGATGACTCAACAATAAAAATTGAATAACATAAAAGTAAGTAGATAGGCCCTTCACAGAGAAGCAGGGGTTTGCAGAGGTATCCGAGCCCGAAGGTTAAAACATAGATGAATACATTTTGAGAGGTGTGCTTTTCCTGTCAATGTCATGACAAAGGGTTTTAGATATCTTCCATGCTAAACACATTATTGGTGGTTCCCAAGCAAAAAGCTAAAATTTACTCCCCCTCAACTGCTTGATATGAGCGCCGATACGATCACGTGACAAAAGCCTTTGTCGTGTTTTTGGGATCTTAGGAGTTTGACTTATGGTCCACCCCAACTTATTTGTGACTGATTTTTTTCTGTATGAAACCCGAGGGCAACACACATTGCCAAAGTTTGGCATCTCTTGGGGGTTTTTTGCATTTATTTTTGTGTTCCTGAACTGATTTTTTTGCTTGTTTATTTTGGTGTTGATCCTGAACCTCGTCAGCGGATTTTTTGTTATGGGTTTTCTGAAATGAAAATCCGGAGTGAGGGGCTCCTTGGTCTAAGAAAATATTTTATCGAACAAATATGATTTTGGTTTCGCATGCCTTCAAGATTTAAAGACTGAGCGTAGACTTGGCCTGAACAAGTGTGTGAACTGAGCGTAGCTCAGATGGTTGGGTCCGTTGTGGTGGAACCAACCCATCAGAGTTCAAGTTCTAGACTTGGCACTGAGATTTGCATTTCCTGGATTTAGGTCAGACTTTTTAGTGATGTTTGTTCATTGGTTGTGTTAAAAAAAAGTTGTAAACATAAGTTAGTTTCCATCATTTTCCCGTGTTGCACCTAAGGTGGGCATCCATGTTAGCAGCTGATAGGATATGATTGTTGCAATTTCGTTTTATTTTCTTTTGCAAAACGGAATTTCATTCTTTTTCTGTCTACTTGTGATGCGTTGCACCTACACAAGAAGCCACACAAACACCCTATAGTACTACCTCCGTCCTGGTTTATTAGACCCCCTCGTATTTAGTGTCATATTTTTATTATGATTTTAACTAATAAAATATAGGTTATACACAACATAAATAATATCATCAGAAACTATGTTCAAATACGAATCCAACAATATAATTTTTGGTAACATGCATTAACATTTTGTTAGTTAAATCTATGGTCAAAATTTAGCACAAAATACAAAGGGGACCAGTAAACCAGGACAGAGGTAGGAACTAGCAAAATGTCCGTGTGTTTCCACGGAACAATGAAAAATCACAGTGATCAATATAATAGTTCCAAAGTGGATATGAGTTAATGTTTTCATTCATTTTGGACAAATTGATTCTCTCTCCCACTCATTTCATTTTTGGCACCACCCTCTCCTTGCAAGAAGACAGAGCAAATATATTTCAAGCCACCCCTCCCCCTCCTTCACTTTCAGTCTCATTGTCATGTCTAAAGTCCAATCCATCTTCTACAAAATTTGTACTTCTATGATTATATTTGTTTATCGAATCATAATATTATTTTTGATCTCATTGTTTGGCCGTCGTATAGTTTAATAGAGAGTGCTAATTTAATGTTGCATTACAACAATGATTTTGACCCACATAAAGTAAAGAAAAACAAATATAGTATCTAGAGAACTTGTTTCATGTAAAATCTATGTAGTAAGGCACCATATCATATGCAAATGCTCAACCTTCCAAGAATATGATGATAACAATTCAACTCATCTTATATTATGTAACATACATTCTTAAAATAAGAAAATAGTGTATAACAATAGTCAGATCAAACATCCCTTTGCATCTAGCTCTTCACCTTAATCCCATCTCCCTTCTTCTCTTCTCACACATGTTTTCCACTCCAAGAAAGCACATAAAGGATCAAACCAATGTAAAATAGGGGATGGCAAGAATGACATCTACGAGGACAAATCAAATAGTAGGTTGTCAACATGGTGGAGATAACATTCATGCAACATTTTTAGGGGCATGGCAACTTGCAATGTACCTCTGCATGGCCTAATCTATGGTGCCACCTACAGCACCAGGGTTATATAAATCCCTACCCCATGAATACTCGGCTACAAGCTAGGATATGAAATTTAGAGGAAACTTGCAAAAATGGGAATCAATTTATATCTTTTATCGACAATTATGGATACTCTACAACATTTTAGTCTACACATTTGTATCGAGGGAACAAGAACGAAGAGTAACCTTCTCATTGTGAATGAAGAGTAAACTACCAGCCAGAGGACACGAAACATGGTGCCCTACCATAAGCGGTGACACAAATTTGATCTAGGCACTTGTTCTCTTCTAGTACTGCAATGCATAAATATCTGGGCTCCAATAAGTTTTCAATTTATATTTCAATAGCATTTCAATATGAGGAATTGCCATCTACTGCAAATTGCAAATTCTAGTCTAAATAAGCTATTCTTACTGGGCTACCTTAATTTTTCTCTCTTCTAGGTTTGACACTACATTCATCCACCTAAAAGTAATGATGGTAGGTAGCTATGTTTTCTAGATCATTTAACATGACTTTGAATAAGAAATCTTAGGAAAAAATTATATTTTATCACTTCCTTTGAGCAGATTTTGGTTGGCTACTGCAATAGCCCATTGTTGATGAATTTCTTTGTATATTATCACTAATATGCACATCCAAATTGTATAACAGCGAGGGAGTAAAATTAGCATGTAAAGAACCATACAGGCATGTCTAACATATGAGTTTAAAAGAAAATTGTTAGCACACATTCAGGAAAATTCAGAACTTTGCTTGTCCTTCTAAGTGAATTCTCTTTAGATTTACTCAAGAGAATTATCTCCTCACCCAAATATTGACAACCATACAATATCCTACCTAATACTTTTCTAAAACATGTCCACAAAAAATAGAAGTATGATTATTTAAAAAGTTGTAGGCCATAGTACGCTATGGTTTGAATGTAATTGTTAGATGAAAACAACAAAAGATAATCGTTAGATGGAAACCTCAGCAAAGTGACCAAATGGATTGCCAAACATGGTGTTGGTGCCATCACTTCACAGGGAATTGTTCCTTGGATGGAGGACTAACGCAAAGCTATGATTTGTGATGGTGGATGCCTTTGTACTGAGGAACAGAGGAACCAACCTGATGGTGGAGGCGTGAGGCATGAGAGACAGTGGCGCCCTTGGTGGAGAGGCTGGAGGAGGATGCCACATTGTTTCTTCCATAGGATCGAGGTCACAATGGTGATGACGGCGGAACCTCAACACCAAATCGTTGTGCCGCCACCAATAGTGTTTTCCGTCTTGACCAGAAACGTTTTGTACCATGGTTGTGGAGAACAAGATCAAGGGCATGATAAGGAGGATCCTAGGCTGCCGTGAAAAGAAAATAAGAGTGTGGGGGGATGGAAGAGGGCTCACCAAAAGGATCTTAGGATCTTGTTCCTAGTTGTGTCAATGGCATTAAATCCGAGGGAGGCAGACAATCGGCAGTCAAATAAGGAAGAGGTCCCGAGCATCTACCTTTTGGGGTATGACATGTGGACCCAACATGTCCACATGGCATACAGCCAAAAATAACAGCAGGTGCAGTAAGTCCTCAAGTTCAGTCCGGTAATTAGTACCAAGCCCTTTCTTTCAACATCATACATTACTTCCATGTTGGGATATATAGTAACTAGCGGTGTTACCCACGCATTTGCGCGGCTTGAATTGTATTATATATGTTATTTTAAATAAATGTTTATGTTTTGAAAACTTATATTATAACTTAATTGCGTATTAGGAATTCAATTGCAGGCTGGGCCAAAAAATAGTTAGTTATACAGGTATTTTAAATCAAATATAGTTTTATATAAGAAAACCTCCATTAATTAAACATATGATCAAAGAATTCCCAAATTGATCCTACATATGCACAAAGAGCACCTTTATGTGCTTACATTTTTTAAGTATGTACATGTGGATTATACAATGACTGTACCGCTAAATTTTCTAGAACTTATTATCGAAGTACATAGCATAGTCATCCCAAAATTATACAAATTGTGTGTTAGTATCAGGAGTATTTAACACTTTTGCATTCTATATGTTGAATTGCTCGTCTGTTTGGTCTCCAAGATTTTATTGCTAATTTTCCATCTCCTACAGGTGATATTTGTTTTTATGATTTAAAGTAGCAATATAAATTCCAGGCTTGCTAACTTGGGTGATTGAAAAATAACTAGTTTTAGTTTGGCACTAAGAATGATCTGAGAGCATTGAGATTCATACAAATACAAAAAGAGTATGAAGGTCCTCATCAATCGGCTATAAAATGGTTACTTATATATAACTATTTCTAAGTCACCAAAAACATATCCGCTCCTTTCAAATTATTACCTACATGATGGTACCTTGTGTCCCTGCCTGAATTGTTTACCGATATATGAAACTCAAATCGCCTAAGATTTTAGATATCACATGTTTTGCTATATTGCGTTTGTTATTTTATTTGTGAAAATCTCTTTTTTGGAAAAGTAGGTTGACCCCCGGCTTCTGCATCTGGACGATGCGTGCATCCATTTTATTAATTATTCACGAAGAACTTACAAAATAATACATCAATATGTCTGAAGCCACCATTGTCAGCGTGAAAACCGGTAGACCTCGGGGTAAGGGGTCTCGAGCTATGGATCTCGGATAGATGGTAACATGAATAAGGGAGGCGATGTTTACCCAAGTTGGGGCCCTCTTGATGGAGGTAAAACCCTACATCCTGCTCTTATTTATATCAATGGAGATGTATCGAGTACAGAGTTGATCTATCTCGAGATCGTGAGATGTGTTCTGACTTTAGGGCTAGATGAATCCGATTGTGTTGAAGTCCCCTCTACGGACTAAACCGTACGGCTTATATACACGCCAGGTAGGGTATCTAGGGTTACAAGGTCGATATCTAGATGTGGAGGCAGCAGGAGAGGTCTTCGAGTACACGTCAAGTGTTCGGTAGATATAGTCTTGACCTTGCCTCCAGCGTGTGGCTTCCGGAGTCCCTCTTGAGAGGAATGAGGGCCCACTGGCCCAGTCCGAGGAATACGGGCCGACTAGGTTAGTACCCCCTTTTCCAGGACACCGTTAGCCATCTTAGCAACATCTATCGCTACTCCTATCCACTTGATGAAGGGGTGCAGACGATCTAAGCTGAATACACAGTCCTCTCACCTAAGTCTAACATCAAAAGACGGAGGCCCCAACCAAGCCACATACTGGGTAGGCATACACCAGCCAGACACACTTTCATAGGTCATCGCCGTCGTCTTCCACTAATCTATCTTCAGAGCCGGTACTGACGCATCGACCTTGTCAGGCCTGCCGTCGCGCCCCCACGGTGCCAGACAATGCCTCCTCGCTACGCGTGTCCATCATCACACATCCATCGCCGAGACCCTGCCGCGCCACGTCGTTGAGACTCCACGTCATCGATTGGTCACATGGAACGTTGCTCCACTGCTGGAACCGTCCAGTGGTCCCTCAAGCCAATGTACACCTCCAAAAATGACACCCCCAAGGAGGGAATGACACAAGGGCGCCGCCGTCATCCGATCAACTGATCTTGGGTTTCCCCCGGATGTGGTGGAAGGAGTTGGTAGCTTCACCTCAATAATGCCTTCAAGAAGGAAACGACACCATTGTGTCATCATCACCGGTTTCGGCCAGCCGCTGAACTGCCGAAGACAAGATCTTCACCTGGATCTGCCGCACGAAACTCCAACCGACAGCGGTGCATATGCAAAACCATCATAAAAGTCTCGGTTCTGTCCACCCAAATCCGACGATCATCCACAGCCACACTGCCACCGCGATGTATCCCGACGCTTCAGCCACTCCCGAAGGGCGCAACCACTGGAGCATGGAGGGAGGGCTGCCACCCCATCCACCATGCCGGAAGAGCTGCTAGGATGAATCCCGAGCACACTCTTCACCGTCTATGTACTACACGGAACCGGGGTCAAAGCCACTGGACCGTCGGAGAAACTCCGCCTTGGACATAGGTAACTCCACGTTGTGCAGCCGGGGACGACTTGGGCCTCACCGGTCGCTGCCCAGGCACCCGCCACCGCGCAGCGACGCGACCACCCCATCCAGGCCATGACTGGAGGCCACTGCCGCATGCACCCAGCATGATCTGCCCGGTCCTCCACGGCATCCTCCCCACGCCGCGGTCACCGGCCTGCCAACAGATGACAACGTCGTCGCCCAAGGCCACCGCCCGGAGCAAGCCGTCGCGCCGCCAAGATCCAGATCGCGTCTGCGCCTCCTCGCGCAAGGAGATCCCGCCCCACCTACTCCACCGCGAGTCAGGGAGGGGATCCCCCGCCACCGCCGTCGGCCATCTTGCTTAGCCCTATGGCGTCCTCTGACGGCGACGGAGGGAGAGGAGGACGGAGATGATGCCCGACGGCTAGGGTTTGGGGAGGCCCCAAGTCGCCCTAGGTGGGAGCGCCGCGGGGTGAAAATGTCATATACATGTAACCTAAGATTCCACTCTAAAGTTACAACGTGAGATTTTCATCCATCAATGTTTCTTGCCAAAAAAAAAAGATCTAGATTTTTTTGAATTTTTTACTTTTTTTTGTTGAATTTTACTATTTGTCCGGGATCCAATGGTGTACAAGATGATTGAGACTTTGCCGAGATTTAACAAGCCCCTTAATTTATTCGAATAAGTACAGTTACTAAGCTCCCACGATTGTGAAGCTCCCGGTGAATCGGTGTGGTAGTTGCGTGGGTCAACCTCTGAGAGGGGGTGAACCGATAGATGGCAGTTGGGTCCATGTGTCGGTGTTGTGTGCATTGGCTGTGCGTGTGGACACGTATCTTAGTCGGTTCGAGATCTAGCATCAAGGGAAGGATTCAGGTGTTCGACGGTCTGTGCTTATGAGGGACTCGGGCATCCGGCTCACCAGTAGGCGGCGGCTAAAGAAGGTAAGCGGCGGTGGCGGCTCAAGGAAGCGAGCCGACCAAGCCCTTGCCGCCAGCGCAGAATGACGCGGAGGACGTCGACCGGCCTCGGCTTCGTGATCTTCTTAGCCTCGCTCTCCGGCGTGCGCCATGTGGTGTTGCTGCAGTCAACGGTATGCACCTCCTGACGGCGGATGATCAGCTCCGGCAGCACGCCCGCGCTGTCGAGTTCTTCGCAGGCCGGCACACGTATTGGGCGGAGACCGACCTTCTTGTCCCACTTGCTCGCTGTAGAACGCCTGCAGTAAGCCAAGCTCTGTGCGGGCTCGATGTCAACTGGAAGCCGTCTTTCCGGCATGTGGGCACAGGCTCCACGAGAAGTGCATCGTCAAGTGGCTCAAGGCCGTGCATCCGACATGCCGTGATTGGAGATTGTCGTGCCGCTGCCGGCCAAATGCACATGTTCGATGACTCGATTAGTCATAGGGGCGGACCTACATGAAGCTACCCTCAATCCCTGATACACATTGGGATTATTTTAGCGGTGATTAGCAAGTCTAGCGAGCATGGGCATCAGGTAATAGGAGCGGCGGTGTACCAGAGAGAATTTCCGCCCACGCCCAGGACCCAGGCGATGAGTCGACGGCGGCGGACAGCAAAGGACCAACGGTGCAGGCATCGTGGACCGCCGACCCAATCAGCAACCATCGTCAGTCTTAGCACAAGGTATACCAACCCAATCAGCAACAATCGTCAGTCTTGGCACAAGGTATACCAGAAATAAAGCACTCTAATTAATTATTGATTCAATAATCAGTGTCAAAATTGTTTAAGCAAGATGTCTGCAATTTCGAAATTTTCGAACTTCATATATAAGCTTGCTGCGAGGTAGAGATCTGGAGTACATTGTTTTTATTGCCTGCATCATCTGTATTTTGCAAATGGGGTCGTCTTTAATTAGGTATAAATATGGATGCTTTTTGTTACCTCCACAATTTGTTGGTTGTTTTGTTGATTTTATTTAGGGGAGTTGTTTTTGTTGAGTTACAAAGCTAAGATTCATCAAAAACATTACTGTTAGCGTTAAATTATATACGTACATACAGTCAATGGTCGGATAACCCTACTGTAGATTCACTTATTTTGCTCCATATGTATCTATATTGAAATTTCTAAAAAGTATTATATTTAGGAACGGAGGTAGTATATTAATATGTTGGTATGTCGTATTTGTGGCAAATGTGTCAATTTGACCACCCTGGTTCAAAATCCCAACTGCACCACCATGGGCACCAAGGTTATCTTTTCTGTAGCTCCGCACAATACCTACCTTTGTTTGAATTGTTGGATAACTAAGTTTGCCTCTGTTTGGCTGTTGCTTCCAATTCTTTTTCTCTGAAATTTGTGGTAGCCAGCCAAATATTGCATATTTTGTGAAAAAGTGGAATCATTTAACATTCTGTTCAAACACCGATAGTGATGAATTATTGGATAAGAGAGGCATCATGAAAAATACAATCCTCAGTTACTAAACTCCCTAGGAATGTTGAGCTATGGTGCCTCAGGGCTTTGGGAGGTCATTGACTAATAGGCCGCGTAAAAAAAAATCGTGACCGAAAAATGACGCGGCAACGCGCGCGTCACACTCTAGTGCTGAATATAGGCCATCTCTAGGGGAGGAGTGACGTGTCCTGTCTGCACGACCTGTCACGCCAACTCTGCCTGCCTTGGATTTAACCTGAGCATGAGCTCGAGCCTCGAGGTGCGTGCGAGATGCATGCCATCACGCCAACCCTGACTTCCCACGCGCCAAAACCCGCAAGGCACGCCACCTTCCTTCCAACTCGCCGGTTCACGCTGCCATTACTGCACCAGCACCAACCTCTCCCTCCTCTAGTGGTCTGTGGTCGATGCCCCGAGGACCTTAAAGACGGACAGGCACTCCACACTCTTCCTCGCAACACTCCTCCCATCCCATTCGCTCCACTGCTCTACTGCTCCCGGAGACGAGATGGCTGCCCGCACCACCGTCCCCTTGCTCCCGGAGGGGGCGACGGCGTTGCGGATTCCCACCGACCGCCCGGCCTTCTACGACATCTTCAAGGGGTACGATGTCTTGCCGGCCGCCACCGCCTGGCCGTCCCGCCGTCGCAGACGCCCCGGTCCCGTCCGGAGCTCGCGTACGTTACGCTGCGCCGCAGCCCGGAGGAGGTGCTCTACGCGAAGCGCTTCGCGTACGCGTACATCACCCCGGGCCCGGGGACGGAGACGGCGCCCTTCATCCGCCGCGTCTTCCGCGCCCTGGCCCCCGACCTGCCGCAGACCTTCGAGGTCTTCCCAAGCTGCGGGTACGGCGACGCCACGCTCCGCTTCGGCACGCCCGCCGAGCGGGAGGCGGCCATGCGCAGGCAGCCGTTCGAGGTCGACGGCGTCACGGTGAAGCTCCTGCGGGATACCGAGAGCGTCCCCAACGTCCCCAACGTCCCCGAGATCGATTGCATGGCCCACGTCGCCCTGCACGACTACCCGGTCGAGCAGCGGACCGCCGAGGACATCGAGGACAACTGCCGGCAATTCGGGTTCCTGCGCGAGATCGACCCGGCCTGCTTCACGGCGCCCGACCTCTCCACGGTCCGCGTCGTCCTTGAGCTCGGGCACCCTCGAGAGATCCCGCGCGAGCTCCGGATCGGCTACATGTTTGACGACTCCTCCAGCGTCGTCCCCGTCCAGATCGTCAAGGTTTGGAACTGCGCGTATTCCTATAACGCCCGGGGACGCTACGTGCGTCTCTTCCAGGCCCCGCCCGCGTCGGCCTGACCCTGACGGACGCGGGGTGCAGACTGCTTGCTCTGTTTGGTTGTGCCTGAATCCATGCAATGGTTATGTTCAACTTCTCTCTTAGTTATGTTAGTAGTGTACTTGGTAGTTCTCGGTTATGGTTAGGCTCTGATTGTCTGTTCATGGCTCCGTGCAATGGCTACTGGTTTGGTTTAACTTTTCAGTCAGCGTGCGTGCGTGCGTGTGTTGAATCCTGGATGGATCAAGGGACGATGACAAGTTGGTTCTGTTTATTAAAGTTCGGGTGATTCTGATATTGGTGTTCGATGAATATAATGTTGCATGGTGTTTGTTGAGTATAAGATTATTAGGAAGTATATGATAGACTAGGATATATGCCCACGAGGCTCAAGCAATACATCAAACTATTCCATCAAATCCTCTCTCTCCCTTCTAACATGGTATCTATCGCAAGTCGATCCTAAACCCTAGCCGCCGCCGCTTCCGCACCTCCGCGCCGCCCCCGGGGCGGTCGGCCTCCATGACCGCCGCCGGGGGCCGCGCCGCCCGTACCTAGGGTTCGTCCGCCGGCCGTGTTGGCCGGCTGCCCTAGAGAGTCTTTTTCCGAGCCCTTGCTCGGGTTTTTCGCTCTCTCGCCGGTCGTTTTTGATCGGCGTTTTCTTTGGTTTTCCGATCTATTCGTGATCGGTTTGCGTCGCCGCCGCCGCCGTCGATCCCGTCGGCGCCTCTACTCCGACCCGGCGCGACCAGCCGCCTCTCCTCCGACCGGTGGCCACGCGCGCCGAGGCGGCCCGTCCGCCAGCCGCCCGTCAGCTGCGGTCCGCCCGTCGCCTGCGCCGGTCGTCATCGCCTTGCACCGACCGGGACACACCGCATCGCCGCGACCCGGCGGCCTCGCGCCATCGTCGGCCAATCATAGCCGGCGCTTCGCGCGCGCCACCCCCATCGATCCACGTCACCCGCCTCGCCGCGTCGCACGGCGGCTCGGCGGTCTACCTCGCCGGCCTCGTCCTCGGCTGCATCAGCTCGTCGGCCGCCTCAACTCGGCGCCGCTGCTCCGTTGGTCGTTCGGGCCTCGCTGCCGGCGTCGGCGCTGTTTTGGCAGCCCGGTGCGGTGCGGCGTCTCCGCCGTCCGTCGTCGCCGGCCTCATCCGGACTCCGCCGCCACCACTCCTCCATCGAGCGGCGTCCCCGACCTCGCGCGCGATCGGATTGATCACCCGCCCGCCGACGCGATCCGCCTCATCTACGCCGCGCGACCGACCTGGCCCGTTAGTTACGCGCGCCTCCGCAGGTCCCGTGAAGATCGTCCCCGAGTTCAGCGCGCCTCTCCACCGATCGAGCAT
Organism: Aegilops speltoides; assembly: GCA_021437245.1. NCBI lineage: Eukaryota > Viridiplantae > Streptophyta > Magnoliopsida > Poales > Poaceae > Aegilops > Aegilops speltoides. The sequence goes on from CM038145.1 coordinate 485,515,767, forward strand.
CGGGCTGCCGCTGCGTCGCCCCGTCGCAGCGCCGCCGCCACGTGGTTCCGCTCATAGCTGCACCGACCCGCGTCATCGCTGCGTCGCCCCTTCCGGCCGTAGTGCCGCGGCCCATGATCCTCCGCCGCTCGGGCCGTCCGCTCGAGCCATCCCGTGGCTGCACCGACCCTCGCGCGCCGCTGCGTCGCCCGTCGGAAGCGTAGCGGCGTGTACGTGGTCCACGCCGCTGTCTCGAGACTTCAGCGGTTGCACCGACTTCGCGAACCGCCCGCGTCGCCCGCCGGACGCAGCGTCGCGGCCCGCGGTCCTCGCCACCGCCCCGAGGTCTTCCGCCGTCGCCCCGACCCGCCTGCCGCCGCTGCGTCGCCCCTTCGGGCCGTAGCGCCGCGGCCCACGGTCCACTCTGCCGTCACCGCGCGTCGACCTCTCGTGGTATGCGCCGCGCCGTCTCTCTTTGGCGCGGGAACGCCACCGTCCGCGCCGGTCTTCGTCACGCTGTCAGGGTTCTTCGCCTACTTCGAGCACCGCCGCCGCACTCCTAACCTAGCCGCCGCCGCCGCCGTCAGGCCGCTGTTGCCGCTCTTCTTTGGCCGCCGCCGCCGCTACCTTTGTAGCCGCCGCCGCCGCCCGTCCACCCCCTTCGTCTTCGTCCAGCACCAGCTCGTCGCCAGCGTCATCGTCATCTACCTCGACCGCTTCATCTACTCCGACAACCGCGGGCGAAATTGGCCCCGCTCCGATTGGCGCCGCAACCGTCGTCGAGTCCTTCTCTGCTAGCCTCTCCGTCTACTCCGACATGGCGTACAGCTCGTGCAGGTCCCTCGTCTACGCATGCTCGGTGCTGGCAACACCGATGCGTGCCTTCATCCACGATATGTCCCCGGGCCTGGCAAGCCTGGTCGGCGCTTCGTCAACTTCGTCATCGTCCGTCTATGCATGCCCGGTGCTGGCAACACCGACGCGTGCCTTCGTCTACGATGTGTCCCCAGGGTTGGCAACCCCGGCGCGACGCGTCGTCAACATCATCTCCGTCCTGGCGCATCACTACTTCGACACCACTGCGCCCACGACTAACTCGGCGCCCCCTTGCGCCCGCGGCTCCACGGCGACTTCCTCGACACCGGCCACCCCGACTCGACATCGACCACGGCATTCTTCGCACGGCTACCTCGACCACGGCTCCACCACACACGCTCTCGGCTACATCGACAAACGGCACAAAGGGCTATCGCCTGCTTGAGCAACCTCGTCGGTTTTCACTCCAGCCACGACTCCGCGATGCGTCGATCGTCCGACTGTGGGGGGGTGTCCGTCGGCTTGCTTTCGGATTCTTCTCCAGTCTCACCGTTTGCGTCGCTACCGTTGTGACTGCGGAGGGATGTTGAGTATAAGATTATTAGGAAGTATATGATAGACTACGATTTGGTCCTGCCTTGTCTTGTACTCCAAGTTGGTCTTTGTACTCCTATATATATGCCCACGAGGCTCAAGCAATACATCAAACTATTCCATCAAATCCTCTCTCTCCCTTCTAACAGTGTTCAGTGTCACAGTTCGGAGCTATATGCCTGTGATGGTTTTCAGCTGTGGATTTTGATTGCAACCTTGAAAGCAGGATATTAAAATGGATGCGGTAATCTGGCACCAGTTTAGACGCCTCGATTTTTTATTTTATTTTGAGATGATTTAGACGTACGCCTCGATTCTGAAGTTAATTTCTTCCGATGTAACTAGAGGTTCACACAGAGGCCGGGACGCAATCCTCCAATTTTACTGGGACGATATGTGATGGTGGTGGTGGCACTAGGCGCACTTGTATATAAGCACTACAAACAGTGTGTTCTTGAGGAATAGTATATATAGATAGATGGTGAGCCCTTTTTTTCTTTTGTTCACGCCAAGACAGTGTGTTCTATGTAGTTCCACCATTAAAAATTATTATGACCGAATGATGCAACCATAGTCAGTGAACAAACACTTAAATGATAGCACAATGACTTTTTCTTAATGTGTATGGACATAATTGTAAAATCGATGAATTCTTAGCCAACTAAGCGCTAATAGTTCCTTTTTTTTACCAATACTTATATTTACTATTTTTTTCTATGATTATCCATCGAGGGGATCCAAAGCGAAGGACTACTGATGAGAAACAAGCATGTATCTAGAAAATCGAACTAAACCAACATGTCCACGACCAAATCACTCCTCCAAATCACCTCAACCAATCTCTCGTTGCTATGAAAAAAATAATTGCCATTGGATGGACTGTATAATTGCGTTTCCTTGTCTTTTCCGAGCCAAACAAGGAATTGTATGTACTTGTTGTAACATAAAAATTAACCAAGACTGGTTTTCCTAAAAATCCTTCACAAACTGGTTTTCGAAAATCTCATGTATAATCATTGATATCCAAACAACCACTAAAGACAAAGAAAGCGCACAAAAACTCCACTTCAGCTCGTGGGCGTAGTGTCAACTAAAACGCGTGCCCGCTCCGCATGACGAACAAATGATGGTGCAGCGTGTTAACGATCCAACGGTCACTAAATTCGATTTGAAGCCAAATGGAAATCACGTCGACAGATCTTTAGCAAATATGTAGATATAAAATCGAAAAAAATAAGGCTATTTCAAGATAGCCAAAAATATCTCAAATCACACGCATAAATCAACTAGGGATGATGTTACCAATCAAAATATCCACTTGACAAATAACAATTCAGTTTCACAAGTAATGACCACTAACCACGATATATAGGGGTTTCTTCTTGCATAATACTAAGTCTAAAAAAGAAAGACAAATATTTTAAAAAGTAATTCAACGAAACAATGCCTAGCTAGTTCTACTCTTTTTTCTACTCAAAAGCCCACTGGTTCTCCCTGCGGATCTCCGCCTCCTCCTCAGGTGTGAAGTCATTCTTGATGTTGAAAGTCTTACGGATCTCCTCTGGAGTCTTTCCCTTGATCATGTCTGCAACAGTCTGGCAAGTGAGGTCAAGCAATTCCTTGATGTTGAGGTAGTTTGCAGCCAGGATGAGGTCGAAGAGGGTGGCCTGGTCGACCTTGATGAACTCGGCGTCAAAGCTCTTGAGGTCCTCGGTGGGGGCGGCGGCTGCAGTAGAGGTGGAGGAGCTGGCATCAGTGGCGGCGTCGGAGTCGGTCGGTTTGGGGTTGGCCTGGACGTGCTTCTTGCAGTACTCGATGACCTTGGAGAGGATCTTAGAGTCGACGTTGGGGAGCGGGATGCCGTTGTCGGCGCAATCGTCCTCGATCAGGTGGCGGATGGTCTGGGACTCCATGGCAACCGCCTCCTCCACCTGAAATAAATGGATGACCAAAATTTGAATTCACTGAACAATTTTTGAATTTGATGAACAATTTTTGAATTGATGAACAAATTTCGAATTTGGTGAACAATTTAATCGATGATGAACAAATGAATTTAGTGAACAGTTTTTGAAAGATGAACAAATTTTGAATTGGATGAACATTTTTTCAATTCGATGAACAAAAGAAGAATTTTAGGAACTTTTTTCGAATAGTTGAGCATTTTTACACATTGATGAACATTTTCTGAATTTGATACAAAAAATTGTTCATGAATTTGGAAAGAAAAGAAAAAAGAAAAAGAGAAAAGATAAATATAAAGGGACACAAAGAAGAAGGAAAAAGAAAAAAGAAAACTAAGGAAAAAAAGCGAAAGGAAGAATAAACGGTATATGGGCTGGCCCATACGAACGCCCAGCGCGCGAGGGGGTGCGCGCCAGGTCGCTAGGCGGCGCCCTATGCGCCATATAGGAACCCACTGATGGCAGCCGTCCCTCTCCCCTCTAGTATATAGTGGAGGTTTGGTGCCCAATTGATAACAAACGTTTTGGAGCCTTCTCTAGTTGATCTAGTTCTAGTTCTTGTTGGTCCTAGTTGACTAATTAGAGCTAGCCCTAGCCACCTCTAATCCTCATAATTAGAAGTCATGTGTGGTTCTAATCTCCTCCTTCTAATTCTCCGACGACGATTAGCTCTAGACGTGAAGCGCTGCCGCATTGTCAAGACCGTACGCTTGCAACCAAATAGAGAAGTCGTGCTTTCAGTCTTCAATTCGAGGGATCGTTTGTGGGTGGTCCGCGGGATCGTCATCGCCATTCGAGGGATTTCAAGTACGATCTACACTGACTCATCTACCTCCGCTGCACTCCTGGAGTCGGTAACGATCGTTGACCACGACCCGTTATGCATCTTCATGTTATTCCTAGGTGTTCGTAGGGCGAATTTTGTTTTGTTTTGCAATACATTTCCCAACAGTGGCATCATGAGCGGTTCTATGAGTAGATGCAGGTTGCGATTTAGATCACATGTGGATGTGAGGGTGATGTTCTTGCTATGCTTCCCTCAAGTGTTGCTTCGGTTCAGTTCATTGCCGGCATGGTGTCGCTCTCTACAAGGTTTTGACAATCGCTCGGCTCTGACTATCGACTGCTCTCTTCCTCTCTATCGATCTAGCAAGGCCATGGCTGGAAAGTTGAAGGCGTCTCTCGTTCTCGATTTACCAAGCACATGGCCTGAAAGTCTGACGGCGTGTTTGGATCAAAGCCAAACTTTAACTGATGGATTCGCTGACTTTTCCCTGAGTTAGAAAACCCTAGGCCTGCATGATTAACTAAAATGTGCCATTCTTTAATCTTCTCCAATTTTCTTATGCTATACATGTTACACTGAACATATTCACGGTAATGTCTGTAATGGCTTAGAATGATTTAAATATAAGAATTATTGGGCTATTGGAGGTGGCTTGTGATGAACAAATTTAATTGTACCATACAAGTACTATGAATAATCATGACCTGCTACCTAAACAAAGTTTCTTCAGTGGACACCTCGCACACAATTTTTCTCCACTGCCAATCGACGACAAACCACATCCAGCCTATCTGAGCGCAAACCCCTAGAGAAAAAAAAATTCTTGAATTATCCATGTAATTATTATAGATTCCCAAAGTTGTTGTTCCCAAAATTAGAAATATGATCTCCAATTCACGACAAAATGTGAAAAAAAAACAGAATCATGTGTGGAGATCATTATAATCATGTTTTACTACCCATGGCAAACTTTTTTTTTTTGAAAAATAAACTTTCATTAAACTCTGGGCACAACAATATCGCTGGCTACCAAAACTGAAACAAACGCCGGCACATCCTCACCCCAAGTAACAGGGGATTCAACCAGACCATACCCAAACTTTGCTAACCCATGGCAAACTTAGAAATATTTCTAAATTTCCACATGGCAAATTCATAACATTTTTTGCCTCCCATACATGGCAAATTTAGATCTTTTTGCAACACTCCCATGTCAAGCTTTAGGGTTTTATTTTCTCACTTAACCATGGCAAATTTACTTTATGGGTCATGGCAAATTTGCTTTCCTGAAACATTGCAAATTTAGTTTTTGGACCATGGCATATATTTTAACTTCATAGTTACCATTGTAATAGACAAATGATTGCCCTCATGTTTTGGTAAAAAATCCAGTCGGGATTATTAATCAATTCTATGTATTTGACATATCCACTCACGATGATTTGTCACGGGAACTTAGGTTTTGACCATGCCAAATTTATTAATAAATTATATGTATTTGACAACGATCCAACGGTCACTAGATTTGACCTGAAGCCAGATTTTGACAGATCTTTAGCAAATATGTACAGAACACTGAATAGAAACTTAGGAAGCCTGATCATAAAACTGAAGAAAGAACACTGATTACACGAGAAGAATAAATGTACTGAGGAATAAGGACAAACTTACTTAAACATAAACTTAGGGAGCCGAGAGGCTTAAGAAAAAGAAACTAAGAGAGGGACTGGTGCGTTTAGTTCTGCCGTTAAAAACTGGACAATCATACAGAGATGTGGATCCAATGCGAAGGACTACTGATTAGAACCAAGCCTGTATTTTTCAGAAAATCGAACTAAAACTTGCCCACGACCAATCACTCCTCCAAAACATGTCCTTGACCAAACTAGTCACCATGTAATATCCACACTATATGTATGTAGTACTGGTCAGTTAATTTGGAACATGATTTTGATTGAATATCTAGAAGCAACTATGCTCAAAATGGCAGCCTAAATTAGCAGTGCAGCAGCTCCCATTCGCCGACTGAAGAACACTCGTGCAAAAATCATTTTTCTGCCGAATGCCCCATGCACTCATAAACCTAGTTTCCGCTGCTAACAACATTGAGGAAAACACCCAAAAATTACGCACAACACTGAATAAATGAATGGTGGCCTCGAAAACCCACTAAAGAAAATTAAGTGCACAAAAATGCCACTCCGCTCGTGGGCGTAGGTGTTCCAGGGCAGGATTTCTATCGCGGAGCGAAAACATTGGGGGGAAATCGATGGCGCTCGCTTGCGAGGGCAGTGCGCTGTGATGGGACAACGATCCCGGTGACGATGGGCACGGACGTCGGGCCAGAAGGTCGCCATACCTGTCTCTCGGCTGCCTCCACTCACTGGGCTCTAGCTAAAACGACGAAGTGACACGGGATCTTGGCGACCTGGTCGGCGTCAAGACCAGTTGAGACTTGTAACAAAAAAAAACACGCACAAAAACCACGAAGTGACACGGGATCTTGGGGACCTGGTCGGCGTCAAGACCAGTTGAGACTTGTATCAAAAAAAATAAAAACACGCGCAAAAACGACGAAGTGACACGGGATCTTGGGGACCTGGTCGGCGTCAAGACCAGTGGAGACCTGTAACCAAAAAAAACACGCGCCCTTTGCCTTGCAAGCATTTTCTGCCTTCAGTTTAGCATCATCCTCGATCTTCTTCTTCTCCAAGAGCTGGAGAACCTCAAAATATACAGCAGCAACCCTCATCTCCACAGGTTTAGAGGCCTCCAGAGACTTCTTCTTTTCTTGCATCTTCTCATATTCTTCAAGGGTCCTCTCCTGCTCCAAATTAGAACATCAGTAGCAAAAGGTTCTGTACGTGAGGCAAGTATAGGCAAGTGTAGGGAAGTACAATTTTCTCTTGTTCAATGGGAGCCTCCTGTCTTTCTCAGCAGTGGTCTCAATAGGAGCATCCCCATTAGAGTCTTCCTTCTTAGGCATTTGCTTCTTCAGCTTCCTATTGACAGAGCCACTGATGCATTTGGCCTTATTGGTCTTCTCCTTCTTCTCGGCGTCATCTCCCTCCTTATCGGCGCCTTCTCCCTCTGGCTTCTTTTCGGCACCCTCTCCCTCTTCCTTCTTAGAATCATCTTTTTGCACATCCCTGCATCAGTTTCAAACATCGATAAGGTTAACTTGAAGGATAATGGTTATGTTTTACCAACAGAAGTAAAAGGTAATGGCTCTGTGGAACATACCCTGTAGACTTGTCAGATTCAGAAGCAGGGACGGCTACAACATTCTCAGCAGGGGCTTCCACCTGCTTTTCCTCAGCAGCAGGCTCCACCTTCCCTTCAGACTTCTGATCAACATCAGAAGCAGCCACAGAGGATGGCTTGCTCTTATGGGTGTACTGCAGATTCTCCCTCTGCCTATCATCCTTGCTGTACCTCTGGCCCTCACCACCATTGCGGAAGTTAGAGGCGGGGGCTTGGTTGTAGCCACCTCCGTTGCCATTGTTGTAGTCACGGTTGCCATTGCCATTGGCATAGTATGGATGGTCGGTGAGATAGACATGTTGATAGCCGTCGTTATAGAAACGCTCACCGTTGGCATCCGTAAAGACACGATTGACTCCGGTGCCACGCCCCCTTCCACGGCCTCTACCACCGTAGTGGCCTTGGCCCCTGCCCCAGCCTCCACCAAAGTTGCCCTCCCTTTGGTAATCCCAACCCTCCGAAAGATAGCAGAAGCCAGTGTCAAATCAGATCAACTGAGTTCCAAGAAAACTTAGTGCATATGTACAAGCATATCAGATCAATTATGGCAATCAGATGGTATAAATTAATCAAACAAGATGTATGCATAGATGAACATGAATCTGCCTGCCGGATTATACCTGAAATTTAATGACTAAATAATACTGAACAATGAGGAAACGCAAAATAAAGGTAGAATCACTTCCATCCCAAAGGGAAGGGACCGATCTATACACCACCATCTTTACACAGAAAGCATTATGTCGCCTACAACCAACAAATCAAGTCCCCTTGCTTCGCCAAAACCTGTCACAAAATTCGACCTGAAGCCAAATAAAAATCATGTCGACAGAACTTTAGCAAATCTGTAGATATAAAATTGGAAACAATATGGCTATTTCAAGATAGCCAAAAATATCTCGCATAAATCACAGCTAAGGATGATGTTACGAAGCAAAACGTCCACTTGACAATTAATAATAATTCAGTTTCACATGTAATGACCACTGGCCTCGATAGGTTTCTTCTTGCAGGAATAAAGGATGTTTTGACTCCAGAATAATTATGACCACTAGCACTAGGACGACATAGAAAAGGCAGCGCTGATACGTAGACATATGATGATACGAAGTCTAAAAAAACACACAAATACTAAGCATTCTCTTTTCTACTCAAAAGCCCACTGGTTCTCCCTGCGGATCTCCGCCTCCTCCTCGGGTGTGAAGTCATTCTTGATGTTAAAAGTCTTGCGGATCTCCTCCGGGGTCTTCCCCTTGATCATGTCTGCAACGGTCTGGCAAGTGAGGTCGAGCAATCCCTTGATGTTGAGGTAGTTTGCGGCAAGGATGAGGTCGAAGAGGGTGGCCTGGTCGACCTTGACGAACTCGGCGTCAAAGCTCTTGGGGTCCTCGGCGGGGGCGGCGGCTGCAGTAGAGGTGGAGGAGCTGGCGGCGGCGGCGGCGCCGGAGTCGGCCGGTACGTGAATCTTGCAGTACTCGATGACCTTGGAGAGGATCTTGGAGTCGACGTTGGGGAGCGGGATGCCGTTGTCGGCGCAGTCGTCCTCGATCATGTGGCGGATGGTCTGCGACTCCATGGCGACCGCCTCCTCGACCTGAAATTCCTCACCGTCGGAGCTCTTGAGCGTGATCGTCTTCTTCTCGCCTTCCACGGCCGCCATTGATCGGACGATTGGGAGGCGAAACGAAACCCTAGCAACAAGACGCGGCGGCGGAAGAGCGAACGAAAGACACAGGAAATTCTTTGCGTACGCGTTGGGCTGGGGTGGGGAACCGGCGATATTTATTGGGGCCGCTGAGGCGGTTCCTAGGGTGGACTCGGGGAGATGTCTATCGTAATCGTGTCGTATTCATCGCGGATCTAGACTCGGGTTTGAATCCATCACGGCGTCATGTCCCTAGAAAACGTGTCTATATACTAGTCCATGAAAGATCCTTATCAATGCTTTCTGTTTATAAGTTGAAATAGAGAGAGGGAGAAATATGGCCCAGTTCTTTTGGCCGATTCTCCCAGAATCTTGAGAATCGAGCCTCCCCCCAGCGTCTCCCAGAATCTTGAACACATATTTTTTTTACAATCCTAGCTAGTTATGATGTAAACAACTAGGATTGTCAAAAAAATATGGGTTCTAGATTCCGGGAGAAGCTGGGTGGAAGGTCGATTCTCAAGATTCTGCGAGAATCGACCAAAAGAACTGGGCCTATATCACATAATTCTATTACCCTTATATTTACATTTTTTGTGAGTTACATACTAAATTTGTATGAAAATAGATGCTATTCTCCCCTAACTTGTAATTCTAAATTTTATATATGAATATTTTTTATCAAATAAAGTTTTGTGACTTCGTTAATTTGCAAGCTTTACGTGATACGTAGACAATATTTGACTACATATTTCGTGATGTACGTATATATGCATACACGTGGAAGATTTTTAAAATACAGATCATGCACCATTGATTAAGGTTGCACCCTAAATAGTATTTTAAAATGGTTAACATGTAAATAATATCATATTTAGATTCTACAAATTTTTCTAATCAAATTTTACATGTATGAAATGTTAAAATTGAAGTTATGATTTTGAAAGATATGGATATTTTTAAAAACATTTGATGTGGACTGTAGGTTGATTAACCCAAATACCAAGGGGTATTTTGCAAACATTGAAGCATCACTTAAATATGGAATGAGGACTGATTTCATGAATGGCGGGGTGTTTTCTGCAAATCACACAAAACATTTTTTACTCACTTAAATATGGACCGTGGGTTGACTTCATGAAACAATGTGTGTGTGTGTGTGTGTGTGTGTGTGTGTGTGTGAGGGGGGGTCTGCAAATCATGCAAAACATTTTTCTACTCACTTAAACGTTTTTCAGGTTGTGCCCGACTCTGACAATGGAGGGGCGATGACGACGGCGCGCCTTCGGCTCGCTTCAGTGCTTGTATTCGTCGCTAGGTGGTCTATGGATCTGGATGTAATTTTTATTATTTTTGGTATTCGTTGTACTGCCATGATTGAAGATGAATAGATCGGAAGATTTCCCGCAAAAAAATATATGGACCATGGGTTGATTTCTTGAAATAGCAAGGGGTTTCTGCAAAACCGCACGACGGATAGGTAGAAGCATGGTTCTCTTTATTAGTACGGATTGATTTGTCTTCTTCTGATACTATGGATAATGTTATTCCAGTAATTAAAAATTACAATCATAGCAATAGTTATGTTCTATCCTCGCATGAGTGATCGTCTGGTTCTGATATTTTGGATGATGTTATTTGAGTAATTAGAAATTATGATAATGTGATTTTTGATTATGATATGAATGTTACTGACGGAGAATTAGTTAAAGAGGCTATGAGCATGGGAAATTTTCCAGCTATCCATGTCAACTAAGCGCCTGGTATGCTTGATTTTGGGTTTATTATCTAGATTGTATGATAGTTGAGATGGGAATCTTGAGCGGGACTGAAATAGAGAACATGGGTGTAGGCTTTTGCCTCTCTTTTTTAAGAAGAACAACGCGTCGGGTGTAGTCTTTTGCCTCTGAAACCTTATGTGTTAGGTTGTTGGCCTGTTAGGCTGGATGTTTTTTTATGTAGGAGGCCCAAGGCCTCTGTTTGGACAAGCACATCATGAGATGCCTTTAGATGTGTGTTGTTTGAAACAGAAATTAGAAATTAACGTGTCATGATTAATTGTCTCATATTACTTGTCATGTTTCACAGATGAAGGTATATGGTACTCATTAGGAATATAGGAAAACTATTTGTAGTTAGTACGGTATGCACGTTTCGTATTTTGACTGAATTACCAACACATACACAAATGTATCTTGAGTATGTGTATATTTTATTGGATAAATACCCGAGTATGTGTATATTTTGATTAGGTATAACACCCACACATAAATATTTTCATTAGGTATAATACCAAACAACTAAATACATGAAATATATATGGATATGCAAAATTGAAAGTACTCAATATATTTTTAGGTATGCGCATACTCACTACTCCCTCCGTCCGAAAATACTTGTCAAAGGAATGAATGTATCTAGACATATCTTAGTTTTAGATACATCCATTTTTATTCATTTCTTCGACATGTATTTTGGGACGGAGGGAGTATATTTTTTTATAACTACAAACCCCGATGTGATGTGAAATGCATAAGTAAATACGCCAAAAATACATAGGTATTATATCTGCTTATTTTTTAAGTACATAGTTGCAAATAATTGGGTATGATACCAACAATTGGTATCACAGTCTAATAATATGTACCCAGCACATAAATATTTTCGTTAGGTATAATACCACCCATAAAAATATTTATCAGGTATAATACCCACCAACTGGTATATTATCACTAGTAGAAAAGGGGGCAATGGTCCAGGCCCGGTCAGCCCATTAGTCCCGGTTCAGTCCAGAACCAGGACCCATGGGGGCATTGGACCCGGTTCGTGAGCCCCGGGGGCCGGCTGGGCCACGTGTGCCATTGGTCCCGGTTCGTCTGGATCTTTTGGTCCCGGTTGGTGGGACGAACCGGGACCAATGGGCCTCGCTCCTGGCCCACCACCATTGGCCCCGGTTGGTGGCTTGAACCGGGACCAAAGGCTTCCCTTTAGTCCCGGTTCATGCCACAAACCGGGACTAAAGGGTTGGTCCTTGTTGCGGTCAGAGTTTAGTCCCACCTCGCCAACCGAAGAGCGCTCACACCGGTTTATAAGCCCCTCCCTCTCTGCCTTGTTGAGCTCCTCTCAAAGTGAAAATAGATGCCCTTATATAGGGAATTTGACCTAAATTCATACTGAATTTCTCTGAAATTCATAGAAATTTATTATGAATTTAGGTTGAATTCTCTCTATAGGCGCATCTATGCTCATTTTTTTAGTAAAGTTAATCACAAACTTGTGATTCACACAAATTTCAAAGAATTCAAATTTTAACTATTCATGCCACCAACCAGTTCATGCCACCAACCGTGACCAATGATATGCCTACATATACCATGCCAAAATGAAAGAGAGGCGCAGTGCTCACCTGCACGTTGCTTAGCTTCAGGCCAACGTGCAGGTGAGCACCGCACTTCTCCCTTCATCGTCTCTACACTTAGGGCTTATAAACCGCTGCGAGTGCCTCTCGCTTGGCGAGGTGGGACTAAAAAACAGCTGCAGAAAGAATCAACTAAAAAACTCTTTTACCGGGTTCATGCCACGAACCGGTACTAAAAGGTGCTCATGGGGCACCAGCCTTAAAACCTGTAGCAAATAAAATGCCTTTGTAACAGCCTTAAAACTGGTACTAAAGGAATCAACTAAAAAACTTTTATAAACCTCTAGTATTATTGAAACTAAAATTATATAGAATTTTGTTACAAACTTTGGAAGCAAAAAGAATTATCATAAAAGAAAATAAATAAGTAATTAGAATTCTGTTCAAAACATTAAAAACAAAAAGAATTATCATAAAAGAAAATAAATAAGTAATTAGAATTTTGTTACAAACTTTAAAAGCAAAAAGAATTATCATAAAAGAAAATAAATAAGTAATTAGAATTCTGTTCAAAACATTAAAAGCAAAAAGAATTATCATAAAAGAAAATAAATAAGTAATTAGAATTATGTTACAAACTTTAAAAGCAAAAAGAATTATCATAAAAGAAAATAAATAAGTAATTAGAATTCTGTTCAAAACATTAAAAGAAAAAGGAATTATCATAATAGAAAATAAATAAGTAATTAGAATTTTGTTACAAACTTTAATAGCAAAAAGAATTATCATAAAATAAAATAAATAAGTAATTAGAATTCTGTTCAAAACATTAAAAGCAAAAAGAATTATCATAATAGAAAATAAATAAGTAATTAGAATTTTGTTACAAACTTTAAAAGCAAAAAGAATTATCATAAAATAAATAAGTAATTAGAATTCTGTTCAAATCATTAAAAGCAAAAAGAATTATCATAATAGAAAATAAATAAGTAATTAGAATTTTGTTACAAACTTTAATAGCAAAAAGAATTATCATAAAAGAAAATAAATAAGTAATTAGAATTCTGTTCAAAACATTAAAAGCAAAAATAATTATCATAATAGAAAATAAATAAGTAATTAGAATTTTGTTACAAACTTTAATAGCAAAAAGAATTATCATAAAAGAAAAAAATAAATAAGTAATTAGAAACAAAACAGAAAGTAAAAAAACTAGGGAAAAATTTAAAAAAGTGCCACCTAAAGGGCCACCACGACCTGCATACGACTGGAAACCCATTACTAGGGCAGGATGCGGGCCATGAAGAGGCCCAATAGGCCCTAAGCACAGAGTGATTTTAGGCCCGTAAGCCTGCAGTGGAGAGGAGCTCGAGAGGGTAGCGGGACTGAGGCTTATAAACCACCCTCGAGCTCCCTCAGCTAGCGAGGTGAGACTAAACTTTCGTGTCGCGACGCGGGCAGCACAAGGCCTTTAGTCCCGGTTGGTGGCACCAACCGGGACTAAAGGGCTGCTTTGGTACCGGTTGGTGGCACCAACCGGGACCAATGACCCCCTCTTTAGTCGGTTTGTGCCACCAACGGGACTAAAGGCCTCGCTTCCGCCCTTTGGGCTCTTTGAAAAGAGGCCATTGGTCTGGTTGGTGGCACCACCGGACTAAAGGGTCGTGGTCCCGGTTGGTCTCACGTGAAATTTTGGTTCGATTCGTTCTTTCCGCCCACCCGACGCCGCCAGTTGCCCGCCATATCCGCCTCGCCGTTGCCGTTGTCGCCTTGTTGTCTCGCCGCCCGATCGATCGACGCGTCGCTGCCCCCGCCCATGACGCCGCGTGCCCCTGCCGTCGCCGCCCGCCCCCTGCCCGTCGCCGCCGCCGCCCGCGCCGCACCTCGCCGTCGCCGTCCCCGACACAGTCACCGTGAGCAACTAATTTAATTTGATGTTAGTAGTAGTTAATTGAGTTAGATTTTGTCAGATTTTTTTGTAGTTCATAGATTTTTTTTGTTAGATGTGTAGTAATTTAGATGTGTGGTTCATAGATTTTTCTGTTAATTTTTTTCATATTGTGTAATTAATTTGTTCATATTGTGTTAGATTTTTATGATTTTTTCTGTTGTAATTTAGATGTCAATTTTTTATGATTTTTTTCTGTTGTAATTTAGATGTCAAATTTTTTCATATTGTGTCAGTAATTTAGATGTCAAAAAATTTTCATAGAATTTTTTTCTGTTGTAATTTTGTTCATAGAATTTTACTGATTTTTTTGTTCATAGTATTTTCTTTGTCAATTTATTGTGTATGTGTAGGAAAATTGTGAATGATATAAGTCATTTATGAATATGTTCATATTTAGAATAGAGGAAAAAGGAAAAAATAAGAAGAGAAAGTGTTTAATATAATTAGTTAGAAAAATAATAGAACCATAGTTAAACTAGTTTATTTTTAGTAAGTACTACTTTATTTTATTTATAGTAAGTGCTTCATATATAGTTGAACTAGCTAATTGATTTTATAAACTACTTTATTTAATTATATATAGAAATAGTTCCCGCATCGACGTCGGCGATGCCTATCCCGCATCCTCGTCGTCGTCGACTCGGCGGTGGAGGCCTGTTTGATCAGGGCCATGTTCGGGACTGGGCTCCGCCGGGCTGGTATTGGGAGGTGCTACCTTCCGGGGGACGTAAGTTGGTGAGGAGGCAGCCCATTGTTGACCCGATTCTTGTTTGGTGGCGGTCGCGTGGGCCAGTGACGGTGCCGAGGCTTCCGGACACCGCGGAGGTGGTACGTCATCGTGTCAGAGAGGAGGACGAGCACGTCCGTCACTACACAGTTGCATTGAAGGGCAGGTTCGACAATACCTGGCAGGTTCTTCAGGGATCTCACTGGAGCTATGATCCTGTGATGGTTCCTTATCTTTGGGTGTCCACCGCCCGCGACGATACCCATCGGGCGCTAAGGTTCTAGCTGTATTAGTGGTGCTATATGTATGATAGTATTTGAGGAGTATTAGTGATAATATTTGACGATGTACGGACACAAGAGATGATGTACTTTTGCTTATAATTGAATACTACTTTATTTTATGATTTGGTTTTGCTTATTGAATGCTCATATTGGAAAAGTACTCCTACTTTGAATGCTAAAATTGGAGAGCACTATGCAGAAATCTAGAGAAGCCCCCCTCCATCATCCACGCCATCGTGGGGGTAGCTTCTCCTTCATTCCCGTGTGCTAGACAATTTGGTGTAATAATGCACTCGAGAATGAAAGGAGGAGCTACGTACCATCACCGATAGTCAACCCATGATTAATAATAATGATCTAATTTAGGTTTTTTAGTACATATATTTAATTGTACAAGTTTAATATTTGAATTATGAACATAGGCCGGAAATGTCGTACTCGGACGACGAAAACTGTCCAGGGGAGTGTGACTGGTGCCACGACGACCGAGGTATGTGCGACAGGTTCATTGAGCTGGACGAAGATCGGCGCTTCACCATTAAGCTCGAGGAGACCTTCGATGTTCATACGGTACACAACGACGACAATAGTTTTTTTCGTAATTAAGCACGACTTCAACTATTTTAACATGTATTTTTCATCTTTTCCAATTCGACTAGCTTATCCCATGCTATGCAAGACGCTATGTCTTGGAGAGGATGAGTTTACAAGACCATGAAAGTATTGAAACCAAAAAAAATCTCCTAAGGACCCATCATGGTGTGGATTTTAAAGTGAAGTTGTACAATGCTGAGAGTGTAACCCATTTTGGTTGCAAAAATTGGGAAGCACTTTGCAAGATGTACGGTTTTGATGAGGGTATGCTTGTCACCATGGATCGTGGTGATCCTACAATCAAGCAAGACAATATGGAGATTTGGGTCCTTGTGGATACACCTCCAATTCTTCCCCCATGTGAGCTTAACATAGTTATTAAGTAATTTATATTGTTTATTTCAAAATAGTTGAGCTTATTTCCATTGACAGCTTATTTTCATTCTTCAAAGAATGTGCGGAAGATGGTAGACAAAACCCACTACACTGATGGCTCCGAGTTAACTTATCAGGAGAAAAATCATCTGATCGCATTCTGTACAGATCTTGAGAATTACAATGTCTACAATCGAACTCCTCAACATTATGGTCAATACGTGCCACTAGTGCATGTGTTGAACTACGATAACTACCATGGAGATACCCTGATAAGATTTTTTTACTATTACGACATCCGTGCATCTTTTTGCATACTTCTAAAACTAGCTAGTTGTAACGCCCCGGATTCGTTGCGTCAGGTGTCACCCAATTATTTGCCGTCGTTGCCATGTAATTTGCTTGCGTGTTGCATTTTATCATGTCATCATGTGCATCTCATTTTGCATATGTGTACGTCTCATGCATCCGAGCATTTTCTCCGTTGTTCATTTTGCAATCTGACACTCCTATGTTCCCCGGCGCCCCCTTTTGCCTCTTCTCGTGTGCGGGTGTTAAACCTTCTTGGAATGGCCCGAGGTTTTCCAAGCAGCCCTGGTATAGCACCGGCAGGCCGCCTGTCAAGTTTCGTGCCATTTGGAGGTCGTTTGATACTCCAACGGTTAACCGGGGAACCGTAAAGGCCTTTTCTGTGTGCAGCCAAACACCCCTCCAAAGTGGCCCGATAACCCATCCAAATCCCCTCCATGCTCATCACGATCGCGTGGCCAAAAACCGCACCCCACTTGGAGTCTCCTAGCTCCCTCTACCTATATATTAGCCTTCCTCGTCCAAATTCGCAGTCCAAACCCTAAAATCCTCCCTCCGCGCCCCCGGACATGTCCGCCGACGGCCGGACACGTCCAACCGCCGCCCCTCCGTGAATCTCGCGCCGCCACTGTCCACGCCGCCGCCCGCCCCGCATGACCGGCGAAAGCAGCAGCAGGCCCGCTTGCCCATCGCCGTCCCGAGCCCCCGCCCGGCGCGCGCTCTGCCGCCGCCCGAGGCTCCCGACCTCGCGCCGACCGCCGCCGCGTGGCCCCGCCGCTGCGCCATGGCGCCGCCGCCAGCGCCTCCGTCTGCTGCCGCCGCCGTCGCCATCTGCGGCGCCGCCGCCGTCGAGGCCGCGACCCCACGCCGCGCCGCCCTCCGCCGGCGGCCACCGCCTCCGCCTCGCCGGCCCGAAGCTCCGGCGAGCTTCGCCTCTGCCTCCACACTCCTCCACCGCGCCGCCCCTGCCGGGATCCGGCCGGATCCGCCCCGATCCGGCCTGGAGCGCCTCGTCCCCGACCGCCCCGACGCTTCTCCGGCCTCCTTCTCCTCTCCGGCCAACTCCGGCATAGATTCCGGCGAACCTCGATCCGCGTGCCCTGAAACCCTAGATCCGTTTTCGGGAGGTAAAATTCGTCCAAGTCCCCAGATCTGTGATATTCTTATGCCCTGTTCGACATGCCATATCTCTTTGCATACTGCTCCGTTTTGTATGTCCTATATATCAAACTGTTCATCAGGATATGCTCTTCATTTCATTCCATTGTGCCATGTTCATTTGAGTTAATATTGATGCCCTAATCATCGTTGCAAGAGTGCTATATGATATTAATTGCTGTCTGTTAACAGAACTTGGTGATTTGTCTTTTTCATTGCATTTTGTGCGTGCATCCTATGAGCATGAGCTCTACATGTGTTTTGTACTACATCATGCCATCTTCATAGTGGTTCCATCCATGTATTTTGGTGAGTCTTGTACTGAGTGCATCGAGCTCATGAAGTAGGGTACTTGCTGTTGTTGTTTTACTAGTCTGAATCTGCTATATCATGATACTATGTAAACCTACTGCTACAAGTCATTCTATCATAATCTGGAGATGTTCACTAAGGATGATTTGTTATAAATGTTATGCTCTCTCCATCCATGCCCTTGGTTGAATTTATATCCTGTTGTATCTTGTTGCAATCTTGCTCTCAATTTGCTAAATAATATTGATGTCAGCCTGTTAACATTAAGTTCAGTTTTTCCATGAACTTTTCTAGTTATCCATGCACCCTATGAACTTGCTCTTGCCATTCTTAGCTTCATAAACATTCCTTATTACTGTTGGTTACCTTGTGATGCCTTGCATTGCTCTGTGCTGAGTGGTACAAGCTCACCAACATGCCTACTTATTGTTGTTCCTGGCATGCATGAATCTATCATATCATTTGCCATGTTTACATGGGTGCCATCATATTTTCTGTGTCCTTTTGGCTCATGGTCAGTAAGGGACTTTTGTTCTACTCCCTCCGTTCCTAAATATTTGTCTTTCTAGAGATTTCAATAAGTGACTACATGCAGATCAAAATGAGTGAATCTACACCCTAAAATATGTCTATATACATCCGTATGTTGTAGTCCATTTAAAATCTCTAAAAGACAAATATTTAGGAACGGAGGGAGTATGTAATTAGTAGATGCATGCCATGTATTTGTTTGCCATGTTAAGCTCCTGTAACATGTTGTTTGATAGCTCTAAACATTGCAACCTGATGTTATTTCTGCTAAGACTGTAAACTGTTTTGCAAACTTGTCATGTCCTTTTGAGCATGTTCTAGTGATTTCTGGAGATAGCTCAGTGTTCATGTTTTGTCATGCATTACCTGTACATCATGTCCATGCCTTTTGTTTTCATATTGTGGTACTGTAGCATGTTGTTTTGGTGCTTGCAATATGCCTAGTTGCTGTTTTGGACAGCATGCCCTTTAACCTTGTATGATGTGTATGTGTTGAACCGTTGCTCCGTTTTGAGTGTGCTCTATATGAAACTTGCTTAGAATTGCATGTAGCTTCTATTATCATGTTGCATCCTTGTTTTGAGGTGTTTTCTTGATGTTTGTATGCATTTTGGATCAATGCCATGTTTAACTTGTTTTGCTCATATCTTCTAGGCCTTAGCTTCGAATTAAATGAACTTTAGATGTAACTTGACTAGAATCTCATGTAGATCATCTTGGTGCATCTTAACTTGCTGCTTAACAACTTGAACATAAGGTTTATTCAGTTCTGGACCAATTTCTAAATTTGCATATGAGGACTTACCGGAATTGTTATATGTTGTTTCCGGCCTCATTTAAACTTGCTTTGATGTGTTGCTTGAAGGAAATATGCCCTAGAGGCAATAATAAAGTTATTATATATTTCCTCATATCATGATAAATGTTTATCATTCAAGCTAGAATTGTATTAACTGGAAACATGATACATGTGTGAATGCATAGACAAAACATTATGTCACTAGTATGCCTCTACTAGACTAGCTTGTTAATCAAAGATGGTTATGTTTCCTGAACATGAACAAAGAGTTGTTATTTGATTAACAAGGTCACATCATTAGTAGAATGATCTGATTGACATGACCCATTCCATTAGCTTAGCACACGATCGTTTAGTATGTTGCTACTGCTTTTATCCATGACTTATACATGTTCCTATAACTATGAGATTATGCAACTCCGTTTACGGAGGAACACTTTGGTACTACCAAGCGTCACGGCGTAATCGGGTGATTATAAAGGAGTACTACAGGTGTCTCCAAAGGCAGATGTTGGGTTGGCGTATTTGAGATTAGGATTTGTCACTCCGAATGTCGGAGAGGTATCTCTGGGCCCTCTCGGTAATGCACATCACTTAAGCCTTGCAAGCATTGCAACTAATGAGTTAGTTGCGAGATGATGTATTACGGAGCGAGTAAAGAGACTTGCGATAGCGAGATTGAACTAGGTATTGGATACCGACGATCGAATCTCGGGCAAGTAACATACCGATGACAAAGGGAACAACGTATGTTGTTATGCGGTCTCGACCGACAAAGATCTTCGTAGAATATGTAGGAACCAATATGGGCATCCAGGTCCCGCTATTGGTTATTGACGAGAATAGTTCTAGGTCATGTCTACATTATTCTCGAACCGTAGGGTCCGCACGCTTAAGGTTTCGATGCGGTTATTATGAGTTTATGTATTTTGATGTACGAAGAAGTTGAGTCCGGATGTGATCACGGACATGACGAGGAGTCTCGGAATGGTCGAGACATAAAGATTGATATATTGGACGGCTATATTCGGACACGGAAAGGTTCGGAAGTTTCGGAGAAAACCGGAGTCTTGGGAGGGTTACCGGAACCCCCGGGAAGTATGGGCCTTAGTGGGCCAAGAGGGAGAGAGAGGGCCGCACCGGAGGTGGCGCGCCCCCAGTCGAATAGGACAAGGAGGGGGGCGGCCCCCTTCCCTCCCTCTCTCTCCTTCCTTCCCCTTCTCCCTTCCTAGTTGGACTAGGAAGGGAGTCCTACTCAACTAGGAGGTGGACTCCCCCTCCTTAGCGCGCCTATAGGGCCGGCCGGCCTCCCCCTCCCTCCTTCATATCACGGGGCAGGGGGCACCCCTGAGACACAAGTTTGATCTGGATCGTTCCTTAGCCGTGTCGGTGCCCCCTCCACCATATTCCACCTCGGTCATACCGTCATGAAGCTTAAGCGAAGCCCTGCGCGAGTGAAACATCAAGATCGTCCTGCCGTCGTCTTGTGAAACTCTCCCTCGACACTCGGCTGGATCGAGTCGAGGGCGTCATCAAGCTATCGTGTGTCAAGAACTGGGGCGCCGAATGTGGCGCGGGATCGTCGGATCGCGAGGAGAGCGTCGACTACTTCCTCTACGTTGTGATCGCTTCCGCCGGGTCTCACGAGTGCGTAGACAACACTCTCCTCTCGTTGCTATGCATCACCATGATCTTGCGTGTGCGTAGGAAAATTTTGAAATTACTCGTTCCCCAACGGTGGCATCCGAGCCTAGGTTTTTATGGTTTGATGTTTTGCACGAGTAGAACACAAGTGAGTTGTGGGCGATACAAGTCATACTACCTACCAGCATGTCATACTTTGGTTCAGCGGTATTGTGAGATGAAGCGGCCCGGACCGACATTACGCGTGCGCTTCGCGAGACTGGTTTCACCGCTTCACGAGCACTCGTTGCTTAAAGGTGACTGGTGGGTGCTGTCTTCTCTCACTTTAGTTGAACCGAGTGTGGCTAGGCCGGTCCTTGAGAAGGTTAAAGCGGAGTCTATTTGTGAAATATCGTTGTGGTTTTGATGCGTGGGTGAGACTGGTTCTTGCTTAATCCCGTAGCAGCCACGTAAAATTTGCAACAACAAAGTAGAGGGCGTCTAACTTGTTTTTGCGGGGCATGTTGTGATGTGATATGGTCAAGGCGTGATGCTATATTTTATTGTATGAGATGATCATGTTTTGTAACGAAGTTATCGACAAGCTGGCTGGAGCCATATGGTTGTCGCTTTATTGTATGCAATGCAATGCATACTGTAATGCTTTACTTTATCACTAAGCGGTAGCGATAGTCGTAGAAGCATAAGATTGGCGAGGCGACAACGATGCTACGATGGAGATCAAGGTGTCGCGCCGGTGGCGATGGTGATCATGGTGGTGCTGCGGAGATGAAGATCACGAAGCACAAGATGATGATGACCATATCATATCACTTATATTGATTTGCATGTGATGTTTATCCTTTATGCATCTTATCTTGCTTTGATTGGCGGTAGCATTATAAGATGATCTCTCACTAAATTATCAAGTAGTGTTCTCCGAGTATGCACCGTTGCCAAAGTTAAATCGTGCCCGGACACCACGTGATGATCGGGTGTGATAAGCTCTCGTCCATCTACAGCGGGTGCAAGCCAGTTTTGCACACGCAGAATACTCGGGTTATACTTGCGAGCCTAGCATATGCAGATATGGCCTCGGAACACGGAGACCGAAAGGTCGGCGTGAATCATATAGTAGATATGATCAACATAAGATGTTCACCATTGAAAACTACTCCATCTCACGTGATGATCGGTTATGGTTTAGTTGATTTGGATCACGTGATCACTTAGATGACTAGAGAGATGTCTGTCTAAGTGGGAGTTCTTAAGTAATATGATTAATTGAACTTAAATTTATCATGAACTTAGTCTGATAGTATTTTGCAAATTATGTTGTAGATCAATAGCTCGCGTTGTTGCTTTCATATGTTTGTTTTGATATGTTCCTAGAAAATTATGTTGAAAAATGTTAGTAGCAATGATGCGGATTCGATCCGTGATCGGAGGTTTATCCTCATTGCTGCTTGAAGAATTATGTCCTTGATGCACGCTAGGTGCAGACCTATGCGGGGAGCGGATCACGGGCGTTATGAGCGTTTGGCTAGCTCAATATGATGACTACTTGATAGTTTTGTGCACCATGCTTTATGGCTTAGAATCGGGACTTCAAAGATGTTTTGAGCGTCATGGACCATATGAGATGTTCGAGGAGTTGAAGTTAATATTTCAAGCAAATACCGAGTTGAGAGATATGAAGTCTCCAACAAGTTCTATAGCTAAAAGATGGAGAGAATCGCTCAACTAGTGAGCATGTGCTCAGATTATGCAGGTACTACAATCGCTTGAATCAAGTGGGAGTTAATCTTCGAGATAAGATAGTGATTGATGAATTCTCTAGTCACCATCACCAAGTTAGTAGAACTTCGTGATGAACTATAGTATACAAGGGATGATGAAAATGATTCCCGAGTTGTTTCATGATGATGAAATCGATGAAGGTAGAAATCAAGAAAGAACATCAAGTGTTGATGGTTAACAAGACCACTAGTTTCAAGAAAAGGGCAAAGGGATAGAAGGGAACTTCAAGAAGGACGGCAAGCAAGTTGCTGCTCAAGTGAAGAAGCCCAAGTCTGGACCTAAGCACGAGACTAAGTGCTTCTCTTGCAAAGGGACTGGTCCTTTGAGCGAGAACTACCCCAAGTATTTGGCGGATAAGAAGGATGGCATAGTGAACAAAGGTATATTTGATATACATGTTATTGATGTATACTTTACTAGTGTTTATAGCAACCCCTCGGTATTTGGTACTGGTTCAGTTGCTAAGAGTAGTAACTCGAAACGGGAGTTGCAGAATAAACAGAAACTAGTTAAGGGTGAAGTGACGATGTGTGTTGAAAGTAGTTTCAAGATTGATATGATCATCATCGCACACTCTCTATACTTTCGGGATTAGTGTTGAACCTAAATAAATGTTATTTGGTGTTTGCATGAATATGATTTGATCATGTTTATTGCAATATGGTTATTCATTTAAGTAAGAGAATAAACTGTTGTTCTGTTTACATGAATAAAACATTATATGGTTACACACCCAATGAAAAAGGTTCATTGGAACTCGATCGTAGTGATACACATATTCATAATATTGAAACCAAAAGATGCGAAGTTAATAATGATAGTGCAACTTATTTGTGGCACTGCCGTTTAGGTCATATCGGTGTAAAGCGCATGAAGAAACTCCATACTGATGGGCTTTTGGAGTCACTTGATTATGAATCACTTGGCACTTGCGAACCGTGCCTCATGGGCAAGATGACTAGAACCCCATTCTCCGGTACTATGGAGAGAGCAACAGATTTGTTGGAAATCATACATATAGATGTATGTGGTCCGATGAATGTTGAGGCTCGTGGCGGATATCGTTATTTTCTGACCTTCACAAGATGATTTGAGTAGATATGGGTATATCTACTTGATGAAACATAAGTCTGAAATAGTTGAAAGGTTCAAAGAATTTCAGAGTGAAGTGGAACATCATCGTAACAAGAAAATAAAGTTTCGTGATCTGATCGCGAGAGCGAATATTTGAGTTCTGAGTTTGGTCTTCAATTAAAACAATGTGGAATAGTTTCACAGCTCACGCCACAGAACACCACAATGTTATGGTGTGTCCAAACATCGTAACCGCACTTTATTGGATATAGTGCAATCTATGATGTTTCTTACTGATTTACCAATATCATTTTGGGATCATGCATTAGAGACAGCTGCATTCACGTTAAATTGGGCACCATCTAAATCCGTTGAGGCGACACTATATGAACTGTGGTTTAGCAAGAAACCCAAGTTGTCGTGTCTTAAAGTTTGGAGTTGCGATGCTTATGTGAAAAAGTTTCATCTGATAAGCTCGAACCCAAATCGAATCGTCTTCATAGAATACCCAAAGGAAATTGTTGGGTACACCTTCTATCACAGATCCGAAGGCAAGATATTCGTTGCTTAAGATGGATCCTTTCTAGAAGGAGTTTCTCTCGAAAGAAGTGAGTGGGAGGAAAGTAAAACTTGATGAGGTAATCAGAATCTGTTCCCTTATTGGAAAGTAGTTCATCACGAAATTGGTTCTGTGACACCTACACCAATTAGTGAGGAAGTTAATGATGATGATCATAAAACTTCAGATCAAGTTACTACCGAACCTCGTAGGTAAAGCAGTGAGATCCGCACGAGTGATGCGGTAATCACATTACGGAGGTCGTGTTACTTGACCAAGACAAACCTACGAACTATGAGGAAGCGATGATGAGCCCAAATTCCATAAAATGGTTTGAGGCCATGAAATCGAGATATGATCCATGTATGAGAACAAAGTATGGACTTTGATGGATTTGCCCGATGATCGGCAAACCATAGAAAATAAATGGATCTTCAAGAGGAAGACGGACGATGATAGTAGTGTTACTATCTACAAAGCTAGACTTGTCGAAAAAGGTTTTTGACAAAGTTCAAGATGTTGAATACAATGAGATTTTCTCACTCGTATCGATGCTTAAAAGTCTGTCCGAATCATGTTAGCAATTGCGCATTTTATGAAATCGGCAAATGGATAAACAAAACTGCATTCCTTAATGGAGTTATTAAAGAAGAGTTGTATGTGATGCAACCAAGAGGTTTTGTCGATCCTAAAGGTGTTAACAAAATGTGCATCTATGGACTGGTGCAAGCATCTCGAGTTGGAATATACGCTTTGATAAGTTGATCAAAGCATATAGTTTATCTGACTTGCGATGAAGCACTGTATTTACTAGAAAGTGAGTGGGAGCACTACAGCATTTACGATAAGTATATGTGAATGACATATTGTAGATCGGAAATAATGTAGAATTATTCGCAAAGCATAAAGGAGTGTTTGAAAGGAGTTTTTCAAAGAAAGACCTCGGTGAAGCTGCTTACATATTGAGCATCAAGATCTATAGAGATAGATCAAGGCGCTTGATAAGTTTTTCAATGAAGTACATACCTTGACAAGATTTTGAAGTAGTTCAAAATGGAGCAGTCAAAGAAAGAGTTCTTGCCTGTGTTACAAGGTGTGAAATTGAGTAAGACTCAAAACCCGATCACGGCAGAAGATAGAAAGAGAATGAAAGTCATTCCCTATGCCTTGGCCATAGGTTCTATAAAGTATGCCATCTTGTGTACGGATATATTGTATACCTGCACTAAGTTTGGCAAGGAGTACAATAGTGATCTAGGAGTAGATCATTGGACAGCGGTCAAAATTATCCTTAGTAGAATAAGGATATGTTTCTCGATTATGGAAGTGACAAAAGGTTAGTGCGTAAAGGGTTACGTCGATGCAAGTTTTGACACGATCTGGATGACTCTAAGTCTCGATCTAGATACATATTGAAAGTGGGAGCAATTAGCTAGAGTAGCTTCGTGCGAGCATTGTAGACATAGAAAATTGCAAAATACTTGGCGGATCTGAATGTAAAGACCCGTTGACTAAGACTCTCTCACAAGCAAAACATGATCACACCTTAGTACTCTTTGGGTGTTAATCACATAGCGATGTGAACTAGATTACAGAATCTAGTAAACCCTTTGGGTGTTGGTCACATGGCGATGTGAACTATGGGTGTTAATCACATGATGATGTGAAATATCAATGTTAATCACATGGTGATGTGATCTAGATTATTGACTCTAGTGCAAGTGGGAGACTGAAGGAAATATGCCCTAGAGGCAATAATAAAGTTATTATATATTTCCTCATATCATGATAAATGTTTATCATTCATGCTAGAATTGTATTAACCGGAAACATGATACATGTGTGAATGCATAGACAAAACATTATGTCACTAGTATGCCTCTACTAGACTAGCTTGTTAATCAAAGATGGTTATGTTTCCTGACCATGAACAAAGAGTTGTTATTTGATTAACAAGGTCACATCATTAGTAGAATGATCTGATTGACATGACCCATTCCATTAGCTTAGCACACGATCGTTTAGTATGTTGCTCTGCTTTTATCCATGACTTATACATGTTCCTATAACTATGAGATTGTGCAACTCCGTTTACGGAGGAACACTTTGGGTACTACCAAGCGTCTGGCGTGAATCGGGTGATTATAAAGGAGTACTACAGGTGTCTCCAAAGGCGGATGTTGGGTTGGCGTATTTGAGATTAGGATTTGTCCTCCGAATGTCGGAGAGGTATCTCTGGGCCCTCTCGGTAATGCACATCACTTAAGCCTTGCAAGCATTGCAACTAATGAGTTAGTTGCGAGATGATGTATTATGGAGCAGTAAAGAGACTTGCGGTAGCGAGATTGAACTAGGTATTGGATACCGACGATCGAATCTCGGGCAAGTAACATACCGATGACAAAGGGAACAACGTATGTTGTTATGCGGTCTGACCGACAAAGATCTTAAGTAGAATATGTAGGAACCAATATGGGCATCCAGGTCCCGCTATTGGTTATTGACCGAGAATAGTTCTAGGTCATGTCTACATTATTCTCGAACCGTAGGGTCCATAAGCTTAAGGTTTCGATGGCGGTTATTATGAGTTTATGTATTTTGATGTACCAAAGAAGTTGAGTCCGGATGTGATCACGGACATGACGAGGAGTCTCGGAATGGTCGAGACATAAAGATTGATATATTGGGCGGCTATATTCGGACACGGAAAGGTTCGGAAGTTTCGGAGAAAACGGAGTCTTGGGAGGGTTATCGGAACCCCGGGGAAGTATGGGCCTTAGTGGGCCAAGAGGGAGAGAGAGGGCCGCACCGGGAGGTGGTGCGCCCCAGAGTGGGAGTCCGAATAGGACAAGGAGGGGCGGCCCCCTTTACCTCTCCTCTCCTCTCCTTCCTTCCCCTTCTCCTTCCTAGTTGGACTAGGAAAGGGAGTCCTACTCAACTAGGAGGTGGACTCCCCCTCCTTAAGCGCACCTATAGGGCCAGCCGGCCTCCCCCTCCCTCCTTCATATCACGAGGCGGGGGGCACCCTCTGAGACACAAGTTTGATCTACGGATCGTTCCTTAGCCGTGTGCGGTGCCCCCTCCACCATATTCCACCTCGGTCATACCGTCGCGAAGCTTAAGCGAAGCCCTGCGCCGTGAAACATCAAGATCGTCACCACGCCGTCGTCTTGTGAAACTCTCCCTCGACACTCGGCTGGATCGGAGTACGAGGGGCGTCATCGAGCTGTCGTGTGTCAAGAACTCGGGGCGCCGGAGTGGCGCGGGATCGGTCGGATCGCGAGGAGAGCGTCGACTACTTCCTCTACGTTGTGATCGCTTCGCTTCGGGTCTACGAGGGTACGTAGACAACACTCTCCCTCTCGTTGCTATGCATCACCATGATCTTGCGTGTGCGTAGGAAAATTTTGAAATTACTACGTTCCCCAACATTGCTCTAGTATGCATCATCTCTTGCCATGAGTAGCTTCATGTAGCCTTGTCATTCATCATACTTGGTTGAGCATCATGCCTTGTTCATGTGTGGTGTGTTTACCATGTTGTGTGCTTCTTCTCGATAGTTCCCGTTTCGTTGCGATCGTGAGGATTCGTTCGTCTATGCTTGGTTCGTCTTCATCCGTTCGTCTTCTTCATGGACTCGTTCTTCTTCCTAGCGGGATTTCAGGCAAGATGACCGCTACCCTGGATCTCACTACTATCATTGCTATGCTAGTTGCTTCGTTCTATCGCTTTGCTGCGCTACCTATCTTTTGCTCTTCAAGCCTTCCAAATTGCCATGCCAGCCTCTAATCTTTCACCTGTCCTAGCAAACCATTGCTTGGCTATGTTACCGCTTTGCTCAGCCCCTCTTATAGCGTTGTTAGTTGCAAGTGAAGTTGAAGATTGCTCCATGATGGACAAGATTATGTTGGGATATCACAATATCTCTTATTTAATTAATGCATCTATATACTTGGTAAAGGGTGGAACGCTCGGCCTTATTCCTGGTGTTTTGTTCCACTCTTGCGGCCCTAGTTTCCGTCATATCGGTATTATGTTCCCGGATTTTGCGTTCCTTACGCGGTTGGGTGATTTATGGGACCCCCTTGACGGTTCGCTTTGAATAAAACTCCTCCAGCAAGGCCCAACCTTGGTTTTACCATTTGCCTCACCTAGCCCTTTTTCCCTTGGGTTTCCGGAGCCCGAGGGTCATCTTTATTTTACCCCCCCCCCGGGCCAATGCTCCTACGAGTGTTGGTCCAAACTATAGCACCGTGCGGGACCATCCCTTGGCAACTTGGGTTACGTCGGTACCTGTACGCTTAGCTTATCTGGTGTGCCCTAAGAACGAGAGATGTGCAGCTCCTATAGGGATTTGTCGGCACAGCGGGTCGTCTTGCTGGTCTTGTTTTACCATTGTCGAAATGTCTTGTAAACCAGGATTCCGAGACTGATCGGGTCTTCCTGGGAGAAGGAATATCCTTCGTTGATCGCGAGAGCTTATCATGGGCTAAGTTGGGACACCCCTGCGGGGTATAAACTTTCGAAAGTCGTGCCCGAGGTTATGTGGCAGATGGGAATTTGTTAATGTCCGGTTGTAGATAACTTGACACCAGATACGAATTAAAACGCATCAACCGCGTGTGTAGCCGTGATGGTCTCTTTTTGGCAGAGTCCGGGAAGTGAACACACTTTTGGGTTATGTTTGACGTAAGTAGGAGTTCGGGATCACCTCTTGATCATTGCTAGCTTCACGACCGTTCCTTTGCTTCTCTTCTCGCTCTTATTTGCATATGTTACCCACCATATATGCTTAGTCGCTGTTGCAACCTCACCACTTTACCCCTTCCTTTCCCTTTAAGCTTTGCTAGTCTTGATACCCATGGTAATGGGATTGCTGAGTCCTCGTGGCTTACAAATTACTACAACAACAGTTGCAGGTACAGGTTTTGCGATGATCATGACGCGAGAGTGATGTTTGCTTTTTTTGGAGTTCTTCTTCTTCTTCTTCTTTGATCAGGGGATAGGTTCCAGGTCGGCAGCCTGGGCTAGCAGGGTGGATGTCGTTTGAGTTTTTGTTTGTGTTTCATCCGTAGTCGGATGTTGCTCTTATGTAAGATGATGTTGTATTCGTGTGGCATTGTATGCCTTTTGTATGTATCCCCATCTATTATGTAATGTTGATGTAATGATATCCACCTTGCAACATCGTCTTCAAGATGCGCTTCTATCCTTGGTGGGACGTTCGAGTTCCTTTAGGATAGGGTTGCATCTTGGGCGTGACACTAGTACATCATTGTTAACTACGAAGTTATTACTATGTTTTTTAACAGATAATCCCGAATGATTGTGTGTCTCATCTGATGTATACGCACGGTAGCCTTCATGTTTTGAACATACAACCAGGTCTTCCTACGAATCTCAACTGTCCATACCGGGTTTCTAAAAGAAGTGGAGACATGACAATCAAAGAATGGAGAAAATGTATGGACAGTCGTAAGGAGCTTCTTGGAAGCAAAAGGCAGCGAAGAGCAAGAATTGTAAACAGGATTATCTCCATTCTTCATAATGGATAGTCAGGATCTATATTGTTTTATGCTATTTTACCTTAAGGGTGTTTAGGTCCTACCTGATACTAATGATCATGTGCTAAGTGTTGGGGAACGTAGTAATTTCAAAAAAATTCCTACGCACACGCAAGATCATGGTGATGCGTAGCAACGAGAGGGGAGAGTGTTGTCTACGTACCCTCGAGACCGAAGCGAAGCGTTGGCCATAGCGTAGAGGAAGTAGTCGTACGTCTTCCCGGTCCAACCGATCCAAGCACCGTTACTCCGGCACCTCCGAGTTCTTGACACACGTACCGCTTAATGACGAACCCCGAACTCCGATCCAGCAGAGGTACGAGGAGGAGTTTTGTCAGCACGACGGCGTGGTGACGATCTTGATGTTCAACTGTCGCAGGGCTTCGCCTAAGCACCTCTACAATATGACCGAGGTGTAATATCGTGGAGGGGGCACGCGACACGGCTAAGGGCGATCACGATGATCAACTTGTGTGTCCATGGGGTGCCCCTACCCCGTATATAAAGGAGAGGAGGAGGGAGGGCCGACACTCTACTATGGCGCATACTGGGAGTCCTACTCCCACGGGAGTAGGATTCCCCTTTCCTAGTCCAACTAGGAGACCTTCCATGTATTAGGAGTAGGAGACTAGGAAGGGAAGAGAGAGGGAAGGAAGGAGGGTGCGGCCTCCCTAGTCAATTCGGACTAGGCCAAGGGGGGCGGCCTGCCCTAGGCAGCCCTCTCTCTTTCCCTTGAGGCCCAATAAGGCCCAATACTTCTCCCGGCGAATTCCCGTAACTCTCCGGTACTCGAAAAATACCGAATCACTCGGAACCTTTACGAACTCGAATATAGTCGTCCAATATATCGATCTTTACGTCTCGACCATTTCGAGACTCCTCGTCATGTCCTCAATCTCATCCGGGACTCGAACTCCTTGGTACATCAAAACTCATAAACTCATAATATAAGCATCATCGAAACCTTAAGCGTGCGGACCCTACGGTTCGAGAACAATGTAGACATGACCGAGACACATCTCGGTCAATAACCAATAAGCGGGACCTAGATGCCCATATTGGTTCCTACATATTCTCGAAGATCTTTATCGGTCGGACCGCATAACAACATCGTTGTTCCCTTTGTCATCGGTATGTTACTTGCCCGAGATTCGATCGTCGGTATCCAATACCTAGTTCAATCTCGTTACTGGCAAGTCTCTTTACTTGTTCCGTAATACATCATCTCACAACTAACTCATTAGTTGCAATGCTTGGCTTAAGTGATGTGCATTACCGAGAGGGCCCAGAGATACCTCTCCGACATTCGGAGTGACAAATCCTAATCTTGAAATACGCCAACCCAACAAGTACCTTTGGAGACACCTGTAGAGCAACTTTATAATCACCCAGTTACGTTGTGACGTTTGGTAGCACACAAAGTGTTCCTCCGGTAAACGGGAGTTGCATAATCTCATAGTCATAGGAACATGTATAAGTCATGAAGAAAGCAATAGCAACATACTAAACGATTGGGTGCTAAGCTAACGGAATGAGTCATGTCAATCAGATCATTCAACTAATGATGTGATCCCGTTAATCAAATAACAACTCTTTGTCCATGGTTAGGAAACATAACCATCTTTGATTAACAAGCTAGTCAAGTAGAAGCATACTAGTGACACTCTGTTTGTCTATATATTCACACATGTATTATGTTTCCGGTTAATACAATTCTAGCATGAATAATAAACATTTATCATGATATAAGGAAATAAATAATAACTTTATTATTGCCTCTAGGGCATATTTCCTTCATCTCCCACTTGCACTAGAGTCAATAATCTAGATCACATCACCATGTGATTAACATCGATAATTCACATCATCATGTGATTAACACCCATAGTTCACATCGCCATGTGACTAACACCCAAAGGGTTTACTAGATTCAGTAATCTAGTTCACATCGCTATGTGATTAACACCCAAAGAGTACTAAGGTGTGATCATGTTTTGCTTGTGAGAGAATCTTAGTCAGCGGGTCTTTCACATTCAGATCCGTTATGTATTTTGCAATTTTCTATGTCGACAATGCTCTTGCGGAGCTACTCTAGCTAATTGCTCCCACTTTCAATATGTATCTAGATCGAGACTTAGAGTCATCGGATCGGTGTCAAAACTTGCATCGACGTAACCCTTTACGACGAACCTTTTGTCACTTCCATAATCGAGAAACATATCCTTATTCCACTAAGGATGATTTTGACCGCTGTCCAGTGATCTACTCCTAGATCACTATTGTACTCCCTTGCCAAACTCAGTGCAGGGTATACAATAGATCTGGTACACAGCATGGCATAGTTTATAGAACCTATGGCCAAGGCACAAGGAATGACTTTCATTCTCTTTCTATCTTCTGCCGTGGTCGGGTTATGAGTCTTACTCAATTTCACACCTTGTAACACAGGCAAAAACTCTTTCTTTGACTGTTCCATTTTGAACTACTTCAAAATCTTGTCAAGGTATGTACTCATTGAAAAAACTTATCAAGCGTCTTGATCTATCTCTATAGATCTTGATGCTCAATATGTAAGCAGCTTCACCGAGGTCTTTCTTTGAAAAACTCCTTTCAAACACTCCTTTATGCTTTGCAGAATAATTCTACATCATTTCCGATCTACAATATGTCATTCACATATACTTATCGAAATGTTGTAGTGCTCCCACTCACTTTCTAGTAAATACAGCTTCCTTTGCAAGTCTGTATAAACTATATGCTTTGATCAACTTATCAAAGCGTATATTCCAACTCCGAGATGCTTGCACCAGTCCATAGATGGATCGCTGGAGCTTGCACATTTTGTTAGCACCTTTAGGATTGACAAAACCTTCTGGTTGCATCATATACAACTCTTCTTTAAATCCACTAAGGAATGTAGTTTTGTTTATCCATTTGCCATATTTCATAAAAATGCGGCAATTGCTAACATGATTTGGACAGACTTAAGCATCGCTACGAGTGAGAAAATTTCATCGTAGTCAACACCTTGAACTTTGTCAAAAACCTTTTTCGACAAGTCTAGCTTTGTAGATAGTAACACTACTATCAACGTTCGTCTTCCTCTTGAAGATCCATTTATTTTCTATGGTTTGCCGATCATCGGGCAAATCCATCAAAGTCCATACTTTGTTCTTATACATGGATCATATCTCAGATTTCATGGCCTCAAACCATTTTGCGGAATCTGGGCTCATTATCGCTTCCTCATAGTTCGTAGGTTTGTTATGGTCAAATAACATGACCTCCAGAACAGGATTACCGTACCACTCTGGTGCGGATCTCACTCTGGTTTACCTACGAGATTCGGTAATAACTTGATTTGAAGTTACATGATCATCATCATTAGCTTCCTCACTAATTGGTGTAGTAGTCACAGGAACAAATTTCTGTGATGAACCACTTTCCAATAAGGGAGAAGGTACAATTACCTCATCAAGTTCTACTTTCCTCCCACTCACTTCTTTCGAGAGAAACTCCTTCTCTAGAAAGGATCCATTTATTAGCAACGAATGTTTTGCCTTCGGATCTGTGATAGAAGGTGTACCCAACAATTTCCTTTGGGTATTCTATGAAGACGCACTTCTCCGATTTCGGTTTGAGCTTATCAGGATGAAACTTTTTCACATAAGCATCGCAGCCCCAAACTTTAAGAAACGACAACTTTGGTTTCTTGCTAAACCACAGTTCATATAGTGTCGTCTCAATGGATTTAGATGGTGCCCTATTTAACGTGAATGCAGTTGTCTCTAATGCATGATCCCAAAACCGATATTGGTAAATCGGTAAAAACATCATAGATTGTACTATATCCAATAAAGTACGGTTATGACATCGGACACACCATTATGATGTGGTGTTCCAGGTGGCATGAATTTGTGAAACTATTCCACATTGTTTTAATTGAAGACCAAACTCGTAACTCAAATATTTGTCTCTCATGATCGATCGTAGAAACTTTATTTTTCTTGCAACGATGATTTTTCCACTTCACTCTGAAATTCTTTGAACCTTTCAACTATTTCAGACTTATGTTTCCAAGTAGATATACCCATATCTGCTCAAATCATCTTGTGAAGGTCAGAAAATAACGATACTTGCCACGAGCATCATCACTCATTGGATCGCATACATCGGTATGTATTATTTCCAATAAGTCAGTTGCTCGCTCCACTGTTCTGGAGAACAGAGTTTTAGTCATCTTGCCCATGAGGCATGGTTTGCAAGCATCAAGTGATTCATAATCAAGTGATTCCAAAATCCATCAGCATGGAGTTTCTTCATGCGCTTTACACCAATATGACCTAAACGGCAGTGCCATAAATAAGTTGCACTATCATTATTAACTTTGCATCTTTTCGTTTCAATATTATGAATATGTGTATCACTACGATCGAGATCCAATGAACTATTTTCATTGGGTGTGTAACCATATAAGGTTTTATTCATGTAAAGAGAACAACAGTTTATTCTCTTACTTAAATGAATAACCGTATTGCAATAAACACGATCAAATCATATTCATGCTCAACGCAAACACCAAATAACATTTATTTAGGTTCAACACTAATCCCGAAAGTATAGGGAGTGTGCGATGATGATCATATCAATCTTGAAACTACTTTCAACACACATCGTCACTTCACCCTTAACTAGTTTCATTTATTACGCAAGCGCCCGTTTGAGTTACTACTCTTAGCAACTGAACCAGTATCAAATACCGAGGGGTTGCTATAAACACTAGTAAAGCATACATCAAACACCTGTATATCAAATATACCCTTTTTCACTTTGCCATCCTTCTTATCCACCAAATATTTAGGGCATTTCCGCTTCCAGTGACCATTTCCTTTGCAGTGTAAGCACTCAGTTTCAGGCTTTGGTTAAGCTTTGGGCTTCTTCGTGGGAGTGACAACTTGATTGTCAATCTACTTGAAGTTCCCCTTTCTTTCCCTTTGCCCTTTTCTTGAAACTAGTGATCTTGTCAACCATCAACACTTGATGCTCTTTCTTGATTTCTACCTTCGTCAATTTCAACATCACGAAGAGCTCGGGAATCATTTTCGTCATCCCTTGCATACTATAGTTCATCACGAAGTTCTACTAACTTGGTGATGGTGACTAGAGAATTACATCAATCACTATCTTATCTAGAAGATTAACTCCCACTTGATTCAGCGATTGTAGTACCTGACAATCTGAGCACATGCTCACTAGTTGAGCGATTCTCCTCCATCTTTTAGCTATAGAACTTGTTGGAGACTTTATATCTCTCAACTCGGGTATTTACTTGAAATATTAACTTCAATTCCTGGAACATCTCATATGGTCCATGATGTTCAAAACATCTTTGAAGTCCCGATTCTAAGCCATAAAGCATGGTGCACAAAACTATCAAGTAGTCATCATATTGAGCTAGCCAAACGTTGATAACGTGCGCATACGCTCCTGCAATAGGTCTGTCACCTAGCGGTGCATTAAGGACATAATTCTTCTGTGCAGCAATGAGGATAAACCTCAGATCGTGGATCCAATCCGCATCATTGCTACTAACATTTTTCAACACAATTTTCTCTAGGAACATGTCAAAATAAACATATGAAAGCAACAACGCAAGCTATTGATCTTACAACATAATTTGAAAAATACTACCAGGACTAAGTTCATGATAAATTTAAGTTCAACTAATCATATTACTTAAGAACTCCCACTTAGACAGACATCTCTCTAGTCATCTAAGTGATCACGTGATCCTAATCAACTAAACCATAACCGATCATCACGTGAGATGGAGCAGTTTTTCAATGGTGAACATCACTATGTTGATCATATCTACTATATGATTCACGCTCGACCTTTCGGTCTCCGTGCTCCGAGGCCATATCTGCATATGCTAGGCTCGTCAAGTTTAACTTTGAGTATTCGCGTGTGCAAAACTGGCTTGCACCCGTTGTAGATGGACGAGAGCTTATCACACCGATCATCACGTGGTGTGCAGGCACGACGAACTTTTGGCAACGGTGCATACTCGGGAGAACACTTCTTGATAATTAGGAGAGATCATCTTAAAATGCTACCGTCAATCAAAGCAAGAATAAGATGTATAATAGATAAACATCATATGCAATCAAAATATGTGACATGATATGGCCATGATCATCTTGTGCCTTTGATCTCCATCTCCAAAATCTTGTCATGATCTCTATCGTCACCGCACGACACCATGATCTTCATCATCTTGATCTATATCAATGTGTCATCACATGGTTGTCTCACCAACTATTGCTCTTGCAACTATTGCTATCATATAGCGATAAAGTAAAGCAATTATTTGGCACTTGCATCTTATGCAACAAAGAGACATCCATAGGGCTTACGCGATTGTCGATAACTTCAACAAAACATGATCACCTCATACAACAACTTATATCTTATCACGTTTTGACCATATCACATCACAACATGCCCTGCAAAAACAAGTTAGACGTCCTCTACTTTGTTGTTGCAAGTTTTACGTGGCTGCTACGGGCTTAAGCAAGAACCAATCTCACCTACGCATCAAAACCACAGCGATAGTTTGTCAAGTCGGTGCTGTTTTAACCTTCGCAAGGAGGGCGAGCGTACACTCGGTTCAACTAAAGTTGGAGAAACCGACACCCACTAGTCACCTGTGTGCATAGCACGGCGGTAAAACCAGTCTCGCGTATGCGACGCGTAATGTCGGTCCGGCCACTTCATCCAACAATACCGCCAACCAAAGTATGACATCTTTGGTAAGCGGTATGACTTATATCGCCCACAACTCACTTGTGTTCTACTCGTGCATATAACATCAACACATAAAACCTAGGCTCGGATGCCTTTGTTGGGGAGCGTAGTAATTTCAAAAATTTCCCACGCACACGCAAGATCATGGTGATGCATAGCAACGAGAGGGGAGAGTGTTCTCGTACCCTCGTGAGACCCAAGCGGAAGCGTTGGCATAGCGTAGAGGAAGTAGTCGTCGTCTTCCGGTCCAACCGATCCAAGCACCGTTACTCCGGCACCTCCGAGTTCTTGACACACGTACAGCTCGATGACGAACCCCGAACTCCGATCCAGCAGAGGTACGGGGAGGAGTTTTGTCAGCACGACGGCGTGGTGACGATCTTGATGTTCAACTGTCGCAGGGCCTAAGCACCTCTACAATATGACCGAGGTGTAATATCGTGGAGGGGGGCACCGCACACGGCTAAGGAACGATCACGATGATCAACTTGTGTGTCCATGGGGTGCCCCCTACCCCCGTATATAAAGGAGAGGAGGAGGGGAGGGCGGCCCTCTACTATGGCGCATACAGGGAGTCCTACTCCCACGGGAGTAGGATTCCCCTTCCTAGTCAACTAGGAGACCTTCCATGTATTAGGAGTAGGAGACTAGGAAGGGAAGAGAGAAGGGAAGGAAGGAGGGGTGCGGCCTCCCTAGTCAATTCGGACTAGGCCAAGAAGCCGCGGCCTGCCCTATGCAGCCCTCTCTCTTTCCTTGAGGCCCAATAAGGCCCAATACTTCTCCCGGCGAATTCCGTAACTCTCGGTACTCGAAAAATACCGAATCACTTGGAACCTTTCCGAACTCCGAATATAGTCGTCCAATATATCGATCTTTCGTCTCGGCAGACTCCTCGTCATGTCCTCGACCTCATCCGGGACTCGAACTCCTTGGTACATCAAAACTCATAAACTCATAATATAAGCTGTCATCGAAACCTTAAGCGTGCGGACCCTACGGTTCGAGAACAATGTAGACATGACCGAGACACATCTCCGGTCAATAACCAATAAGCGGGACCTGGATGCCCATATTGGTTCCTACATATTCTACGAAGATCTTTATCGGTCGAGACCGCATAACAACATCGTTGTTCCCTTTGTCATCGGTATGTTACTTGCCCGAGATTCGATCGTCGGTATCAATACCTAGTTCAATCTCGTTCGCAAGTCTCTTTACTCGTTCCGTAATACATCATCTCACAACTAACTCATTAGTTGCAATGCTTGCAAGGCTTAAGTGATGTGCATTACCGAGAGGGCCAGAGATACCTCTCCGACATTCGGAGTGACAAATCCTAATCTCGAAATCGCCAACCCAACAAGTACCTTTGGAGACACCTGAGAGCACCTTTATAATCACCCGATTCGTTGTGACGTTTGGTAGCACACAAAGTGTTCCTCCGGTAAATGGGAGTTGCATAATCTCATAGTCATAGGAACATGTATAAGTCATGAAGAAAGCAATAGCAACATACTAAGCGATCGGTGCTAAGCTAACGGAATGGGTCATGTCAATCAGATCATTCAACTAATGATGTGATCCCGTTAATCAAATAACAACTCTTTGTCCATGGTTAGGAAACATAACCATCTTTGATTAACAAGCTAGTCAAGTAGAGGCATACTAGTGACACTCTGTTTGTCTATATATTCACACATGTATTATGTTTCCGGTTAATACAATTCTAGCATGAATAATAAACATTTATCATGATATAAGGAAATAAACAATAACTTTATTATTGCCTCTAGGGCATATTTCCTTCACTAAGAACAATTATGTAGGGTTGGGTTCGATGACTATGAGGATGATGATCGTATGACTTATTATTAATAACGAGTAGAATTAGTTGTATGATGATGCATGATTAGTAGGACTTGATATTATATATGATGATGTATGATGCGAGTATGCATGAGTTATTGTATCAGCGGGTGAAATGAACATAGCAGTAGCGTTGGTAAACCAAGGACGAAGATATAAGAGGGGACACTTCTCTCTATTAGCTAGCTAATAACAACCTAAAAATAACCCCCAAAACCCCTAAACCAGTCAGTTTTTTTTAAAAGAAAAACATCAACTCCAGCCAGCTGCTGACGCGTGGAAGCCTTTTAGTCCCGGTTTATATCACCAACCGGGACCAAAGGCCCCCTGCCTGGGCTTCCCGCAGCGGCCACGTGGATGTCCATCTGTCCCGGTTCGTGCAAGAACCGGGACTAAAGGGTGGAGGTATTAGTAACGACCCATTAGTTCCGGTTCATGAACCGGGACTAAAGGCCCTTACGAACCGGGACAAATGCCCTATTTTCCACTAGTGTATCATTAGGTATATTCGGGAATATTATCATTAGGTATAATACCACGGGTATATGTACATTTTTCATTCCAAAAATACATTAGGTATGTGTACATTTTCAATACGTATAATACCAACACCAACATGTGCATATTTTGATTAGATAGAATACCCATCAACTGGTATCGCGGTCTAACAATATGTACACATGGGTGTCGGTATGTATGTACCAACAAATGTTTTTATTATGTAAAAATAAATTGCAAACACGTACATGTATGTGTCTTAGACTCAAGTAGACAAAAATGGTACGAAATCCAATGAAACAAATGTTGCTATTTAATTTATTGTGAATTATATGGACCATGCTAGTGCGAGAAAGCAAAAAATAGGAAGGTGTGAACTAACATGTGGTTGGATGGTTAGAGGGACAGTGGTATCTCTAGCCCACCAGGGTTCATGTCCCGGTGCTCACATTATTCCTTGATTTATTCCGGATTTCCGGCGATGCGCTTTGGGAGTTGACATTCCCATCGACGACGAGGTGCCTACGGTGACTTTGTAAATCTCAAGATGATATGCCGGCTTAGTCTCTTGAAGGTGCTCATAGGGGAAGGGTGTGCGTGTGTGCGTTCATATGGGTGAGTGTATGCGCGTATGTATGAGCGCTTGCGTCCGTGTTGCGTTCAGAAAAAATAGGAAGGTGACCAGATGGGTGACGAATCTAATTTATTTCAATTTGGATGCGTGGAAAGTGTCACCGTAGAGAGAGTGCAAGTAAACTAGGAAAAAGAATCTAACACTTAATGCTATCTTATATATGGATAGTCTTGCATGGAATAAATTAGGAAACAAATCAACAATGATGCACGTCACTTATATCCAAATGCATTAACGGGTTGACCCTAACAACATGCCTAGGCACCTAGGTGCCTATATAGATGTGTGTTGATCCCCTCTAAGGGATGGGTTTGGACTTTTGTGATATGCCTGCCGAAAAGGACGGAGAGATAGTTAGTCTGGAAGAAAAGGGGCAAGGTAGATTTAATTGAGGAGAATGTTCGGTAATCTGTTAAGTTACTAAGCTCCCTAGGAATGAAGTCTGCTGGTGTATCGAGCTACTTTTTGCAATCATCGCCCCACATATTAGGGAGGGCCTATTCGCACATGAACGTAGCATTCTTACGGTAGATAAATATTTAAATTTTGAACATTTATATTCATGAATATTTCTAGAATTTGGAGCTTCTTTTGGAATCCGTTAATATTTTAGAAATTTATGAACATTTTAACAATCTGAGAACATTTTTGAATTTTCGAAAACATTTTTGAAATTCACATTTTCTAATTGGTGAATATTTTCTCAATTTATGAATATTTTTAAAATTCATGAACATTTTCTTCAAATCCATAAACATTTTTACAAAAAAATTAATTCATGAACCTTTTTTTGACATATTTTGGCACATTCTCTCTACCTTTTTTCAGTGTTCCTTCATCTTATTTTTTTTCCCTTCGCTTCTTCAATGAGCCTAGGCCCAATAGGGCAACTAGCCAGCCAACCTAAGTGAGCATCCTAGGGCACGCGCATTTGGTCCTCCTTAGACGCGTTGCACACGGAATAGGACCTCTCCTGCATCTGGCTTATTTCGTTGCCACGGAGGGAAGAACTGGTTTTTTGCTTCATGTGTTTGTGAGGGGTGGCTCCACCTTGCTGGTTCTGCATCGAGTGGTCTGGCGCTTTCTCCGTCTTCCCTGCCGGGCTCCCCAGATGGTGGATCCGCAGTCGAAGACAGACGGCATGCTAGCGCTAGGAAAGAGCTAGAATCGAATGGCAAGTTAAGAGTGTGAGGCGGCCAGTTTTGAAGTTGCAGGTTGAATGAGTGTCAATTTGAGGAGAGGAATTTTTGGTCTATGGGGACATATACATCCATTATGGAAAAAAAGTAATACAATAAAAAGTCAAAAAAAATCTGAAAATATTTTTTAAAATAAACTTGACCTTGCATTGTACTTGTAAGAAAAAATTCACAAAAAGAAAATCCCCCTTTGACTTCTTTTCAAAAAAGACAATATTTTGACCAAAATGGTGTGAATAGTGACCTATAATAGTAAATAAAATTTGTTTTTTTCGATGTGAAGTCAACTTTGGTTTGTTTTTATGGAAATTTATATACTAGTGTAAAAGTAAGTCAAGTTTATTCTAAAAAAAACTTCTGAACTATTTTGATTTTTTGATTAATTATTAAAGAAAATCCCTATATAGGGTGTATATATATACAATCAGGAACCAAAGGGTATTTCCCGTCAAATTGAGGGCTATAATGTGGACCAAAGGCGACTCGACCGGCGCATTGTACCCAAAACCCCATCCCCAATCGATCGGAGCAGAACCCCATCCCACAGACCTCCCCGGCGGCGGCACGCGATGTGGGCATGCCGATCGTTTCTCCGTCGACCCAACCCCCTCATCACCTCCCGTACCCTCCGACCTGCTATCCACCGTCACGACGCAAACCAGAGGATGGCTCATGGCACGAACCATCTGACTGCATCACCACGGAGGCACGTCTCGGATGCCGCCAACAGGGATCCGCATCACCCGGCGGCGGCGGCGGTGGCGGCGACGAAGAGGCATCTGTACGTGGTGCTGGATGACCACAAGCACGAGTACGGCATCTACAAGCTGGACGTAGGCGGCGATCTGGACGGCGACCACGATCCTGACTGTGCCCGCCGTCTTCCTGATCCCGCGGTCATCCGCGTGGAGGTGCCAACCGCCGTAGAAGATCTAGCCGCGCGGTTCGCCGCCCTGGGCAGCTGCATCGTCACTACGGGCTCCAGCCCAAACACTTACGGCCTAAGGGAAGAGCACTACAGCGTCACATTGGTCTACGACACCCAGACAGCGGCGCTCTCGGTCGCGTGCAACCTCCCGAAAGGCCTGCGCGACGGCTTCCGCGAGGCCGTGGCCGCCGGGGGTAGGCTTTACGCGTTCGAGGACGTGACGGAGCTGCAGGACGAACTGGGTTGGGAGATGGAGCCCCTTCGGCCCTGCCCAGGAGGCATGCACTGCATGACCACGGACCGCGGCAGTGATGCCGACGAGAGCCGGTGGTGCTGGCTGCCTTTCTCCGGCTCCTCGCGGTGGTTCTGGAGCGCCGACCCTGAGTTGCCCCCCTTCTTCCCCGTGGCGATGGTGGCGCACGCGGAGGCCGGGCGCGCCATCTTCGTGTCCGCGAGCGGGTTACACGACGACATCCGGAACTTCTCCTACGACATGACGAGCAGCACATGGACGCGCTGCGACGGCTGGGCACTGCCGTTCGTAGGCCGCGCCGGCTATGACGGCGAGCTGGACGCCTGGGTCGGGCTCCTGTAACGCCCCGGATCCGATGCGCCAGGTGTCTGCCAGTTATTCGCCGTCGTGGCCATGTCATTTTCTTGCGTGTTACATTTTATCATGTCATCATGTGCATCTCATTTTGCATACGTGTTCATCTCAAGCATCCGAGCATTTCCCCGTCGTCGTTTTGCAATCCGGCACTCCTATGCCCTCCGGCGTTCCCCTTTTGTCTCTCATTGTGAGCGGGTGTTAAACTTTCTCGGAATGGCCCGAGGTTTGCCAAGCGGCCTTGGTATAGCACCGGTAGACCGCCTGTCAAGTTTCGTGCCATCTGGAGGTTGTTTGATACTCCAACGGTTAACCGGGAAACCGTAAAAGCCCCTTCTCTTTGCAGCCCAACACCCCTCCAAACTGGCCCAAAACCCATCCAAGCCCCCTCCATGCTCTCGGTCGTTCGATCACGATCGTGTGGTCGAAAACCGCTCCTCATTTGGACTCTCCTAGCTCCTTCTATCTATAAATAGGCCACCTTCCTCGAATTCGCGGAAGAATTCTCGTCCCAAACCCTAAAATTCCCCTCCGCGCCGCGCCGGACGCATCTCCACCGCCGTCCGCACCCAATGGCGCACCGCCACGTGGCACCCAGCCACCGCGCCGCACCGGCCCGCCGGCCCGAGGCGGCCCCGCAACGACTCCGCGTCCCGCGCCCAGCTGCCGCTTCGCCTCCGCCCCAGCGGTGGCCGCGCCGCATGCCGCCGCCTCCATCTGCGCCGCCGCGCCCACGAACCAACCCAGCCGCCGCCCGCGCCTCCACGTGCTCCCGGCGGACCCGCCGCCCGCGATGGCGCCCCTCCGCGCCCGGCCGCGACTTCGCCGGCCCCGCGCCGCTGTCAGCCACGCCGGCCCCGCCGACCCGCGCCTCCCTCGCCGGAGGCGCAGCCTCGCCGGATCCGGGGAAGGTGGATGAGATCCACCAACCCCGGGAACCAAACGGGCACCCGCGTCCCGGATCCGCCCGTCCCGCTTCCCTCCGTCCCGTTTTCTACGAGGGTAAATTCTGCTAAGTCCCTTATTTTTCAGCATTCAGGTGCTCTATTAATCATGCTATAACTCCATGCATGTAGCTCTGTTTCGTGCGTGTAATGTATCAAAATGTTCGTTGTGAGATGCTCTACATTTCATTCCATTGCATCATGTTCATTTGAGTCCATCTTGATGCCTGAATCATCGTTGCAAGAGTGCTATATGATGTTAATCTGCTAAAACTGTTATAACTTGCTCATTTGTTATTTTTGCCATGTTTGATGTGTGCATCCTATGAGGTCGATATCTACATGTGTTTTGATCTATGTCATGCCATCTTCATAGTGGTGCCATCCATATATTTTTGTGAGTTGCGTAGTGACTGAATCAAGCTTGTTAAGTAGGGTACTTGTTGTTGCTGTTTTGCTAGGTTGAATCTACTATATCGTGATGCGATGTAAACCTGCTGCTACAAGTAATTCTATTCATAATCTGGAGATGTTCACTAAGGATGATTTGTTATACATGTCATGCTCTAGCCATCCATGCCCTTTGTTGCATTTATAACGTGCTCTAGCTTGTCGTAATTTTGCTCCAAAGTTGCTACATAATGTTGTTGTCAGCATGTTAACATGAAGTTCAGTTTTGCCACGTGTTTTGTTAGTTATCCATGCACCCTATGAACTTGTTCTTGCCATGCTTAGCTTCATAAACATGTCTTCTTGCTTCTGGTTGCCTTTCCATGCCATTTATTGCTCTGTGATGAGTGGTACAAGCTCACCAACATGCCTACTTATTGTTGTTCCTGTCATGTATGAATCTGTCATATAACTTGCTATGTTTACATGGGTGCCATCATATTTTCTCTGCCCTTTTGGCTCATGGTCAGTAAAGGACTTATGTTCTATGCAATTAGTAGATTCATTCCATGCCTTTGTTTTCCATGATAAGTTCCTGCAACATGTTGTTTGATAGATCTAAACATTGCAACCTGATGTTATTTCCTGATAAGTCTGAAACTGTTAATATTTGCAATCTTGACATGTGTGTTCGAGCATGTTCTAGTGATTTATGGAGATAGCTCAGTGTTCATGTTTTGTTGTGCTTTATCTGTACATCATGTTTATGCCTTTTGTTTTCATATTATGGTACTGCAGCATGTTGGTTTGATGCTTGCAAGATGCCTAGTTGCTGTTATGGACAGATTGTTGTTATA
This sequence comes from Aegilops speltoides, assembly GCA_021437245.1. Lineage (NCBI taxonomy): Eukaryota > Viridiplantae > Streptophyta > Magnoliopsida > Poales > Poaceae > Aegilops > Aegilops speltoides. Next base: position 485,560,564 of record CM038145.1, read on the forward strand.
TCATGTTTGGAGTGTATGTGTTGAACCGTTGCTCCGTTTTGAGTGTGCTCTATATGAAACTTGCTTGATTTTGCATGTAGTTTCATATTATCATGTTGCATCCTTGTTTTGAGGTGTTTGCTTGATGTTTGGATGCATTTTGCATCAATGCCATGTTTAACTTGTTTTGCTCATATCTTCTAGGCCGTAGCTCCGAATCTAATGAACTTTATATGTAACTTGACTAGAATCTCGTGTAGATCATCTTGGTGCATCTTAACTTGCTGTTTAACAACTTGAACATAATGTTTATTCAGATCTGGACCAATTTCGAAATTTGCATACGAGGACTTACCGGAATTGTTATATGTTGTTTCCGGCCTCATTTAAACTTGCCTTGATGTGTTGCTCTTGTATGCATCATCTCTTGCCATGAGTAGCTTCATGTAGTCTTGTTTTGCATCATGCTTGTTTGTGCATCATGCCTTGTTCATGTGTGTTGTGTTTACCATGTTGTGTGCTTCTTCTCGATAGTTCCCGTTTCGTTGCGATCGTGAGGATTCGTTTGTCTATGCTTGGTTCGTCTTCGTGGCTTCATCTTCTTCATGGACTCGTTCTTCTTCCTTGCGGGATTTCAGGCAAGATGACCGTTACCCTGGATCTCACTACTATCATTGCTATGCTAGTTGCTTCGTTCTATCGCTTTGCTGCGCTACCTATCATTTGCTCTTCAAGCCTCCCAATTTGCCATGTCAGCCTCTTCCCTTTTGCACCCTTCCTAGCAAACCATTGCTTCGCTATGTTACCGCTTTGCTCAGCCCCTCTTATACCGTTGTTAGTTGCAGGTGAAGTTGAAGATTGCTCCATGGTGGACAGGATTATGTTGGGATATCACAATATCTCTTATTTAATTAATGCATCTATATATTTGGTAAAGGGTGGAAGGCTCAGCCTTATGACTGGTGTTTTGTTCCACTCTTGCCGCCCTAGTTTCCATCATACCGGTGTTATGTTCCCGGATTTTGCGTTCTTTATGCGGTTGGGTGATTTATGGGACCCCCTTGACAGTTCGCTTTGAATAAAACTCCTCCAGCAAGGCCCAACCTTGGTTTTACCATTTGCCTCACCACCACCTACTTTTCCCTTGTGCGGTCTTGCTGGTCTTGTTGGTCTTGCTGGTCTTGTTTTACCATTGTCGAAATGTTTTGTAAACCGGGATTCTGAGTCTGATCGGGTCTTCCTGGGAGAAGGTATATCCTTCGTTGATTGTGAGAGCTTATCATGGGCTAAGTTGGGACACCCCTGCAGGGTATAAACTTTCGAAAGCCGTGCCCGCGGTTATGGGCAGATGGGAATTTGTTAATGTCCGGTTGTAGATAACTTGACACCAGATCCGAATTAAGACGCATCAACCGCGTGCGTAGCCGTGATGTTCTCTTTTCGGCGGAGTCCGGGAAGTGAACACGGTTTTGGGTTATGTTTGACGTAAATAGGTGTTCAGGATCACCTCTTGATCATTGCCATATTCACGACCGTTCCTTTGCTTCTCTTCTCGCTCTTATTTGCGTATGTTAGCCACCATATCATGCTTAGTCACTGTTGCAACCTCACCACTTTACCCCTTCCTTTCCCTTTAAGCTTTGCTAGTGTTGATACCCATGGTAATGAGATTGCTGAGTCCTCGTGGCTCACAGATTACTACAACAACAGTTGCAGGTACAGGTTATGCGATGATCATGACGCGAGAGCGATGTTTGCTTGTTTTAGAGTTCTGCTTCTGCTTCTTCTTTGATCAGGGGATAGGTTCCAGGTCGGCAGCCTGGGCTAGCAGGGTGGATGTCGTTTGGGTTTCTGTTTGTGTTTCATCCGTAGTCGGATGTTGCTCTTATGTATGATGTGATTGTTGGGGAACGTTGCAGAAAATTAAAAATCTTCCTACGGTTTCACCAAGATCCATCTATGAGTTCATCTAAGCAATGAGTCATGGGAGAGAGATTGCATCTACATACCACTTGTAGATCGAGTGCGGAAGCGTTCAAGGGGATGGTGATGATGGAGTCGTACTCGCCGTGATTCAGATCACCGATGACCAAGTGCTGAGCGGACAGCACCTCCGCGTTCAACACACGTGACGGACGGGAGGCGTCTCCTCCTTCTTAATCCAGCAAGGGGAAGGAGAGGTTGATGATGATCCAGCAGACGACGGCGTGGTGGTGGATGCAGCAGAACTCCAGCGAGGCTTCGCCAAGCGACTACGGGAGGAGGGCGAGGTGTAGCAGGGGAGGAGGCGCCAAAGCACGTGGTGCGCTGCCCTCCCCTGCCCTCCTATATAGGCCCCTGTGGGGCGCCCGCCTGGGAGATTCAATCTCCCAAGGGGGCGGCGGCCAGGGGGGGAACTTGCCGCCCAAGGCATGTGGTGCGCCCCCCCACCCTACGGTTTCAACCCTAGGCGCAGGGGGTGGGCCTAGGGGGGCGCACCAGCCCACTATGGGCTGGTTCCCCTCCCACTTCAGCCCATGGGGCCCTCCGGGATGGGTGGCCCCACCCGGTGGACCGCCGACCCTTCCGGTGGTCCCGGTACATTACCGGGTGACCCCGAAACTTTCCCGGATGCCGAAATACCACTTCCTATATATAATTATTTACCTCCGGACCATTCCGAAACTCCTCGTGATGTCTGGGATCTCATCCAAGACTCCGCACAACATTCGGTATGCTGCATACTCATATTCATACAACCCTAGCATCACCGAACCTTAAGTGTGTAGACCCTACGGGTTCGGGAGACACGCAGACATGACCGAGACGACTCTCGGGCAATAACCAACAGCGGGATCTGGATACCCATGTTGGCTCCCACATGCTCCTTGATGATTTCATCGGATGAACCACGATGTCGAGGATTAAACAACCCCATATACAATTCCCTTTGTCAATCGATACGTTACTTGCCCGAGACTTGATCGTCGGTATCCCAATACCTTGTTCAGTCTCGTTACCGGCAAGTCACTTTACTCGTACCATAATGCATGATCCCGTGACCAACCACTTGGTCACTTTGAGCTCATTATGATGATGCATTACCGAGTGGTCCCAGAGATACCTCTCCGTCATACGGAGTGACAAATCGATCTCGATCGCGTCAACCCAATGACACTTTCGGAGATACCGTGGTGCACCTTTATAGTCACCCGATTCGTTGTGACGTTTGATACACCCAAAGCACTCCTACGGTATCCGGGAGTTACACGATCTCATGGTCAAAGGAAGAGATACTTGACATTGGAAAAGCTCTAGCAAACGAACTACACGATCTTGTGTTATGCTTAGGATTGGGTCTTGTCCATCACATCATTCTCCTAATGATGTGATCCGTTATCAACGACATCCAATGTCCATAGTCAGAAACCATGACTATCTGTTGATCAACGAGCTAGTCAACTAGAGGCTCACTAGGGACATATTGTGGTCTATGTATTCACACGTGTATTACGATTTCCGTATAATACAGTTATAGCATGAATAAAAGACAATTAACATGAACAAGGAAATATAATAATACTTTTATTATTGCCTCTAGGGCATATTTCCAACAGTCTCCCACTTGCACTAGAGTCAATAATCTAGTTACATTGTCATGAATCGAACACCCATAGAGTTCTGGTGTTGATCATGTTTTGCTCGCGAGAGAGGTTTAGTCAATGGATCTGCGACATTCAGATCTGTATGTACTTTGCAAATATCTATGTCTCCATCTTGAACATTTTCACGGATGGAGTTGAAACGACGCTTGATGTGCCTGGTCTTCTTGTGAAACCTGGGCTCCTTGGCTAGGGCAATAGCTCCAGTGTTGTCACAGAAGAGTTTGATCGGCCCCGACGCATTTGGTATGACTCCTAGGTCGGTGATGAACTCCTTCACCCAAATTGCTTCATGCGCTGCCTCCGAGGCTGCCATGTATTCCACTTCACATGTAAATCCCGCCACGACGCTCTACTTGCAGCTGCACCAGCTTACTGCTCCACCATTCAACATATACACGTATCCGGTTTGTGACTTAGAGTCATCCAGATCTCTGTCGAAGCTAGCGTCGACGTAACCCTTTACGACGAGCTCTTCGTCACCTCCATAAACGAGAAACATGTGCTTTGTCCTTTTCAGGTACTTCAGATATTCTTGACCGCTGTCCGGTGTTCCTTGTCGCGATTACTTTGGTACCTTGCTACCAAACTTACGGCAAGGTTTACATCAGTGTCCGTACACAGCATGGCATACATAATAGATCCTATGGCTGAAGCATAGGGATGACACTCATCTCTTCTTTATCTTTTGCCGTGGTCGGGGGTGAGCCGAGCTCAATCTCACACCTTGCAACATAGGCAAGAACCCTTCTTGGACTGATCCATTTTGAACCTTTTCAAAATCTTATCAAGGTATGTGCTTTGTGAAAGACCTATGAGGCGTCTCGATCTATCTCTATAGATCTTGATGCCTAATATATAAGCAGCTTCTCCAAGGTCCTTCATTGAAAAACACTTATTCAAGTAGGCCTTAATGCTATCCAGAAGTTCTATATCATTTCCCATCAAGAGTATGTCATCTACATATAATATGAGAAATGCTACAGAGCTCCCACTCACTTTCTTGTAAACGCAGGCTTCTCCATAAGTCTGCATAAACCCAAACGCTTTGATCATCTCATCAAAGCGAATGTTCCAACTCCGAGATGCTTGCACCAGTCCATAAATGGATCGCTGGAGCTTGCATACTTTGTTAGCGTTCTTAGGATCGACAAAACCTTCCGGCTGCATCATATACAGTTCTTCCTTAAGATGTCCGTTAAGGAATGCCGTTTTGACGTCCATCTGCCATATCTCATAATCATAGTATGCGGCAATTGCTAACATGATTCGGACGGACTTCAGCTTCGCTACGGGAGAGAATGTCTCATCGTAGTCAATCCCTTGAACTTGTCGATAACCCTTAGCGACAAGTCGAGCTTTATAGATGGTAACATTACCATCCGCGTCCGTCTTCTTCTTTAAAATCAATTTGTTTTCTATCGTCGCCGATCATCGGCAAGTCTGTCAAAGTCCATACTTTGTTTTCATACATGGATTCTATCTCGGATTTCATGGCTTCAAGCCATTTGTTGGAATCTGGCCCGCCATCGCTTCTTCATAGTTCAAGGTTCACCGTTGTCTAACAACATGATTTCCGTGACAGGGTTGCCGTACCACTCTCGTGCGGAACGTGTCCTTGTGGACCCACTGGTTCAAGAGCAACTTGATCCAAGTACCTTGATCATCATCATTATTTTCCTCTTCAGTTGGTGTAGGCATCACAGGAATATTTTCCTGCGCTACACCACTTTCCCGTTCGAGAGGTAGTACTTCATCAAGTTCTACTTTCCTCCCACTTACTTCTTTCGAGAGAAACTCTTTTTCCAGAAAGCATCCGTTCTTGGCAACAAAGATCTTGCCCTCGGATCTTAAGTAGAAGGTATACCCAACGGTTTCCTTAGGGTATCCTATGAAGACGCATTTTTCCGACTTGGGTTCGAGCTTTTCAGGTTGAAGTTTCTTGACATAAGCATCGCATCCCCAAACTTTTAGAAACGACAGCTTAGGTTTCTTCCCAAACCATAATTCATACGATGTCGTCTCAACGGATTTAGACGGTGCCCTATTTAAAGTGAATGTAGCTGTCTCTAGAGCGTATTCCCAAAATGATAGCGGTAAATCGGTAAGAGACATCATAGACCGCACCATATCCAATAGAGTGCGATTACGACGTTCGGACACACCGTTACACTAAGGTGTTCCAGGCGGTGTGAGTTGTGAAACGATTCCACATTTCCTTAAGTGTGTACCAAATTCGTGACTTAAGTATTCTCCTCCACGATCTTATCGTAGGAACTTTATCTTTCGGTCACGTTGATTCTCTACCTCATTCTGAAATTCCTTGCACTTTTTAAAGGTTTCAGACTTGTGTTTCATCAAGTATATATACCCATATCTACTCAAGTCATCAGTGAGAGTGAGAACATAACGATATCCTCCGCGAGCCTCAATGCTCATTCGACCGCACACATCGGTATGTATGATTTCCAACAAGTTGGTTGCTCGCTCCATTGTTCCGGAGAACGGAGTCTTGGTCATTTTACCCATGAGGCATGGTTCGCATGTGTCAAATGATTCATAATCGAGAGACTCTAAAAGTCCATCAGCATGGAGCTTCTTCATGCGCTTGACACCAATCTGACCAAGGCGGCAGTGCCACAAGTATGTGGGACTATCGTTATCAACTTTACATCTTTTGGCATTCACACTACGAATATGTGTAATACTACGCTCGAGATGCATTAAGAATAAACCATTGACCATCGGAGCATGACCATAAAACATATCCCTCATATAAATAGAACAACCATTATTCTCGGATTTAAATGAGTAGCCATCTCGCATCAAACGAGATCCAGATACAATGTTCATGCTCAAACTTGGCACCAAATAACAATTATTAAGGTTCAAAACTAATCCCGTAGGTAAATGTAGAGGTAGCGTGCGACGGCGATCACATCGACCACGGAACCATTCCCGACGCGCGATCGTCACCTCGCCCTTCGCCAGATCTCCGTTTATTCCGCAGCTCCTGTTGTGAGTTACAAATATGAGCAACGGCACCGTATCAAATACCGGGAGTTACTACGAGTCTCGGTAAGGTACACATCAATTACATGTATATCAAATATACCTTTGGTGTTGCGGCCTTCTTATCCGCTAAGTATTTGGGGCAGTTCCGCTTCAAATGACCCTTCCCTTGCAATAAAAGCACTCGGTCTCGGGCTTGGGTCCATTCTTTGACTTCTTCCCGTGGCGGCTTATCGGGCGGCAACATCCTTGCCGTCCTTCTTGAAGTTCTTCTTGCCCTTGCCCTTCTTGAACATAGTGGTCTTATTGACCATCAACACTTGATGTTCTTTCTTGATTTCAGCCTCTGCTGACTTCAGATTGAGAACACTTCAGAATGGTCTTCACCATCCCCGCATGTTGTAGTTCATCACAAAGCTCTTGTAGTTTGGTGGGAGCGATGGAGGATTCTGTCAATGACCGCCTCATCGGGGAGGTTAATGTTCATTGAGTCGGCGGTTGTGCAACCTGGACATTTTGAGTATGTGCTCACCGATGAACTATTTTCCTCCATCTTACAACTATAGAACTTGTCGGAGACATCATATCTCTCGACCCGGGCATGAGCTTGGAAAACAAGTTTCAGCTCTTCGAACATCTCATATGCTCCGTGATGCTAAAAACGCTTTGGAAGCCCCGGTTCTAAGCTGTAAAGCATGCCGCCCGAGCGAGGGAGTAATCATCAGCACGAGACTGCCAAGCATTCATAACGTCTTGGTTCTTCGACGGAGCGTCACCTAGCGGTTCTTCTAGGACATATTGTTTCTGGCAGCTATGAGGAGGATCCTCGGGTTCGGACCAATCCGTATAGTTGCTGCCATCATCTTTCAGCTTGGTTTTCTCTAGGAACGCGTTGAAGTTCATGTTGACATGAGCGTTGGCCATTTGATCTACAAGACATATTTGTAAAGGTTTTAGACTAAGTTCATGATAATTAAGTTCATCTAATCAAATTATTTAATGAACTCCCACTCAGATTTGACATCCCTCTAGTCATCTAGGTGTTACACAATCCGAGTCGACTAGGCCGTGTCCGATCATCACGTGAGACGGACTAGTCATCGTCGGTGAACATCTTTATGTTGATCATATATTCCATACGACTCGTGTTCGACCTTTCGGTCTCCGTGTTCCGAGGCCATGTCTGTACATGCTAGGCTCGTCAAGTTAACCCTACGTATTTTGCATGTGTAAAACTGTCTTACACCCGTTGTATGTGAACGTAAGGATCTATCACACCCGATCATCACGTGGTGCTTCGAAACGACGAACTGTAGCAACGGTGCACAGTTAGGGGAGAACACTTCTTGAAATTGTTATAAGGGATCATCTTATTTACTACCGTCGTTCTAAGTAAACAAGATGCATAAACATAATAAACATCACATGCAATTATATAGTTGTGACATGATATGGCCAATATCATATAGCTCCATTGATCTCCATCTTCGGGGCTCCATGATCATCTTGTCACCGGCATGACACCATGATCTCCATCATCATGATCTCCATCATCGTGTCTTCATGAAGTTGTCACGCCAACAACTACTTCTACTTCTATGGCTAACGCGCTTAGCAATAAAGTAAAGTAGTTTACATGGCGTTCTTCAATGACACGCAGGTCATACAAAAAATAAAGACAACTCCTATGGCTCCTGCCGGTTGTCATACTCATCGACATGCAAGTCGTGATTCCTATTACAAGAACATGATCTCATACATCACAATATATCATTCATCATTCATCACAACTTCTGGCCATATCACATCACATGACAATCGCTGCAAAAACAAGTTAGACGTCCTCTAATTGTTGTTGCATCTTTTACGTGGCTGCAATTGGGTTCTAGCAAGAACGTTTTCTTACCTACGAATAACCACATCAAGATTTTTTGTCAACTTCTATTTACCCTTCATAAGGACCCTTTTCATCGAATCCGGTCCAACTAAAGTGGGAGAGACAGACACCCGCCAGCCACCTTATGCAACTAGTGCATGTCAGTCGGTGGAACCGGTCTCACGTAAGCGTACGTGTAAGGTTGGTCCGGGCCGCTTCATCCCACAATACCGCTGAAGCAAGAAAAGACAAGTAGTGGCAAGCAAGTTGACAAGATCCACGCCCACAACAAAATTGTGTTCTACTCGTGCAATAGAGAACTATGCATAGACCTAGCTCATGATGCCACTGTTGGGGAACGTTGCAGAAAATTAAAAAATTTCCTACGGTTTCACCAAGATCCATATGAGTTCATCTAAGCAACGAGTCAAGGGAGAGAGATTGCATCTACATACCACTATTAGATCGAGTACGGAAGCGTTCAAGGGGATGGTGATGATGGAGTCGTACTCGCCGTGATTCAGATCACCGATGACCAAGTCTGAACGGACAGCACCTCCGCGCTCAACACACGTATGGGACAGAGACGTCTCCTCCTTCTTGATCCAGCAAGGGGAAGGAGAGGTTGATGATGATCCAGCAGACGACGGCGTGGTGGTGGATGCGAGAGAACTCAGCGAGGCTTCCCAAGCGACTACGGGAGGAGGACGAGGTGTAGCAGGGGGAGGGAGGCGCCAAAGCACAGGGTGCCGCTGCCCTCCCCCTTGCCCTCCTTTATATAGGCCTGTCGTGGTTCTAAGTCTGACAGTAGAAATAGGGGTAGGTTAAGGAGAGGCGATGTCCTAGCTATGGAGCAGTTGTGGAGACAAAGGATGTACGAGTTCGGGCCCTTCTCGGAGGAAGTAACAGCCCTACGTCTCGGAGCCCTGAGGCGGTCGAGTGGATTATGAGTATGAGTATTACAAGAATCTGAACCCCCCTATCCGTGGAGGGGGGTGGCTTATATAGAGTGCGCCAGGACCCCAGCCAGCCCACATAATGGAGGGATTAAAGTACATTGCTTAGGGGTTACTGTAACGCCTCATAAGGTGCTTTAACTATCATTAAGTCTATTCAATAGCAAACCGTTGCACTGCGGAGTGCCTTCTGACCTTCTGGTGGTCGAGTGAGTCTTCATGGTCGAGTGAGTCTTCCATGGTCGAGTCATTCCAGTCTAGTCGAGTGGATTCCTCTTTGGTCGACTGGAAGATGATCTCTTCTACGAGTGCCCTTGGGTAGGACGTTTAGGTCAGGCCTATAACCCTACCCTAGGTACATGAATCCATCATTAGCCCCCGAATGGATTGAGGCTTGAGTGAAGGAGGAGTTGACGTTGTTTCCGACTGCCTTTTGCATTCTGGCTATGTGTTGTCTTGGATCAAAATCTTCTCTGTTGATAACAAGAAACTTTCCTTCAGTCGACTTGATCCATTCTTGTTCTTTAGTCGAGTGACTTCCTTTGCTATTCCCGAGCGACGGATCGCAGGAGATCTCGCACCGACTGATCGATCTCGCTGCTCGCGGATCTCGCGGGATACGAATTTGGAGTAGCGCTAAACGGAACGGATCGCGGCGCTAGGATGGGACGTTATAGGACGCTCTCGATCTCCGCTACCGCCGCCACGTATCACGCAAAGGCGGCTGCTCGATATGATTGGATTGTTTGGTCCACCTGCCATCCACTCGGATGGGACACTATAAATGCAACTCCCAAGGCTCGTGCACAGCACCTTGTTCTTCCTCCTTAGCTCTCTCGTCTCCGCTCTCGCCTTCGCCGCTGCTCCTCGCCATTTCTCCTTGCGCATTCCACGGTGGCTATGGGCAAAGAGAAGACGACGATGTTGGAGCTGCTGAAGAAGGCGCGTCGGCGGCGGAGAAGGCGCCGCGATCGAGAAGGCGAGGGAGATCCACCGTCGCGGTGGTTCTTCGTCGAGATCCAAACCGCCGAAAGGCTGGGTCCAGGAGATCGGATCCGCCGACGATCGTGGAGAAGGATCTCCTCGATATGGCCGACGACGGATTGATTCCCCACGGCGCCGCGAGACTTCTCGCCGAGAGTGGCAGCCTCAACCGTAAGAGGGTGAGTGCGTGCTTTGGCCACCCATGTCGACCGAGGTTTTTCGCTGCCACCGAGTGTTTTCTTTCGAGGTTTTCTGAATTTCTTCGAGCCCAGCTCCACCATTTTACCCCAAACTCCATCGCATACCTTGCCGCTGCTCGTGTCTATGTGCGAAAACTTCCGGTTGTCGACCGCGACTGGGTCTGTTCAAATACATCTTCACATGTCGCCTCAGATCGTGAAGAAGGCAAGCCCTGGTGACGAGAAGACCCAAGTAGTCCAGATGTGTGGTGGTTTAGGAGTCCAGCTTGAGGAACAAAAGCACCTTCCCAGCTATGCATTTTCCCGAGTCGGTCGGGGTTGGCAATGACCTGGTTTTATTGCCGGAATGAACGACGCCGGGCACTCGACCGGGTCTCCCCTGAATTCACCATGAGTCGAGCGAATAGACCCTCCTCCTCAAGGTTGTTCCCAAGAGAGGGCTGAAGTGAAGATGCTGATGGACCGCGTGGTGCAGCTGGTTAGGGATGGAGGATCGGCATGGACCTCCGGAGGTTTTTCTTCGAGGCGAATCCAGCCCCTTTGGGCCCGGAGTCATCAGATGTGGTTGTATTGCGGCACCAAAGACGAAACTCGGCCCACCCGGAGGCAGTCAGCGATGCCAGAGTGGAAAGATGGATGGCTTCGATCATCGAAACAAGGACAATCTCGCGGATCCCGGAGGATTTCTCCGCTGATCATGACAGCGCCCGTATAAGGTACACTTGTTCTGCTTTTTCGTTGTATGTGTCCGTCGAGTGTGTTTCTATAGCTTGGTCGACTGAACTCTGCTTTGATACTTCCAGGCCCTCACAGAGCTATACTCGATGCCCAACGGCGCCCGATTCCGACTGAGGAGGGGGAAGCCAGTGGAGGTGAGAGCCAGGAGGAGTGGGATTCAGATGCTGCAGGAGATGACGACGATGATGATGACGACGACGAGGACGATGACGACGAGGAAGAGGAGGAGGAAGTCGCACCACCGCGCTTGGAAAGGCGGTCAAAACTTGTGCACGATCCTTCGGCTGAACGCGGTAAGGGAGTTGCGACTGCCTCGCAGTCGACCAAACGCCCCCGGACCGCTTCTCCGGTGCCGACTGAGAGGGCGCCGAAGCAACCGAAGGTAGTTCCGCCGAGGACAACCAAGCCTCTGCCGAAAATGAAGGTGTCCATCCCCACCATCTCAGGGTAAGCGTATTGCTTAAATCTTCTTGCTCTATATAAATTTTGTCTCTGGTTGGTACTTGGATCGGTCGACTGATTCTTTGGATTTTCAAGCTGCGATTCCAAACCTCAGCTAAGGTGAAGACCATGAGATGGAGGACGCCGCCACCTCAAATCCTGGTATTATATCCTTAATTCTTGTTCTTAGTCGATCGACTCAAGATTTCGACTTTAACTTTTTTCTCAAGTCTAACTAATGACATCATCACTCTTCCTGACGACGATGATGAAGATGAGGAGCCATTGAGGACTAGGAGGAGCAGGAAGGTGTCTACTGGCAGGGAAGCCCAAGGTGTGACGGTGCCCGAGACCGTTGTGACGGAAGGAGAGGTCGGCACTCGACATACTGTATCCTTTGCGAATCCGTTGATGAGTGCCCGACCCACTTCGTCGAGTGCTGGACAACCTTCGATCTTCACCACGCACCACGTCCCGGAGGACCAGGCTGATGCTGCTAAAGAGGCGATCCGTCAAGCAGGGATCATGATGGAGCAGGTGAAGATCGCTCGGGAAGCGAGCCAAGCAGCTTACGACGCCAGCTCTGCCCTTCAGAGCAATGTTCAGGTTAGCCGACCACCACCTGTTCTGTTAGGATATGCTATCGAAACTTTTCTTTCTGGAATTCGTAGCATTCACCCACTAGGTGTGTTGGAAAAAACTCCGTGTTGGCGGGGGCACGCTGAGTGCACCCGCTGGGTGTAGTCCCCAAGGCTAAGGTCGAATGCTGGCAGTCGGTCTTAAGCTTACCAAGTAGATGTTGATCAGCATCCGAATGGAATGAATGTGTTTCTGAAACCAGTGGGGGCACGCTGAGTGCACCCACTGGGTGTAGTCCCCGAGACTGTGGTCGATCACGCAGCTGACTACACCAAGAAGTTTCGCCGATCGGTCGACAGCTCGAAGAAGTTTCGCCGATCGGTCGACTCATTTTTTTTTTTTTGTGTTTTAGTCGACTGGTCGACTATGTCTTGAATAAGACCAGTGGGGGCACGCTGAGTGCACCCACTGGGTGTAGTCCCCGAGACTACGGTCGAATGCTTGCATTCGGCTGTAGTCTTAGAAACGCACCATTCTTCTTTATTCACTCGGAAGTGGATTATCTCTGACACTTTTGCAACTGACCTTTCGTAGAAATCTTGTGATCTTGCGGCACACTATACTGAACTGGAGCAGAAGCATATTCAGCTCGAGTTGGACTTGAAGCTAGTGCAAGAAAATCTGACGAAGGCGAAGGAGGAGACCAAAGGTATGTTTGGTGAGATTTCGATGACACTTTTCTCCCCTCATTTGCTTCAAGTTTGACTTTGCTGCGATTTACAGACAAGGTGAAGGAGGCCCAAAGGAAGAAAGAGCTCGAGCTGTCTCGAGAAGATCAAGCTTGTCGATGACAAATCGCCTCACCGCCAAGCTCGAACAGATAACGCCAATCAAGGCTGCTCGCCACCGCCAAAAAAGATGTTGAGCGAATGAAGGCCGACAAGAAGAATCGACCGAGAAGGTCCTCCAAATGGCTGGAAAGAAGAACGAATCGAAAGCTTCTTGGGCAGTCTTGCTAAGAAATTGTTCCTTAAGCTCAAGGTAACCTTCTTCACTCGACCAATTCTTCCAACTGTTATGTTTCCATTCGATCGCTTTTCCGATTCGGGTTTTATCTTTGCGAGTTCTCGCCGCAATTTTGAAGAAGAAACCAGCCACCGGAGATTTAACCTTGACCTCGCAATTCCCCGTGAACGGCGAAACTGCCATGAACATCTTCCGACCGAGTCCCGTGTTGTCTGCTGTCGTGGATTATCTCGCAAGATCAAGGTTGCTACGCCCCGCATTGACTCGACGCCTCGCCCAATGAGACACTCCAAAATGACCTCGAGTCATTGATGGCTCGATTGAACGCCGCCCCGACCGAGTGCAAGAGTGGAAGAAATCTTCGCTCGGTGCGGTGCAGACGCGTTGCTTCGTGGTCCGGCGCGAGTCCATTGCAAGGAAGCCCGAGAAGACAAGTGGCGCGGGCTCCGAGTGGCCAACACCAAAAAGCACGACTTCAGACCTTCATGGAGACTTTCATTGCTGCTGCCACGCGGATCGCCGACGGGATTGATCTTGACGAGTTCGTTGTTCCATCCAGCCTCCACTGTGAGGGGTAAAAACTTTCCTTGACCTTAAATTTGCCTCGGTATGTCGAGTGAAGTTGTAACCGATAAACTTTAACAGCTTAGCGCCGAGCACTCTCGGTTACTTTAGGTGTCGACCTAAATTTAGATTGGATGTTTGGAAATAATTGCTCTTGGCTTGAGTTGCTCTTTGCAGGTTAACAGCTAGATGCCTACTGCAGTCGACTTATTCCTTAGGCGAGCACCGAGCTGCAGCTAAGCCTCCGAGTGGGAGGTTTGCTCTCCACTTGATAGGATTTCTTTTATCTTAGGCGAGCACTGGGCTGCAGCTAAGCCTCCGAGTGGGAGGTTTGCTTTCCACTCGGTAGGATTTCTTTTATCTTAGGCGAGCACTGGCTGCAGTTAAGCCTCCGAGTGGGAGGTTTGCTCTCCACTGTAGGATTTCTTTTATCTTAGGCGAGCACTGGCTGCAGTTAAGCCTCCGAGTGGGAGGTTTGCTCTCCACTCGGTAGGATTTCTTTTATCTTAGGCGCAGCACTGGGCTGCAGTTAAGCCTCCGAGTGGGAGGTTTGCTCTCCACTCTAGAGGATTTCTTTTATCTTAGGCGCAGCGCCGGGTCAGCTTAAGCCCCGAGTGGGAGGTTTGCTCTCCACTCTGCAGGATTTCTTTTATCTTAGGCGAGCTACTGGGCTGCAGCTTAAGCCCCGAGTGAGAGGTTTGCTCTCCACTGCAGGATTTCTTTTATCTTAGGCGCAGCTACGGGCTGCAGTTAAGCCCCGAGTGGGAGGTTTGCTCTCCACTCGGTAGGATTTCTTTTATCTTAGGCGAGCACTGGGCCGCAGCTAAGCCCCCGAGTGGGAGGTTTGCTCTCCACTCGGCAGGATTTCCGCTGTATTTGTGTCAAGTCGAGAAGAGGGTCGCAATGACCTGTTGTATTTGTGTCAAGTCGGAGAAGAGGGTCGCAATGACCTGTTGTATTTGTGTCAAGCTCGGAGAAGAGGGTCTCAATGACCTGCACTTTATCTTCCTTGCAATCGCACATCATACTTATGGTGTAGCTCGAGGAGAGGGTCGCAATGACCTGCGCCTCGTTTTCCTTGCTAGTATACTTTATACTTAGGCGAGTCCTTGGACTGCAGCTAAGCCTCCAAGTGAAAGTCCGCTTACCACTCGGTAGGATTTTTAATAACTTAGGCGAGCACCGAGGCGTTAGCGAGTGGAAGTCCAGCTTAAGCCCCTTAGGCGAGCAAGTCTGCAGTTAAGCCCCGCTTACCACTCGGTAGGATTTTTAATAACTTAGGCGCAGCATCGAGCTGTAGCTAAGCCCCGAATGGAAGTCCGCTTACCACTCGGTAGGATTTTTAATAACTTAGGCGAGCATCGAGCTGCAGCTAAGCCCCGAGTGGAAGTCCGCTTACCACTCGGTAGGATTTTTAATAACTTAGGCGAGCATCGAGCTGCAGCTAAGCCCCGAGTGGAAGTCCGCTTACCACTCGGTAGGATTTGTAAAAACTTAGGCGGAACGGATTCGCGACTAAGCCACCCATCGGGGAAGTGAAAATTTTACTCGACGCAAAATAAAGAGTGACAAAAATTATGAAGGAATTATGACACTATTACTTCAAAGCTCGTGAGCTACAAGAGTACTTTATTACAATTCTTCCGAGTGAAAACTTTATGTAAAACGGGCGGAGCAGATCCGATTCCAAGCTCGGGCTCATCGATATCGTGGTTCGACATTGTAGAGACGATATGCCCCATTGTGGAGAACCTTGTGACGATGAAAGGACCTTCCCATGAGGGAGCAAGCTTATGTTGCTTCGCTGATCCACCAAGGACCAGATCTCCTTCTTGGAAGGCTCGACCTCTCACATTTTCGGCGACAAAGGGCGAAGTCTTGTTGGTAAATGGTCGAGCGGATCGAGCCATTTCCTTCCTCTTCCAGAGGTCGATCGATCCCGACGCGCTTGCTCAGCTTCGCTTCATTATAAAGTTCAATTCGTGGAGCATTGTGAAGGAGATCACCGGTAAAACTGCTTCGCCCCATAGACCAGAAAAAGGAGTTCTCCCACGACCGATTAGGCGTGGTCCGCAAACCCCAAAGCATCGAAGGAAGTTCGTCGACCCAAGCACCAGCCGCATGCTTGAGATCTCGTGATCAAACGGGCTTCGCACTTTGAGGATCAATCCATTGGCTCGCTCGCCTGGCCCATTCGACCGTGGATGGGCGATCAAGCGTAGTCGACTCGTATGCCTTGGGAGTTGCGTAAATCCTTGAATTCTTCCGAGTCAAAATTCACCCATTGTCCGTGATAATACTGTAAGGGACTCCATACCGAACGCCAACTTTCTCGACGAAGGAAACAGCAGTAGATCAAAGATCAAGTTTTTGATTGGCTTAGCCTCAATCCACTTGGTGAACTTGTCGACCGCTACCAAGACATGCGTGAAGCCGCCCGACCCATTCGCAAGGGACCGATCATGTCCAACCCCATACCGCAAAAGGCCGACGAGTGGAATGGTCTTCAAGGTCGACGCAGCTTGTGTGACATATTGAGTAGAACCGCATCCTTCGACTTGTCCACTATTTCTTTCGCCATCTCATTTGCTCTTGGCCAAGAAATCCAGCTCGGTATGCTTTGGCTACAATGGTCCGAGAGGACGATGGTGACCACAGTCCCCGAGTGGATATCATTGAGTATGACTCGACCTTCTTCGGCGTTATGCATTTTTGTCCGACTCGCTGGCTTTTCTATATAATCGCCCATTGATAACGGTAAAGGCTTTGGATCGACGGACGATCCGCCGAGCCTCTTCCTCATCCTCCGGGAGTTCCTTTCGTAATATATACAATGTATGGAATTGTCCAATCGGGAGTGACAACTAAAACTTCCATGACCAAGTCGACCATCGCTGGGACCTCAACCTCGCCGAGTCCGTGGCACTTTTGGGTGCGGAGCTTCCTCGTGAAGGATCTTCTTTGACCGACGGAGTGTGTATATGTTCCAAAAACACACCACTGAATGGCTTCCTCTTGATCCTATCTTCGCCAGATCATCCGCCGCCGATTTTTCAATGGGGATGTGATGGAGCTCCAACCCTCAAACTTTTTTTCCAGCTTCCTCATCGCATTGCAAGATCCAGTCATAGCCGGGCTTTCACGCCCCACTCCTTCATCACTTGATCGACCACTAGATCTGAGTCGCCATAAACCATCAAAGCACGGACGCCGAGTGAGATGGCCATGCTAATCCATATAAAAGGGCCTCATACTCGCCTCATTGTTGGAGGAATCAAGTGAATCTCGAGCACATACTTAAGCTTATCTCCTCCGGGGAAACCAGAACAACCCCAAAGACTGTAACCATTCAACATCTTGGAGCCGCAAAGAACATGGTCCAATGCTCCGAGTGAACTTCACCGGTTGTCTGTTGTTCAATCCACTCGGCAAGGAAATCCGCTATAGCTTGGGACTTAATGGCTTTTGCCTCGAATTTGATATCAAGGGAAGAAGTTCAATCGCCCACTTCGCCACTCGACCGTTGCGCTCTCGTTATGCAAGATCTCGATAAAGGAGCGTCACGACGATCGTGATGTAATGATCGAGAAATAGTGAGCAACCTTCTTTGTGGTCATGTATATACCATACACAAGCTTCGATAATGAGGGTATCTCTCGCTGGATGGAGTCAAAACTTCGCATAAATAATACACCGGCGCTGAACTTTGAAGGCCTTTCCTTCCTCTTCCCGCCGATCGAAGTACGTAATCGACAACTTGTCCAAAGGGCTGCAATGTAAAGCAACAGAGGCTCTTTGCTGATTGGAGCAGCAAGCACCGGCTGGGTGGAGAGCAGAGCTTTTAGCTCGCAAACGCTGCATCGCTTCGGAGTCCACTCAACTTGTCAGCCTTCTTCATCAATCGGTAAAGAGGTAATGCCTTTTCACCGAGTCGTGAGATGAATCGACTTAAAGCGCCAAGCATCCAAGAAGCTTCGACGCCGTGCACTCGCACGGGCGTTTCATTCGGAGAATAGTGCCGATCTTCTCTGGTTAGCGCCGATTCCTCGCTCGAAACGAAAACCGAGTAATTTTCCACCAGAACTCCGAATGTGCACTTTGACGGATTGAGCTTGATATCGCATCTTCCGAGGTTGGCAAATGTTTCGCGAGGTCACGAGCAGGTCGGAACCTTTTCGCGACTTAACGACGATATCATCCATATACGCCCACATTCCGACCGATCCGAGTGAGAAGACACTTCAATCATTCGCATAAATGTGGCTCCGCATTCTTGAGGCCGAATGGCATGGTGATATAGCGTAGCACCAATGGAGTGATGAAAGCTGTTTTATTTCGCCGGGTCCATATGCACGGATCCGATGATACCCGAATATGCATCTAGAAAAGACATCTTCACACCCCGCGTCGAGTCAACAATTTGATCGATGCGGGGAGAGGAATGATCCTTCGGCAGGCCCGATTAATGTGCTTAAAATCTATGCACATGCGGAGTGAGTTATCCTTCTTGGGGACCATGACGACATTAGCGAGCCACTCGGAGTGGTAAATCTCTCTGATAAATCCTGCCGTCAACAATGAGCCACTTCTTCACCAATAGCCTTTCTTCGACGGCGGACCGCCAAGATGCTCTTTCGACCGGTTTCGCTGACTTGTCGACTCAGAGGCGATGCTCAGCCGCCTCGGTACACCGCATGTCGCCGGCTTCCATGCAAAATGTCCCAGCTCTCACGGAGGAACCGGATGAGCGCTTCTTCCTATTTTGAGTCGAGTGTTGTAGATATGTGGGTCGGAGCTGCATCGGGTCACCGGATGAATATGGATGGGCTTTGTCTCACCGCACGACTTGAATGCGCACTGTGGCTGGCCTCTTAGATCGTGAGCAAATCACTCGGATCCGTGTTTTGCATGTACTGCCGAATTCGACCGATGTCACTTGGGAGTCGGCAATCTTTGAGCCCTTCCAAAGCACTCTTCCGCTTCTTCCTATCGCCGGTGACAAGGATCACTCCCTTGGGTCCTGGCATTTTCAGTTTGAGGTACACGAGCATGGTCGAGCCATGAATCGTATGAGGCGGCCTCCCCAAAATGGCATGGTATGCACTCTGAAAATCCACAACCTCAAAGGTCAACTTTTCTTTGCGGAAGTGCTTGGAATCACCAAAACCACGCCCGTGGCTATTTGGCCGAGTGAATTGGCCTTCTTCCCCGGTATGACTCGTGGAAACTCATATTGTCGGGCGCCAATCGACATCGGAATGCCCATCCCTTTCAATGTATCCAAGATATAACAAATTCAGCCCACTACCACCATCCATCAGACTTTTGTCGGCCGAGTGCCTTCGATAACCGGATCGACCACTAACGCTGCCGCCCAGGTGGCAATGTGAGTCGGGTGATCAGATTGGTCGAATGTGATGGGTGTCCGGGACCACTTCACATAACTTGGCTTAACTGGGCAACCATATTCACTTCCTGTTGATGACTTTCAACGACTTTTGCTTTCCACATCCGCGAAGATCATCGAGTGGAGTTGACATGCGGTATTCCTCCTCACCGCCCTCTTTATCTCCGCCTTGTCCGCTCCTTCTCCTTGTCCTTAGACCTGTTTGCCCCAAACCGCTGGATCAGAGTCGACATCGGCGAGTGGTGTGCTTCGTAAATAATGTTGCCCTCTTCATCTTTCTTCGTGTGAATATGGCATGGCATATCCATCACGCCATTTCCTTCTTTATCTTTCACTTTCTTCGATTCCGTGATCCTTTGGGTTTCCCTTGAACTTCCCGAGTGATGGCCGTGGCCTCTCCGGAGCTGCTGGCTCGGCTTTGCGCTTCGCTCCGATCGAATTGCCCTTCTCCGATCGCTCGGCTTGTACTTGCCGCTCGAGTCGGTCTTCTTCCTCGCCACATGATTTGCTAGCAATCTCCATCATTCGACTCGTGGTCATGTCCCCGTTCGACCAACTTCGACTCAATTCTCTGCTTTTGACGCCGCCCTGAAGGCGCAAACCGCCGATGGTCGACACATTTTCCACAAGATTGTGCAAGGTAATCCACCTCTGAATGTACTCTCTGAGAGTTTCATTGGTCTTCAGACACAAACTTGCAGCTCACAAACCAGCCGGTCGCTTGTAAGTCCCTTCAAAAGTCCCGACTAACACTGGACAAATCTTCCCAAGTATATATGCTGCTTTGTGAGGTAACCGACCAGCCATGCTCGCGAACCTTCCAACATGAGGGGCAAATGTTTCATGGCCACCTCATCATTCCCACCACTAATCTGAACAGCCACTCGGTAATCCTCGAGCCAAGTTTCGTGCTTAGATTCCCAAAGGAACTTGCAGACTCTCGCCGCCAATCTGAAATTGGGGGATCATCGCGGCTCGATAGCCCTCGCTAAAACACTCCGGACCGTAGACATGCACTCGATCATCGGTGGGTGCATCCTCTCGGTCCTCCTCGATGGGCTCTGTTCGGCCGACCAGGCCTTGCACGATAATGGACCGCGATCAAAGCCCGGTTCTCGGGTCGACCGAACCCTTCGCCAGATCGAATCGTTGCTCGTCATCTTGCCGCCGAGGAGCGCGATGACCTTCCTCGAGGGGAAAGGGCATTCGACGCCGTCATCTCGGCCGAATCGGTTCTGCTGCTCGCCGATTGTCGCGCTTCTTCCCGCCGCGGAGGCGATCCGGGCTGTGGAGCCGATCGATGTTGTTCGCAGCGACGGATCGACCGTGGAATCCTGCTGCGCGATCGCGACACGCTGAGTTCTCGTCACCGCTGCTCGGAGTAAATCTCGATCCGCTGCAAGCCTCTTCCAGCTTCCGATTGGGACGGCTGAATGGACTCGCTATGCGAAGGTACCGCTAAATTCTGAATTAGCGGCGGTATACCCGAAGTCGGCGGGAAGAGCCGACATCGATCGGATTCGTGGAGTCGCTGCCGCCAAGGCTGCCGAAAGTGCTCGCTGAAGATTCTCCAGCGAGCGCTGTTCAGCCACATTGGCCAAACGTGCTTCCTCCAAGGCACGAGCCTCGTGGGTCTCTCCGCGATAGGAGTATGTAGTGCATCCATGTTCCCGCGACGAAGGTCCTCTCCGAGAGAGTCGAGTGTCTCGGCTGGTATTCCTCGTGTTCTTGCATCGGGTCACCTCCTCCCGGCGCCCCACCGCCGGGCTAAACCGAGGATCGCGAGGGCCGCCGACCATGAGAATCTCCGCCGCCAGATCACCGCTATCACACTGGATGCGCTTTCACGAGCCACCGACGATCGAACAGCCAGAGAGATTCGCTGGCTCAATAGCCGCGACTGGGCGGTGGCTGTCCTGGCGAGCCACCGCTGTTTCACCCACCGCCAAGCCTCGATCACCAGAGCGCTTATGCGCTGGTGGGAGATCAAGGGCGATCGATAGGGAGTCGACCGACACGGAGTCGACGGTTGCCAGAGCAAAACGCCGCGAACACATGCGCGAAAAGGCCGCCTCACGGACGGGAGCGCCGATGTCAAGAGGGGCCTCTCGAGCCATGCGGAGTCGTCGGCGATAAAAGTGAGAGCACCGAGACGGATCTCGTGCCCCGCACCCAAAACTCCGTAAGTCATCATGATGAAGGTACTGAAGTATCGCAACCTCCACAAATCGCTAAAACACCGCCCCACGGTGGGCGCCAACCGCCGTGGTTCTAAGTCCGACAAGAGAAATAGGGGTAGGTTAAGGAGAGGCGATGTCCTAGCTATGGAGCAGTTGTGGAGACAAAGGATGTACGAAGTTCGGCCCTTCTGAGGAAGTAACAGCCCCACGCCCTGAGCCCCGAGGCGGTCGAGTGGATTATGAGTATGAGTATTACAAGAATCTGAACCCCCTATCCGTGGAGGGGGTGGCTTATATAGAGTGCGCCAGACCCCAGCCAGCCCACATAATGGAGGGATTAAAGTACATTGCTTAGGGGTTACTGTAACGCCTCATAAGGTGCTTTAACTATCATTAAGTCTATTCAATAGCAAACCGCTGCATCATGGAGTGCCTTCCGACCTTCTCGTGGTCGAGTGAGTCTTCATGGTCGAGTGAGTCTTCCATGGTCGAGTCATTCCAGCCTAGTCGAGTGGATTCTCTTGGTCGATCGAAGATGATCTCTTCTACGAGTGCCCTTGGTAGGACATTTAGGTCAGCCTATAACCCTACCCTAGGTACATGAATCTATCAAGATCTCAATCTCAGCGGGCTGGGGATGCCCCAAGGCATGTGGAGCCTCACCTCACGGCTCATCTCCCAGGGCTGGCAGCACCATGGGCTGCCTTCCCCCAAGGCATGGGCTGGCGCCTCACCCATGGCCCATGGGATACTGGTATCTCTATCAGGGTCACTGGATTCTCGGAACTCACTCAGACTCATCCACCCACCTCATGTCTCCTGACAACACTCATCCATATTCACTATGTTCCATGAAACCATGCCTTATAGCATGAATGAAAGATATTTCATGAACAAGGAAATATAATAATACTTTTTATTATTGCCTCTAGGCATATTTCCAACAGTGATGTTTTATTCGTGGCATTGTATTGTTGGAAATATGCCCTAGAGGCAATAATAAAAGGATTATAATTATATTTCCTTGTTCATGATAATTGTCTTTTATTCATGTTATAACTGTATTATCTCGAAATTGTAATACACGTGTGAATACATAGACCATAATATGTCCCTAGTAAGCCTCTAGTCGACTAGCTCGTTGATCAATGATAGTCATGGTTTCTCGACTATGGACATTGGATGTCGTTGATAACGGATCACATCATTAGGAGAATGATGTGATGGACAAGACCCAATCCTAAGAATAGCACAAGATCGTAGTTTGTTTTGCTAGAGCTTTTCCAATGTCAAGTATCTTTTCCTTAGACCATGAGATCGTAACTCCCGATCACCGTAGGAGTGCTTTGGTGTATCAAACGTCACAACGAATCGGGTGACTATAAAGGTGCACTACGTGTATCTCCGAAAGTGTCTGCCGGGTTGACACGGATCGAGGCTGGGATTTGTCATCCGCATGATGAGAGGTATCTCTGGGCCCACTCGGTAATGCATCATCATAATGAGCTCAAAGTGACCAAGTGTTTGGTCACGGATCATGCGTTAAGACGAGTAAAGTGACTTGCCGTAACGAGACCGAACAAGGTATTGGGATACCGACGATCGAAGTCTCGCAAGTAACGCATCGATTGACAAAGGTAATTGTATACGGGTTGTTTGAATCTCGACATCGTGGTTCATCCGATGAGATCATCGAGGAGCATGTGGGAGCCAAAATGGGTATCCAGATCCCGACAGTTGGTTATTGCCCGAGAGCCGCCTCTGGCCATGTCTCATTGTCTCCCGAACCCGTAGGGTCTACTCACTTAAGGTTCGGTGACGCTTAGGGTTGTATGAATATGAGTATGCAGCATACCGAATGTTGTTAGGAGTCCCGATGAGATCTCTTGACGTCACGAGGAGTTCCTAATGGTCCGGAGGTAAAGAATTATATATAGGAAGTGATGTTTCGCCATCGGAAAGTTTCGGTCACCCAGATTGTACCGACCACCGGAAGGGTCCCGGGTCCACCGTTGGGGCCACCCATCCCGGAGGGCCCCAAGGGCTGAAGTGGGAGGGAACCAGCCCATAGTGGGCTGGCACGCCCCTTGGCCCACCCGCGCCTAGGGTTGAAACCCCAGGTGGGGGCGCCCACTTGCCTTGGGGTACTCCACCTCTGCCGCCGCTTCTTTGGGAGATTGCATCTCCTAGGGCGGGCGCCTCGGGGCCTATATAAAGGAGGGCAAGGAGGCATCCGCGACCTGTGCATTGGCGCCTCCTGCCTGCTACACCTCGTCCTCCTCCCGCAGCTTGCTTGGCGGCTCGCGGAGTTCTGCTGCATCCACCACCACGCCGCCGTGCTCGATCATCATCAACCTCTCCTTCCCCCTTGCTGGATCAAGAAGGAGGAGACGTCATCCGCTCCATGCGTTTGTTGAACGCGGAGGTGCTATCCGTTCGGCACTTGGTCATCGGTGATTTGAATCACGGCGAGTATGACTCCATCATCACCGTTCTCTTGAACGCTTCCGCACGCGATATACAAGTGGTATGTAGATGCAATCTCTCTCCCATGACTCGTTGCTTAGATGAACTCATAGATGGATCTTGGTGAAGCGTAGGAAAATTTTTAATTTTCTGCAACGTTCCCCAACAGTGGCATCATGAGCTAGGTCTATGCGTAGTTCTCTATTGCACGAGTAGAACACAATTTTGTTGTGGGCGTAGATCTTGTCAAATTGCTTGCCGCTACTAGTCTTTTCTTGCTTCAGCGGTATTGTGGGATGAAGCGGCCCGGACCGACCTTACACGTACGCTTACGTGAGACAGGTTCCACCGACTGACATGCACTAGTTGCATAAGGTGGCTAGCGGGTGTCTGTCTCTCCCACTTTAGTTGGAGCAGATTCGATGAAAAGGGTCCTTATGAAGGGTAAATAGAAGTTGACAAAAAATCTTGATGTGGTTATTCGTAGGTAAGAAAACGTTCTTGCTAGAACCCAATTGCAGCCACGTAAAAGATGCAACAACAATTAGAGGACGTCTAACTTGTTTTTGCAGCAATTGACATGTGATGTGATATGGCCAGAAGTTGTGAATGATGAATGATATATTGTGATGTATGAGATCATGTTCTTGTAATAGGAATCACGACTTGCATGTCGATGAGTATGACAACCGGCAGGAGCCATAGGAGTTGTCTTTATTTTTTCGTATGACCTGCGTGTCATTGAAGAACGCCATGTAAATTACTTTACTTTATTGCTAAACGCGTTAGCCATAGAAGTAGAAGTAGTCGTTGGTGTGACAACTTCATGAAGACACGATGATGGAGATCATGATGATGGAGATCATGGTGTCATGCCGGTGACAAGATGATCATGGAGCCCCGAAGATGAAGATCAATGGAGCTATATGATATTGGCCGTATCATGTCACTACTATATAATTGCATGTGATGTTTATTATGTTTATGCATCTTGTTTACTTAGAACGACGGTAGTAAATAAGATGATCCCTTACAACAATTTCAAGAAGTGTTCTCCCCAACGTGCACCGTTGCTAAAGTTAAATCGCTTCAAAGCACCACATGATGATCGGGTGTGATAGATTCTTACGTTCACATACAACGGGTGTAAGACAGTTTTACACATGCAAAACACTTAGGGTTAACTTGACGAGCCTAGCATGTACAGACATGGCCTCGGAACATAGAGACCGAAAGGTCGAACACGAGTCGTATGGAAGATACGATCAACATGGAGATGTTCACCGACAATGACTAGTCCGTCTCATGTGATGATCGGACACGGCCTAGTCGACTCGGATCGTGTAACACTTAGATGACTAGAGGGATGTCTAATCTGAGTGGGAGTTCATTAAAATAATTTGATTAGATGAACTTAATTATCATGAACTTAGTCTAAAACCTTTGCAAATATGTCTTGTAGATCAAATGGCCAATGCTCATGTCAACATGAACTCCAACGCGTTCCTAGAGAAAACCAAGCTGAAAGATGATGGCAGCAACTATACGGACTGGGTCCGGAACCTGAGGATCATCCTCATAGCTGCCAGGAAACAATATGTCCTAGAAGGACCGCTAGGTGATGCACCCATCCCAGAGAACCAAGACGTTATGAACGCTTGGCAGTCTGCTGTGATGATTACTCCCTCGCTCAAGGCGGCATGCTTTACACTTAGAACCGGGCTCCAAAAGCGTTTTGAGCAACACGCAGCATATGAGATGTTCGAGGAGCTGAAACTAGTTTTCCAAGCTCATGTCCGGGTCGAGAGATATGAAGTCTCCGACAAGTTCTATAGTTGTAAGATGGAGGAAAACAGTTCTGTCAGTAAGCACATACTCAAAATGTCTGGGTTGCACAACCGCCTATCCCAGCTGGACATTAACCTCCCGGACGAGGCGGTCATTGACAGAATCCTTAAGTCGCTCCCACCAAGCTACAAGAGCTTTGTGATGAACTAAAATATGTAGGGGATGGTGAAGACCATTCCTGAAGTATTTTCAATGCTGAAGTCAGCAGAGGTTGAGATCAAGAAAGAACATCAAGTGTTGATGGTCAATAAGACCACTAAGTTCAAGAAGGGCAAGGGCAAGAAGAACTTCAAGAAGGACGGCAAGGATGTTGCCGCGCCCGGTAAGCCGCCTGGGAAGAAGTCAAAGAATGCACCCAAGCCCGAGATCGAGTGCTTTTATTGCAAGGGAAGGGTCCTTCGAAGCGGAACTGCCCCAAATACTTAGCGGATAAGAAGGCCGCAACACTAAAGGTATATTTGATATACATGTAATTGATGTGTACCTTACCAAGACTCGTAGTAACTCCCGGTATTTGATACCGTGTCGTTGCTCATATTTGTAACTCACAGCAGGAGCTGCGGAATAAACGGAGACTGGCGAAGGATGAGGTGACGATGCGCGTCGGGAATGGTTCCAAGGTCGATGTGATCGCCGTCGGCACGCTACCTCTACATTTACCTCCGGGATTAGTTTTAAACCTTAATAATTGTTATTTGGTGCCAAGTTTGAGCATGAACATTGTATCTGGATCTCGTTTGATACGAGATGGCTACTCATTTAAATCCGAGAATAATGGTTGCTCTATTTATATGAGAGATATGTTTTATGGTCATGCCCCGATGGTCAATGGTTTATTCTTAATGAATACCGAGCGTAACATTACACATATTCATAGTGTTAGTACCAAAAGATGTAAAGTTGATAATGATAGTCCCACATACTTGTGGCACTGCCGCCGTGGTCACATTGGTGTCAAGCGCATGAAGAAGCTCCATGCTAATGGACTTTTGGAGTCTCTCGATTATGAATCATTTGACACATGCGAACCATGCCTCATGGGCAAAATGACCAAGACTCCATTCTCCGGAACAATGGAGCGAGCAACCAACTTGTTTGAAATCATACATACCGATGTGTGCGGTCCAATGAACGTTGAGGCTCACGGAGGATATCGTTATGTTCTTACTCTCACTGATGACTTGAGTAGATATGGGTATGTCTACTTAATGAAACACAAGTCTGAGACCTTTGAAAAGTTCATGGAATTTCAGAATGAGGTAGAGAATCAACGTGACCGAAAGATAAAATTCCTACGATCAGATCGTGGAGGAGAATACTTAAGTCAAGAATTTGGTACACACTTAAGGAAATGTGGAATCGTTTCACAACTCACGCCGCCTGGAACACCTCAGCGTAACGGTGTGTCCAAACGTCGTAATCGCACTCTATTGGACATGGTGCGGTCTATGATGTCTCTTACCGATTTACCGCTATCATTTTGGGGATACGCTCTAGAGACAGCTACATTCACTTTAAATAGGGCAGCGTCTAAATCCGTTGAGACGACACCATATGAATTATGGTTTGGGAAGAAACCTAAGCTGTCGTTTCTAAAAGTTTGGGGATGCGATGCTTATGTCAAGAAACTTCAACCTGAAAAGCTCGAACCCAAGTCGGAAAAATGCGTCTTCATAGGATACCCTAAGGAAACCATTGGGTATACCTTCTACTTAAGATCCGAGGGCAAGATCTTTGTTGCCAAGAACGGATCCTTTCTGGAAAAAGAGTTTCTCTCGAAAGAAGTAAGTGGGAGGAAAGTAGAACTCGATGAAGTACTACCTCTTGAACGAGATAGTAGTGCAGCTCAGGAAAATGTTCCTCTGATGCCTACACCAACTGAAGAGGAAAATAATGATGATGATCAAGGTACTTCGGATCAAGTTGCTACTGAACTTCGTAGGTCCACAAGGACACGTTCCGCACCAAAGTGGTACGGCAACCCTGTCCTGGAAGTCATGTTTTTGGACAACGGTGAACCTTCGAACTATGAAGAAGCGATGGCGGGCCCAGATTCCAACAAATGGCTTGAAGCCATGAAATCCGAGATAGAATCCATGTATGAAAACAAAGTATGGACGTTGACAGACTTGCCCGATGATCGGCGAGCAATAGAAAACAAATGGATCTTTAAGAAGAAGACGGACGCGGATGGTAATATTACCGTCTATAAAGCTTGACTTGTCGCTAAGGGTTATCGACAAGTTCAAGGGGTTGACTACGATGAGACATTCTCACCCGTAGCGAGGCTAAAGTCCGTCCGAATAATGTTAGCAATTGCCGCATTCTATGATTATGAGATATGGCAGATGGACGTCAAAACGGCATTCCTTAATGGACATCTTAAGGAAGAGCTGTATATGATGCAGCCGGAAGGTTTTGTCGACCCTAAGAATGCTAACAAAGTCTGCAAGCTCCAGCGATCCATTTATGGGCTGGTGCAAGCATCTCGGAGTTGGAACATTCGCTTTGATGAGATGATCAAAGCGTTTGGGTTTATCTGAGACTTATGGAGAAGCCTCGTTTACAAGAAAGTGAGTGGGAGCTCAGAGCATTTCTCATATCATATGTAGATGACATACTCTTGATGGGAAATGATATAGAACTTTTGGACAACATTAAGGCCTACTTGAATAAGTGTTTTTCAATGAAGGACCTTGGAGAAGCTGCTTATATATTAGGCATCAAGATCTATAGAGATAGATCGAGACGCCTCATAGGTCTTTCACAAAGCACATACCTTGATAAGATTTTGAAGAAGTTCAAAATGGATCAGTCCAAGAAGGGGTTCTTGCCTGTATTGCAAGGTGTGAGATTGAGCTCGGCTCAATGCCCGACCACGGCAAAAGATAAAGAAGAGATGAGTGTCATCCCCTATGCTTCAGCCATAGGATCTATTATGTATGCCATGTTGTGTACTGGACTGATGTAAACCTTGCCATAAGTTTGGTAGGTAGGTACCAAAGTAATCCCGGCAAGGAACACTGACAGCGGTCAAGAATATCCTGAAGTACCTGAAAAGGACAAAGGACATGTTTCTCGTTTATGGAGGTGACGAAGAGCTCGTCGTAAAGGGTTACGTCAACGCTAGCTTAGACACAGATCTGGATGACTCTAAGTCACAAACCGGATACGTGTATATGTTGAATGGTGGAGCAGTGAGCTGGTGCAGTTGCAAGCAGAGCGTCGTGGCGGGTTCTACATGTGAAGCGGAGTACATGGCAGCCTCGGAGGCAGCGCATGAAGCAATTTGGGTGAAGGAGTTCATCACCGACCTAGGAGTCATACCCAATGCGTCGGGCCGATAAACTCTTCTCGTGACAACACCGAGCTATTGCCCTTGCCAAGGAGCCAGGTTTCACAAGAAGACCAGCACATCAGCGCCG
Source organism: Aegilops speltoides (assembly GCA_021437245.1). Taxonomy (NCBI): domain Eukaryota; kingdom Viridiplantae; phylum Streptophyta; class Magnoliopsida; order Poales; family Poaceae; genus Aegilops; species Aegilops speltoides. The sequence continues at coordinate 485,589,886 of CM038145.1, forward strand.
CTTCAACTCCATCCGTGAAAATGTTCAAGATGGAGACATAGATATTTGCAAAGTACATACGGATCTGAATGTCGCAGATCCGTTGACTAAACCTCTCTCGCGAACAAAACATGATCAACACCAAAACTCTATGGGTGTTCGATTCATCACAATGTAACTAGATTATTGACTCTAGTGCAAGTGAGAGACTGTTGGAAATATGCCCTAGAGGCAATAATAAAAGGATTATTATTATATTTCCTTGTTCATGATAATTGTCTTTTATTCATGCTATAGTTGTATTATCCGGAAATCATAATACACGTGTGAATACATAGACCATAATATGTCCCTAGTAAGCCTTTAGTTGACTAGCTCGTTGATCAATAGATAGTCATGGTTTCCTGACTATGGACATTGGATGTCATTGATAACGGGATCACATCATTAGGAGAATGATGTGATGGACAAGACCCAATCCTAAGCATAGCACAAGATCGTGTAGTTCGTTTTGCTAGAGCTTTTCCAATGTCAAGTATCTTTTCCTTAGACCATGAGATCGTGTAACTCCCGGATTCCGTAGGAGTGCTTTGGGTGTATCAAACGTGGCAACGTAACTGGGTGACTATAAAGGTGCACTACAGGTATCTCCGAAAGTGTCTGTTGGGTTGACACGGATCGAGACTGGGATTTGTCACTCCGTATGACGGAGAGGTATCTCTGGGCCCACTCGGTAATGCATCATCATAATGAGCTCAAAGTGGCCAAGTGTTTGGTCACGGGATCATGCATTACGGTACGAGTAAAGTGACTTGCCGATAACGAGACTGAACGAGGTATTGGGATACCGACGATCGAGTCTCGGGCAAGTAACGTATCGATTGACAAAGGGAATTGTATATGGGGTTGTTTGAATCCTCGACATCGTGGTTCATACGATGAGATCATCGAGGAGCATGTGGGAGCCAACATGGGTATCCAGACCCCGCTATTGGTTATTGCCCGAGAGCCGTCTCGGTCATGTCTACGTGTCTCCCGAACCCGTAGGGTCTACACACTTAAGGTTCAGTGACGCTAGGGTTGTATGAATATGAGTATGCAGCATACCGAATGTTGTTCGGAGTCCCGGATGAGATCCCGGACGTCACGAGGAGTTCCGGAATGGTCCGGAGGTAAAGAATTATATATAGTAAGTGATGTTTCGGCCATCGGGAAAGTTTCGGGGTCACCCGGTATTGTACCGGGACCACCGGAAGGGTCCCGGGGGTCCACCGGGTGGGGCCACCCATCCCGGAGGGCCCCAAGGGCTGAGTGGGGAGGGGAACCAGCCCATAGTGGGCTGGTGCGCCCCCCTTGGCCCACCCCCTGCGCCTAGGGTTGAAACCCTAGGGTGGGGGGGCGCCCCACTTGCCTTGGGGGGTACTCCACCCCCCTGGCCGCCGCCCCCCTTTGGAGATTGCATCTCCCAGGGCCGGCGCCCCCCCTCCTGGGGGCCTATATAAAGGAGGGCAAGGGGGAGGGCAGCCGCGACCCTGTGCATTGGCGCCTCCCTCCCCTGCTACACCTCGTCCTCCTCCCGCAGTTGCTTGGCGAAGCCCTGCCGGAGTTCTGCTACATCCACCACCACACCGTCGTGCTGCTGGATCATCATCAACCTCTTCTTCCCCCTTGCTGGATTAAGAAGGAGGAGACGTCATCCACTCCGTACGTGTGTTGAGCGCGGAGGTGCTTTCCGTTCGGCACTTGGTCATCGGTGATTTGAATCATTGCGAGTACGACTCCATCATCACCATTCTCTTGAACGCTTCCGCACGTGATCTACAAGTGGTATGTAGATGCAATATCTCTCCCATGACTCATTGTTTAGATGAACTCATAGATGGATCTTGGTGAAACTGTAGGAAAATTTTTAATTTTCTGCAACGTTTCCCAACATGTATGCCTCTTGTATGTATCCCCATCTATTATGTAATGTTGATGTAGTGATATCCACCTTGCAAAAGCGTTTCAATATGCGGGTCTATCCTTGGTGGGACCTTCGAGTTCCTTTTGGATAGGGTCGCATATTGGGCGTGACAAGTTGGTATCAGAGCCAGGACCGACCTTAGGAGCCTCCTTGTTTGATCGTGTAGCTTGGACGTTATCGAGTCTAGAAGAAAACTGTTTTCTGAGTCTAGTTATATCAGAGAGTAGGAATTCTTTTTACTCCTCAGCCCCTTCGTCGTTCTGGTAAGGAATCTTGACGTAGGTGTTTTGAATTACTACTCTTCCCTTTCAAATTTTTCTTTAGGATCACGCAGTTGGTTTTTCGATCGTTGGTTCTCAGCTCTTTTATCCGGTGCAATTCTCGTCAAGTCGACTCGAACCTCTTCATCTTTGAGTTCAATCCTCAGTTGTTTTCGAATATTTTGGTTGCTTTTGGCGGATTGCTTACTACTAGGTTGGATCGGATGTCAACCTATGGAGGCACCATTTGTTACTTTTCCCACCCGCCCACCCCTTTTTCATCTCGGAGCCGGAGTCTGTAATCGAGTATCCATCCTACTCGTGTGAAGTCTTTGTTTTCTTTCAACCGGTGTTTTCTCTTCAAGATATTCGTCGGCTCCCCCTTCCAGTTTCCTGTGTTTTTCCCGTCCAACCACCCTTTTTCTTCCCGGAGTCTGAGCATCTATTCGAGAAGCTATTTCATTCGTGCGGAGCCTCTTCAGTCTTTAGCAATTGTTTCAACCGGTGAATTCTCATCTCGTTCATCATTCTTCATCTCTTTTTCTTTTCCGGTGGATTCAATTCCATTTTTTCCGGTAGTGATTATATTCTTTTCCTCGTCTCAAGTGTTTTCCTTGCTCGTTCGCCTCTCGCCAGTTTATCTTTCCGGAGTGTTCAAGACATCCCAGGAGATTCGTCTATGTTCCAATTAATTCGAGGTTGTCACCTCATTCAAATAATTCAATTGTTCCGGTGCATCATCTATCTGTTCGACATCCCTTTCCAACGGTGGTTTTTCTTGTCTTCAGTGGCCCTAACCCACATGTCTTTTCCCAGGATCTTACCTGACTCTTCTAATTTCCCGGAGCTATTCTCAAATTATTTTGAAGTTTGACGTAAGAATGGATTTCATCAGTCAGTTGCCTTTCCAAGATCGATTTCAAATCATTTCATTGTTGGCTCAACCTTTTCACTTTTCATTCTCCCGGAGTATCTCAGTAATTTTGGTGGTGTTTCTCGTCATCATTTGAAGATTGAAAAAGAGTTTTTCCTCTAAATCTTGTCCGTTATTTTGAAGATTCGTGGTTCTAGCTTCATATTATCCTCTCTAATTATTCCATTCGTCAGATATTCTTTTCTTAACCATCCAGAGTATGTCAGGAGTTGTTTTTCCATTTCTTTCACCGGAGGCCATCATTCCAGTTTTTGTTCTTTATTTATCCCGGTGCTTCATTCAAGTGCTTTTTAATCAGATCGAGTTCTTCCCGTTCTCTTGCATCTAAATCCCCTCAAGCATATTTGCCTTCTAATTCTTCCTGGTGATTCATTCTCTTTCGTCATTCAATTTTGAATTCTTACGATGGTTCGTTCAAGATTCTTTTTCCTTGATTATCATGTATATTCATTCGTTCTTTTCAATCCTACCGGTGGTTCATGAAGACCTTCTCAAGTTCACGATATGCCACTTCGCAATCCTTTTTCAACAAGAATAAGTTGCATGCCAAATCCGTTTATCATCAATTAAATTTGATGAAGGATCAGAATTCAATAAATCTTATTCTTATTTCATCCAAGTGATTAATCCCTTCCCTTCGGAGTTTGTTCTTGATGAATAATTTCTAGTTCCAAGTGTTCTCATCTTTTCTTTTCCGGAGTTCAAATTTCCTCGACCATTTCGTCGGAACCTCCATCTAAATCATCGCAAGCTCTAATCTTATTTTTTCATCCTTCATTCTATCTCATCATCCTTTATTTTACCGAAGTTCTTCATGGTGGTTCTTCATAATTTAATTCATTCTTCAAGAGTTCATCAACATTTTGTTGGAAAAATTCTAGTATCTTTCCTTCTTGCTTTTCAAAGTGCAATTAAATCTCTGTATTCTTTTGAAGTAGAGTTTTACATTTCTTCGTTCTTCTCAGATATTCAAATTCGTTCAACCCTTCCTTCTAAATTCATTTCATTCCATCCTCTCAAGCTCGTGTTCTATTCCTCCATGTTTCAGCCGGAGCGCTGTCTAAATCCTTTCAGTCTTATTCATTTCTTATTTCGTTCTAACCGGAGTGGTTTCATAGTCTATCTGATTCTGTGAGCTTTCGATTCTCATCATGCTTGTCGTTCCTCTCTTCTTCTCGAGTGCTCTCGATTCTTTGCCTCTTCTCTTGAGTTCTTGTTTCACCTCATCCCTCTTCCCTTCCGTCTCAGTCCTAAGATCTCGGGACGAGATCTCTTATTAGTGGAGGAGTGTTGTAACGCCCCGAATCCGATGCGCCAGGTGTCTGCCAGTTAGTCGCCGTTGTGGCCATGTCATTTGCTTGCGTGTTGCATTTTATCATGTCATCATGTGCATCTCATTTTGCATACGTGTTCGTCTCATGCATCCGAGCATTTCCCTGTCGTCTGTTTTGCAATCCGGCACTCCTATGCCCTCCGGCGTTCCCTTTTTGTCTCTCGTTGTGAGCGGGTGTTAAACTTTCTCGGAATGGCCCAAGGTTTGCCAAGCGGCCTTGGTATAGCACCGGTAGACCGCCTGTCAAGTTTCGTGCCATTTGGAGGTTGTTTGATACTCCAACGGTTAACCGGGAAACCGTAAAAGCCCCTTCTCTTTGCAGCCCAACACCCCTCCAAACTGGCCCAAAACCCATCCAAGGCCCCTCCATGCTCTCGGTCGTTCGATCACGATCGTGTGGGCGAAAACCGCTCCTCATTTGGACTCTCCTAGCTCCTTCTATCTAAAAATATGCCACCTTCCCCGAATTCGCGGATGAATTCTCGTCTCAAACCCTAAAATTCCCCTCCGCGCCGCGCCGGACATGTCCGTCCGCGCCGGATGCATCTCCGCTGCCGTCCGCAGCCAATGGCGCGCCACATGGCACCCGGCCACCTGCGCTGGCGCTGGCCCGCCGGCCCGAGGCTGCCCTCATGACTTCTGGCGCCCGCGCGCGATGGCGCGCACGCCGCCGCCACACACGCCGATCGCCGCCGGCCGCCACCTCCATCCGCGCCGCCCCGTCTGCCGAGCCCAGCTGGCCCGCCACCGCGCCTCCACGTGCTCCCCGGCGGACCCGCCGACCATGACAGCGCCCTCACGCGCGGCGGCCGCGCCTGCCCGCCCCGCCGACCAGCGCCTCCCTCGCCGGAGGCCGCAGCCTCGCCGGATCCGGGGAAGGTGGATGAGATCCACCAACCCCAGTAACCAAACGGGCGCCCGCGTCCCGGATCCGCCCGTCCCGCTTCCCTCCGTCCCGTTTTCGACGAGGGTAAATTCTGCTAAGTCCCTTATTTTTCAGCATTCTGGTGCTCTGTTAATCATGCTATAACTCCATGCATGTAGCTTCATTTCGTGCGTGTAATGTATCAAAATGTTCGTTGTGAGATGCTCTTCATGTCATTACATTGCATCATGTTCATTTGAGTCCATCTTGATGCCTGAATCATCGTTGCAAATGTTATATGATGTTAATCTACTGAAACTGTTATAACTTGCTCATTTGTCATTTTTGCCATGTTTGATGTGTGCATCCTATGAGGTTGATGTCTACATTTTTTTTGATCTATGTCATTCCATATTCATAGTGGTGTCATCCATGTATTTTTGTGAGTTGTGTAGTGAGTGCACCAAGCTTGTTAAGTAGGTGTTGTTGTTTTGCTAGGCCGAATCTGCTATATCGTGATACGATATAAACCTGCTGCTACAAGTCATTCTATGCATAATCTGGATATGTTCACTAAGGATAATTTTTTATACATGTCATGCTCTATCCATCCATGCCCTTGGTTTCATTTATAGCTTGCTGTATCTTGTCATAATCTTGCTCCAAAGTTGCTACATGATTTTGCTGTCAGCCTGTTAACATGAAGTTCAGTTTTTCCATGTGTTTTCTTAGTTATCTATGCTCCCTATGAACTTGTTCTTGCCATGCTTAGCTTTATAAACATGTCTTGTTGCTGATGGTTGCCTTGCCATGCCATGTATTGCTCTGTGGTGAGTGGTACAAGATCACCAACATGCCTACTTATTGTTGTTCCTGCCATGTATGAATCTGTCATATAACTTGCTATGTTTACATGGGTGCCATCATATTTTCTGTGACCTTTTGGCTCATGGTCAGTAAAGGACTTTTGTTCTATGAAATTAGTAGATACATTCCATGCCTTTGTTTGCCATGATAAGTTCCTGTAACATGTTGTTTGATAGCTCTAAACATTGCAACCTGATGTTATTTCCTGATAAGTCTGAAACTGTTTATTTGCAATCTTGCCATGTGTGTTTGAGCATGTTCTAGTGACTTCTGGAAATAGCTCAGTGTTCATGTTTTGTTATGCTTTATCTGTACATCATGTTCATGCCTTTTGTTTTCATATTGTGGTACTGTAGTATGTTGGTTTGATGCTTGCAAGATGCCTAGTTGCTGTTATGGACAGATTGTTGTTATATCATGTTTGGAGTGTGTGTTGAACCGTTGCTCCGTTTTGAGTGTGCTCTATATGAAAATTGCTTGATTTTCCATGTTGTTTCATATTATCATGTTGCATCCTTGTTTTGAGGTGTTTGCTTGATGTTTGGATGTATTTTGCATCAATGACATGTTTAACTTGTTTTGCTCGTATCTTCTAGGCCGTAGCTCCAAATCTAATGAACTTTATATGTAACTTAACTAGAATATCGTGTAGATCATCTTTGTGCATCTTAACTTGTTGTTTAACAACTTGAACATAATGTTTATTCAGATCTGGACCAATTTCGAAATTTGCATACGAGGACTTACCGGAATTGTTATATGTTGTTTCCGGCCTCATTTAAACTTGCCTTGATGTGTTGCTCTTGTATGCATCATCTCTTGCCATGAGTAGCTTCATGTAGTCTTGTCTTGCATCATGCTTGTTTGTGCATCATGCCTTGTTCATGTGTGTTGTGTTTACCATGTTGTGTGCTTCTTCTCGATAGTTCCCGTTTCGTTGCGATCGTAAGGATTCGTTCGTCTATGCTTGGTTCGTCTTCGTGGCTTCATCTTCTTCATGGACTCGTTTTTCTTCCTTGCGGGATTTCAGGCAAGATGACCGTTACCCTGGATCTCACTACTATCATTGCTATGCTAGTTGCTTCGTTCTATCGCTTTGCTGCGCTACCTATCATTTGCTCTTCAAGCCTCCCAATTTGCCATGTCAGCCTCTAACCTTTTGCACCCTTCCTATCAAACCATTGCTTGGCTATGTTACCGCTTTGCTCAGCCCCTCTTACAGCGTTGTTAGTTGCAGGTGAAGTTGAAGATTGCTCCATGGTGGACAGGATTATGTTGGGATATCACAATATCTCTTATTTAATTAATGCATCTATATATTTGGTAAAGGGTGGAAGGCTCGGCCTTATGCCTGGTGTTTTATTCCACTCTTGCCGCCCTAGTTTCCGTCATACCGGTGTTATATTCCCGGATTTTGCATTCTTTACACGGTTGGGTGATTTATGAGACCCCCTTGACAGTTCGCTTTGAATAAAACTCCCCCAGCAAGGCCCAACCTTTGTTTTACCATTTGCCTCACCATCACCTAGTTTTCCCTTTGGAGTAATTAACCCAAGGGTCATCTTTATAATAGCCCCCCCCCCGGCCAATGCTTGTCTAAGTGTTGGTCCGAACCAGAGCCACTTGCAGCGCCACCTCGAGGAAAATTGAGGGTTGGTTTTAGTTGTACGTAGTGTTCATCCGGTGTTGCCCTGAGAACGAGATATGTGCAGCTCCTATCGGGATTGTCGGCGCATCGAGCGGTCTTGCTGGTCTTGTTTTACCATTGTCGAAATGTCTTGTAAACCAGGATTCCGAGTCTGGTCGGGTCTTTTTGGGAGAAGGTATATCCTTCGTTGATTGCGAGAGCTTATCATGGGCTAAGTTGGGACACCCCTGCAGGGTATAAACTTTCGAAAGCCGTGCCCGCGGTTATGGGCAGATGGGAATTTGTTAATGTCCGATTGTAGATAACTTGACACCAGATCCGAATTAAAACGCATCAACCGCGTGTGTAGCCATGATGGTCTCTTTTCGGCGGAGTCCGGGAAGCGAACACGCTTTTGGGTTATGTTTGACGTAAGTAGGTGTTCAGGATCACCTCTTGATCATTGCTAGATTCACGACCGTTCATTTGCTTCTGTTCTCGCTCTTATTTGCGTATGTTAGCCACCATATCATGCTTAGTCGCTGTTGCAACCTCACTACTTTACCCCGTCCTTTCCCTTTAAGCTTTGCTAGTCTTGATACCCATGGTAATGGGATTGCTGAGTCCTCGTGGCTCACAGATTACTACAACAATAGTTGCAGGTACAGGTTATGCGATGATCATGACGCGAGAGCGATGTTTGCTTGTTTTGGAGTTCTGCTTTTGCTTCTTCTTCGATCAGGGGATAGGTTCCAGGTCGGCAGCCTGGGCTAGAAGGGTGGATGTCGTTTGAGTTTCTGTTTGTGTTTCATCCGTAGTCGGATCTTGCTCTTATGTATGATGTGATGTTGTATTCGTGTGACATTGTATGTCTCTTGTATGTATCCCCATCTATTATGTAATGTTGATGTAATGATATCCATCTTGCAAAAGCGTTTCAATATGCGGGTCTATCCTTGGTGGGACCTTCGAGTTCCTTTTAAATAGGGTCGCATATTGGGCGTGACAGCTCCACCACAAGGGCTACGACATGGACGGGCGCCTTTGTGTCTGCCGCGTTCCGGTTCCGACGAGCGACCTCGACCGGACCCCGCAATCGAAGTGGAAGGTCGGCGGGGAGAAGGTGCTCCTCCAGCACCCGGACTGGAGGCACGTCGACGCCAAGCTCGTGCACATGGCGGAGCGCGGCGAGCACTGCCTCGTTGAGCGCGTGCGACGCGAGGGGACGGATGAGAAGGAGCGCCTGCCTGACGGCGACGAGTGCCTGCTCCGCGTGACAACGTTCCAAGTCAAGTACGGCGACGACGGGGAACTCGTGACAACGGATCGTCGGTACGCTCGCACTTACAAGGTGTCGAGGTACCGCGATGACCTCGAGGTTGCAGCGTTCTGGATATGACTTGTTCAAATGGTTGATCAGTCGTTGATTAGTAGCAGTGTCAGTTGAAAAGCTGGTGGGATTTGTGAGGTTAAACTCTGTACGCCAGGCCGCTTTCAGTGTCACTTTTTCAACTGTTAAAGGTTTGAATTTTGATGCAAGCTATTCCCTCCTTTCGGAATTAATTGTCATGGAAATGGATGTATTTAGAACTAAAATACGTCTAGATACATCCATTTTCGCGACAAGTAATTCCGAACGGAGGGAATAGCTCGGACTATGACGTACCGGACGGAGGTCGTGAAGACCTCCCCCAACGCGCAAACCTCAAGAACAAGGCATGTTTGGTTTTGTAAGTAAAGGTTCACGCCACAGCACCTTAGGCATGAATTACGGTAGTTGACATGGCGGGCGAGTGACGGGCAGGTCGATTGGTCGAAACCAGTCAAACTGACCAGAAAACGGTTTGAGGGAGCCAAGGTTGAAAGTTGTCTGGTTTTGAAAGTTCAAGGCTATTTCTTATGGGAATGGCTAAAGGTCAGTCGATTGAATTTGTTTTTTAGGTTAATCGATTGTTCCCGGCCGTTGGATGGCAAAGCAACAGTCATATTTTTTCTTCGACCCTCTAAAGAAATTGTTCATTGTCTTCCTTCTCGCGATTTCGATTTGAACCCCTTCTTCCTCTGGCCACCCCTCCAGCCCAGGCCGAACTACCATTCTCCTTTGCCCTTGGTCGACGACGCTTGCGCGACTGTCTCGACGCCCCGCCCTTCCCTCACCATCGGGCTTGCCATCAGCTACGACCATCCCTCTAAAGCCGGCGAACTATCCGATTTCTCTGGTGAACTTGCACCCCTGGCGCCCCTAAGATAGACCCAGAGGATGCTGCTTCTCGGCGAGCCGGCGCCTGCTGCACCTGCACCTCTCGTGCACATCTTTCTTCTGAAACAGAAATCGACCGACTCTAATTTAATTTTCAAACGATTGACGTGCAGCTAAACTCGTTTCTTGTCCATTCATGTCAATCCAGGATGATAGGAAGGTTTTTTATTTCAGAAACAAAATAACTTTGGAGCACACCGAAATATGCGAAATTTCAGAATTCCATATATTTTGAAAATTATTTAGGATTTTGAGATTTCAAATTTCACTCAATTTTAATATAATTTAAATCTATATTAAAATCAGTTTGAATCTGCATCGAAATTTTGGGGTTAAAAATATTTCGGAGCCCACTGAAATATGCGAAATTTCAGAAATTTCACTAAAATTTTGTTGAAATTTTAAACCATGGATAGGACCGTGGTTGAGGGAATTAACCCCGCCATAATGCTTTGCCGGGTGAAGAAATAGCTTGTTTTTTTTTTGTAGTTTTGCATTCAACAAGTCAACATGTTTCAGTGTCGCCTTCTGGATATGACTTGTTGCAATTGTTGATTACTAGTAGCAATGTCGTTGAACAGTTGGCGAAATTGCGAGGCTACACCCTGCACGCCTGCCGCTTTCGGTGTCGCGTTCTACGTGTCGGTAGTTTTCCGAATCCTGACTTCTTCACCCCAACGCGGCTTACCTGGAGAACAAACCAAACACAATTCCAATAAGAAACCGTACGTTACGTGCCGGTTGCGCCGTTGCGATCTATCCATCTATTCTTCTGATCGATGGCTCCTCCCGCGCCGCCGGCGAGCGGCGCGCAGCACCAGTTCCCCGACACGGCGCTGCCCTACGCCGACGACGTCAAGTGGCTCGTTCCCGACCACCTCGCCACGCTCGCCGAGGCCTTCCCCTCGCTCCGCCCCAGGACCGCCCTCTTCACCCACGACGACGGCCGCGCCGCGCGCCTGCTCCAGGCCGCCGGCACCATCCCGATCGTCCACGCGGGGGCCTCCTATGACCTCCCCGCCGTCGTCTGGCTCCCGGAGCGCTACCCGCGGTGCCCGCCCCTCGTGTTCCTCTCGCCGGCCCGCGGCACGGTCCTCAGAACCGACCACCCCCTCGTCGACCGCTCGGGCCTCGTCGCCGCCGCCGCCGCCCCGTACCTCCGCTCCTGGGCGTTCCCGTCCTCCAACCTGCGAGACCTTGTCCGGTCCCTCTCCCACGCCTTCGGCATCGACCCGCCCCTCGTCCCCGCCGAGGTCGCCTACAGGCGCGACGCCCTCGCCGGCATGGCCTGCGCCGACGCTGCCGCCCTGCGCGCCGCCAGCGAGGCCGAGATGGACGCCCTGTTCGCCGTGCAGGCCGAGCTGCGCGTGCGGGGCAGGGCGGCGGACGGCTTGGTGCGCCGGGCAGGGGGGGAGGTGGACGCGCTGGAGCGCCGGCTGCAGGACGTGACGGTGGCCGCGTACGCCCTGGAGGCCTGGGTCGCGGCGAACCGGACGACGGTGGCCGCGCACGGCGACGCGCAGGCGGGGGCGGCAGTTCAGCCCGCGGACGCGCTCTCGGTGCAGAGGCTCGAGTGCGCGGCCATGGATCTGGCGCTGGAGGACAGCATGTACGCGCTGGACGAGGCGGTGCAGGGAGGGGCCATGCCGTTCAGCGGCTACCTCCGGAGCGTGCGCGCCCTGGCGCGGGAGCAGTTCTTCCAGCGTGCCCTCTGGACCAAACTTTGCTAGGAAGGTTTTTCTTCTTCCATGGAAGCAAAACCTTCAGTCTTACCTTCAGATACAGAAAAATTCAGAGGCCTGATTTTTTTCGATGTACTGGTACTAGATAGTGGTTGCACGTGCGTTTGCTAGTTTTTTTTTTTTTTGAGGGACGTTTGCTAGTTGTATAGTGCACCTATGATGCAAACATTTTTTACTCTTATATAAACAGAGATTGTTCAGATGCTGGGTTAATTAGGAAAAACAGTTCGTATAGCCACTGCAGTAGCTGAAGCTAGGAGTTTTTTTTTTTTTTTTTTTTTTGTAACGGCAATATGTTTCTGTCGGCTGGAGCCTTTGGATGCAGCTTGTTGAGGAGGGGGCCTGGTGAGCCACACCATAGAGGACTCAAACTCTGGAAAAAGGCAGGAGCCATGGAGAATGCCGTTGTTGAGAGGAATTAGCCTAGGATCTTAGGTGTGGTGTCTAACTCTGTCTTATGGCCCAGCAATCTGATTTGAGTCCTTGTATGAACCTTTTGCTTTCGTTGTATACAAATAGGGTACGATCAGGAGCATACTAAGAGCAACTCTAACTGATGCCTTAAAAGAGGCGTACGGAAAAAATTGCTCCCCTTCTGTAAAGATAGGGTACTACGTCATGAGCGTACTAACGCAACTCTAACAGATATCTTAAAAGAGGCGTATTGAAAAAATAACTGCCTTTTTAGTGTTTGGTGCATATAAAAAGCTCAAAAGTAGGGAAATATAGGTTTTGCTCACTAGAGAGGAACCCGGGAACAATAGCAAAGACATCTGAATTTGTGATGTTGTAGAAAAAAATAGGGCCACTACCACAAAGCTAAAGCAAATGAGGATAAAGCCCTCCAGAAAGTGGGACATAAGCTGCAGGTATGCCGAGTGCCCAAATTTTCTGCATGTCCTATTGAAACAATCTAAAGATAAGATACATCATCCAAATGGTAAGATTTTTAATAAAAGAACAATGCCTTACTGTCCAAACTATTAGAACCATCAAAAAAAATAAGCCATGGTAACACATAGAAGTCGATAGGAAATGAGAAGTGCATTAGGATACGTTGCAGGTTGGACAAAAAAAGCAGATCAGATGTAGAGAAAATAATGGTGGAGCTATGTGAAGCCCGAGAACCAAATCGGTAGGAAATGAAAAGTACATTAGAATATGTTGCAAATTGGACAAATAAAGGAGATCATATGTACAAAAAGTACTCGTGGAGCTATGTGATACATGGCGGCAACAAATAAAGCAGATCAATTTGGACAAATAAAGCTGTCGTATTCCCACCTGGCAAGGGATGGGTTGCCATGCTTCTTGGTTCGACGCGTGGCGACCAAGACCTCTTCCTCGACTACGTGAAGGTTGCCATGAGATACACCAGCGTCCAAGGGCTCGTAGATGTAGCAGAGGAAGTGAGGAAGAAGGCGACGACTGAAGAGAAGCGGCGCATGGACCAGCGCTATGGAAACCTAGGTAAGGGGATCATGTCCATCGACATGCTGCTATGGGCAATGAAGGAGGCTGGCTCCGTCGATGCTGGGCAGAGGGAACGGTGGGCAGCCCACCGCTATGTCACTCTGGCACAAGCTACAGCTGAAGTTAATGCAGAGGTGCACCAAGACGACGACGACTTACAGATCGTCTCCCCGCCAGCACTGCAGGCTCGCCGCTGTCCTCCTCCCATCATCGACATCGATGAAGACGAAGACAAAGATGAAGGGGAGGTTCAGGAGCTACCAAATCCTACCCAAGTCAAGCAAGAGGTACAACGCTTAGGACGCTTAGCATGGCAGGCACCTAAGTGAAACTGAAACGAAACAGAAAGTTTCAGTTTGATCAGTTATCATCAGTGTCAGTTGTCTTTAGTGTTGTTTAGTGTTACCAAGTTTCGGGTTCAGTTTCAGTTTTAGTGACTTGAAAACATTGTTGGACTATCTGTGTTATCTATGTAATACTATCTATGGTGCCTCCTATGTGAAACATAAACTACCTTAATGCTATGTAATATATGTGTGTTTGGATGTTGTTTAAATTTCATGCAGGAATTTAAGATACTCAAAAACTAGCTTTCAACAACAAATTGCAAGTAGGGGATGCAACCATTTAGGATGAAAAAGACAGAAATAAACTTCATCATACTTAGATAATATGGTTCTTAACTTAGCATCAGGGCCATTACACCTAGCATAATCTTAGAGCATTACATATCAGGGGCATTACGACACCCCACACCCCAACCAAAATGATCTGAAACCATAGGCAGTTCATATCTAATATTAATACTAGGATGCATATCTGCATCAGATTCCAGTCCTAGGCGAGTTATATATATACGGCTCATATTTACTTACCAACCATAGGTACCACTTCACTCCATGACAATTTCTTTGATCTTGTCCAGCTTTTCTTTGCACACATAACCAGCCTTCAAGAGCTCAGCAATGACACGCCCCAACTTCTTCTTCTCTTCCTTGAGGAGGTCTCTGTCCACCTCTATTTCCTTCATGGCCTTCCTTGTGTTATGGATTATATCTACTTGACTCTGCAGGATGCACCTCTGCTCTTTTTTCAGCTTAAGCTTCTCCATTTAAATCTCAATCTTTGTCTTCTCCTCAAGTTGCTTCTTCTTCTCATTCAGTTCATTGATTTCCTGGCTTGTGTAATCCATGTTATGAGATTTATGTCCATCCTGATAATCAAACAAGTTGGATACATCATCCACAAGCTGGTTGTACTAATTGCCCAGAGAATCAAGCTCCTTGTTCCGTTTTGCAACTCTCTAATGAGCCTCATTGTCTGGACTCTACCAAGGTTATGCTCATGATACATATCCCAGAGCTTGGTTAAGCACCTTTGCAGAATTACAGGCCAAGGAGCATCTACCACTCCACAACACCACAGTTCACATCATCCTGAAAATTCAGTCAAGTTTATACTGAGCTCACTAAACAGTACTCTACACTACAATGCCATAGTTGCACATTTAGTAAAGTTCTAGTAATCAAACAAATTCAGAAGAAGAAATCATAAACCCTAAACATGTACATGGCTACACTAGCTAGCTCTATACTACAATTACAAAACATTGATCTGTTTCCAGTGCTCTATACTACAATTACATAATTCAGACATAGCAATGGCGTTACACTAAAGCAAAATTTAGAAAAACAGCAACTAAACAGTACTATGTTTCCACTACATAGCACAAAATAAATCAATTACAACCATCACAACCTAGTTTATTACCTCAGTAGCACATCCTATGCATCTCATGTCAGTATTAGTGCCTTCAAATGCCACAAACTTGCCTGGCCACTGCCTGTGTAGGATGGACTTGCGCTCAGATTCAACCACAAGTCCCCAGAAACTTGGGTCTATCACAGTTTCAGGAGTTTGTTGCAGCAGCAAAAACATATATATCAACTACAGCTCACAAATATGAAATTAAATGGAAGAAATTCAAAGTATCTTCAGACCTTAACCCTAACCCTGCAGAGGAGAGGAGAGAGTGAGCTGACTTACAAACTACTCCATCAGCAGGCTGCTGAACTCGCTCGTGTACTCGCCATCGTCGGAGTCTCGTTGAAAAAGGGTGACAACGGCATGCTCGAGGTGTCGCCGGAGTGCGAGACGAAGAAGAGGAGAGTAGAGAGTGAACTCGGGGGGAGTGAGAGATAGTGGGGAAGGCCCGAGCCGGTCGGCCAGTTTTGACCTGGTCCGGACAGTTTTGACCGAGCGGCGGCACTAACGGCCAGCAGACGCGCGCTGTTAGCCATTAGGGTGGTCGTCGACCTGCCATGTGGGCCAGCCCTATTGGACACGCGTTTAAAATGGCTGAAACGGTCATCAATACGACTTGGTAGTTTTTAGTAACAAAATTAAAAAAATTGTTAGTTTTCGATCATTTTTTTGAATGTGGTAGTTCAGTGGGACGGCAACCCCAAATGTTATAGTTTTTTGTTAAATACTCGAGGAAGCTAGACAGAAACCTTATGAATTTTTCCGGTCAATCACTCTACCTATAAATCATGTTCGAAGTAAAGAAAAAGGAGTACCCTTAAAAAAAAGGAGCGACTAGTGCTCAGTCGACTGTCGGCGGCCATCGGGTGTGGTTTGTTTGATCTCTGTGTGCAATCTTCCTCTACACTTTCGACCGCATTGACCTTGGCAGGTTGTCCCTTGCTGTTGTTTTCCTGTGTGTGTTTGTAGCTGCACTAGGCTTGATTTGTGTCATTGTGCTTGGCTTGTGTCATTTTATTACTAGAATTTGCCGGTTTCTTGTGACATAGGCTGTTTAATTGGTGGTTTGTAGTTGGACTGCCAATAGCAGCGACTACAGCAAGAATAAATCAGAGGACCCTACAGCCCCTTTTTTTACCAAAAGCTAAACCAGTTGCGCATTATGTCACAAACGGTGTTCAGATATACTCCCTCCGTGTCCGGAAATACTTGTCATCAAAATGGATAAAAGGGATGTATCTCAAACTAGATACATCCCTTTTATCCATTTTGATGACAAGTATTTTCGAACGAAAGGAGTATATGCAACTAAACAAAAATGCCATAGTTGCATATTTAGTAAAGTTGTAGTTGCGCACAGTTTTTGGACGTGACATGTAACTGATGCAATGCTAAATATGAAGCCACATCAATTGCGCATCTACTAAACCACCCGTTACACGCGGTTTTCAGACGTGAAACTGATACAACGTTCACTACTAGGGAAAAAGGCTATACACAGAATCTTAGCAGCAGCGCGGTTCAAAAAACAGCGCTAGTGCTATTTAGCAGTAGCGAGCTACTAGAAACCGCGCTACAGGTACAAACTTAGCAGTAGCGCCTGTTGACCAAAAAGCGCTACTACTAATATTCCCATTGGTAGAATGCTAGGCTACGCATAGCAGTAGCGCGTTCCTTCTACATCACAGTTAGCAGCGCGTTTCCGTGGATGAGCGCTACTACTAACAAAAATAAAATAAGATGATAAACAAATAGAAATTTAAATGAAAATGAAAGAAATAGAAAAAGGAGAAAGGGAAAAATAAAATGTAAAGCAAAATAAACGAAAAAGTGAAAAATCGGAGGAAGGCATAGCAGCAGCGTTTGTTTGTAAGAGGCGCTATAGCTAACGTAGCTGCAGCGCGTGCCCTAGACCCCCGCTATAGAAACAGAATAGGAAATTAGCTATAGCAGCAGCGCGTTTCGGCGAAAGCGCTATAGCTAACTTAGCTATAGCGCGTTTTGCGAAACGCGCTACCGCTAAGTTTGACATAGCCAAAAAACCGTTTCCCCCGCCCCGGCCACCACTTCCCCCAAATCCCTCAAACCCCACCCCGCGCGCGCCGCCGTCTCCCCGATTCGTCGCCCCACACCTCGCCGCCGCCGACGACGCGCGCCACCAGAGCCGTGCGCCGTCGACGACACCGAGCCGCCTAACGCCACGGAGACGCTGCTGACCTCGTCAACGCCACCGAGCCGCCGTCGACGCCACCTTCCTCGCCGTCACCGAGACGCCCGCCTCCCTCGCCGTCACGGAGGCGCCTCGCCTCCCTCGCCACCACACTGCCTCCGTCGCCACCATCGAGCCATCATCTGAAGCCCCACCCCCCTCTCTCTCTCATGCATAGGTTAGCTAGTTTTTAATTAGGTTAATTATCTAGGTTTTAGGGCAAAAATTTAGTTAGGGCATTGACAGAGAAGTAGTTAGGTTAACTAGTTTAATTAGGTTAATTATCTAGGTTAGTGCAAAAACTTAGTTAGGGCTATGACAGAGAACTACTCAGGTTAACTAGTTTAATTAGGTTAATTATCCATGTTAATTAGTGCAGAAATTTATTTTAGGCTTTGACAGAGAACTAGCTGCGTTAACTAGTTTAATTAGGGTTAATTATCTAGGTAAACAAGATTAACCAACTAGGTTAAATAGGTAGGTTAATTAGGTTCGTTGGATTAAGAAGCTAGGTTAAGTAGATTGGCAAAGGTTTTGATTTTTCAAAGACCACTATTTTTCAAGGAAAAGAATTTAGGCAAATTTTATTTTTCATTGAAGTGGTCATGTCATATCTTTTCATTGAAGTTGTTCGATTGTGCCCAAGTGGTGGCTTTGTTGTTTCTGTGAATGATCTTTGAGTGGCCTAAGTTTTGCGGAATGTTGATTCATTTCTGTTAGGCAAATTTCAGGTTCTCGATTTGTCCACTTTTAGCAAAGGTCATGGCGAAATTTCCGTGAATTTCGCATGACTTGTGCTACAAACTAGGACATATCGAGTGCCCGGATTTGCCGCACCAAGAAGGAGTCAACATTCCTGCAAAACAATAGTCCTTTTTTATGTCATTATTCATTTTATTAGGTCTAGAATTAAATGACTAGATTTAATCATAGGAAACATGGCTAGCAACGATGAAGGACAGGGTTCTGGTGATTGCGACGACGTCTACCGGGCGGCACGAAATTTTTAGCTTTACCGACGATCAACAGATGTTGTTTTGGCCCGCATCGGGATCGAGACCGACACGCAGACCGGTTCGAGACCGTCACGCAGACCGGTCTTGAGGATCGACACCGCGCTGAGATTCAGACCGGCATCGAGACCGGCTGAGACGGTGCTGCCTCGGGAGCAGATCCGTGTAGCACCGAAGCGAAGAGGCAACGGCTTCCTAACAAACTCAGGACTACTAGACTGGTGGTCACGGAGGTGGACAACGGCAATTTTGAGCCAAAGGCGCCCGAGGAAGCGCGCGCGTGCTACGGCAATCAAATAGGCTGCATCATACGGACAACCGCCACCATCAACGATGAGAATCTAAAGAAGATAGAAAATATGAGGAGCTCCCTCCTAAAGAAGTTTCACCAGATATTCTTGTTCCCGGGCCGGAATGAGAAGGATTATGAAGATCCAGACAATGACCCGGCAATGAAGAAGATAAACAAACACGCCATGACCAAGTTTAGCAATGCGTTGGCCGCCTGGAAAAATCGAGTGAAAGCAAAGATCAACGACGGGGAACCCTACTCCGAGATTGTAAAGGAAAGTCCGACAATCACGGAAGAGCAGTTTCAAATATTCAAGGAGGCTTGCGAGGCCGAAGCTGCCAAAGAAAAGTCTAAGTACATGAAGGGGCTTCAAAAGAGGAACATTGGGACCCACCACCTCGGAAGCCGTGGTTACTGGCGGAAAGAGGTCCAAATGGGCCAAGGAGGACGCGAAGCCATGAAGTCTGGGCATCCTGACCCTTGGCGGATTTCACCATCCCGCAAGAGCGTGGCGCCCCGAGGGCCCGCCACCGCTGGGACCCATCAAGAAGGTTTATGATACAACACCGGTCATTACGGAGTTCATGAGACTCTTGGTAATTTTAGTTTCGATCAATTCATTGCACACGTTAGTCATATTTGTAAACGATCCTTGTGCCTTTTGCAGAGAGAGCAACGCCGGATTGCGGCCAAAGCGACTTCGCCGTCGAGGCATTGGCGAGGCCAAGTGGGACACTCCATTCAACCGGCGTTGAACATATTGAAACGACAACCGGTGGATACTCGACCGTCGTATGGATGCGTGCGGTGTCGGAGACAGCGCCACGTGGAAGAAGTACTACCGTGAGACCACGGAGGAGAGAAAGGAAAGACGGAGGTTAATCAAGAAAGCATCGACAAGAAGGTTGAGATTGCGGTTGAGAAGAAATCATCTCGCATACGATCGAGCAGCGATAGCTGCCGCAAAACAAAGCGGTTGCAGATTTATCTACTTCCTTGGTGACGGGCGTTCACATTTGGACAAGGGAAAATCCAAAAAAATGCAGAGGACTTTCCCTTGCGACTTCTTGGCAGCACATGCTCCCGCACCGGCTCCCCGCAGACTGCTCCCGCACCGGCTCCCCGTGACCGGCTCCTCAAGACGCCATCGCGACTGCCGCCAGACCGGACGTGCTCGGTGGTGCCTCCTCTTTAGCTGAGCTCGGCGCCCTCACACTATCTTCCACACCGCCCCTTCAATATAAATGTATAATCTCGTTTTCGTTGCCTTTCGGATGTCTCACGTCGCAGACTTTTATTTGCGAGCGAGCGAAACCCGTGCACCATATTGTACACCATCGGCGAACGAAGGTGGGCGTGGGGAAGGGGCGATAATGGAGCCGAAGGAACCATTGTTCCACAACCGGCCGATACCCTTTAACGTCTTCAAGGTTTCCGTGGCGCTGTCAAACCGGGCCACGAGAATTTCCTCCTCTAATACTAGTGGGGATGACGACGAGACCCGGGCGGCTTGGTGATTGTTGCAATGGGTGGGTCTGTTGTGGCCAAAGAGTCTACGTGCCTCGAGGCGGCGGGAGCACACCCACGAGCACACAGCCTCAAAGAAGGTATGAACATCAACACCCCACCTACCCAATTAGCGTCGGGTGTCGGGTTGGGTGATAGCGGACGGGTAAGCAGGTGGCTCCATTAGAGGCTGATGGCGTCGCCATGGATGAGGATGAGGATGACGATGGCGCTGAGCGGTATGTCTATCTGGCGCCTCCTCGTGGTTTGAGCATCATGAGTCGATGCTCTGAATTACCGTCTCAACGCGCTTATTGGCGACCATCCGTGGTAAAGAAGCCTAGGAAGAGAGCGAGGAAAGGCAAAAAGCTGATTCTATGATCCAGCCGCCTCGGCAGCCTCGGCCGGGACCGTGTAGATATCCCCGATGCGGATAAATGGCATATCCCCGGTAAACCAATCCTACCTGAAACAGCGCTACGGGCCAGATTTGGCGATCTGAGGAGACTTCATGACGATGTGCTGCGGGTAGAGAAAGGCCTCATCGCCTCGAAAGATCCAGGATACCCACTCTACGTGGTTAATGTTCCGCAGCAAATGTCGTACGTCAATGGCTTCCCCGCGGATAAGTTCTTCCTCCGATTCGATTACATATTCGACATGTTTCACGTGAAGAAGCTGGATTTTACTTTTGTCCGCCTTTATGCCTTGCACATGAGCTACATCATTGGGGTTGAGCAGATAGCTCATATCGTGTCGTGACCCGTACTACATGCACGAGGCCTTCTTGGGAGTCTGTGCACAGCATCGTGAATACGCGAGGGATTACATCGTCAGTTTCATGCTCGCCAATAAGGACAAGGAGGCGATTCTCGTGCCTTATCATCCCGTGTAAGTCATCCGCGCTGCTATCCTTCCTTCGATTTCAATAATTCATTTGCACGGTGGAGGCTAATTAATTTGAGGTGTACTTATTTTGCGCAGCTGGCGGCGCGCCGTCCTCATCATCCTCTACCCCCGATTCTCCCACGCTCTTTACTTGGACTCGTCGAAGAACATTCACAAAAAGGATTACACCCACATCAAAGATGTTCTCGACGGTGCTATGTTTTACTACCAAGCAAGGGGTGGAGATGTTAGGGACAAGAAGAAAAGGGCGGCAGGCACGCCTTCAGCCATAAGACCGACTTCGCTGCATCCAAAGAACCGAACGATTCTCTTAATGATGGATTCTATGTCCTACACCACATGCTGGAGTACCGACGGGATCACAAGAACCTTCACATGGCACCTAGATCTAGCGATGCCCATATTACGCAATGGGCAAAGGACATAGGAGATATCGAGGATCATCGACTTGAGCTGAGTTCTATAACATCCAGCGAACTTGCCCAAATCATCATGAATGAGGTCGTCGGAAAAACAGGGATGTTCCATGCGAAGGACAAATGTCGCGGAAGACGTCCGAACATGGATAGCCTCTCGGCGTCTCGACATGAAGCCTTTCACAAAGCTCGATGACTATCTCCCCGACTTGGATGGATGGCACGACATCTTTGGAGTGATTGTCGATATATGACAATGTGTCCGTTTAGTCCATAGTTTCTTTTATGACAAAACTTTGAGTTATGCACGGTGAAACTTTATTTGTGATGTAATTAAACCGTCCTCCTCGACTAGCGAAAATCACTCTAGTTAAGTCATTTGGGTGCGATGAACTTTGTTATTTATGCTTATGATATGTTGTTTCTATTTTTGCCAAGTCTGTCTCTTTGTGTTGCTCAACTATATATGTTGCATATCATCGACTCATGTGACGATGCAGGTGCATAGATCATAAATGGCGAAGAAGTGCTACGCCAGAGTATATATCGACAAGTGGCCGGAGTGAAAGGCCTAGGTGTACCGGTTTTCGGTTTCCGAGCGACACTTGAGACTTAGTTTAGGTTCACGCTAATGCGAGAGAGGATACTGAACTCATGTACTCAAAGTGATAGCTATTCTCATGTATATCATTGTTTAGATGGATGACGATGTATTTGCAAGTAATCGAGACTTGTATCGCTATTTTGAGATTGATGACGAGATCGAGACCACTTTGTGTTGGATGATGATTATGATGATGACATGATTTGATGAGACTAATTGTATGTATATGCTATCATTTGTATGTGGATGATATGCTAAAGATTATTGTATAAAGCCTATTCAAATGCAAAACAAATAAAAACAAATCTGCAGGAAAAAACTAATAAAACTAGTAGTAGCGAGGGGATTTAGCGAGAGCGCCGGCTTACCGAAGAGCGCTTACACCCAAACAGCGCTGTAGCTAATACCATGGCGCCCTTCCCAAAACCGCGCTGCAGCAATTAGGTGTAGCAATGGCGTGTGTCAACACGCGCCATCGCTACATGTTAGTCATAGCGCCTTATTAGTAGCGCGGTGCAGCGCCATCGAGGGTGCCCAAACCCGCGCTGCTGCTAGGCTTTTCCCTAGTAGTGGTTGGATGTGCAACTACACCAAAAATCCTCAGTTGCATTTATGACAGTAAAAGAAATCACGGTTGCACATGGAGGCACGACGAAGAGGCGGGATACGGTGGATTACCACGATTGAGGAAGAGATTGGGATGAGAAATCAATGAAAAGAGATGAGAAAACTGAGAACCGGGAAGGTGAGGAACAGAGGACATGAGGTGAGGGAGTCCAGACTCTATTCATTTTCAACATATCCACATTAGGGTTACAAGTCTACTCCCTCCGTTCCTAAATATAAGTCTTTCAGATATATAGGGTGGGTCTATTATGATAACACCCCTTAAGACCTTATTCTGCACACCAAAACACCTTATTCTGCACACCACCAACAGATCGCGCCGCGGCCCCTCCCCTCCCGGCCTTCTACTGCAGTGGCCTTCAGGCGAGCCGCCGCCCCCTCCTCCGTCCTTCTTCCATGGGCGGCTTGGGAGAGATGCCGCCCTCCTCCCGCTTTCTCCTGGCGGCGGTCGGGAGCAACGCCCCTCCCTCCCGGCCTTCTTCCGCGGCAGCGGCCGGCAGTGACGCCGCCCCTCCCCTCCCGGCCTTCTTCCGTGGCAGCGGCCAGGCAGCGATGCCGCCCGTCGCCTCTCGGCCTTCTTCCGCGGCAGGCACCGAGCAACACCAGCCTATCGGCCTTCTTCCACGGCAGCAGCTCGGTAGCGCTGCCACCGAACTCCTCAGGGCCTGCAATTAGCTGTAATCATCAGATGTGGATTGGTGCTACCTCGACATCAAACCAATTCAAGCAAGGAGGAGTGTGCGCAAGGTTGCTTCATCCACTGTAGCTTCTTGGAATAAGTCTGCATCAACCTTCAGAGCAAATCCTCCTTCCCCGTTCACATTGAGGAACGTCCAGACCGGCCATGAACTTCTAAAGGGCAAGTGGACTGCACGGGCGAACGTGAAAGTTGTGCAGGCGGACGAGAAGGGAACTTCCTCCTGTAAACGCAAGAAATCACTGCATCATGAGGTAATCAGTACACTTCCAAAACCATCTCAGTGTAGTTATCATAGACAAATCAGTACAAGCAGTACAACGCGTGATTATGCAAAGTATAAAACTTATGCGGCAAAGGCGGTTGCTTGATTCGTTGTGGGGAAAATGCGACGCTTGTATAGGTTCATTACGTATAACGATGCAGTGCGGTTGCTTCAGTTCACCTTGAGGGGTGATGCAGTCAACGTGCAATGCTTCGGCAGTACCATTTTGAACACATTGCAGTTCGCATGATTCAATTCATTTAACCTGACAATGCAGCTCGGTCATTTTGTGTGCAGGAGATGACGTTCAGCAGATACAAAATGCCGCGCATAATTGACAGCACTGAGAACAACAACTTTCAGAAGAGTGGATATTCTTTTGACAGAGATACTGGATGGGTTACCCCTGAGGTTCCTCATGGATTCTTCACGACGACAAACAGGGTGCAGTACTCTCCACAAGAAGATTTTTCCCAGGAAGAAGATGTAGTTGAAGATGACGATGATGTCACATTAAATGCAGGAAGGCACTCACCAACGCGATGATGAAGACGATGACGATGAAGATGAGCCGATAACAGTTCTCAACCCAGAGTATAAGCACGAGTTCACTACGTTTGGACAGCATGTCCGAACAGATAATGATGACGCAGTTGAACACGATGTTGCAGCAGATGATGATTATGTCTATGATGATGTGCCACTGCTCCAAAATTTTAAAACCAATCCACCGAGACATCGTCACAACACTGGATTACCACCACGTCCACCTGCCGCACCCCAAAACAGAGCTCAGCGTCCACCTGCTGCACCGAAAAATAGAGCTCCAACCAGACCTGCTGCATCAACTTCGATGCTGCGACCACCAATGGTGCCTCGGTCAAAACTAAACAGCAGGTACAAATCCTCCTCACTGTTACTGCCGCGAGATCCTCAACTACACACATCTGCTATAACCCCGCCATGTCCAATACAACTCGGCGAGCTGCAAACACCATCAGGCGAACGACTCTACACACATGTAAGTTTATGGTCTGAAAAAATAGTTACAGTCCATACAGATAACATTGCAGTGCACACTGATATTTCTTGTGAGGTTTGGCTAGAAACATATCAAATGCTTTATTAAACTCTTATGCACTCCTTGTATTCAAAAAACAGAATAGAACAAATTTTCTCATATAGCATTTCAATTAATGCAGGATAAAAACATGCCGCTCAACCTCGTACCTGCTGCTGGAATGAAGTTCACCACGTACGAAAAGGCATGGGACTTTTACAACAATTATGCAAGATGTGCAGGGTTTGGTATACGCAAGAGGGCAAAACACAGGACAAATGCCTACATTGTCTGCTCAAGAGAAGGGGTCCACAAGCAGGCTGTGTCAGATTATCACCGGGTACGTCAGAAGACATCAAAAAGGATTGGCTGCAATGCAAAGATTAGAGTCAAAAAAAGGAAGGATGGCAAATTTGTGATAGAAATGGTTCAACTCAACCACAATCACAAGATGCTGGAAAGCCCCGGGATGCTTTTGCACATGCGATCGCACAAAAAAGACGATCCTTTGATAGACCAGTTAGTGAAAGACATGCAACTGGACAACCACACACATGCTTAGATGATGTCGACGCTGTCGCGTATGTCCGGTGGTCTGCAGTACATGGGACATACTAGCCACGACTGGGTAAACAGGTAAGCACGTAACAGAGCATATCTCTTGAGCATTCTGTCTGTAATTATTCCCTGTTTGGTGAGATAACTTTGAATTGTCTATGAAAATGCAGGAAACAGAAGTTTGCCAGAGAAGAGTCTGAAGATGATGTCAAGAAACTTCTGAATGTCTTCGAGAAAATGCAAAAGATAAACTCAGAGTTCTTCTATGATTATGACGTTGATGCAGATAACCGTGTAAGAAACGTCTTTTTGGGCGAACGCAAGTTGCAGAGGATCGTATGAAGATTTTGGAG
This sequence comes from Aegilops speltoides, assembly GCA_021437245.1. NCBI lineage: Eukaryota > Viridiplantae > Streptophyta > Magnoliopsida > Poales > Poaceae > Aegilops > Aegilops speltoides. The sequence continues at coordinate 485,615,465 of CM038145.1, forward strand.
ACTGCGTTACATTTGACACGACTTATAAAACTAACAAATTCCACATGCCGCTGGGAGTGTTTGTGGGGGTGAACCATCATCTACAAAGCACCATATTTGCTGTTGCACTCGTGCGAGATGAAACAATACCATCATTTGAGTGGGTTTTCAAAACCTTTCTGAGGTGTATGAACAACAAGCCGCTAATCTGCATGCTCACAGGTACAAAAAATAAAAAGCGCCTGCATACTTACGTTTTTTTTGTTTTGTGCACTTATATTTCTTCCATCTATCTTGCAAACACACAAACAACTTAATAAAAAAACTATTTGTCTCTTCTCAGACCAGTGTTCTTCGATGAAGGCAGCATTAAAAACTATCCTCCCACAAACTCTGCATAAGCTGTGTCGGTGGCATATCATGAAGAAGTACAAGGACCACCTCGCCTTGCTGTATAAGGCGCACGAGAAGCTCAAGGACGAACTCAATGCAGTGCTGAACCACCCACTAATGCCGTCAGAATTTGAACGAGCATGGAAGAACCTCATTCAGAGGTACAACTTGCAAGACGACGAAGTGATGAATTCACTGTGGGATGACAGGCATGAGTGGATCTCAGCTTACTACAAGGAAATTTTCTGTGCTCAGATGACTTCCACACAGAGAAGCGAGAGCATGAACCGCATACTGAAGAAAAATTTTGTCAGGGAGAAGCATGATCTCCATCTGTTTGCTCAACAGGTGGACAAGTGCATTCAGACCAGGAAGGCCGTCGAGCACGCAGAGACAATAGCAAATGAGGTAAACAAAATGTCAATCAAAAACTGCTTAAAATATGAATAAAAAACAAACAATTTTTTCATTTCTCTGGATCGTAACAGTGCATTTGTGATCATGCAGTCAGAGGTAAAAACAACAACAAAGTTTTTCTTCGAAGTTCAGCTATCAAAAGTGTATACAAGAGCAGTGTTTGCAGATTTCAAAGAAACACTCTACCGTAGCACTACATTCAGAGCAGAACGGTGCCCTGAGAACCCGACAAAGTATCTAGTACACCACTACAACAGATCGGATGCATTTGACTGGGCAAGGCATAATTTCCAAGTGGTCGCCTATGAAGAGAAAGGTGTCTACGAATGTGAGTGCAAACTCTGGACACACACAGGTGAGACTCCTAGCAAAAAAAATTCTAGATTCTCATAGTCATGCACGAAAGCTAACTTACTGAAATTTAAAAGTACATATGCATGTGTAATTCACGAAACCAAATGAAGTTCACTTCTTTAAAAAATGAACAAATAATGAAAAAAATATATGTTTACTAATTTCATGCAGTTCACTTACAGAACACAAAAAAATGTGTTTGTCTGCAGGCCTCTTCTGCGTCCATGTCTTATGCATGCTTTCTCATTTGAGAGTACTTAACATTCCTGAGGTTTACATCATGAAGAGATACACCCATAACGCAAGATCAGATGCAACGTTTGACAGAAGAGACTACGAACAAACAGCACCAGATGGAACCTCGCTTTTTTATCGTAGAAAATTGCTGACAGAAACAACAATGGACCTTGCAAACAGAGCGACAAGGTCAGACGCTGGGTGCCATAGGCGTTATGCGGTATGAGGGCAGCGATAGAGGAAGTTGACGTGCTCAACGAAGAAGAAGAAGAAGCAGCAAAACTAAAGCAAGCAGAGAAATACCAACATGACAATAAAGCCGAGTAAGAAGAAAAAACTGAACACATTGGAACTGGTGCTATCAAAAAAAGAAACAATTCTTCCACCTCCTGTTTCAAACACAAGAGGAAGAAAGAAAGGGGATCGCAAACCCGAAAAAGGTGGCATGCAAGGAGAAAAATGATGACAAAACAGTAAGCCACGACTGAAATGGATAAAGTGATGGTCGCCCACCGAGTAAGAATGTGCGAACATGTAATGAAGTCACGCCACAATTCGGGGCGTAAAAAAAGAAATGAACAAGAAAAACGAGGACATGGAGATGCACAACAAAACAGAAAATCCACTCACAACACTAAGAAATGGACGAAACCGAGACGTTGTAGCATCTGCAAAAAGAGGAAGAGACACAATTCAAGAACCTGCCTCAAAAGAAAATGAAAAAGATCAGAAAATGAGGAAGACGAAGAAGGTGAGATCAAAGAAGAATATGATGACACAACTGAAGAAGAAATGGCTTATGAAGAAGCAGATGGAGGAGAGGAGGAAGAAGAAGAGAGTGAAGAGGACGAAGCACGTGAAGAAACTGAAGAAATAGTGGCTTATGAAGAAACAGATGTTGAAGATGATGAAGAGGAAGGAGAGTGAAGAGACTGAAGAGAGTGAAGAGGACGAAGAACATGAAGAAACAATATCAACAAGACCACCACGAGGAAATGCTTCAACCAGCGCGCGGGGATCAAAGAAGGATGCAGTTTACAGCACTGGAAAACGAAAACCACCATCAACCAGCACGCGGGGATCAAAGAAGGATGCAGTTCTCACCACTGGAAAACGAAAGCAGCCAGAAACCAGCACGCGAGGAGCAAAGAAGGATGCAGTTCACAACACTAGAAAACAAAAGCAGCCATCAACCAGCGCGCGGGGAGCAAAGAAGGATGCAGTCCACATCGCTGAAAAACCAAAGCAGCCATCAACCAGCGTGCGGGGAGCAAAGAAGGATGCAGTCCACATCGCTAAAAAACCAAAGCAGCCATCAACCAGCACGCGAGGGGCTACAAACACAAAGGTGCAGAGACAAGAACCAGCAACACCGCCATGGAAAACAAAAGAAAGTGCAACATTAGACACGCTCCAGTCACCGCGCAGAAGCAGCAGGCTAACGACCAAATAGATGAACAAACAATAAATTAATCGTATGCATAGCAATTCGCTTAACTCTATGACTTATGTATTAGTTTAAATTTTGTGTAAACCATGCAAGAAGAAAATGGTATATAGAGTATACCATATATATATAGTAGTCTTGAGTAAAATATTGACATATTTTGATTCAAAAACCATGTAAAAAATGTTGTTAGCTCGCTGCAGTCCAGCAAGTAGTACATATAAAATGCATTTCAATATGCTGTATGGAACTTGCAAAAATGCAGTACGCTTCGAACTATCATGCAGTACTATAGACTAACTACATGTAGTACACACCATGCAAATTGGGAAAAAATGTGGAAACATGTAATGCTCAGCTGACATATAAGCAGTTCACATACTGTAACCATGCAAACACAAATTTACCGTTGAATAATAATTGAAGCGGTTCAGATCACAAAAGTGCTTATTACAAAACACATCACAAAGATGAAAGCGTTCAACACACAGAAGTACTTATTACAAATCAACCTCATAACCTTAGCCAATCACGTCAAACGTGATTCTAACAGTACGATCCTCGAGTTCAAAGAAGTTGAGGACAACAACTTGCTCAGACTTTAGGCAGCTATCAATGAAAAATTCCTTCCACCCTTTGTGCAGACACAGCCGCCCGTCAACGCTTACACTGTACTTGGCTGGTTTAAGGTATCCATTACGAAGAACAACTTCAAGAATTCCTTTCTTCTTGAGCCGCACATACCTAACAGCTCGTTGAGGAATTTTCTATAAAAAATAATAAAACTGTTTGAGAACGAAACTAGCAGTAAATTCTCATGTTTTGAACAGAGATAGATGAAGTGCACAACAGTCCAGCAAGTAGTACATATAAAACGTTTTCAATATGCAGTATGGAACTTACAAATATGCAGTTCTCTTCGAACAATCATGCAGTGCTATAGACTAGCTACATATAGTACACACCATACAAAATTGAAAAAAATGTAGAAATATGAAGTGCTCAGCTAATATATAAGCAGTTCACATATTCTAACCTATAAACTAAAACATAAGCTACATGCACACGAGGAAAAAAACAAGAAAATAAGAACACATTGCAGTACGCTTCAAAAAACACAAAGAAAAAAGTGCGTTCCTAAAATACTACAAGTTTAGGATACAATGGAATTATACAAAAAACACTAAAAAATCATATCTAACGAAACATACCATCTTCTAGTGAGTCTCCACATCATTGGCGTGGTGATGGACAAAAGGACTCGTGCTGACCAAGGCCACGGCGAAGCAAATACAGAATAGAACGCAGAATCGTTGATCGGCCCATATCCAATCATACAGAATCTTGTACCATATGCAAGCTGCTCGGCTCGCCCAGTTCGGCACAATACCTTCCCACCACGACGAGCACGACGGGCCTGCGAGCAAGCTAAACAATTGCAGTACGTCGGCACACCACAACCATGGCCAAAGTAGAAGAGATATGCACAGGGGCCTGGAGCCATCGCAACAAAAACCTAGAGAAAGGAGAGAACTTGCGGCTAGAGGAGAAAAATGAAATGCAAACGAAGGGTATAAGTTAGCCTTCATTTATATAAGAGGAATGCAAAAAGGTCAAAACTGAAAATTAAAGGGGACTTAATGGAAATTATGTTCCCAAGAATAAAGGACAATCAATGAAAGCTTATGTTACCAAAGAAAGAGGAATGGAAAAAGAAGGTGTACTTTGTCTGCAGAAATTCCCACGAACAAAACCATAGATCATTAAAAATTAATACTCTGAAAAATTATAATCCACGGACCATTTTATGTGTGCAGTTCTCCAAATTCGTACCAGGTAGTTCACTATATGTGTGCATGAAGTGCAGTACGTGCTTTTTGGCACAAAGAAGGATGCACGCAGTGCAAGATGTGTACACCTGCAGCACAGAACTATGACGAATGCAGTGCACACTCATACACTAAGAAAAAAGGATACGAAAGAGGAAAAACAATAAAGAAAAATGATACCAATGCAGTGCACAAAAATGTAGCCCAGAAAATGTGCAGTACGGTATGCGTGCACATGCAGTACTGAAACTAAATCAATGCAATGCACGCATGATTTACTAAAAAAATTGACCACCCAGGTGCTACCGACCCGGCCTGGGCCTCGTAATAGGTCCGCACCAGCGGAAGGGGAGTCGTTACGAGCCCACGATGCATGGGGCGGTTGCACGTGGGCCCTGGTCATAGAGCATATAGCTACGAGCGCCGTGTATAAGCACCCAAATAAGTATACGGAGGAGTTCGACCAGTATGCGTCGCCAGCGCTTATAAACAGGTCGGGCGCGCCTTCCGTGGGCGAGGTGGGACTAAACATCAGGACGCACACACAGCGAAACGGGAACCAAGCCGTGCTCACAGGCCAACTTGGACCCAAGTATGTATCTAAACTAGCCCAACAAAGGCCCAACAAGGCCGACTAAGAAAAAACAATAAGTTAAAAAAAATGGGGCCCCCTTTCCCTACCCCTCCCATACCAACGATTGCAATAGGTACAAGCAAAAACAAGATGCAGTACGTAGCTGTAAACAATACAGTGCACTACGTTACACGATGCAGTGCGGTATGGCAATCTAGTTCCTGATTACCCCTACACGAATAAATAAACTCAAAAAACAGTGAAGTACACACATGTATACACAAGTGCAGTACTGAATTCTAGATGATGCAGTGCAGGACTATATTCTAATGCAGTTCATTATCGCACAGGATGCATCTACAAAACGTAACAAAACGCCCGTTCGCATAGAAAAAATGGCGGTTAAAAAATGTGCTGATAAAAAAACCCCACCTTAAAAAACCCACGTTCGCATACATACACCCGATCGGAGCAGTTCCATCGCCACAAGCCCACGATCATAGATGCAAAACCAACCCACGATCCACAGAACCGCATCATCAGCGCGATCGTGCAGTTCATCCGACGAGGCCATCCGACCCCGCGCCCTCCCCTTAAATTCAGACCCCCTGCCAAAGGCCTTCTCATCCACAACAACACAAGTATCCATTGCGCTCCCACCACCGGCGATGACATTCACCGACGAGTACAAGGGCGACAACGCCGTGGAGGCGCACGGAAACACCAAGTTGCACGTCATCCACACCGACGACAAGAAGCAGATGGCGATCACCCTCGCGCAGTACGAGCGCCACCTCGGCCTCCAGCGCCACAAGATTGTCGGCATTGATCTCTAGTACGACAACGACCCTGAAGCGACGCAGAAACCCGCCCTCTGCCAGCTCTCCATCGGCAAGAATCACCCAGTGCTGCTCTTCCAAATGAGCGACACTGAAAGGTACACCATCTTCGACAACTTCCTTGCCGACCCCAGGTGCACCTTTGCAGGCTTCTCCATCGATGGCGACAAAACCAGGCTCGAGCGCGTCAAACTGGAGGTCGCCAACTTCGTCGACATCCAGAAGGAGTGGAGGGTGCCTGATGCAACCAAGCTGTTGGACTCCCTCGGAGACGTCTCCGGTGTGCTCATCGACGACTAGCTACTACAACAACATGAAGAAGAAGATCACCGACGCCGAGCACCAGCGCTGGGCCATCCTGCCTCTGTCCAAGAGGCACATCGAGTCTGTGACAAGGGCGCCTCGCAGCGTACGAGATATGGAACCGCATCACCCTCACCCAGAACGGCCTTCGCCGTGCAAAGCTGGAGAAGGAGGAGCCACCCAAGAAGCGCGCCAGGAGCAGCTGGGGATGGGGAGAGCCTGACTGGTGAAGAAGAAGATGGTGCCGGCCAGGAGCCAAGAATGCCAACGTTCTTTTAGAATTATCATCAACTTTGCTTTGTGTTGTTTGCTTATGTATCGTTAGTTTGCTTGTGTGCTGAACCTAGTTTGCTTGCCATGCACAATCGCCTGTAATGATGAACTCAGATTATGTTAGTTTGCTTTCTGTTCAACTTAGCTTGCTCGTGATGAAATTGTCGTACCGAATCCAAACAGGACGCATGCAGTGCAAGTTGCGCACGAATGCAGTACACTGAATTTGTCGAATGAAGTCTTAACATACCCAACAAAGCAGTGCACGAACATAAATTTGAAAAAAGGAATACATAAGAGCAAAAACACAAATAGAAAAATGCAAAACACGTAAAATAATTCAATACAGTCTGGAAGTACACGAAAGTACAGCACAGAACCATAATGAGTGAAGTACAGGTATGATTTACAAAGCAGTGCACTCCCATACATTGGGAAAAAAGATTAACTGATAGCAAAAAGACGGAAAAAATGACAACTGTACATGCAGTACGCAATGCATATACAATGCAGTACAGAACCCTGATCAATGCAGTGCACACTCCAACATTGAAAAAAAAACACAGGGGAGAAATATAAAACGAAAAACAAATTGACCACCCAGGTGGCACCGGCCCCAGCCAGTCTCGTAATAGGTCTACGCCCACAGAAGGCGAGTCGTTCTGAGTCACAATGCATGGGGCCGGTTTCACATAGGCCCACAGGTCATAGAGCATATAGCAGCGAGCGCCGTGTATAAGGGCCCAGATAAGTATACAGAGGATTTCGACCAGTATGCCTCGCCAGCGCTTATAAACAGGTCGGGCGCGCCTTCCGCGGGCGAGGTGGGACTAAACATTAGGACGCACACACAGCGAAACAGGAACCAAGTCGTGCTCACAGGCCGACTTGGGACCAATTACATCTTCACTACCCGAACACATGGCCAACAAAGCCCACTAAGAAAAAACAATACGTTCAAAAATAGAACATTAAAAAGAAAAATGACAAACATTTTTTAAATGAATAACAACAAACAAAATAAAATGTGCGTCGGCACTGTAAGAATATTAATAAATAAAATGCAGGAAGCCCAATGTCAACGTACAGATGCAGTCAGCGACGTACAACAACGCAGTTCTCCACGTGGAAGCACAAACTTTTTTTTTCTGAATTGCGGTTATCTTCGCTCTGCAATGCAGTATGGCTGAAAAAAGAATGTAGCCCTGTTACTTAACCAAAACACTCCGACAACCCCTAGCCACATCACCCTCCATCCAGACAAACGTTGTATTACCACAAAGATCAGGAAAAGAAAAGAAAGAACACCATCAAGAGAAGAAAAAAAAGTACATCTGTGTGAATCAAACTGCAGTACACTACGTGGACCTGAGCAGTTCGTTTCTGATAGAAAATAAGTGCACTGACTTGGACAATTGACCGAAAACACAATCATCACATTTTCTGACAGTTGCGTCACTACATTGATCTAATCACGAAAAAAGAGGCGACGATGTTCCGGATTTCCAACGCACTAGCAAGAGCCTCCTCATAGCAGAACCTCTCGGCAGTTGCCACGTAAACTTAAAACAGAGCCCCACCACGCTACCGCCCCGCTCCACCTCTCCCACGTCCTGTCAAGGAGAGCAGAGGAGAAAACACAACTGCTTCGTCCCCCCAAAAAACCCAATTGCATCTTCTTCTCCGCTCTTCCTTTCACTAACCTCTCTCTCTATAACACACACCAGAGAACACACGACAATCATGGCGGATGCACCTCTGTGCAAGCAGCGCCGCAAGTACACCAGGGAGCTCCACGACGTCCACCTCCACGGCAATCACAAGCTCCACGTCCTTTGCACAAGCAAGGGCAAAGACATGGACAAGATGATGTCCATGTTCAGGAGGAAGCTCGGCGGAATGCCCGTCAAACTAGTCGGCGTTGATGCCGATTACACACACTACAAGAAGCCACAGCGTGCAGCGGTACTACAGCTATGCATAGAAATAGAATGCCTTGTCTACCACATATCTGCAGCTAAAGACAGGTAAGAATAACTGTTTCTTGCCAATATTGATTTTAAATTTTCTTCACTGCAATTGCCATAATATTTAACCTTTGGCTCTCATTCTTGAAAAAGCGTGGCATATGAATTTATTGACAGTTTTGATCTGGCTCCATCTATGTCACTCATGTGTTCAATTCTTGAATTATATTATCTAGCAATACACGCAGTTTAATTATAGTTTCTTCACTGCAACATTACCATACAAAACATGTATGAAATTAGGTTCAGGAATACAAGCATACACAAAACATGCATTGTTTATGCAATCTATTATCAGATTTAATAGTTATCTTTGAACAAAGTATTAGCAACTGCTCAATGCAACTGATTCAGATATCCATATTGCAGTTCAGTTTCAGAAAAACACAAAAAAACATTGCTAGTTCTAAAGAAATAAAATATATTCACTCTATACAAATATATTGCAGGCCAATGGAACTAGACAAATTCCTGGTGAATGATGAGTACACCTTTGTCGGATTCGCTATTGAAGGAGACAAAAGCAAGCTGAAGGTATCTAGTTTGGAGATCAACTCCAACAACTACATTGATATTCAGGTGGAATGGAGAGACCCATACAATAAAAAGAAGTTTGACTCTTTGGTTGATGTTGCTGGCAGGATGATAGACATTTACTACAATGACATGAAGAAAAAAATTAACCGCAAGGAGGACCATACTCTGTGGGGATTTTGCCCGCTGCCAAACAAGCTTATCAAGTATGCAGCAATAGATGCATTCGCAACATATGAGTCATGGAGAATCATCTACGATGTCATAATGGGACTGGACAGGGCAAAAAGAGACAAAGAAGAAAAGAAGAAGAAGAACAAGGTTGTAATCCAATACAGAACTAGAAAAAATCAGAGCTGTGTTTAGTCTCACTTTACTTTAAGCGTTGTGGTGTTCTTTATTTCATGCATGCAAGATTTTGATAATGTCCGTTGCTTCATATCGAATATTTCTTTTATAAAAACAATGTAAGTTTGCTTGTGATCAATTGCTTTCGTAGAAATTAGTTTGCATTAGAACAAGTATATACACAACTTTGAAAAATTTAATGAGTGACACCAAAACATAGTATGCACATACAAAACATAACAGTCCACAAAAAATAGTAATTATATAAAATAAAAATTAATATTGATATATATAAAAATATAATCCATGTGCATTTCTAAACAAACATCAATACAGTTCACAGAACCAACATAAGGCAGTTCAACAAGTGTATCCGTGAAGTGCAGTACATGCATAAATGAAGAACGACAAGGGCCCCAACACACACACACTTGCTACACGAAGTGCAGTACTCAACGTTGGTGAAAGCGGTACAAATGACAAGGGCGCCAACACATAAATGAAGAACGACAAGAGCCCCACCCCCTACTCGGCCTCGCACTAACGCACGCAGTGCGCTTGGTTGACAGGCGCAGTGCGGACATTCTGTTTTTTCCAACAAAGGGGGCGCGTGCAAAACCACCCCCCCCCACACACACCCTAAGATAGATAGGGGCGACGGGGTATGACGGACACGCCTACGCATGCGGCCGCGGCAAGCCGCGTCACCGCCTGCTCCGGCTCGTTCCAGGCTCGGCCTCGCAAGGGGATGTGGAGGGGTCACCCCTCCCCCCCCCCTCCGCCGCTCGCTAACGCCTTGAGGCGCTTAGTTGACAAGCAAGGCGGACATTCTATTTTTTCCATCAAAGGGGCCTTCGAAAAACCACCCCCCACACCCTAAGATAGGCAGGGCGACGGGGTATGACGGACTTCGCCACGCATGCGGCACCGCGGCAAGCAGCGTCGTCGCTGCCGCAGCTCGTTCAGGCTCGGCCTCGCGGGGATGTGGAGGGGTCACGACCCTCCCCACCTGCCGGCCTCGCTTCTTGAGCAAAGGCGCTTGGTTGACAAAGCAGAAGGCGACATTCTGTTTTTTCCATCAAAGGGGACGCGCGCAAAACCACCACCACCCACACCCTAAGATAGACAGGGGGCGACGGGGTATGACGGACTCGCCTACGCATGCGGTGCTGCGGCAAGTCGCGTCGCCGTCTGCTCCGGCTCGTTCCAGGCTCGGCCTCGCAGGGGGATGTGGAGGGGGGGTCATGACCCCCTCCCCACCCCCTGCTCGGCCTCGTGCTAACACATGCAAAGGCGCTTGGTTCGACAAAGAAGTCGCGGACATTCTGTTTTTTCCATCAAAGGAACGCAAAAACCACCCCCCACACCCTAAGATAGACAGGGGCGACGGAGTATGACGGACTCGCCTATGCATCGGCGCGCGGCAAGCAGCGTCGCCGCTGCCGGCTTCGTTCGGGCTCGGCCTCGCGAAGGATGTGGAGGGGTCACGACCCCCCCTCCCCCCCTGCTCAGCTCTCGCTTAACGCACGCTTGAGGCGCTTGGTTAACGGTAGCGTCACGGACATTCTGTTTTTTCCATCAAAGGAGACGCCAAAAACCACCACCCCACACCCTAAGATAGGCAGGGGTGATGGGGTATGACGGACTTCGCTTACGCATGCGGCGCGCGGCAAGCAGCGTCGCCGCCTGCTCGGCTCGTTCTGAGCTCGGCCTCGCGAGGGATGTGGAGGGGTCACGACCCCCACCCTGCTCGACCTCGCGCTAATGCATGCAGGCGCTTGGTTGACAGTTGAAGGCGGACATTCTGCTTTTTCCATCAAAGGGGCTAGCGCAAAACCACCCCACACCCTAAGATAGGCAGGGCGACGGGTATAGACGGACACGCCTCGCATGCGGCGCCGCGGCAAGCTGCGTCGCCGCTGCTCCAGCTCGTTCTGAGGCTCGGCCTCGCGAGGATGTGGAGGGGGTCACGACCCCCCTTCCCACCTGCTCGGCCTCGCTAATGCTGCGCATGCGCTTGGTTGACAAAGCGCGGTCGGACATTCTGTTTTTCCATCAAAGGGCGCCGCGAAAAAACCACCACCCTCACACCCTAAGATAGGCAGGCGGACGGGGTATGACGGATTCGCCACGCATGCGCGCGCCGCAGCAAGCCGCATCGCCGCCGCTCCGGCTCGTTCAGACTCGGCCTCGTGGGGGATGTGGAGGGGGTCACGACCCCCCCCCACCCTGCTCGCCCGCCTCGCTAACGCACGCAGGCGCTTGGTTGACAGCGCAGTCTGAGACATTCTCTTTTTTTCCATCAAAGGATGCACATTAAAACCACCACCCCACACCCTAAGATAGACAGGGGCGACGGTATAGCGTGCTCGACTCGCATGCGGCGCCGCGGCAAGCGTCGCCGCTTGCTCGGCTCGTTCAGGCTCGGCCTCGCGGTGGATGTGGGGGGTCACAACCCCCCCCACCCCCGCTCGACCTAGCGCTTAACGCACGCTTGATCTTGTCTGAGAACGATACAAAAAAATATATAGACAACTAAAAAATTTGTTGGGGAACGTAGTAATTTCAAAAAATTCCTACACACATGCAAGATCATGGTGATGATATAGCAACGAGAGGGGAGAGTGTTCGTCCATGTACCCTCGTAGACCATAAGCGGAAGTGTTATGACAACGCGGTTGATGTAGTCGTACGTCTTCATGATCCGACCGATCCAAGTACCGAACGTACGGCACCTCCGAGTTCTGCACACGTTCAGCTCGATGACGTCCCTCAAACTCCGATCCAGCCGAGTGTTGAGGAAGAGTTCCGTCAGCACGACGGCGTGGTGACGATCTTGATGTTCTACCGGCGCAGGGCTTCGCCTAAGCTTCGCGACGATATGACCGAGGTGGAATATGGTGGAGGGGGGCACCGCACACGGCTAAGGAACGATCCGTAGATCAACTTGTGTGTCTATGGGGTGCACCCTACCCCTGTATATAAAGGAGTGGAGGAGAGGGAGGGCCGGCCTCTCTATGGCGCACCCTAGGGGAGTCCTACTCCCACCGGGAGTAGGATTCCCCCTTTCCTAGTCCAACTAGTAACCCTTCCATGTAGTAGGAGTAGGAGAGAAGGAAAGGGAAGGGAAAAGGAGAAGGAAGGAAGGGGGCGCCCCCCCTCCCTAGTCCAATTCGGACTAGTCCATGGGTAGGGGTGCGGCCACCCTTATGGCCCTTTTTCTCCTTTCCCGTATGGCCCATTAAGGCCCAATACGAATTCCCGTAACTCTCCGGTACTCAAAAATACCGAATCACTCGGAACCTTTCCGAACTCGAATATAGTCGTCCAATATATCGATCTTTACGTCTCGACCATTTCGAGACTCCTCGTCATGTCCCCGATCTCATCCGGGACTCTGAACTCCTTCGGTACATCAAAACTCATAAACTCATAATAAAACATCCATCGAAACCTTAAGCGTGCGGACCCTACGGGTTCGAGAACTATGTAGACATGACCTAGAACTATTCTTGGTCAATAACCAATAGCGGGACCTGGATGCCCATATTGGTTCCTACATATTCTCGAAGATCTTTATCGGTCAAACCGCATAACAACATATGTTGTTCCCTTTGTCATCGGTATGTTACTTGCGAGATTCGATCGTCGGTATCAATACCTAGTTCAATCTCGTCACCGCAAGTCTCTTTACTCGATCACGTAATGCATCATCCCGTAACCAACTCATTGGTCACATTGCTTGCAAGGCTTATAATGATGTGCATTACCGAGAGGGCCCAAAGATACCTCTCCGACAATCGGAGTGACAAAACCTAATCTCGAAATACGCCAACTCAACATGTACCTTCGGAGACACCTGTAGTACTCCTTTATAATCACCCAGTTACGTTGTGACGTTTGGTAGTACCAAAGTGTTCCTCCGTAAGCGTGAGTTGCATAATCTCATAGTTACGAGGAACATGTATAAGTCATGAAGAAAGCAATAGCAACATACTAAACGATCAAGTGCTAAGCTAACGGAATGGGTCAAGTCAATCACATCATTCTCCTAATGATGTGATCCCGTTAATCAAATGACAACTCTTTTGTCCATGGCTAGGAAACATAACCATCTCTGATAAACGAGCTAGTCAAGTAGAGGCATACTAGTGACACTATGTTTGTCTATGTATTCACACATGTATTATGTTTCCGGTTAATACAATTCTAGCATGAATAATAAACATTTGTCATGAAATAAGGAAATAAATAATAACTTTATTATTGCCTCTAGGGCATATTTCCTTCAGTCTCCCACTTGCACTAGAGTCAATAATCTAGTTCACATCGCCATGTGATTTAACACCAATATTCATATCAGATATGATTAACACCCATAGTTCACATCATCATGTGACCAACATCCAAAGGGTTTACTAGAGTCAATAATCTAGTTCACATCGTTATGTGATTAACACCCAAAGAGTACTAAGGTGTGATCATGTTTTGCTCGTGAGAGAAGCTTAGTCAACGGGTGCATCACATTGAGCCGTATGTATTTTGCAAATATTTTATGTCCACAATGCTCTCGCACGGAGCTACTCTAGCTAATTGCTCCCACTTTCAATATGTATCCAGGTTGAGACTTAGAGTCATCGGATCGGTGTAAAAGTTTGCACTCGATGTAACTCTTACAACAAACTCTTTTATCACCTCCATAATCGAGAAACATCTCCTTAGTCCTTACTAAGGATATTCTTGACCAATGTCCGATGATCTACTCCTAGATCACTATTGTACTCCTTGCCAAATTTGAGCAAGGTATACAATAGGTCGGTACATAGCATAGCATACTTTATAGAACCTATGGTGAGGCATAGGGAATGACTTTCATTCTCTTTCTATTTTACTTTGTGGTCGGATTTGAGTCTTACTCAATTTCATACCTTTGCAACACAGGCAAGAACTCTTTCTTTGACTGTTCCATTTTGAACTATTTCAAAATCTTGCCAAGGTATGTACTCATTGAAAATCTTATCAAGCGTTTTGATCTATCTCAATAGATCTTGATGCTCAATATGTAAGTAGCTTTTACTGAGGTCTTTTCTTTTAAAGAACTCCTTTATGCTTTGCAGAAAAATTCTACATCATTTCTGATCAACAATATGTCACTCACATATACTAGTCGAAAGGCTATAGTGCTCCCACTCACTTTATTGTAAATCTGAGGCTTCATCGTAAGTCCATATAAAACTATATGCTTTGATCAACTTATCAAAGCGTATATTCCAACTCGAGATGCTTGCATCAGTCCATAGATGGATCATTGGAGCTTGCACATTTTGTTAGCACCTTTAGGATTGACAAAACCTTTCGGTTGCATCATATACAACTCTTCTTTAATAAATCCATTAAGGAATGCAGTTTTGACATCCATTTGCCAGATTTCATAAAATGTGGCAATTGCTAACATGATTCAGACAGACTTAAGCATCGATACGAGTGAGAAAATCTCATCGTATTCAACACCTTGAACTTGTTGAAAACCTTTCGCAACAAGTCGAGCTTGGTAGATAGTAATACTACTATCAGTGTCCGTCTTCCTCTTGAAGATCCATTTATTTAACATGGCTTGCTGATCATCGAGCAAGTCAATCAAAGTCCATACTTTGTTCTCATACATGGATCATATCTCAGATTTTATGGCCTCGAGCCATTTCGCGGAATCTGGGCTCATCATCGCTTCCTCATAGTTCATAGGTTCATCATGGTCTAGTAACATGATTTCCAGAACATTATTACTACACCACTCAGTGCGGATCTTACTCTGGAAGACCTACGAGGTTACGTAGTAACTTGATCTGAAGTTTCATGATCAATATCATTAGCTTCCTCACTAATTGGTGTATTTGTCCCAGGAACTGATTTCGTGATGAACTACTTTCCAACAAGGGAACAGGTACAGTTACCTCATCAAGTTCTACTTTCCTCCCACTCACTTCTTTCGAGAGAAACTCCTTCTCTAGAGAGGATCCATTTTTAGCAATGAATGTCTTGCCTTCGGATCTGTGATAGAAGGTGTACCCAACAGTTTACTTTCGGTATTCTATGAAGACGCACTTCTCCGATTTGGGTTTGAGCTTATCAGGATGAACTTTTTCACATTAAGCATCATAGCCCCAAACTTTAAGAAACGACAGCTTAGGTTTACTGCTAAACCATAGTTCATACGGTGTCGTCTCAACGGATTTAGATGGTGCCCTATTTCAAGTGAATGCAGTTGTCTCTAATGCATAACCCCAAAACAATAGTGGTAAACCGGTAAGAGACATCATAGATCGCACCATATCTTATAAAATACGATTACGACGTTCGGACACACCATAATGTTGTAGTGTTCCAGGTGGAGTGAACTGTGAAACTATTCCACATTTGTTTTATATGAAGGCCAAACTCGTAACTCAAATATTCTCCTCCACGATCAGATCGCAGAAACTTTATTTTCTTGTTACGATGATTTTCCACTTCACTCTGAAATTCTTTGAACCTTTCAACTATTTCAGACTTATGTTTCATCAAGTAGATATACCCATATCTGCTTAAATCATCTGTGAAGGTCAGAAAATAACGATACTCGCCACGAGCCTTAATACTCATTGGTCTGCATACATCAGTATGTATTATTTTCAACAAGTTTGTTGCTCGTTCCATTGTTCCGAAGAATGGAGTTTTTAGTCATCTTGCCCAAAAGGCACGGTTCGCAAGCATCAAATGATTCATAACCAAGTGATTTCGAAAATCCATCTTTATGGAGTTTCTTCATCGCTTTACACCGATATGACCCAAGCGGCGGTGCCACAAATAAGTTGCACTATCATTATTAACTTTGCATCTTTTGGCATCAATATTATGAATATGTGTATCACTACGATTGAGATCCAACAAACTATTTTCATTGGGTGTATGACCATTGAAGGTTTTATTCATGTAAAGAACAACAATTATTCTCGACTTTAAATGAATAACCGTATTGCAATAAACATGATCAAATCATATTCATGCTCAACGCAAACGCTAAATAACATTTATTTAGGTTTTAACACTAATCCCGAAAGTATAGAGAGTGTGCGATGATGATCATATCAATCTTGGAACTGCTTCCAACACTCATCGTCACTTTCCCTTCAACTAGTCTCTGTTTATTCTGTAACTCCTGTTTCGAGTTACTAATCTTAGTAACCGAACAAGTATCAAATACTCAGGGGCTACTATAAACACTAGTAAGGCACACATCAATAATCTGTATATCAAATATACCCTTGTTCACTTTGCCATCCTTCTTATCCACCAAATATTCAGGGCATTTCCGCTTCGGTGACCATTTCCTTTGCGGTGTAAACACTCGGTTTCAGGCTATGGTCCAGCTTTGGGCTTCTTTGCGGGAGTGACAACTTGCTTGTCTTTCCACTTGAAGTTCCTTTCTTTCCTTTGCCCTTTTCTTGAAACTAGTGGTCTTGTCAATCATCAACACTTGATGCTCTTTCTTGATTTCTACCTTCATCGATTTCAATATCACGAAGAGCTCGGGAATCGTTTTCGTCATCCCTTGCATACTATAGTTCATCACGAAGTTCTAGTAACTTAGTGATGGTGACTAGAGAATTTGTCAATCACTATCTTATCGGAAGATTAACTCCCACTTGATTCAAGCGATTGAAGTACCGGACAATCGAGCACATGCTCACTAGTTGAGCGATTCTCCTCCATCTTTTAGCTATAGAACTTGTTGGAGACTTCATATCTCTCAACTCGGGTATTTGCTTGAAATATTAACTTCAATTACTGGAACATCTCATATGGTCCATGATGTTCAAAACATCTTTGAAGTCCCGATTCTAAGCCGTTAAGCATGGTGCACTAAACTATCAAGTAGTCATCATGTTGAGCTAGCCAAACGTTCATAACGTCTGCATCTGCTCCTGCAATAGGTGTGTCACCTAGCGGTGCATTAAGGACATAATTCTTCTGTGCAGCAATGAGGATAAACCTCTGATCATGGATCCAATCCGCATCATTGCTACTAACATTTTTTCAACACAATTTTCTCTAGGAACATATCAAAATAAACATATGAAAGCAACAACGCAAGCTATTGATCTACAACATAATTTGCAAAATACTACCAGGACTAAGTTCATGATAAATTTAAGTTCAATTAATCATATTACTTAAGAACTCCCACTTAGACAGACATCTCTCTAGTCATCTAAGTGATCACGTGATCCGAATCAACTAAACCATGTCCGATCATCACGTGAGATGGAGTAGTTTCAATGGTGAACATCACTATGTTGATCATATCTACTATATGATTCACGCTCGACCTTTCGGTCTCCGTGTTCCGAGGCCATATCTGTATATGCTAGGCTCGTCGAGTTTAACTGAGTATTCGCGTGTGCAACTGTTTTGCACCGTTGTATTTGAGCGTAGAGCCTATCACACCCGATCATCACGTGGTGTCTCAAAGACGAAGAACTTTCATAGCGGTGCATACTCGGGAGAACACTTCTTGATAATTAGTGAGAGATCATCTTAAAATGCTACCGTCAAACAAAACATAATAAGATGTATAAAGATAAACATCATATGCAATCAAAATATGTAACATGATATGGCCATGATCATCTTGCGCCTTTGATCTCCATCTCCAAAGTACTGTCATGATCTCTATCGTCACCGGCACGACACCATGATCTTCATCATCTTGATCTATATCAATGTGTCATCACATGGTCGTCTCACCAACTATTGCTCTTGCAACTATTGCTATCGTATAGCGATAAAGTAAAGCAATTATTTGGCACTTGCATCTTATGCAACAAAGAGACAACCATAGAACATCTACCAGTCGCCGATAACTTCAACAAAACATGATCATCTCATACAACAACTTATATCTCATCACGTCTTGACCATATCACATCACAACATGCCCTGCAAAAACAAGTTAGACGTCCTCTACTTTGTTGTTGCAAGTTTTACGTGGCTGCTACGGGCTTAGCAAGAACCGTTCTTACCTCGCATCAAAACCACAGCGATAGTTTGTCAAATAGACTCCGTTTTAACCTTCGCAAGGACGGGCGTAGCCATACTCGGTTCAACTAAAGTTGGAGAAACCGACACCGCCAGACCACACAATTGTGTGTAAAGCACGTCGGTAGAACCAGTCTCCGTAAGCGTCTGGCGTAATGTCGGTCCGGGCCGCTTCATCCAACAATACCGCTGAACCAAAGTATGACATCTTTGGTAGGCAAGTATGACTTATATCGTCCACAACTCACTTGTGTTCTACTCGTGCATATAACATCAGCGCATAAAACCTAGGCTCGGATGCCCTTTGTTGGGGAGCGTAGTAATTTCAAAATTTCCTACACATGAAAGATCATGGTGATGATATAGCAACGAGAGGGAGAGTGTTGTCCACGTACCCTCGTGACCGTAAGCGAAGCGTTATGACATCGCGGTTGATGTAGTCGTGCGTCTTCACGATCCGACCGATCCAAGTACCGAACGTACGGCACCTCCGAGTTCTGCACACGTTCAGCTCGATGACGTCCCTCGAACTCTGATCCAGCCGAGTGTCGAGGAAGAGTTCCGTCAGCACGACGGCGTGGTGACGATCTTGATGTTCTACCGGCGCAGGGCTTCGCCTAAGCTTCGCGACGATATGACCGAGGTGGAATATGGTGGAGGGGGACACCGCACACGGCTAGGGAACGATCCGTAGATCAACTTGTGTGTCTTTGGGGTGCCGCCTGCCCCTGTATATAAAGGAGTGGAGGAGGGGGAGGGCCGGCCTCTCTATGGCGCGCCCTAGGGAGTCCTACTCCCACCGGGAGTAGGATTCCCCCTTTCCTAGTCCAACTAGTAACCCTTCCATGTAGTAGGAGTAGGAGAGAAGGAAAGGGAAGGAAAAGGAGAAGGAAGGAAGGGGCCCCCTCCCTAGTCAATTCCGACTAGTCCATGGGGAGGGTGCGGCCACCCTTATGGCCCTTTTCTCCTTTCCCGTATGGCCCATTAAGGCCCAATACGAATTCCGTAACTCTCGGTACTCGAAAAATACCGAATCACTCGGAACCTTTCCGAACTCCGAATATAGTCGTCCAATATATCGATCTTTACGTCTCGACCATTTCGAGACTCCTCGTCATGTCCCCGATCTCATCCGGGACTCGAACTCCTTGGTACATCAAAACTCATAAACTCATAATAAAGCATCATCGAAACCTTAAGCGTGCGGACCCTACGGGTTCGAGAACTATGTAGACATGACCTAGAACTATTCTTGGTCAATAACCAATAGCGGGACCTGGATGCCCATATTGGTTCCTACATATTCTACCAAGATCTTTATCGGTCAAACCGCATAACAACATATGTTGTTCCCTTTGTCATCGGTATGTTACTTGCCCGAGATTCGATCGTCGGTATCAATACCTAGTTCAATCTCGTCACCGGCAAGTCTCTTTACTCGTTCGTAATGCATCATCCGTAACCAACTCATTGGTCACATTGCTTGCAAGGCTTATAATGATGTGCATTACCGAGAGGGCCCAGAGATACCTCTCCGACAATCGGAGTGACAAAACCTAATCTCAAAATCGCCAACTCAACATGTACCTTCGGAGACACCTGTAGTACTCCTTTATAATCACCCGATTCGTTGTGACGTTTGGTAGTACCAAAGTGTTCCTCCGGTAAGCGGAGTTGCATAATCTCATAGTTACGAGGAACATGTATAAGTCATGAAGAAAGCAATAGCAACATACTAAACGATCAAGTGCTAAGCTAACGGAATGGGTCAAGTCAATCACATCATTCTCCTAATGAAGTGATACCGTTAATCAAATGACAACTCTTTTGTCCATGGCTAGGAAACATAACCATCTCTGATAAACGAGCTAGTCAAGTAGAGGCATACTAGTGACACTATGTTTGTCTATGTATTCACACATGTATTATGTTTCCGGTTAATACAATTCTAGCATGAATAATAAACATTTATCATGAAATAAGGAAATAAATAATAACTTTATTATTGCCTCTAGGGCATATTTCCTTCAAAATTTGGGGGGCCTCCCCCCAAAGCCCCCCCCACACCATGTACCTTAACGTACAAACAAATAAAAAAACCAACTACAAAACGCAACTATAGGCAAAAAGTAATGCGTTTTTTGTTCTGACAAAAAAAAGCAGTTCGGTGTCATAAAGCAATGCAGTTTCGGCATGCACACACGTGCAACACTTTGCTTGAATGCCAAAAAAATGCAGTTATCTTATATTGGCCAAAGAAGTTCAGCATCAAATGCGATAAAATTCATCAAACACATATCATACATATAAGCGTGACAAAATGCCAGTTCGCATAGACCGTGGTCGTCAACAAAAAATAGAATTATACACTTATATATATTGTATCAGTTATTGATATAAAATACACATACATATACAAATTCATCCACATGCACTGCCGCATAAACGAACAAGAAGAAAACACAACGACAAAAAAAAGTCTTTTTCATACATAATCAGCACACACAAACACAACATCAAAACCTAGCTATTGTCCACGCACAGCCTTTTGCACCCAGTAGAAAAACAGTGCCCCAAATGATCTATTATGCGTGCTCAGGATCTGCGTCGCGACATGACAGGAAGTGAGCCCGAGGTCCGCAATCAGTTCACGTAACTCAAGAGGCATGTCTTCATAACACAACATGTTCAAAGGATTGAACATCAGCTAGAACATGTACTCCATCTTCCAATCTTCAGCAGCAGGCTGAAAAAAAGAAAACAAATGCAAACAAGTGATAAAAAAGGTTGTCATAAAGAACAGAAAAGTAAAAAGAAAACAGAGAAACTGTTACGTCGGATTTCAAAATTTTCTCAACTAGACATTGGCTGTCATACAACTGCGCCATCCTCAGAACATAGATTCCACACTCATTTACTCCTCATATTTGCACGACGGCAGGGTAAGATGGCTTCTGTGCCAATTTAACCCAGTCAGGAAGGTTCCTCGATTTATACATTTTTTCACCATAAATCGCCTTCAGCAACTGAGTCATCCTCCTCATCTGGCAAACAAAAAAGAAGCACAAGGTAAGAATAACACACATCACGGATCAAAAAGTTGATATTCAAACTAACCCAAAAAAAAGTTGTTCTCAAACATCTAAACAATCCCTCTTTTAAGTGGACGTGAGAAAAATGCAGTTCTGTTGCGCATATGTTGAAGTTCACTACATAAACAATTGCAGTTTATAAAAAAATACAGTGGGAGAACACAAAGAAAGCTTTACGGTTGGCAAAGAAAAAATAACATACCACTTCAGTGCAATCTGCGTGGTAGTCAGTCCTGCGCCACCTTGTTGTGACATCAGGATGGCCAGTGTACTTCCTACTGTAATGGATATCAAGGGTCTGGCGATGCTGGTTCATCGTGTATAAGGAATAATGACCATCCTTGAATCGCGGCATCATAATCTGTTCGCATAAAAAAATTGAAATCAAAAGTTCTTTCGACACGTATCACCAGGACCACTGTTCCAAAAATAACTATAAAAAGAAATGCAACAAACCAGGAAAAATAAATGACAAAAAACAATGAATTTACCAGTTTTGCATCCAACAGGTTTGCGCCATCGTTCACAAAAAATTTGAACTGATTAACTGCATCTTCTAAAACAAACGAGCTATGCACAACTGGCAACACAGGATTTCCGTCATTATCTCTCGCCACAGAGGTTTCCATTTAAAGAACGTACTGTACACAAAAAAGAACAAAAAAAGGACTTGAAAAAAAGAATAAACAATGCAGCGGTGCATGGACATGAAAAAGCAAGTCACGATAGGAAAGAATGACAGCAAACGTTTACCATGATAAATAAAGGTGAAAGTAGCAAACGTTCACCGGATTGATAAGCTAAACCCAATTCAGGGTCTTGCTTCCAGTACTTGATAACAAAATCCATGATATACGAATCCATTAAAGCTCCTTTGCCAAATGTATCATAGATATAGACGAAATTGTAAGTATCGACATCATCACCAAAAGGACCATGCACCATAAAGAACGCGTTCCTGCAGTAAACATACACAGATGGGATCAATAAAATTAGAACTAAAATCAAAACACACAAAAAGCATGAAAGGGCACACGCATCACATAGAAAACTTACTCGCGGTGTTTGGTTACAAAATATTTGTTGAGAACAAGATCCTTTATTTTAATCGCCTCATCCATATATCCGAACCTCGGAGGCTTCAATTTCTCTATAGAGCATCTCAACTTAAAAGCCCTCTCACCTGCCCTCTTGTTCGAAAATACTTCAACCTCATCCAAATGAGGACGATTAATTGCTGCACTCCTAGTCCTAGTTACACGTGCACACGGTGTAACAAAATGATCATCATCAACATCATATACATCATGTGGAGAGCTAGGTAGAGAGACACTTCCACCATCAGGTCCAGACGCCACATACCAGAATTATCTGGAGAGATTTCAATGACACAATCCTCCATAACCACATCAGAACCTTGGGACTCAAACAGTGACGTACTGCCTTCATGAAGCCCCCAATCAAAACCTAAAAACGTGTAGAAAAAACATGGAAGCACTCAGTACAAAAACAAGAACCTACAAACATGTATAGAGAAAAAATAGAATGCAGCCCACTGTTGTATACATCAATGCAGCCCACATTTCTACAGCAATGCAGCCCACATATAAATAACAATGCAGCCCACTTCTCTACATCAATGCAGCCCACACTTGTATAAAACAGTGCAGCCCACATATAAATAACAATGCAGCCCACTTATCTACATCAATGCAGCCCACACTTGTATAAAAGCAATGCAGCCCACATATAAAAGAACAATGCAGCCCACTGTTGTATACATGAATGCAGCCCACATCTCTACAGCAATGCAGCCCACATATAAAATAACAATGCAGCCCACTTCTCTACATCAATGCAGCCCACACTTGTATAAAACAATGCAGCCCACATATAAATAACAATGCAGCCCACTTATCTACATCAATGCAGCCCACACTTGTATAAAAGCAATGCAGCCCACATATAAAAGAACAATGCAGCCCACTGTTGTATACATCAATGCAGCCCACATCTCTACAGCAATGCAGCCCACATATAAAATAACAATGCAGCCCACTTCTCTACAGCAATGCAGCCCGCACTTGTATACAGCAATGCAGCCCACATATAAAATAACAATGCAGCCCACTTCTCTACAGCAATGCAGCCCGCACTTGTATACAGCAATGCAGCCCACATATAAAAATAACAATGCAGCCCACTTCTCTACAGCAATGCAGCACGCACTTGTATACAGCAATGCAGCCCACATATAAAAATAACAATGCAACCCACTTGCCCATAAAGAAGCAGAACCAAGCAGTAGTCAAAAATAAAATAAAGCGAGGATGAAGAAGTTCAATAAAACAACCTTTATCTGCAAAAATTAGAAGTGATGTTAAATCAAGGCAACACTTCCTCGATGTTAGCCAGCTATAGAGCATGGCCTTTCTGATGTAGCCAATGTGCTCCACCCCAAACTTAGCAACTCGAACACCATCCCATGTCTGCAAGAATTGAAACATATAGAATCCACAATCATGCCTGCAATAAAAAGAATAAAAAACATCAGTTTCACAAAAATTAAGTGAAAAAAAAAACTTGAATGGTATGACACAGAAGGGCTGTAAAGAACGTACCAATTTGGCTGCAATGGGACAATGACATGTTTCAACATAAATCCATCAAGTGTGGGAGGATTTAGCGGCTCATCAGAACTCAAGCTACCTTCTTTCCATGCACGCTTGATATTTTTAACCATCCTCCTAAAAACCCTGACCGCATCAGGGCTGCCAGGTTTGTTGAGCAAGTCAAGAAATTCAAACCGTCTTTCTTTCACATTTAACGCAACTACACAATAATGACCAACACCATCCCTCGTATCTGGCGGATCAAAAGTTGCAAAAAGGACCTGTTGGAAGCATGAAAAAATAAATAAAATTATTATAACAATAAAAAACAGAACGCTATAAAAACAAAACAGGCAAAATACACATTAAAAAGTCTCTCACCATATCCTTTTTATCAACACGCTCCTCGCCTTTTGAAGAGAACATCATTTTAACACTCCTGCCTACAGTACCACCACTCCAAATATTTGTCTGTCAAATCAAAACCAAAAATAAAATAAGCAAAACAAGTCGTCGCACGAAATCAGAAAAGAAAATGAAAAAAATAAAACAAAAATTTCTGCATTCTTACACAAGTATGGTATGGGACAACCATTGTCGGAGATCTCTTAAACTTATCTACCAGCAAAGAAACCCCAAGATCTACAAGCCTTGTAGTGAGCATCCCTTTATCCCAAAAGGATTGACCAACTTCGCCAATGCTAATATCACCCATCTCAGTTCTAAAAGCAATCATGTCCCTGAATTTTTCATGAAAAACTCAAACATAAGATACTAAAAAAATAACAACAAATAAAAACGGGTAAATACAAAAATTAGATAATACATATGAACAAAACAATTTCTAAAAAACCATACTTCGTCTTCTTGTCCTTTCGAGCCCTTGTAACAACAGCGTACAACTAATTTGTATTTTTTCAGAAGAGCTGGATCAATGCTCGACGGTGTCACAACAGGGAGTTCATCATCTGCAATAAAAAATATGAAGTTCACTTATCCAAACAATGAAGTTTAAATATTAAGATAAGGGAATTCTGCTAGCTATTTTGAAAATCATAGACGAAAGATCAAAGTTTCACTTATCATTTAACATCTAATACAGATACCATAGTAATTAAACAACATGAATGAGAAAAACATCAAACTGCACCGTTAAAAAAAATCTCTTGCCTTGATGTCGAGTCTTCATCTTCTTTGTTCTTGAATCGAGCAAAATATTTTCTTGCATAGGTTGCATTTAATCCACCACAACCTCCTTTGGACTTTCCTTCTGCGGCAACATCAAGCATTCTCTCGATTTAAGCGATGTCGGTCAACAGCAGCTTCCTTAGATACTTCAACTACATGAGGCTCCACTATCAATACTTCCGAAACATCATTGGACACCAGAGACACAGGGGAAGAAACAACACTAGCAGCAGGGGCAACATTCTCCAGTGGCTTTTCAATGCCAACATCAGAATCTTCATGCCGACTGGTGGGAACAGCATCATGGGATCCTTGAGCTACAGAAGGATCTGCACACTCAACGGTAACCGATACAGAAGCATTAACACTGGCATGCACGGCCATCAACAGCACAACTGCCCTGATTCAGATCAACGTGGACTTCCACGTTTGGTTCTCCAACCTGTGGAAAGTTTAAAAAACACCCAGTAACACAAAAATAAGCATGGGGATAACTAACACAACAACACACAGCACACTTATGTCAAAAGACTGCTGGCAACATACACATAACAACTACAGTCCACATATACAAAACAACACCAACACACGTGTGTCAAACACAACTACAACTGCAACCCACGTATACATAAAAAAAAAAGAAATGCAGTTCGATTTGACAAATGCTGCAGTTCAGTTATGTTAAATACTGAAGGTCACTTATGTAAATAAGTATGGATCACGCATGCCAAAAAGAACTGCAGTTCACTTATGTCAAACAGTGAAGATCACACATGTAAAACTATTGCAGCTAACATACGCAAATGAAAATGCATATGGATGAACATAACAACGTACATCAAGTTTATAACAGAGAACAAAAAATTAGATTACAACCCACTAACAGAACAAGTAATACAACTATACCTTATCAGCTACAACATCAAGAGGGGACGCTGCATCACCCAAGACCTCATCCTTCCCAGAGCCATCATAAGTCTCTTTGTGCACATCACGAGCAGCGACACCAGTCTACGGGCATAGAACAAACCAAAAAAGAGAAATAAGATGGTACCGACCGAAAAAGAAAAAACTCCAACCATGCACAAGCAGTACACACTTCACAACAGAGAAGTACACAAGAAAAATATGGGAACCAAACAAATGTAAGTTCAAAGAAAAAGGGAAGCATGGCAGAACAGACATGGCAGGAGTATTTATACCTGACCAACTCCATCGTCTCTAGTTCCATCGACACCAGAAGATTCCACTCCAGCCTATAACAAAATAAAGTGAGGAGCAGTCAACATAATACACAAAAAAGAGGTCCAAAGCCACAAAAAACATAGAACATACATTATCAGCACTAACGCCAGCGTCCTGGCGGATCATTTCATCCACAATATGCCCAGCATCCTTCTCATACCGACCGCATTTTTCTTCTTGTGAATGTCTCAATTGAGCATACGAAGAACGAACATTTGTCACTTTGCAATCTTGGGGCTTTCAATCACACCACAATCAAAATTGTGAGCAGCAACAATATCTTCATCTCGTGGGCCATGGCCAACAGGGAAAAACCAAGAATCGTCCTCAACTTTGTCACCAGAGGTTGGCAAATCTTGATCGACTTCAAAACCTTCGAAGAAGCTCATCAATCTCCTCATGCTTTTTGCCGCCAACAAATGTCATTTATAAGAGCTTGTATTATCAAACATCCGTCGAGGCATGAAACCACAGTATGTGGCACCTCATCATCGAGCCGTGAAGCTGACTACAGATGGGCTCATAAAACCTATCATGAGTGCTAGCCCCGATCGAGCCGTGTACAAGCTCGCAAGAGACGGTTGTACACAATATCACTGACGCCTTCCACGCAAAAAAAGAGAACACGCAAAGAGAAGTACACATGTGAGTACTAGAATAGTTCACATTTATAATGACTGCACATTTTTTTTTAAATCTGATATTAAAAATCGGGTGCACTAACCGCAGACTTCCCAAATTTGTAACTTTCCAAGTAAATCTTTCCCTTCACAAGCACATCCTCATTGTACAACTTCATCGGGTCCTTGATCATCGTATGACCTTGCGTGGCGTCAGCGTGTGCATATTGAAAATTTGTGAAGCTTCAGCGGTCAAGATACATAATCAGGGGACAATGGCACAACCCTCTGCACAATTCTGCTTGCTGCCTTCTGATTGCCACCTAACCACAGCTGCCTGCAACTCATCAACAACAAGCTGACAAAAGTCCATCTGAGCCATAGCCGCATAATCCATGTTCTCTACCATCGCAGCAACTCTACCCAAATGAACTGCAGGCCCCGGGCACAGCAAATTCTGGTAAAGTATAAGGAAGAACACCTTCACAGCAAGGTCAACACTCACATAATCATCTTCCTCCACCAACACCTTAAACTTCTCAAGAAAGTCCTTGACACCTATACTTTTTGAATGGTCAAAGCCAAGCTCATCCTTGAGGGCAGTCAACGATTCATCATGACCGCTGGAAGCAGGCATGGGTGCAGTGTGACTTCCCATAGGTAAATCAAAAATGTGATGAATTGCATCACGATTGATTCGAAGAACCCTGCCATTCCCAAGGTCCATTAACATAGTGGCAGGGTCAATCACTCCCATCGAATAGCACATAAGAATGCGCGACACATTTTTCTTTACTGTCATATCAAAGACAACACCAAATCCAGCATCCCTAACACGGCTGCAATGCGCCTCTTTCAACAAAGAAACAGCCTTGCAAATAGTGGGAAGCGACAAACGCACGGTCTTGTTAAATCGAGAATCATCTCCCTCACCATCATCTTCAGTTGCATTGCTCTTACTAGACTTCTTCCTCTGTGTAAAGGGAAATGCAGTCCACATTAGAAGATTAGGCATAAAAAAAGAAAATACAGAAAGAATAACAAAATGAAGGAAACAAATGCAGTGCATTTCAACAAACCTTTGGAGCAGCATCCACCTCCTCGCCAGAATCACCACCAACATCTTCGTCGACATCATCATGGGCACGCTTGGGTACAGTCTTAGATGAACCACAGTCTTTGCATCTAGAAGGATGAACACCCTTCACATAATCAGCAAGCACAAAGTCATCGTCGTCAGAATTGGGACCTTCAGTGACATGTAGTCGTTTGCACTGAGGATCATCACTTCCACCAACTTCAGCGGTTCTCTTGCCAAGATTCTTGTTCATTCTAGCAACACGTGGACTCCGCCGAGGTGTACCACCTTCCTCAGCAACAGTACTCAACCTCTTCTTCACCTTGCCAAATTTACCACCCTTGGCACCATCTGCAGATCTCCTCCACTTCTCCATTTCAGCAAACTCTTTTGACTCAATTTCAAACCTCAACTTCTTCTTGCTTTGCTTCAACTCATACTGACGAAGCTGTTCCGGGACCATCCAATCCTGTGTAACTTCCTCTGTACCATCAACAGACTGCGACTGTGTTTCAGACAAGAGGACGTCTCTGATCAAAGCTCACACCAACATTACCCTCTGCAAAATAATGGTCAATCAATTGAGTAACCTCCTCAAACCCAGGCGCCCCAGCATGGAAAACAGACACTGCGTCAAAATAAAGTTTGTCTATGCTCGTTAAAATTGCACAAAAAGAACAAATGCAGTATAGTTAGACGTATAAATGTAGTGCTCAACCATAAACTCAAATTAAAAAATAATGCATTGTACAAAAAACTTGAATAAAACAACAATGCAGTTCACAAGTACATACACTGGAGTTCACATACAAAAATAAAATGCAGTGCTGCATATACTAAAATCACGGATATTCGCAACAAAAATGTCGAACTAGATAAAACAAAGCATACACAATCGGCGAATTCACTTGATGTCCTCCCTCGACACCATGATCCTTACCACCAGGACAAGGAGAGACAATTGGTGTATCATTATGAGCACTGCAATCACCTGCTGGATTCAAAAAAACAAGAAAAAAGAAATTACAAAAACATCACATGACAAAATAATGCAAACGAACACTGACAACTAACAGAGCATAACCCAATATGCAGGATGAATTAGGAAACTAGATAAACACCAAACAAAATAAACAAAGCCTAAGGAATAAGCACTCCACATACCCTGAACTCCTTCTCCCTGCCTGCTCGGCGAAGACATAGCGTTTCCCTGCAACACAAAGGACGAAGTGACAGACATAAGCAACAAAATCGGCGAAAATCTCACGAAACCCTAGATCCGCATTGCTACACACAACTATCGACTTCAAAACAAGATAAAATCGACTGCCTACAAAAAATTACACAAGCAAACAGAGCTACATCAACTACAAGAATCGCAAAAACAAGGCGAGGGGACAATCAACACCGAGCCAAGCGGAACGTACCGAAGAAAAGTGTGCGGCGACGGCGGCGGAAGGGGAAGGGCGGGGACGGGAAAGGGCTGCGGGAGCGCAGCGGCAAGGGCTCACAGAGCGGACAGCGACGCCGAATGCAGGAATAAGGACCTCTTGAGGGCGGCGGTTCTCCGGGCGACGGTGGTTGCTGCGCGCGACGACGGTTTTGCTCGAGGGAGAGATGCCTCGGGAGAAACAGCAAGAGAGGAGAGGGGATTGTTCTCGGTCTCTTTCTCTGACAGCGGAGCGGTGCAATAGCGTGGAAATGACACGCAGGAGGCCCGTGTTTCGCAAAAAGGGTCACAAATAACGGGCCGACCCAAAAACAGCCCGGACAAAATAAGCCAGTCTACATCAAAACGCACATATTACTAAAAAACAACAAAAAAACACATGATGCAGTTCTCTGTGAAGAATCATGAAATTTCAAAATGGTAAAACAACAAATAAAATACATACATTCGCAAAAAAAGTTAAAATAAAAAACAAACGCATGTTATGAAAACACAACCAAAAAAAAGTCTACCTTCAATTAAGTGCCACACAAAAAAATGTGCCCCCCCCCCCCCGCTTTCCCCTTAAACCCCCCGTACAGTGAAGTAAGCACAGGCAAAAGAACAAATGCAGTACGCACTGCTGGAAAAATGCAGTGCATTTCTATACGGGATGGAGTACGCCATTATGCATTTCTTTTCGGGATGAAGAAAAATGCAAACGCGGAATAAGTTAACGCAGTGCGGAAGTACACGAACTTGCAGTACAATATCATAAACAATGTAGTACAGTCGTAATTTGCTAAGCAGTGCAGTCCCATACATTCGAAAAACACGGGATCAAAAATGAGAACTGTACATGCAGTAAGGAATGAAGTTCACATCTAGTACATAACCATGATCAATGCACTGCATCGATGATTTACCAAAAAGCAGTGCACTCCACGTCATTAAAAAGCATACAAAGAATAAAAACTGATCACCCAAATGATACCGACACCAGCCACCCAAAAATTGACAACGTACATGTGTCTCTGAAATACCCGAACACAGGCCCAACAAAACCGACCAAGAAAAAACAATAAGTTCGAAAAAAAGTCGCCCCCCCACCCCCTCCCATTTCCTATCCGTCCCGTGCCAGGGACTGCAATAAGTGCCGGCAAAAACAAGATGCAGTACGGGTCGGTAGAAGTATGCAGTGCATTTCGGTGCGCAATGCAGGCCGCCGAAGCATATAGCAAAGACACGCAAAAAACGATGAAGTACACACATGTATACAATGTTGCAGTTCTGATTTGTACGCGACGCAGTGCGTAATTGTAAGCAATGCAGTTATGTTGTCACGCAGTATAAATCTATAAAACATGACAAAATGCCCGTTCGAATAGAAAAAGGTGATGGTTAAAAAAATGTGCTGATAAAAAAAACCCACCTTAAAAAACCCACGTTCGCATACATACACCCGATCGGAGCAGTTCCATCGCCACAAGCCCACGATCACAGATGCAAAACCAACCCACGATCCGCACAACCGCATCATCAACGCGATCATGCAGTTCATACGATGAGACCATCCCACCCCGCGCCCTCCCCTTAAATTCAGACCCCTGCCAAAGGCCTTCTCATCCACAACAACACAAGTATCCATTGCGCTCCCATCACCGGCGATGATGTTCACCGACGAGTACAAGGGCTACAACGCCGTGGAGGCGCATGGCAACACCAAGTTGCACGTCATCCACACCAACGAAAAGAAGCAGATGGCGATCACCCTCGCGCAGTACGAGCACCACGTCAGCCTCCAGCGCCACAAGATCGTCGGCATTGATCTCGAGTACGACAATGACCCTGAAGCGACGCAGAAACCCGCCCTCTGCCAGCTCTCCATCAGCAAGAATCACCCGGTGCTGCTCTTCCAAATGAGTGACACTGAAAGGTGCACCGTCTTCGACAACTTCCTCGCCGACCCCAGGTACACCTTTGCAGGCTTCTCCATCGACGGCGACAAAACCAGGCTCGAGCACGTCAAACTGGAGGTCGCCAACTTTGTCGACATCCAGAAGGAGTGGAGGGTGCCCGACGCAACCAAGCCGTTGGACTCCCTCGGAGACGTCTCCGGCGTGCTCATCGACGACTACTACAACAACATGAAGAAGAAGATCACCGACGCCGAGCACCAGCGCTGGGCCATCCTGCCTCTGTCCAGGAGGCACATCGAGTACGCGGCAAAGGACGCCTACGCAGCGTACGAGATATGGAACCGCATCGCCCTCACCCAGGATGGCCTTCGCCGTGCAAAGCTGGAGAATGAGGAGCCACCCAAGAAGCGCGCCGGGAGCAGCTGGGGATGGGGAGAGCCTGACTGGTGAAGAAGAAGATGGTGCCGGCCAGGAGCCAAGAATGCCAGCGTTCTTTTAGAATTATCATCAAATTTGCTTTGTGTTGTTTGCTTATTTATCGTTAGTTTGCTTGTGTGCTGAACCTAGTTTGCTTGCCATGCAGAATCGCTTTGTAATGATGAACTCTGATTATGTTAGTTTGCTTTCTGTTCAACTTAGTTTGCTGGTGATGAAATTGTCATACAGAATACCTGTGATAATTTGTTTTCTGTTGTCTGCTAATGTATCAATAGATTCAAGTAGTGCAGAAAACGAAAAATGAGTTGCAGTCTGCAAACAGGACGCATGCAGTGCAAGTTGTGTACGAATGCAGTATAGAATATGTCCAACGAAGCATTAACATACCCAACAAAGCGGTGCACGAACCTAAATTTGAAAAAATAATACATAAGAGCAAAACCAGAAAATGAAAAACGCAAACACGTAAATAATCAATGTACAGAAATATATGAACATGCAGTACAGAACCATAATCAACGCATTATGCGTATGATTTACTAAGCAGTGCACTCCCATACATTGGGAAAAAAGATTAAATGATAGCAAAAAGACGGAAACAAAAAAATGACAACTGTACATGCGGTACGCAATGCGTATACAATGCAAGATGAACAACGATCAATGCAAAGGTACACTCCAACATTGAAAAAAACACAGGCGAAATATAAAAGAAAAAATGACCACCCGGTGGCACCGCCCCACCGGCCTCGTAATAGGTCTACGCCCACAGAAGGCGAGTCGTTCTGAGTCACAGTGCATGGGGCCGGTTGCACATGGGCCCACAGGTCATAGAGCATATAGCACCGAGCGCCGTGTATAAGCGCCCAGATAAGTAAACAGAGGAGTTCGACCAGTATGCCTCGCCAGCGCTTATAAACAGGTCGGGCGCACCTTTCGCGAACGAGGTGGGACTAAACATTAGACCGCACACAGCGCATCGGGAACCAGCCATGTGCTCACAGGCCAACCTGGGCCCAATTGCATCTTCACTACCAGAACACAGGGCCAACAAAAAAAAGAGAGGCCACTGAAAATTAAAAAAATGCTACATACCATACACAAACACAGGCCCAACCACGCATTTGCAGTTCATCGTGATATGACAATGTAGTTCGCTATTCTCAAGTAAGCAGTACTGTTCCTTCTTGAATGCATTCGTGTTCACTGAATCAGACCCAATCCACCACCTAACGCCAACCACAACATTTATTACTTCCATTGCTCGATTGGTTGCATAAAAACTTATCCATTCGTGCTACAGACTAACACAACTCCTCCCCCCGTTCCTCATTTTCCTCAAAACGTAGATCTAGGGTTCATCACATCCACAACTCTTCTCTGGAATTCCACTGAACCCGCCATGGACTGCAAGTGCGGGTGCTTGGCAAGGATGGCGCCGGTAGCGGACATGCGTCTATGCGAAGGCCTATAGCTCACCAACACCGAAAGTGGCGCAAAGCATGCTCGGCTGCTCGATGATACCCAACAGGGGTTTCATCGCCATTTCTTCATCGCCTCACAACCCACAGTCTCTGAGGAAAGTTGGGTATGTTTTCCACTCACAATTTTTGGACATAATCTAGACTGCAAATACAGATCTGAATATATAGTTCAATCAATTTGTTCAGTAATATCAACAAAAATACAAAACAGAATTTGTATTGTTGTTCAGATCTGTTAGCTATTAAGACTAGATGCTTCCACCTATCTTTCTTCAGTACCACACCATGTATCGACATATGTACAAGAAGGCGTTGCAGTTATATTAACATGCTGGAGAAGTACACTGTTACTGACATTACAGTGCACACATGTTGCAGTATAATATATATCCCAGTAAAACTAGGAGTCAATTGCGTACATAAGTTTGTTCATACATTTCAACTACTTTACAAAATACAATCATATGTATGTAACTATTTACGTAAACATAAAAAAATCATACTAAGTATAAAACAAAAACATTTGCTGTTTACTTATAAATTCTTTATCCACCCATTACAATATGCAGAAACTGCCATCCGCAATAAAAATTCATGCTCCGAGTTCAGTGAAGCTTACTTTGGAGACAGAACACAGAAATGGCTATGGAGACATGGAAGCTGACTACCACATCGACTCTGAAGACTGCATCAACATCACTACTGGTTGGAAAAGATTTTTTCTCCCACAATGGCTTTGAGGCCGGAGAAGTGGCCATGGTCTTTTTCTACAAAGAAGAAGACTCCATCAAGTTTACAATATTTGCACTCTAGGCTGTCTAATATGAAGCAACCAATATTTCTAATGCTTTGCTTATGCTGTATCCTTTTAAAATTATGTCCATCAGACAATTTGAACAATGCCTATCTAAAGTATGCAACCTCAACTACGTCATTTTAACATCCTTTTTAGACAAAGTTGCTATTGGCAGTAATGTAGTTCTCTCAAACACATAGTGTGGTACTAATAATAACAAAAGGCAGCCATCCGAACTGTAACAAGGAAATGCAAATGGTCGAAACTTTGCAGTTAACGTATGATGTTCAAAAACAATTCTCATAGTATGCAGTTCAAAAAAATTCTTATAATAACTATTCAGCTAACACAAGCGTATCATGGACCATCCCTTCTAATAGCAGAATAGAACATTAACAACACTGCTAATGCAGTATAGAAATGCATATTATGCGCTTATCTAGAACACGTAATGTAGTAAACACATAATGTAGTTTACTTAAAAGGAGAAATCTCATAAACAGCCATAACCATCTTTGTAATAAAGCTACAACGGCACGCTACCAAAAAATGCAAATGCACTACAACGTATGCCGCTAATACAACAAATAAAATTAAAGCAGTAAAACTACAGACAATGTGATAGACTGATAGAGGTGTCAATTTCACTCGCACTTCCATAACTCGCCTAAAAATTCTACAGCCACTAAACCATCAAAAAATACACCCGCAAAAATTTACATGGAAGATATGACAACTTGACGAACAGCATCACCTTTCATTTAAAAAATGCGATTCAAAAAATGACAATTATACCCGCAATACAATGAATTCAAACCTACAGCAACAGTAATTACAATATTCAAACATGCCTGGACGGGCAAAAATCAAAAAAATCAACAAGAACAGAGGAGCGGATGAAGCTCACCCGCCCGCACAACCAACATATCAAGAATTGAAAACTAACTCCTAAAAATTAACAAATTATAGAGTGAACAGACCAATTAAAACGAACGCAGTCAAAGAATTCCTAATAAATAACAACATCCGAGCACAAAAAAATCGCATCTGATGCGAACACGAACGAACAGAGAAAGCTCGTCCGCCAAATCCATCGATTTGCATGCACACTAGTATATTTTCCTGTAAATCAGAAAGAATAAAGCTAAAATGAGATGCAGACACAAACTAAATCATCCCGCCACACCCGAATCCACATAGAACGCGCAGGCGGAACACCGAAAAATGAAGCAGTTCTCCCGTGAAGCATTGCAGTGCCCAACGTAAAGAAGATGCAGTGCACTTGCGCTCAGTGTGCAGTGCGGAAGTGGTGTGCAGAATAGTTATTCTGCTAATATTAGCAGAATAGACCGTCTGTATATATATTAGAGTGTAGATTCACTCATTTTGCTCCGTACGTAGTCCCACTACCACATTGCAATCTCTAAAAAGACTTGTATTTTGAACGGAGGGAGTAGTATTTATGCTGATCCTAGCCAAGCCAGCCAACACAAAAGCAACACCCGCCCATCACGTAGCCCGAGCCCAGGTTACAAATCATATGGTGACAGCCCACAGCTGGGGTGTCACAGGGCAGCAGAGGCAATGTGCCGACTCATCTCTGGCGGTCCAGCTCGGCTTGTGCTGCTGCAAGAGCAAAGTAGGCTCTTGCAGAAGAACCCACTTCCTCTTAACAAAAAGGAATTAAAAAAAGGAAATGACAAAGCATCTGAGAATAAACGATTAATTTGTTGCTAGTGGAAGATTATGATGGCAAAACTGATCCAGCCTCAGTGGTGTTTGATGGTCTGTACGTGTGAGCACAAATTCACAGTATCCCGGATATGTACAGAGATGTTGATGTGGTGGATCAATTAGCTCGCCGGATAGGACGGGTTAAGGAAATTCAGCTATCACCAAAACTGTATTATGAAGGGGACTACGTCGAGTGCGAGCTTGTGTGTTGGTTGGTAAACCGCTCACTAGGGTGACACCCTTGAATGTCGTGGGAGAAGGCCGTCGATTCCTGCCAGTCAAGTATGAAAAGATCATGTACTTCTGTCAAGTCTATGGTTTCATGGGTCACAATCACGAGGAGTGCGGCGATGGCGTTTGGGAGCCGAAACAGAGACAGTTTGGCAGTTGGATGCTTGCACAAAGGAGGGAAACGAGCCCGGCACCGGAGCCACCACTGGCAGGTCGGAGTACCTGTGGTGGCCGAGGGCGAGGCCATGGAAGGGCAGGGAGATCTGGGCGTGGAGAGCCAGTCCAGCCCATGCAACAGCAACAGGAGTCGGTCGCTTGCAAACGCTCCTCTCAAGACGCTGACCTGGGCACCGATGAGGAAGACGGCGATACGGTCACGAGCCCACAGAAGCAGGCTGCGCTGGATGTAGCTGACGAGGTGGAGGGGGATCCTCCTACTCGCAAGGACGTCACCGCGGCGTTCTCGACTAGTACTTCTGTTGGGCGCGGATTTTTAGAGCTTAGGCTCATGGACACCTCCTATCCATACCATCCAGTATAGCTTTGAGATCCGTGCTAGACAACTAACTTACTGCGTGAAATTTTCTCTTTTTTGTTGCTTCCACATAAAATAACATATGAACTTCAAACTTTGCAAGATAGCAAAACATTCTTACTACAATGAGAGAGAAAACTTACAGATTTTTTTGACCAACATAAAAATACAAAATGGGATTTTCTTTATTCAAAAATGTTATTTTTAGTACTTATGATGCACGAAAAAATCTGAAAGTTTTTTCCCACATTCTAGTTAGAATGTTTTGTTGTGCTGCAAAAGTTTGAAGTTCATATGTTGTTTTATTTGGAAGAAAAAAAAGAGAAAAGTTCTTGCACGAATCGCGATGCAGAGATGGATGGCTAGATAAGGGGGTGCACCTAAACCTAAGCTCTACATAATATTTTCCCTTCTGTGACAGGGCAGGAGTTGATCAATATCCCTCCACTCCCTGCGGCATACGTGTCTCCAAGAGAGACCAATAAGGCAAAGAAATCAGTATCTCTGGTGAAGAATAACAATTTGGCACTAGTGGCGGGCTCCAACAGGGAGCGCCGCCAGGCCCAATGAAAACACTATGCTGGAACAGTCGGGGGATCGGCGATCCCGCGACGGTTCGAGAACTCCGCGAACTTGTGGAGATGAGTTCACCGACGATCCTCTGCTTGGTGGAAACTCAGCTGCAAAAGGATCGTGTAGAGGGTCTTCATTTTTCTCTTGGTTATGATTTTAGTTTTGGCGTTGGTAGTAGTGGCCGCAGCCCACAGCGGCGGTCTTTGTATCTTTTGGAAGAATTCTCTTGATGTGTCAATAAAAAATTATTCGCAGTATGTGGATGCCTGGGTCAAGGAGCCAGGTAGAGAGCAGTGGCGTCTTACATGTTTTTATGGGGAAGCAACTAGAAGTCTTCGCTACAAAACCTGGGACACGATGAAGAGATTGTGAGGTGAGAGCACTCTTCCGTGGGTCTATATTGAAGACTTTAATGAGATCTTAAGACCAGAGGAGCAGATTGGACCGAACGAGCGAGAAAGTGCACAAATTGATGCGTTCTGGGAGGTGGTGGATATCTACGAACTAGCGGACCTTGGCTACAAAGGTCTGGATTGGACATGGGAAAAGAAGGTAGCTGGGGGCAACTACTGCAAAGTCTGTTTGGACCGTGCCCTCGCTACCTCGTGCTGGTCTGCAATGTTCCGTTTCGCTAGCTTGGAACACTTAATGGCGGCAAAATCAGATCATTGCCTAATACTACTGGAGATGGAGCGTACAGACACAAGTGTGTGTGCGACTCAGCGGCCTTTCCTCTATGAATGCATGTGGGAACGAGATGCGAGCTTTGGTGATGCGTTGCAAGAATTCTGGAGCTTGGATGTATGTGCTCATTCTTTGACCGAGCTCACTAGCAAGTTCCCAAATGTAGCTAGTAGTCTTCAGCGTTGGGGACGAACCACTTTTGGTTCAGTTCGTACGGACCTCCAGCAGTTTCGTTGACGCCTTGAGCAGCTCCGGTCAGCTGTAACACGAGTCGGCCCATGTGCTGAGGAAAAGGAAGTTGAAGCAAGAATCGTCGAGCTTTGCTATAGAGAGGATATTATGTGGCGCCAACGAGCAAGAATCCAGTGGCTTGCAGAAGGAGATAGAAACTCACAATTCTTCCATAGTAAGGCTAGTGCTCGTAAGGCTAAGAACCGAGTGGCAGAGCTACAGCGCAACGATGGGTGCATGACCAAGGATGATCAGGAGATGGCTTCAATGGCAACAAACTTTTATGAGAATTTATACACTTGAGAATACCAATGGGTATGGAGGAGGTGCTCTCTCACATACCGGTGAAGGTGGATGCCAATATGAACAGCAATCTCAACTCTCCATTTAGTAAAGAGGAGGTAAAAACTGCATTGTTTCAAATGTTTCCTACGAAGGCCCCTGGCCCCGGTGGGTTCCCGGCACACTTCTTTTAGCGGCATTGGGACTTGTGTGGCGATGAGGTTACTGATATGGTTGAGGGAATCCTGGATTAAGGGGTCCTCGGACGTCCGGTCTATTGACATGGGTCGGACTGTTGGGCTATCAAGATAAAAGACAGAAGACTTCCTCCCGTGTCCGGATGGGACTCTCCTTGGCGTGGAAAGCAAGCTTAGCAATTCAGAAATGTAGATTCCTTTCTCCGTAATCGACTTTGTACAACCCTAGTCCCCTTCGGTGTCTATATAAACCGAAGGGTTTAGTCCGTAGAGGCAATCACAATCATAATCATATAGGCTAGACTTCTAGGGTTTAGCCAGTACGATCTCGTGGTAGATCAACTCTTGTAATACTCATATTCATCAAGATCAATCAAGCAGGAAGTAGGGTATTACCTCCATAGAGAGGGCCCGAACCTGGGTAAACATCATGTCCCCCGCCTCCTGTTACCATCTGACCTCAGACGCATAGTTCGGGACCCCCTACCCGAGATCCGCCGGTTTTGACACTGACATTGGTGCTTTCATTGAGAGTTCCGCTATGCCGTTGAAGATAGGATTGATGGCTCGCCTTGTTATCAAGGACAATATCACCTCCGGAGGAGCCCTGGCCTCAGGCCAAACCCGCCGGCTGGGCGGCTTCACCATGACCGCCCGTTCGGCCGTTGGGCCGACGATGACTTCTCGGGTCATCAAAAATCGCCTCCGCGCGAATACACCAAACAGATGGATCCAATGGAGTTGTCATCTTTAAACGAACTCCTGGATTGCATCTCCGCCTTGGGGGTCGCTACAGACTACGATCAGATTGGGCTTAAACCCGATCAGAGAGAAATTGAATCTCCGCCGATCACCCATCAGATAGCGGTAGTGGAGGAGCAATACAGCAACTCTTCCTCTATATTGAGGACGAACCATGTTCGGATTTTCGAGCTCACAGAACCGGATACCCGTCCGCGGAACTCCGAAGACGTGCCCCATAATCCGAACGTAGAGTCGGACTGTGAAAAATTGGCTGATATCCCGGAGCCCGAACTGTTAAGCTCGGAAGTTTCTCAAACTCCGGATCCCAAATTGGGTCAGGGTTCGGACTTAAATCCACCCACCCACCCAGATACACGCGATCTTATGCACATCAGACAGCAGTCTCAAGAAACGGTCCATCACTTTTGGGCCAGATTCCTCCACCGTCACGTATTACACTTTGCTGACTTGGCAACCATAGTACAGAAGTACTATGCAATGGAAAGCGCCTGGAAAACTCAGGCAGCTTCTTGGGAGCCACCGGTTTCCACTCAACCCATCGTCCGGACAAAAAGGACACACCTTCGTTGGTCGCCCATCCAATAGTAAAGAAATCGAAGCCCATTACGGGGTGCGAACCATTCTAGAGGGATGGCTCGATAGGCCATACAAAATACACACAACATTGGATATCGTACCAACCCACACACTAGTAGAAAACAGGGCTATCGTTCGAGCCTGGCCAGCCCATTAGTCCTAGTTCTTCGAGAACCGGGACCCATGGGGGGTATTAGACCCGGTTCGTGAGCCCAGGGGGCCGGCCGGGGCCTCGTGGGCATTGGTCCCGGTCCGTGTGGAACCATTTGTCCCGGTTCCCACGAACCGGGACCAATGGTCCTCGCTCCTGGCCCACAACCATTGGTCCCAGATCGTGGCTTGAACCGGGACAGAAGGGGGGCTTTAGTCCTAGTTCATGCCATGAACCGAGACAAATAACTTGCCTATATATACCCACCGCCGCGGCAGAGCACTCCACAGTTCTATGTTTTTTCAATCCGGCGAGGAGAGGGCATTTGGGTGCTCTAGTTCACCTCCTATGCACATGAGGCGTTCGATGAAATGCCCGAGCCACACTAGTTAAGATTTCTCCTCTCGAAGCTCGACCTCGGAGCTCCATTTTTTCCGAGATTTGTCTAGATTTAGCGGTCCGTCACGCTTGTAGGAGAACATAGTAATTTCAAAAATTTCCTACGCACACGCAAGATCATGGTGATGCATAGCAACGAGAGGGGAGAGTATTGTCCACGTACCCTCGTAGACCGAAAGTGGAAGCGTTATGACAACGCGGTTGATGTAGTCGTACGTCTTCACGATCTGACCGATCCAAGCACCGAACGTAAGGCACCTCCGTGTTCTGCACACGTTCAGCTCGATGACGATCCCCGGACTCCGATCCAGCAGGGTGTCCGGGATGGGTTCCGTCAGCACGACGGTGTGGTGACGATGATGATGTTCTACCGACGCAGGGCTTCGCGTAAGCACCGCTATGATATGACCGAGGTGGAATATGGTGGAGGGGGGCACCGCACATGGCTAAGCAACGATCACGAAGATCAACTTGTGTGTCATGGGGTGCCCCCCTGCCCCCGTATATAAAGGAGCAAGGGGGGAGGCCGGCCCTAGGAGGGGGCGCGCCAAGGAGGAGTCCTACTCCCACCGGGAGTAGGACTCCCTCCTTTCCTAGTCCAACTAGGAGAGGGGAAGGAAGGGAAGGAGAAGGAGAAGGAAGGAGATGGAGGAAAAGGAGGAAAGGGGGGCCAGCCCCCTAGTCCAATTCGGTTTGGGCTAGGGGGCCGCGCGCCCTGCCTCCTCTCTTCGACCACTTGGCCCATGAGGCCCATTGCTTCTTCCTCGTATTCCCATAACTCCCCGGTACCCCCAAAAATACCCGGATCACTCAGAACCTTTCCGAACTCCGAATATAGTCGTCCAATATATCGATCTTTACGTCTCGACCATTTCGAGACACCTCGTCATGTCCCCGATCTCATCCGGGACTCCGAACTCCTTCGGTACATCAAAGCTCATAAACTCATAGTATAACTGTCATCGTAACGTTAAGCGTGCAAACCCAACGGGTTCGAGAACTATGTAGACATGACCAAGAACTGTTTTCGGTCAATAACCAATAGTGGAACCTGGATGTTCATATTGGCTCCTACATATTCTACGAAGATCTTTATCGGTCAAACCGCATAACAACATACGTTGTTCCCTTTGTCATCGGTATGTTACTTGCCCGAGATTCGATCGTCGGTATCCAATACCTAGTTCAATCTCGTTACCGGCAAGTCTTTTTACTCGTTTCGTAATACTTCATCCCGTAACTAACTCATTAGTTACAATGCTTGCAAGGCTTAAGTGATGTGTATTACCGAGAGGGCCCGGAGATACCTCTCCGACAATCGGAGTGACAAAACCTAATCTCGAATTACGCCAACGCAACATGTACCTTCGGAGACACCTGTAGAGCACCTTTATAATCACCCAATTACGTTGTGACGTTTGGTAGCACACAAAGTGTTCCTCTGGTAAACGGGAGTTGCATAATCTCATAGTCATAGGAACATGTATAAGTCATGAATAAAGCAATAGCAACATACTAAACGATCAAGTGCTAAGCTAACGGAATGTGTCAAGTCAATCACATCATTCTCCTAATGATGTGATCCCGTTAATCAAATGACAACTCATGTCTATGGTTAGGAAACATAACCATCTTTAATTAACGAGCTAGTCAAGTAGAGGCATACTAGTGACACTTTTTTTGTCTATGTATTCACACATGTATTATGTTTCCGGTTAATACAATTCTAGCATGAATAATAAACATTTATCATGAAATAAGGAAATAAATATTAACTTCATTATTGCCTCTAGGGCATATTTCCTTCAACGCCTCGTCCCCGTTTTCACCGCCGTTGATCGCCCGCGCCGATCTCATCGCCGGCACCACCGTGGTGAGCCTCTTGTTCTTATCTTCTTTCTGATACTTGTCTGATTTTCTTACTTTAGATAGACATTTTGTCTGATTTTCTTACTTTTGACACACATAATTATATATAATGCACGCAGATGAACCAGCAATGGATGTATGGTGACAGACACACCTCCGAGTACATTAAGGGCGTGCATAATTTTCTCGAAGTGGCTGAGGCAAACAAGCAGAATGGTTTTATGTGTTGTCCATGCACTAAATGTGGGAATACGAAGTCTTACTCTGACCGGAAAATCCTTCACACCCACCTGCTTTACAAGGGTTTCATGACACACTATAATGTTTGGACGAGGCACGGAGAAATAGGGGTTATGATGGAAGACGGCGAATAAGAAGAGGACGATGACAACTATGTGCCCCCTAAATACGGTGATGCTGCAACAGGGGGGAGCTGCTGAAGATCAAGAGGAACCAGACGATGTTCCCAATGATGCTGCAAAGGGGGAAGCTGCTGAAGATCAAGAGGAACCAGATGATGTGCCCGATGATGATCTCCCCCGGGTCATTGTCGATGCAAGGACGCAATGCGAAATTCAAAAGGAGAAGCTAAGTTCGATCACATGTTAGAGGATCACAAAAAAGGGTTTGTACCCCAATTGCAAAGATGGCAACACTAAGTTGGGTACCGTACTGGAATTGCTGCAGTGGAAGGCAGAGAATGTTGTGCCTGACAAAGGATTTGAGAAGCTACTGAAAATATTGAAGAAGAAGCTTCCAAAGGATAATGAATTGCCCGACAGTACGTATGCAGCAAAGAAGGTCGTATGCCCTCTAGGATTGGAGGTGTAGAAGATACATGCATGCCCTAAT
The DNA here is from genome assembly GCA_021437245.1 of Aegilops speltoides. Lineage (NCBI taxonomy): Eukaryota > Viridiplantae > Streptophyta > Magnoliopsida > Poales > Poaceae > Aegilops > Aegilops speltoides. The sequence continues at coordinate 485,659,074 of CM038145.1, forward strand.
GACTGCATCCTCTACCGTGGTGCATATGAGGATTTGAATGCATGCCCGGTATGCGGTGCATTGCGGTATAAGATCAGACGAGATGACCCTGGTGATGTTGACGGCGAACCCCGCAGGAAGAGAGTTCCTCCAAAGGTGATGTGGTATGCTCCTATAATACCACGGTTGAAATGACTGTTCAGAAACAAAGAGCATGCCAAGTTGATACGATGGCACAGTGAGGACCGTAAGAAAGACGGGAAGTTGAGAGCACCCGCTGACGGGTCGCAGTGGAGAAAAATCGAGAGAGAGTACTGGGCTGAGTTTGCACATGACCCAAGGAACGTATGGTTTGGTTTAAGCGCGGATGGCATTAATCCTTTCGGGGAGCAGAGCAGCAATCACAGCACCTGGCCCGTGACTCTATGCATGTATAACCTTCCTCCTTGGATGTGCATGAAGCGGAAGTTCATTATGATGCCGTTCTCATCCAAGGCCCTAAGCAACCCGCAACGACATTGATGTGTACCTAAGGCCATTAGTTGAAGAACTTTTACAGCTGTGGAATGGAAACGGTGTGCGTGTGTGGGATGAGCACGACGGGAGGAATTTAACACGACACGTTGTTGTTTGTAACCATCAACGATTGGCGCTCTCAATAACCTTTTAGGACAGACAAACAAGGGATACCACGCATGCACGCACTGCTTAGCCGACACCAAAAGTATATACAGGAAGCTGCGGGAAGAATGTGTACACAGGCCATCGTTGATTTCTTCCGACCAACCATCAATGTCGAAAGAAAGGCAAGCATTTCAAAGGCGAGGCAGATCCTTTGGAAGAAGCCCGCCATGCGCATCGGTGATCACGTACTTGCTATGGTCAATGATTCACACGTAATCTTTGAAAAGGGTCCCGCGGACTAGCTGTTCGAGAGTGTTGAGGGCATGCACCCATGTGGAAGAAGAAATCTATATTTTGGGACCTACCCTCTTTGGAAAGATCTAGAGGTCCGCTCTTGATCGACGTGATGCACGTGACGAAGAACCTTTTCGTGAACCTGCTAGGCTTCTTGGGCGTGTATGGGAAGACAAAAGATATAGCTGAGGCACGGGAGGACCTGCAACGTTTGCAGGAAAAAGACGGCATGCCTCCAAAGCAGTATGAAGGTCCTGCTAGCTACGCTCTTACCAAAGAAGAGAAGGAAATCTTCTATGAATGCCTGCTTAGTATGAAGGTCCCGACTGGCTTCTCGTCGAATATAAAGGGAATAATAAATATGGCAGAGAAAAAGTTTCAGAACCTAAATTCTCATGACTGCCACGTGGTTATGACGCAACTGCTTCCGGTTGCATTGAGGGGGCTTCTACCGGAAAACGTCTGATTAGCCATTGTGAAGCTATGTGCATTCCTCAATGTAATCTCTCAGAAGGTGATTGATCCAGAAATCATACCAAGGCTAAGGAGTGATGTGGTGCAATGTCTTGTCAGTTTTGAGCTGGTGTTCCCACCATCCTTCTTCAATATCATGACGCACGTCCTAGTTCATCTATTTGACGAGATTATCATTCCGGGCCCCGTATTTCTACACAATATGTACCCCTTTGAGAGGTTCATGGGAGTCCTAAAGAAATATGTCCGTAACCACGCTAGGCCAGAAGGAAGCATCTCCATGGCCCATCAAACAGAGGATGTCATTGGGTTTTGTGTTGACTTCATTCCTGGCCTTAAGAAGATAGGTCTCCCTAAATCACGGTATGAGGGGAGACTGACTGGAAAAGGCACACTTGGAGGGGAGACAATAATATGCAGGGACGGATATTCTTGGTCTCAAGCACACTACACAGTACTACAGAACTCTACCTTGGTGACCCCTTATGTCGATGAACACAAGAACGATCTGCGCTCCAAACACCCGAGCAAAGGCGACGATGGATTACATGTGAACACATCAGGACTTTCAGCAGTTGGTTGGAAACACGTCTTAGAGGTGAAAACACTGTTTGTGAGGAGTTGTGCTCGTTGTCCAGGGGACCATCTTCGACTGTAATGATTTGGAAAGGATACGAGATAAATGGGAATATATTTTACACGATCGCCCAAGATCAAAAGAGCACCAACCAAAACAGCGGTGTCCGCTTTGATGCAGCCACCGAGAGGGGAAAGGACACATATTATGGTTACATAGTGGACATATGGGAACTTGACTACGGAGTAGATTTTAAGGTCCCTTTGTTTAAATGCAACTGGGTCAATCTGTCAGGAGGCGGGGTACAGGTAGACCCACAGTACGGAATGACAACAGTGGATCTGAACAATCTTGGGTACACTGATGAACCGCTCGTCCAAGCCAATGATGTGGCACAGGTTATCTATGTGAAGGACATGTCTACCAAACCGAGAAAAAGAAAAAAATAAGGAAGCGAATACATCATACGATGAACCAAAGTGCCACATAGTTCTTTCAGGAAAAAGGGACATCGTGGGAGTGGAGGGCAAGACAGACATGTCCGAAGATTATGAAAAGTTTCATGAAATTCCTCCTGAGGGAGTCCTGGACTAGGGGGTGTCCAGATAGCCAGACTATCATCATCGGCCGGACTCCAAGACTATGAAGACACAAGATTGAAGACTTCGTCCCGTGTCCAGATGGGACTTTCCTTGGCGTGGAAGGCAAGCTTGGCAATATGGATATGTAGATCTCCTACCATTATAACCGACTCTGTGTAACCCTAGCCCTCTCCGGTGTCTATATAAACCGGAGGGTTTAGTCCGTAGGACGGACAACCATTACAACAATCATACCATAGGCTAGCTTCTAGGGTTTAGCCTCCTTGATCTCGTGGTAGATCCACTCTTGTACTACCCATATCATCAATATCAATCAAGCAGGAGTAGGGTTTTACCTCCATCGAGAGGGCCGAACACAGGTAAAAACATCGTGTCCCTTGTCTCCTGTTACCATCCGCCTATACGCACAGTTCGGGACCCCCTACCCGAGATCCGCCGGTTTTGACACCGACATTGGTGCTTTCATTGAGAGTTCCTCTGTGCCTTCGCGATCAGGAAGGATGCCTCTTCCCGTCTTTAAAGACGGAACCATCACCAAAGGAGCTTTGGCTGCCGGCCAAACAATCCAGCTAGGTGGTTTTCTCATGACCGCCTGTTCGGCCACCGCGTCGACGATGACCTCTCGGGTCATCGGAACCAGTCTTCACGTCAGCTCGGAATTCGCCGAGCAGCTGGATCCAATGGAGCTCTCGTCCGTAAACGAGCTCTTGGATCGCATCGCCGCCTTGGGAGTCGCTACAGACTACAATCAGATTGGGCTTAAAACCGATCTGAGAGAGATTAACTCTCCCCAGGTTACCCACCACGTTGCGGTGGTAGAGGAACAACGCGGCGACTCTTCTTCTGTATTGAAAACTATTCATGTCCGGACTCTCGAACCCTCCATGCCGGATTCCCGCGGAGGGACGGACGTCGATCAAGCACTGAACCTAAAGTCAGGCATCAAACCAGACTCGTTGGACAATGTCCAGCAATCCAAGCTTCCAAATTCAGAAACTTTTCGGCCCTTGAGCCTCAAGATGGGTATGGTTCCGGACTCAATTCCACCCACCCACCCAGACATATGCGATCTATCTCAAATCCGGCAAGAGCCCGCTGAAACAGTACATCATTACTGGGCCAGATTCCTCCTGGTTATGGACAGGATAAAGGACTGCCGTGGGGAAAACGCAATTTCAATTTTCTGCAATAATTGCACGGATGAGGGAATCTTGAACGCCGTCAGTCGTCGTGAAATTACACGCTTCGCTGATCTGGTGTCCATAGTGCGAAAGTACTGTGCGATGGAGAGTTTCCGGAAAACCGAAACTAAGTTTTGGGACAATCTGGCCCCGAATACAACCCTAGTCCAAAACAAAAGGGTGCATCACACTCAGGCACCAGGTAAAAAAACCAAAAAGCAAAAACCCCATAAAGGGCACGGAACTGTATTGGAGGGATGGCTCAGCGGACCCTGTAAAATTCACAGTACAGAAGGCGCCACTCCAACACATAGCCTTCAAGCATGTTGGATACTGCGGCAGGTGGCCAAAAGTGGCGAAGAGCTTGTAGCCCCGGAGAACGACTCCAATAGTACCAGTACGGTGTCAACAGTCATCGAGACTTTCACATCAAATAATATGCGGAAACGAACAATCCGCAGCCTCGCCGAAGTCTACCAAGTAGCAACAACAAATCCATGGAGCGACACGGCCATCACCTTCAACGCCAGCGACGAACCTAAATTCCGAACAGCCCGAGCACCAGCCGCAGTGGTCCTTAGTCCAATAGTGGACGGCTTTCGTCTTACCAAGGTACTCATGGATGGCAGTAGTGGATTAAACCTCATCTACGAGGAAACTCTTCAAAAAATGGAAATAGACTGGAACCGCATTGAGCGAAGCAACACAACCTTTAGAGGAATAATCCCTAGCCGGGAAGCACGCTGCAGGGAAAAATCACACTTGATGTGGTGTTCGCTCACGGACAATTACAGGTCCGAAGAGGTCACGTTCCAAGTGGCCCCGTTCAGCAGCGGATATCACGCCATATTAGGACGAGAGGCATTCACAATTTTTCAAGCCATGCCCCATTACGGGTACATGAAGCTTAAGATGCCCGGGCCCAATGGAATAATCACTCTCGTTAGTGATCCGGACACAGCACTCCGCGCCGAAAACAAGACAGCCGCATTAGCCCTGGAGGCACTATCCGAAGCCCTAGCGGCGGAGGAACTCACTGCGCCGCGCTCTACGGTGAATAGGGATGATGTGATACTCGATAAGAGATCCAAGTCCACCTCCTTTAAACCAGCAGATGAAATAGTCAAATTCCAAGTCCATCCAACGGACCCAACAAAGACGGCCTCCATCGGGGCACAGTTGAACCCTAATGTAGACACCGCACTACGAGAATTCCTCCGGGAAAATTGGGACATCTTTGCCTGGCACCCTTCAGATATGCCAGGAATCCCACGCAGATTGGCAGAACACAGACTAAACTGAAGGAAATATGCCCTAGAGGCAATAATAAAGTTATTATTTATTTCCTTGTTTCATGATAAATGTTTATCATTCATGCTAGAATTGTATTAACCGGAAACATGATACATGTGTGAATGCATAAAAACAATATGTCACTAGTATGCCTCTACTAGACTAGCTTGTTAATCAAAGATGGTTATGTTTCCTAACCATGAACAAAGAGTTGTTATTTGATTAACAAGGTCACATCATTAGTAGAATGATCTGATTGACATGACCCATTCCATTAGCTTAGCACACGATCGTTTAGTATGTTGCTACTGCTTTTATCCATGACATATACATGTTCCTGTAACTATGAGATTATGCAACTCCGTTTACGGAGGAACACTTTGGTGCTACCAAAGCGTCACAACGAATCGGGTGATTATAAAGGAGTACTACAGGTGTCTCCAAAGGCAGATGTTGGGTTGGCGTATTTGAGATTAGGTTTTGTCACTCCGATTGTCGGAGAGGTATCTCTGGGCCCTCTCGGTAATACACATCACTCAAGCCTTGCAAGCATTACAACTAATGAGTTAGCTGTGAGATGATGTATTACGGAACGAGTAAAGAGACTTGCGTAACGAGATTGAACTAGGTATTGGATACCGACGATCGAATCTCAGGCAAGTAACATACCGATGACAAAGGAACAACGTATGTTGTTATGCGGTCGACCGATAAAGATCTTCGTAGAATATGTAGGAACCAATATGGGCATCCAGGTCCGCTATTGGTTATTGACCGAGACGTGTCTCGGTCATGTCTACATTGTTCTCGAACCGTAGGGTCCGCACGCTTAAGGTTTCGATGATGGTTATATTATGAGTTTATGTATTTTTATGTACGAAGAAGTTCGAGTCCGGATATGATCACGGACATGACGAGGAGTCTCGAAATGGTCGAGACATAAAGATTGATATATTGGAAGCCTATATTTGGAGTTGGAATGGTTCGGGTGAAATCGGGATTTACCGAAACCGGGGTTCTGGAACCCTCCCGGAGTTGGGCCTTAGTGGGCCACGAGGGAGAAGAGGAAGGGCGGCCAGGGCAGGGCGCGCGCCTCCCCTAGTCCGAATAGGACAAGGAGAGGGGCGGCGCCCCCTTCCCTCTTCCCTCCCCAATCCTACTCCAACTAGGAAGGGGGAGTCCTACTCGGTGGGAGTAGGACTCTCTCAGCACCTCCTCCTAGGCCGGCCGCACCCCCTTGCTCCTTTATATACGGGGCAGGGGGCACCCTAGAACACACAAGTTTGATCTACGGATCATTCCTTAGCCGTGTCGGTGCCCCTTCCACCATATTCCACCTCGGTCATATCGTCATGAAGCTTAGGCGAAGCTCTGCGCCGATAGAACATCAAGATCGTCACCACGCCGTCGTCTTGACGGAACTCTCCTCGACACTCGGCTGGATCGGAGTTCGAGGGCGTCATCGAGCTGTACGTGTGTCAAGAACTCGGGGCGCCGAGTAACGGCGCGGGATCGGTCGGATCGCGAGGAGAACGTCGACTACTTCCTCTACATTGTGATCGCTTCGCCCGGTCTCACGAGGGTACGAGACAAGACTCTCCCCTCTCGTTGCTATGCATCACCATGATCTTGCGTGTGCGAGGAAATTTTTGAAATTACTACGTTTCCCAACAAAGTGGCATCCGAGCCTAGGTTTTTATGGTTTGATGTTTTGCACGAGTAGAACACAAGTGAGTTGTGGGCGATACAAGTCATACTACCTACCAGCATGTCATACTTTGGTTCAGCGGTATTGTGAGATGAAGCGGCCCGGACCGACATTACGCGTACGCTTACGCGAGACTGGTTTCACCGCTACGAGCACTCGTTGCTTAAAGGTGACTGGTGGGTGTCTGTCTCTCTCACTTTAGTTGAACCGAGTGTGGCTACGCCCGGTCCTTGAGAAGGTTAAAATGGAGTCTATTTGACGAAGTATCGTTGTGGTTTTGATGCGTAGGTGAGATTGGTTCTTGCTTAAGCCCGTAGCAGCCACGTAAAATTTGCAACAACAAAGTAGAGGACGTCTAACTTGTTTTTGCAGGGCATGTTGTGATGTGATATGGTCAAGACGTGATGCTATATTTTATTGTATGAGATGATCATGTTTTGTAACGAAGTTATCGGCAATGGCAGGAGCCATATGGTTGTCGCTTTATTGTATGAAATGCAATGCATACTGTAATGCTTTACTTTATCACTAAGCGGTAGCGATAGTCGAGAAGCATAAGATTGGCGAGGCGACAACGATGCTACGATGGAGATCAAGGTGTCGCGCCGGTGGCGATGGTGATCATGATGGTGCTGCGAGAGATGGAGATCACGAAGCACAAGATGATGATGACCATATCATATCACTTATATTGATTTGCATGTGATGTTTATCTTTTATGCATCTTATCTTGCTTTGATTGACGGTAGCATTATAAGATGATCTCTCACTAAAATTATCAAGAAGTGTTCTCCCTGAGTATGCACCGTTGCCAAAGTTCGTCGTGCCCAGACACCACGTAATGATCGGGTGTGATAAGCTCTACGTCCATCTACAACGGGTGCAAGCCAGTTTTGCACACGCAGAATACTCGGGTTATACTTGACGAGCCTAGCATATGAAGATATGGCCTCGGAACACGGAGACCGAAAGGTCGAGCGTGAATCATATAGTAGATATGATCAACATAAGATATTCACCATTGAAAACTACTCCATTTCACGTGATGATCGGTTATGGTTTAGTTGATTTGGATCACGTGATCACTTAGATGACTAGAGAGATGTCTGTCTAAGTGGGAGTTCTTAAGTAATATGATTAATTGAACTTAAATTTATCATGAACTTAGTACCTATTAGTATCTTGCTTGTCTATGTTTGATTGTAGATAGATGGCTCGTCTTTGTTGTTCCGTTGAATTTTAATCGTTCCTTGAGAAAGCAAAGTTGAAAGATGATGGTAGCAATTACGGATCGGGTCCGTAACTCGAGGATTATCCTCATTGCTGCCTGTAAGAGTTACGTCTGGATGCACCGCTGGGTGCGAACTGCTTTGCAGAGCAACACCGGATGTTATGAGCGTCTGGCGAGCAAAGCTGATGACTACTCTATAGTTCGAGTGTGCCATGCTTTACGGCTTAGAACCGGGACTTCAACGGCGTTTTGAGCGTCATGGAGCATATGAGATGTTCCAGAGTTGAAGTTGATATTCCAAAGAATGCCCGGATTGAGAGATATGAAGTCTCCAATAAGTTTTATAGCTGCAAGATGGAGGAGAATAGTTACGTCGGTGAGCACATACTCGTAATGTATGGGTACTATAATCACTTGACACAATTGGGAGTTAATCTTCCGGATGATTGTGTCATTGATGAATTCTTCAATCACCGCCACCAAGCTACAAAGGCTTCGTGATGAACTATAATATGCAAGGGTTAGTAAAGACTATACCGAGCTCTTCGCAATGCTAAAGGCTGCGGAGGTAGAAATCAAGAAGGAGCATCAAGTGTTGATGGTCAATAAGACCACTAGTTTCAAGAAGAAAGGCAAAGGGAAGAAGAAGGAACTTCAAGAAGAACAGCAAGCAAGTTGTCTGCTCGGGAGAAGAAACCCAAGTCGGCCCTAAACCTGGCCGAGTGCTTCTCCGCAAGCGGATGGTCCTTTGGAAGCGGAACTGCCCCAAGTATTTGGCGGATAAGAAGGATGGAAAGGTGAACAAAGGTATATGTGATATACATGTCATTGATGTGTACCTTACTAGAGCTCGCAGAGCACTGGTATTTGATCTTGGTTCATTGCTAATATTTGCAACTCAAGCAGGGACTACGGATTAGCGAACACGGCAAAGGACGAGGTGACGATGCGCGTGGGAAATGGTTCCAAAGTCGATGTGATCGCGGTCGGCACGCTACCTCTACATCTACCTTCGGGATTAGTTTTAGACCTAAATAATTGTTATTTGGTGCTGCGTTGAGCATGAACATTATATCTGGATCTTGTTTGATGCGAGACGGTTATTCATTTAAATCGAGAGAATAATGGTTGTTCTATTTATATGAGTAATATCTTTTATGGTCATGCACCCTTGAAGAGTGGTCTATTTTGATGAATCTCGATAGTAGTGATACACATATTCATAATGTTGAAACCAAAAGATGCAGAGTTGATAATGATAGTGCAACTTATTTGTGGCTTCGCTGTTTAGGTCATATCGGTGTAAAGCGCATGAAGAAACTCCATCTTGATGGACTTTTGGAGTCACTTGATTATGAATCACTTGGCACTTGTGAACCGTGCCTCATGGGCAAGATGACTAGAACCCGTTCTCGGTACTATGGAGAGAGCAACAGATTTGTTGGAAATCATACATCTGAGATGTATGTGGTCCGATGAATGTTGAGGCTCGTGGCGGATATCATTATTTCATCACCTTCACAGATGACTTAAGCAGATATGGGTATATCTACTTAATGAAACATAAGTCTGAAACATTTGAAAAGTTCAAAGAATTTCAGAGTGAAGTTGAAAATCATCGTAACAAGAAAATTAAGTTTCTGCGATCTGATCGTGGAGGTGAATATTTGAGTTACGAGTTTGGTCTACATTTGAAACAATGCGGAATAGTTTCGCAACTCACGCCACACGGAACACCACAACGTAATGGTGTGTCCGAATGTCGTAATCGCACTTTACTAGATATGGTGCGATCTATGATGTCTCTTACAGATTTACCGCTATCGTTTTGGGGTTATGCGGCCGCATTCACACTGAATAGAACACTGTCAAAATCCGTTGAGACGACACCTTATGAACTGTGGTTTAGCAAGAAACCAAAGTTGTCGTTTCTTAAAGTTTGGGGATGCGATGCTTATGTGAAAAAGCTTCAACCTGATAAGCTCGAACCCAAATCGGAGAAATGTGTCTTCATAGGATACCCAAAGGAGACAGTTGGGTACACCTTCTATCACAGATCCGAAGGCAAGACATTTGTTGCTAAGAATGGATCCTTTCTAGAGAAGGAGTTTCTCTCGAAAGAAGTGAGTGGGAGGAAAGTAGAACTTGATGAGGTAATTATACCTTCTCCCTTACTTGAAAGTAGTTTGTCGCAGAAACCGGTTTCTGAGACATCTACACCAAGTAGTGAGGAAGTTGATGATGTTGATCATGAAACTTCAGATCAAGTTGCTCTGAGAACCTCGTAGATCAACGAGTAAGATCCGCACTGAGTGGTGCGGTAATCCTGTTCGGAAATCATGCTACTAGATCATGATGAACCTACGAACTATGAAGAAGCGATGGTGAGCCCAGATTCCACAAAATGGCTTGAGGCCATGAAATCGAGATGGGATCCATGTATGAAAACAAAGTATGGACTTTGGTTGACTTGCCCGAGGGTAGGCAAGCAATAGAAAACAAGTGGATCTTCAAGAAGAAGACCGACGGCGACGGTAATGTTATCGTCTACAAAGCTCGACTTGTCGCAAAGGGTTTCGACAAGTTCAAGGGTTGACTACGATGAGACCTTCTCACCCGTGGCGATGCTTAAGTCTGTCCGAATCATGTTAGCAATTGCGCATTTTATGATTATGAAATTTGGCAAATGGATGTAAAGAGCGCATTCTGAATGGATTTACGGAAGAAGAGTTGTATATGATGCAACGAGAAGGTTTTATCGATCCAAAGGAGCTAACAAAGTATGCAAGCTCCAGCGATCCATCTATGGACTGGTGCAAGCATCTCGGAGTTGGAATAAGCGCTTTGATAGTGTGATCAAAGCATTTGGGTTCATCTGAGACTTTTGGAGAAGCCTGTATTTACAAGAAAGTGAGTGGGAGCTCTGAGCATTTACGATATTATATGTAGATGACATATTGCTGATCGGAAATGATATAGAATTCTGGATAGCATAAAGGATACTTGAATAAGAGTTTTTCAATGAAAGACCTCGGTGAAGCTGCTTACATATTGGGCATTAAGATCTATAGAGATAGATCAAGGCGCTTAATTGGACTTTCACAAAGCACATACCTTGACAAAATTTTGAAGAAGTTCAAAATGGATCAAGCAAAGAAAGGGTTCTTGCACTGTGTTACAAGGTGTGAAATTGAGTAAGACTCAATGCCCGACAACCGCAGAAGATAGAGAGAAAATGAAAGATGTTCCTATGCTTCAGCCATAGGCTCTATCATGTATGCAATCTTGTGTACTGACCTGATGTGTGCCTTGCTATAAGCTTAGCAGGAGGTACCAAAGTAATCCAGAGTGGATCATCGACAGCGGTCAAGAACATCTGAAATACGAAAAGGACTAAGGATATGTTTCTCGTATATGGAGGTGACAAAGTGCTCATCGTAAATGGTTACGTTGATGCAAGCTTTGACACCGATCCGACGATTCTAAATCGCAGACCGGATCGTATTTACACTAAACGGAGGAGCTGTCGGTTGGTGCAGTTCTAAACAAAGCGTCGAAAGCAGGATCTACATGTGAAGCGGAGTACATAGCAGCTTCGGAAGCAGCTAATGAAGGAGTGCGGATGAAGGAGTTCATATCCGATCTAGGTGTCATACCTAGTGCATCGGGTCCAATGAAAATCTTCGTGACAATTTGGAGCAATTGCCTTAGCGAAGGAATCCAGATTTCACAAGAGGACCAAGCACATCAAAAGACGCTTCAATTCCATCCGGATTTAGTCCGGTGGGAGACATAGAGATTTGCAAGATACATACGGATCTGAATGTAGCGAGACCGTTGACTAAGCCTCTTCCACGAGCAAAACATGATCAACACCAAGACTCCATGGGTGTTAGAATCATTACTATGTAATCTAGATTATTGACTCTAGTGCAAGTGGGAGACTGAAGGAAATATGCCCTAGAGGCAATAATAAAGTTATTATTTATTTCCTTGTTTCATGATAAATGTTTATCATTCATGCTAGAATTGTATTAATCGGAAACATGATACATGTGTGAATGCATAAACAAACAATATGTCACTAGTATGCCTCTACTAGACTAGCTTGTTAATCAAAGATGGTTATGTTTCCTAACCATGAACAAAGAGTTGTTATTTGATTAACAAGGTCACATCATTAGTAGAATGATCGATTGACATGACCCATTCCATTAGCTTAGCACACGATCGTTTAGTATGTTGCTACTGCTTTTATCCATGACATATACTTGTTCCTCGTAACTATGAGATTATGCAACTCCGTTTACGGAGGAACACTTTGGTGCTACCAAGCGTCACAACGTAATCGGGTGATTATAAAGGAGTACTACAGGTGTCTCCAAAGGCGAGATGTTGGGTTGGCGTATTTGAGATTAGGTTTTGTCACTCCGATTGTCGGAGAGGTATCTCTGGGCCCTCTCGGTAATACACATCACTCAAGCCTTGCAAGCATTACAACTAATGAGTTAGCTGTGAGATTATGTATTACGGAACGAGTAAAGAGACTTGCCGTAACGAGATTGAACTAGGTATTGGATACCGACGATCGAATCTCGGCAAGTAACATACCGATGACAAAGGGAACAACGTATGTTGTTATGCGGTCCGACCGATAAAGATCTTCGTAGAATATGTAGGAACCAATATGGGCATCCAGGTCCCGCTATTGGTTATTGACGGAGGCGTGTCTCGGTCATGTCTACATTGTTCTCGAACCGTAGGGTCCGCACGCTTAAGGTTTCGATGGCGGTTATATTATGAGTTTATGTATTTTGATGTACGAAGAAGTTCGAGTCCGGATATGATCACGGACATGACGAGGAGTCTTGAAATGGTCGAGACATAAAGATCGATATATTGGAAGCCTATATTTGGAGTTGAAATGGTTCGGGTGAAATCGGGAGTTTCTCGAACACCGGGGTTACGGAACCCTCCGGAGGCTATTGGGCCTTAGTGGGCCACGAGGGAGAAGAGGAAGGGCGGCGGGGCAGGCCGCACGCCCCTCCCCTAGTCCGAATAGGACAAGGAGAGGGGCGCCCCCCTTCCCTCTTCCCTCCCCAATCCTACTCCAACTAGAAGGGGGAGTCCTACTCCCGGTGGGAGTAGGACTCCTCCGGCGCGCCTCCTCCTAGGCCGGCCGCACCCCCCCCTTGCTCCTTTATATACGGGGGCAGGGGGCACCCTAGAACACACAAGTTTGATCTACGGATCGTTCCTTAGCCGTGTGCGGTGCCCCCTTCCACCATATTCCACCTCGGTCATATCGTCGCGAAGCTTAGGCGGCTCTGCGCCGATAGAACATCAAGATCGCCACCACGCCGTCGGCCGACGGAACTCTCCTCGACACTCGGCTGGATCGGAGTTCGAGGGACGTCATCGAGCTGTACGTGTGTCAAGAACTCGGGCGCCCGAGTAACGGCGCCGGATCGGTCGGATCGCGAGGAGAACGTCGACTACTTCCTCTACATTGTGATCGCTTCGCCGGTCTCACGAGGGTACGTAGACAAGACTCTCCCCTCTTGTTGCTATGCATCACCATGATCTTGCGTGTGCGTAGGAAATTTTTTGAAATTACTACGTTTCCCAACATAAACATCCTAAAAGGATTCAAGCCAGTCAAACAGGCTCTTCGGCGAGTTTCCGAACCCAAAAGACAGGCAATGGGAGAAGAGCTAGCCAAACTACTGGAAGCCGGATTCATCAGAGACATCAAACATCCGGACTGGCTAGCAAACCTGGTAATGGTACCAAAGAAGGACAAATCCTGGCGCCTATGTGTCGATTTTAAAGACCTCAACAAGGCCTGCCCAAAGGATCCCTTCCCCCTTCCCCGCATCAACCAAATAATCGATGCTACTGTAGGGCACGATTCATTGTGCTTCCTTGACGCATACTCCGGCTACCATCAAATCAAGATGGCGAAGGCGGACCAAGCCGCAACGACATTCATTACTCCATATGGACCATTCTGCTTCAACACGATGCCCTTCGGACTCAAAATCGCTGGCGCAACATATCAGCGCATGATTCAGACATGTCTGGATACCCAGATCGGCAAAACAGTAGAGGCATACGTAGACGATGTAGTCGTCAAAACCAAACACGTCGAAACTCTAGTAGACGATTTGAGGCTCACATTCGACAACCTCCAAGCATATGACATTAAGCTGAATCCGGAAAAATGCGTTTTCGGTGTACCAGCCGGAAAGCTCCTGGCTTCATTGTATCCAGTAGAGGAATTGAAGCAAACCCAGCCAAGATCCGAGCTCTGTCACAGCTGGATATTCCAAAAGACCTCAAACAAATACAAAAATTGACTGGATGCATGGCGGCTCTAAGCCGCTTCATCTCCCGTTTGGGAGAAAAGGCATTGCCCCTCTATCGCCTCCTCAAAGCACGAACACTTTGAGTGGACAGATGCTGCCACTGCCGGACTCGAAGAAATAAAAGCCATATTGGCAACAAATCCGGTCCTGGCTGCGCCTAACCTGGGCGAACCAAAGTTGTTATATATCGCGACAACACATCAAGTTGTAAGCGCGGTGCTCGTCATCGAACGAGAAATGTAAGGGCATAAATTCCCTCTTCAAAACCAAAGTGTACTACGATCCCTTGTCTTAACTCCTGCAAGTCCGGTACCCGCATTATCAAAAGATAGAGTACGCGGTGTTCATGGCATCCCGGAAGCTTCGACACTACTTTCAAGAGTGTTCGATAACAGTGGCCTCCGAAGTGCCCCTCTATGACATCATAAACAACCGCGACGCGACGGGAAGGATTGCAAAATGGGCCATTGAGCTCTTACCATTCGATATAACTTACAAACCTCGGCGAGCTATAAAGTCGCAAGTCTTGGCTGACTTCGTCACTGAATGGACCGAAGCCGAACTCCCTAAAGAGTATGGCGCATACTCCAATTGGATAATGCATTTCGACGGCTCCAAAATGTTGGCCGGCTTGGGGGCTGGCATCGTACTGACATCCCCAACAGGAGACACATTCCAATACGTACTTCAAATAATGTACACGAACTCCAACAATGCAGCCGAATACGAGGCCCTCCTACATGGTCTCCGGATGGCAATGTCCATGGGTATCCAACGCCTAGAGGTGCGCGGGGATTCAAACCTTGCAATATCCCAAGTGAATGGAGACTTTGACGCCAAGGATCCGAAAATGACAGCCTATCATAACGTTGTCCTAAAAATGTCAGCTCGGTTCGAAGAACTCAAATTCCACCACGTAGCCCGGGATAATAACCAAGCAGCCGACGTGTTGGCACGCATCGGCGCGAAACGCGACGCTGTCCCTCCCAACATCTTCCTGGAACGGCTCTTTAAGCCATCCGTACTATGGGAAGAGGAGTCCGGAAATAAGAACCCGGAAACAACCGCGCCACCCAACGCAGAACAATCTGACATAATCGGCGGTTCAGCCGATGAAATAACATCTTCAGCCCACGAAATAATGGCGGTAATTGCCCCGTGGATAGAACCATTCCTAGCCTACTTAATTAGGCAGGAACTCCCCGAAGACCAAAATGAGGCCCGCTGCATAGTTTGGCGATCTAAAGCCTACAAGGTCCACGAGGGAGAACTTTATAAGAAAAGCACAACCAGAGTCCTTCAAAGGTGCATCTCTGAAGAGGAAGGGCGAAATCTTCTGGCTAAAATTCACGTCGGACTAGGCGGACACCACGCTGCAGCCCAGGCCCTTGTAGGTAAGGCCTTCCGTACAGGATTTTATTGGCCGACGGCCCGGGCAGATGCTCGGGACTTAGTCCAAAGATGCGTCGGTTGTCAGCTCTTTGCTAATCAGAGCCATATGCCACCCACCGCCCTCAAAACTATACCCATTACCTGGCCGTTCGCAGTCTAGGGGCTTGACATGGTTGGACCCCTTAAAGGGGGAACCCACAAGCAAAAGTACCTATTGGTCATGGTGGACAAATTCACCAAATGGATAGAGGCCAAGCCAGTTAAAACGGCAGAATCCGGACCAGTGATAGACTTCATATTCAGGGTAGTACACCGTTATGGCGTCCCCCATAGCATCATTACCGATAACGGCACAAACTTCACGGCCGACGAGGTCAAACTCTGGTGCAAAAATATGAGCATTAAGCTCGATTAAGCTTCAGTCTATCATCCTCAAACCAACGGTCAAGTTGAGCGAGCAAATGGTCTGATAATGAGCGGCATTAAGCCCAGACTAGTGCGGTCCCTTACGGAATCCAACACGCACTGGGTAGAGGAGCTTGACTCTGTACTCTGGGGGCTATGGACCATGCCAAACCGTACTACCGGATTCACACCATTCTTTATGGTATACGGCGAAGAGGCAGTTTTGCCCTACGACATAATTCATGACTCACCTCGAGTGCGCATGTACGAAGAAAGAGAAGCCGAACTGGATCGGCAGGACAGCTTGGGCGCATTGGAGGAGGAACGCGATGTGGCAAAGGCCCGTTCCGCATTTTATCAACAGCAGGCTCGAAGATATCAAAGCAGAGAAGTACGGGCTAAAACTTACAATGTTGGCGAACTAGTTCTACGCCGGCCGGACAAGAAAAAGGACAAGCTCAAGCCCAAATGGGAAGGTCCCTTCATTATCGACCAACTCCTGACTGGCGGAGCATACCGTCTTCGGAATGCATCGGACAACCGACTCGAGTCGAACCCATGGAACGCAGCCCGCCTCCGAAGATTCTACGCCTAGCGCCGGACTAAGAGTTCGTCTCCTTCCTCCGTCCACTTTTTTCACACTTCAGTTGTCTTTTGTTTCTCTCTCTTCTCTCACCTTTTTCATAAAAACCCTTGAGGGCCTATTTGCGCATTGTTCGCACACACTTGATGTGCCACCCGCACTCATTATACCTGGGGGCTTCTTTAACAGAAGCTTACTAATACGGGCTTCACGCCCAGCACATGTGTCAAACTTCCACATGTACCTTTTATTCACCATTATATGCATCGATATGACTTAAGTTTTGGCCAAGCTGGGTTGCCTGGCTCCTGTGCTTACCCCTACATTCTCGATTGTTCGGCTAGGAGGTAAAGGGAGCACCTCTGCTATTGTTACTGCCGGGTCAGCCGGATGTGTACCTCAGACTGGGTGAAGCCGAAAGCTACCGTTCTTAACGGAATATTCGGTCGGTGACTTGAAAGATGATCTTTTTTACCTATTTCTTTATCTGCCCCCAGATGTTTTCCTGCTCTTTTCGCAGTCCGGACATGCACTTTAGGGCATGCCCCCCAGGGAAAGGAACCCTTAACGGAACTATTCTCCCTGGAAGATGTTCCTTACTAACCATGCAATATAACATAACTAGTTGGGCACTTGTTTGATAAAGCACTAATGACCCCTACGCCTGGTCTCCATGCATGCCCTGGTTTTTTCATAACCGAGAAGGTATTCGGACACACTCCGGACTCTAGGGTCCCGAGGTCGAAGCGAAAAGGTCGGCAAAGACAAACGATCTACAATCCGGCTAGAAGGCATTTTACATGTCATTTTAAATACATAGTCAAATTGTTCGATCAGATCCTCCTCAATCCCGCCTAACAGGCTGTCTAATTTACAATCCGTTAGAATACTTAGCGCCAACTCTACTTGGCCGTATACTAAGCTCACCGGGATCTCCTTCCCATCGGGCCCCACAGGTCCGACCTCGGCCATGTGGTTTGGATCCGCCTTCTTGTACTGTGTCTTCACCATGGCCCAGGCCTCCCTGGCACCTTGACGGCAGGCCGATATCTTCCATAAATGGAAGCGCTGCCGTGCTCCCTGAAGCTTCTCCGCAAGCCCCCCAAGGCCCTCAGGTAGGGAACTGAACGGCCATAGGGCCTGGACGACGCCACTCATAGCCTGCCGAACACGTTCGAGCAGTTGCACCAGCTCGGGAAGTTGGTCACCCGTTGAACCGGGCATTTCCTCCGCAGGGCGACCCATGAGCACACCTACAGACATATTTCTGTCAATTGGCTTCCTCGCCGAACTCTTCTTTTCAAAAGAATTCACTGGAGCACTTACCATAGATGCCGCGACGAAGCCACTGATTCTCCTTCACGGAGCCAGACAGCTCGGCCCGAACACCTTTCAGCTCTTCCCCAAGCTGGGTGTGGGCATCCTGGAGCTTGTTCCTCTCCTGCTGAACCTTCATAAGCACCCTCTCGCTAGCCTTCAGCTGGCGCAGTAGGCGTTGCTTGTCCGGATCCAGTCCGGCCACATCTGCAATATCATTGTCAGACTTATACGCACGCCGCAGACCACTTATCTTTTCGAAATAATGTGTTACCAGGGAGGGTCTTTGTGTCTCCTCCTGCGGCAGCTAGTGCGGCCTCGAGTTGGGCTTTGTACTCTTGTAGCTCCTGGGACAATTGGGTATTCTTCTCCGTAAGATCCTGCATATCAAATGATCCTTAAATCAGTTACTCTAACTACTTTAAGTCTCGGGGGCTACTGGCATATACAACTATTAAAATCTCTTACCCGTATGTCTTTTACATACTGCTCTGTGGCTCTGGTTAAGCCATCTTGAGCGGCACGGAGGTGCGCGTCTACCGCGTTAAAGGCATTTAGCGCCTCTGGGGAGAAACACGCGTCACGCAGAACTGTCCAGCGACGCCTATGATTCATGGTGCTCTCCACCTCAGACCTGGTGGCGGACAGTCTGTCGGCATCCTCCGCTGGAGGAGTATCCGCTCGCGCCTTGCGCTCGCCTCCCCCTCCGGACCGGGTGTTGGAGCCTGGCGGGCGGAGGCTTGGTTGGCAACCTCTCCGGACACAGTCCGGCGAGTGCTCTTTCTCCTAAAAAAGTCAAGAGCATTAATACACCCCCTAGGAATCTTTTCCTAAATAACGGTCGCGAGCTATACCGTTGCGGTGACGTTTCGATTCGCACCGCACCCCTCTTCCGCCTGCAGGGTCGGACTGACCCTTGTTGGTCAGCCGCCGCGGGTTCGGCTTCTCGCCTGGAAGGCTCCTCCTGCAAGACACCATTGTATACGGTGGTCAGGAATGCGCAAGGATGAAATAATGGTGCCAGGACTTCGGTCATAATTACCTGGGAAGCCGGTGACAAGCCAGGATAGTCAGCCGTAATGGCGACTAGAGCGTTGTCCATGCTGAGCTGGTGGAACACCCCGTCGATTAGCTCCACCTTTATGTCCGGATCCTCTTCGGAGGCCGGATCAAGGGATCTTCCTGGATCCTCGGCCTGTGGAGCCGGACTATGTATGCCCTCCACATCCCGACGCAGTTCCTGCGTCGAAATCATAAAGTAAGGTACTTAACTCTGAAAGCATGGGTTGGATAAATAAAACGACCGCTTACCCAGCGCCGAGGGTTATTCATGGAGAACCCATTCAATGGGCTCGTCTGGAGGAAGTCCTCCTTCTCCCCCTTGTACAGGCCGGACAGAATCTTCACCAGATCTTTGGCCGATCCCGGCCCTTTGCGGCCATGACGAGTGGCATCATTCTCCCCGTTGACATCCCACATGGGTGGCCTCAGATTACACCGCTGCACCCCGATAATGCACGTGGCCATGACTCCAATCATGGTCTATCCGGAATGGGCCAGCAACCTTATCCGGACCATCAAATAATGGACGCTCTTGTCCTCCTCCAGTTGAGGGCTCCGCGGGCGCCAACTTAGGCGTTTCTTCAGAGGAGCCTTGCTGAACTCTGGGAGGCCGATCCGAACTGGGTCCGGCAGTGGAGCGTCTTCTACATAAGACCATTCCGAAGGCCAGTCTTCGGACGCCTTCTTTGGGGTTCTAGATGGATATCCGGTCCCGGCGATGCGCCATATTTTGGCGCCGCCCACTTGATATATTGACCCCTCGTGAGAACGGGGTACGAGGCAGAATAGCCTCCTCCACAGTGCAAAATGGGGCTCGATGCCCAGGAATAACTCGCAAAGAGCTACAAAACCCGCAATGTGCAGAATAGAGGCGGGCGTGAGGTGATGGAGCTGGAGTCCGTAGAACTCCAGAAGCCCGCGGAGGAATGGATGTACGGGAAATCCAAGCCCCCTTATTAGATAGGGGACGAAGCATACCCGCTCCCCTTTAGAGGGACTAGGGGTGGCCTCCGCTTGCTTCCCACCTTTGTAGGTGGCCAGCCTGGCTCGAACCGGGACCATAAAAGCCGCAGGAAGATATCCCTCTGCTTGGAGCGTCACCAGCTCATTGTGCGGAACTGAACACCTCATCCAATCTCCCGGCAGAGGGCTGGGAGCGCGAGATGAGGATCCGCATCGACGGTCCATGATGGAATGGGTTTTTGGTTAGAAGCGCTCCGATGAGTACTCGCGGAAGGAGGATGGTGTGATTTGGATCTGGATTCTTGCCTCTCTTATAGGCAGATTATTTGCGCAGCTAGGGGGTAAAACATAAAAGATACCCTGGCTTTTCGCATTCATGCGACGCGTGGAAGAAGGCCATTATTGGGCGTGGAAGCCAAGGAGTGCAACATTTGTAAGGGCGCCGGACACTATTCGGCAGGTAAAGGGAATTTGAAGGAGAACCCGCCTTGCAACGCCGAAGACAATATACGCGCTGGACTCGTCGTCATTGAAGCCTGGTTCAGGGGCTACTGAGGGAGTCCTGGACTAGGGGGTGTCCGGATAGCCGGACTATCATCATCGGCCGGACTCCAAGACTATGAAGATACAAGATTGAAGACTTCGTCCCGTGTCCGGATGGGACTTTCCTTGGCGTGGAAGCCAAGCTTGGCGATACGGATATGTAGATCTCCTACCATTATAACCGACTCTGTGTAACCCTAGCCCTCTCCAGTGTCTATATAAACCGGAGGGTTTAGTCCATAGGACGGACAACCATTACAACAATCATACCATAGGCTAGCTTCTAGGGTTTAGCCTCCTTGATCTCGTGGTAGATCCACTCTTGTACTACCCATATCATCAATATCAATCAAGCAGGAGTAGGGTTTTACCTCCATCGAGAGGGCCCGAACCTGGGTAAAAACATCGTGTCCCTTGTCTCATGTTACCATCCGCCTAGACGCACAGTTCGGGACCCCCTACCCGAGATCCGCCGGTTTTGACACCGACACCTCCCTTCAAAGTCAAGGCTGACCCAAGCATCCTGATAAATGATGAAGATTATCCATGGTTACGGCGCAATAAGGAAAGGACACAAGCAAAGAAAAAGTCAAGACTTTGTCCACAACTATTATGATGATACCATGCCAACTTTCAACCTTTTCAGAGTTCATTTGAACTGCTTTTCAATTTCAAGGTCTTATAGCTGAAAAAAAACCAGTAAATGCTTTTATAAAACTCTAATAGCAAAAGGAATCAACTAAAAAGCTTTTATAAACCTCTAGTATTTTTTAAACTAAAATTATATAAAATTTATGCAACTAAAATTATCAAAGTATTTTCTGCTCAAAACATGAAAAGCGTAAATAATTATCGAAGGAATTTTTGTTAGAAACTTTAGTAGCAAAAAGAATTGTCATAAAGATTATAATTATTCTGAGCTAAAAGAAAAAGAATAAAAAAAATAAAGCAAAAATCAAAAGAAAATAAATAATTCAAAAACAAAAAATATTGGAAAAATAAAAAATGTCGCCTAATGGGCCACATGGCTGCATACGACTAGAAACCCATCGCACATGGGCCAGATGCAGCCCGCAGCCTAATAGGCCCAACACGGCAATGACAAGGGTAGGCAACTGATGCCTACATATTAGAGAGGAGCTCAGCACCTGAGCTGCAGTGCAGCTTATAAACAGGTGCTGAGCTCGATCAGCTAGCGAGGTGGGACTAAACCGCGTTGTGCGAGGCCTTTAGTCCCGGTTGGTGCCACCAACCGACTAGCAGGCATTGGTCGGTTGGTGGCACAAACCGACCAACGCCCCTTTAGTCGGTTGGTGCCACTAATCGACCAAAGGCTCGCTTCCGCCTTTGGGCTGAAAAGAGGTTTGGTCGGTTGGTGGCACCAACCGACTAAAAGTCGATTAGTCCCGGTTTGTCTCACGAACCGGGACCAATGCATCGTCTATATAACTGGCACTCATCAAAATTTCATTTAGTTCGTTCTTCCACGCCCCGACGCCGCCAGGCTGCCCATCTCCGCCTCGCCGTCGCCGTCGCCGCATCGCGCCATCTCGCGCCTCCCGACGCCGTTGCCGCCCCGCCCGCGCCCATGCCTCGCGACGCCGCCGGCCGACCCCGCCGCGCCGCCCGCCCGCCGACCCTCACTGTCGACCGTCACCGCGCCGCCCCTCACGCACCGTCGCCGTCGCCGTCCCCTGCCCGTCGCCCTCGCCGCGCCCCTCATGCCGTCGCCATCCCGTGAGGTTGAATTTTTCTAATTTAATTTGATATGTAGTTAATTTAGATGTGTAGTAATTTAGATGTGTAGTTAATTGAGTTAGATTTTGTTAGATTTTTTTGTTAGATTTTTTTGTAGTTCATAGATTTTTTTTTGTTAGATTTGTAGTTCATAGATTGTTTTGTTAGATTTTTGTTCATATTGTGTTAGATTTTTTTCTGTTAATAGATTCTTTTTATAATTTTTTTCTGTTCATAGAATTTTATGATTTTTTCCTGTTGTAATTTTGTTCATAGAATTTTAATGACTTTTTTGTTCATAGAATTTTTTTGTCAATTTATGTATATGTTCATATTGTGTATGTATAGGGAAATTGTGTATGATGCAAAGTCATTTATGAATATGTTCATATTTAGAAGGGAGGAAAAGGAAAATAAGAAGAGAAAGTGTTTAATATGATTAGTTAGAAAAATAATAGAACTATAGTTAAACTAGTTTATTTTTAGTAAGTACTACTTTATTTTATTTATAGTAAGTGCTTAATATATAGTTGAACTAGCTAGTTGATTTAATAAACTACTTTATTTTACTATAGAAGTAGTTTATTTTTAGTAAGTACTACTTTATTTATTTATAGTATGTGCTTAGTAGTTGAATTAGTTGATTTAATTAATAAAACTACTTTATTTTACTATATATAGAAGTAGTTCCCGCATCGACGTCGATGATGCATATCCCGCATCCTTGTCGTCGACTCGGTGGTGGAGGCCTGCTTGATCAGGGCCATGTCCGGGACTGGGCTCCGCCGGGCTGGTAATTGGAGGTGCTACCTTCCGGGGGGCGTAGGTTGGTGAGGAGCCAGCCCGTTGTTGACCGGATCCTTGTTTGGTGGTGGTCGCATGGGCCAGTGACTGTGCCGAGGCTTACGGACACCACGGAGGTGGTACGTCACCATGTCAGTGAGGAGGACGAGCACGTCCGTCGCTACATGGTTGCATTGGAGGGCAGGTTCAACAATACCTGGCAGGTTCTTCAGGGATCTCACCGGAGCTATGATCCTGTGATGGTTCCTTATCTTTGGGTGTCCACTGCCCGCGACGATACCCGTCGGGCGCTACGGTTCTAGCTGTATTAGCGCTGCTATATGTATGATAGTATTCGAGGAGTATTAGTGATAATATTCGACGATGTACGGACACAAGAGATGATGTACTTTTGCTTATAATTGTTATGGTATGGAAAAAATTCTTTTTCAAGGATTCTATAGAGATTTCATATATGAAACCGGGATAGTTACCTTTCAGAAAATTTGAACGAAGCTATCTATGCTTCATTCTTCTGAAGGTGGGAAAAAAGATCAAACTGATTATTGATAAAAATTACGGATGCATGCTAATTTGAATACTACTCTATTTTACGATTTGGTTTTGCTTATTGAATGCTCATATTGGAAAAGTACTCCTACTTTGAATGCTAAAATTGGAGAGCACTCTATGCAGAAATCTAGGAGCCCCCTCCATCATCCACGCCGTCGTGGGGGTAGCTTCTCCTTCATTCCCGTGTGCTAGACAATTTGGTGTAATAATGCACTCGGGAATGAAAGGAGGAGCGCTACCATCGCCAATAGTCAACACGTGATTAATAATAATGATCTAATTTAGGTTTTTTAGTACATATATTTAATTGTACAAGTTTAATATTTGAATTATAAACATAGGCCGGAAATGTCGTACTCGGACGACGAAAACCGCCCGGAGGAGTGCGACTGGTGCCACGACGACCGAGGTATGTGCGACAGGTTCCTTGAGCTGGACGAAGATCGGCGCTTCAGCATTAAGCTCGAGGAGACCTTCGATGTTCATACGGTACGCAACGACGACAATAGTTTTTTTCATAATTAAGCATGACTTCAACTATTTTAACGTGCATTTTTCATCTTTTCCAATTCTACTAGCTTATCCCATGCTATGCAAGACGCTATGTCTTGGAGAGGATGGGTTTTGAAGACCATGAAAGTATGGAAACCAAAAAAATTCACCTAAGGACCCATCATGGTGTGGATTTTGAAGTTGTACAATGCTGAGAGTGTAACCCATTTTGGTTGCAAAAATTGGGAAGCACTTTGCAAGATGTATGGTTTTGATGAGGGTATGCTTGTCACCATGGATCTTGGTGATCCTACAATCGAGCAAGACAATATGGACATTTGGGTCCTTGTGGATACACTTCCAATTCTTCCCCCATGTGAGCTTCTCAAACATAGTTATTAAGTAATTTATATTGTTTATTTCGAAATAGTTGACAGCTCATTTCCATTGACAGCTTATTTTCATTCTTCAAAGAATGCGCGGAAGATGGTAGAGAAAACCCACTACACCGATGGCTCCGAATTAACTTATAAGGAGAAAAATCATCTGATCGTATTTTGTACTGATCTTGAGAATTACAATATCTACAATCGAACTCCTCAACATTATGGTCAATATGTGCCACTAGTGCATGTGTTGAACTACGGTAACTACCATGGAGATACCCTGGTAAGGTTTTTTACTATTACGACATCCTGCATCTTTTTGCATACTTCTAAAACTAGTACATCATTGCTAACTACGAAGTTACTACTATGTTTTTCAACAGATAATCCCGAATGACTGTGTGCCTCATATGATGTATACGCACGGTCGCCTTGAAGTTTTGAACATACAGCCAAGTCGTCCTACGAATCTCAACTGTCCATACCGGGTTTCTAAAATAAGTGGAGACATGACAATCAAAGAATGGAAAAAATGGATGGATAGTCGTAAGGAGCTTCTTGGAAGCAACAGGAAGCGAAGTGCAAGAATTGGAGACAGGATGATCTCCATTCTTCATAATGGAGAGTCAGGGTCTATATTGTTTTATGCTATTTTACCTTAAGGGTGTTTAGGTCCTACCTGATACTGATGATCATGTGCTAAGAACAATTATGTAGGGTTGGGTTCGATGACTATGAGGATGATGATCATATGACTTGTTATTAATAACGAGTAGAAGTTGTATGATGATGCATGATTAGTAGGACTTGTTATTATATATGATGATGTATGATGCAAGCATGAGTTATTATATATCAGCGGGTGAAATGAACATAGCAGTAGCATTGGTAAACCAAGGACGAAGATATAAGAGAGGACACTTCTCTCTATTAGCTAGCTAATAACAACCTAAATTAACCCCCAAAACCCCTAAACCAACCACTTTTAAAAAAACCTCGGCTCCAGCCAGCTACTAACGCGTGGAAGCCTTTTGGTCCTGGTTTATGTCACCAACGGGGACCAAAGGCCCCCTTGCCTGGGCTCCCCGCAGTGGCCACGTGGAGGCCCATCTGTCCCAGTTCGTGTAAGAACCGGGACTAAAGGGGGATGGCATTAGTATCGACCTTTTAGTCCTGGTTCTTAAACCGGGACAAAAGGCCCTTACGAACTGGGACAAATGCCCTGTTTTCTACTAGTGACAGCCTTAGAGCATGTTGGATACTCCGGCAAGTGGCCAAGAGTGGCGAGGATCTTCTCACCAAAAATATCGCAGAGCAACACCCCATGAAAGACGACGACCTTAGAGTATTGACAGTCTTCAAGACTTTCGCCTCAAACAATAGGCGCAAAAGGGCACTCCGCAGCCTCACTGAAGTCTACAAAGTCGCAACAATAAACCCGTGGAACGACACGGCCATAACTTTTAATGCCGGTGACGAACCAAAATTCAGGACAGTCCGGGCACCAGCCGCATTGGTCCTCAGTCCGGTCGTGGTCGGCTTTTGGCTTACCAAAGTGCTCATGGACGGCGGCAACGGACTAAACCTCATTTACGAGGAAACTCTCAACAAAATGGAAATAGACAAGAGCTGCATTGAGCAAAGTAGCACGACCTTCCGAGGAATCATTCCCAGTTGGGAGGCGCGATGCGCTGGAAAAATCACACTTGATGTGGTATCCGGCACGCCGGAGAATTACCGGTCCGAAGAGATAACCTTTCAAGTGGCCCCTTTCAACAGTGGATATCACGCCTTATTAGGGCAAGATGCATTTGCATGCTTCCAAGCTATACCCCAATACGGGTACATGAAGCTCAAGATGCCCGAGCCCAATGGTATTATCACTCTTGCCAGTGATCCGGTCATAGCACTCCGCGCCAAAAACAAAACCACAGCCCTGGCCCTCGAGGCATTATCTGAAGCCCTTGAGGCCGAAGAGTTAACCACATTGCGCTCCACGGTGGATAGGGATGACATGATCCTGGACAAGCGACCCAAATCCACCTCCTTTAAACCAGTAGACGAAATAGTCAAATTCCAAGTCCACCCGACGGACCCCAAGAAGACAGCATCCATCGGGGCATAGCTGGACCCAACGGTTGAGGCTGCACTATGAGCGTTCCTACGTGAAAACTGGGACATATTCGCCTGGTACCCTTCTAATATGCCAGGGATCCCACGCAGGCTGGCCGAACACAGCCTCAATATATTGAAGGGATATAAGCCGGTCAAGCAAACACTACGGTGTTTTTCAGAACCCAAACGACAAGCTATGGGGGAGGAACTAGCCAAGCTACTCGAGGCCAGATTCATCAGAGAAATAAAATACCCGGACTGGCTAGCAAACCTGGTGATGGTACCAAAGAAGGATAAATCCTGGCGCCTATGTGTCGATTTCAAAGACCTTAACAAGGCCTGCCCTAAGGATCCCTTCCCCCTCCCCCGCATCGATCAGATTATCGATGCTACCACAGGACACGACTCACTATGTTTACTCGACGCATACTCCGGATACCATCAAATCGAGATGAAGGAGTTCGATCAAGCTGCAATGGCATTTATTACCCCATACGGGCCTTTCTGCTTCAACACTATGTCCTTCGGGCTCAAAAACGTCGGTGCCATGTACCAATGCATGATTCAAACATGCCTGGAGAAACAAATCGGCAAGACAGTTCAAGCATATGTGGATGACGTAGTCATCAAATCTAGGCACATCGAGTCATTAATAGACGATCTGTGTCTCACATTCGACAACCTCCATACATATGACATCAAGCTCAATCCGGAAAAGTGTGTTTTTGGCGTTCCCACTGGAAAACCGCTGGGCTTCATCGTTTTCAATAGGGGAATTGAGGCGAACCCAGCTAAAGTCCGAGCTTTAACACAGCTGGCTATGCCAACAGACCTTAAACAAGTCAAAAAACTATCCGGATGTGTGGCAGCTTTAAGTCGCTTTATCTCCAGACTAGGAGAAAAGGCATTGCCACTCTATCGCCTTCTCCGACGCACCGATCACTTCGAGTGAACGAACGCAACAATGGTCGGACTGGAAGAAATAAAGGCTCTTCTAGCAAGCAACCCAATCCTGGTTGCACCAAACGTCAGCGAACCCATGTTATTATACATATCGGCCATACACCAAGTCGTAAATGCGGTGCTTATCGTCGAACGAGAGGACGGACATAAATTCCCGCTTCAGAAGCCGGTATACTACATATCCACTGTCCTCACACCATGCAAATCCCGGTACCCTCATTACCAAAATATAGCATATGCGGTCTTCATGGCATCACGGAAGCTATGACACTACTTTCAAGAGTGCTCAATAACGGTGGCCTCCGAGGTACCATTCAATGACATAATAAACAACCGCGATGCCACGGGCCGAATTGCCAAGTGGGCCATTGAGCTCCTCCCATTCGACATAACATACAGACTGCGTCGGGCCATTAAATCCCAAGTACTGGCCGACTTCGTCACTGAATGGACACAGGCCAAATTCCCTAAAGAGCACGACGCATATTCCAACTGGGTCATGCACTTCGACGGCTCCAAAATGTTGGCGGGCTTAGGAGCAGGCGTTGTCCTAACATCCCTGAAGGAAATATGCCCTAGAGGCAATAATAAAGTTAATATTTATTTCCTTATTTCATGATAAATGTTTATTATTCATGCTAGAATTGTATTAACCGGAAACATAATACATGTGTGAATACATAGACAAACATAGTGTCACTAGTATACCTCTACTTGACTAGCTTATTAATCAAAGATGGTTATGTTTCCTAACCATAGACATGTGTTGTCATTTGATTAATGGGATCACATCATTAGGAGAATGATGTGATTGACATGACCCATTCCGTTAGCCTAGCACTTGATCGTTTAGTATATTGCTATTGCTTTCTTCATGACTTATACATGTTCCTGTAACTATGAGATTATGCAACTCCGTTTACGGAGGAACACTTTGGTACTACCAAACGTCACAACGAATCGGGTGATTATAAAGGAGTACTACAGGTGTCTACAAAGGTACATGTTGAGTTGGCGTATTTCGAGATTAGGTTTTCTCACTCCGATTGTCGGAGAGGTATCTCTGGGCCCTCTCGGTAATGCACATCACTATAAGCCTTGCAAGCAATGTGACCAATGAGTTGGTTACGGGATGATGCATTACGTAAATGAGTAAAGAGACTTGCCGGTAATGAGATTGAACTAGGTATTGGATACCGACGATCGAATCTCGGGCAAGTAACATATCGATGACAAAGGGAACAACGTATGTCGTTATGCGGTTTGACCGATAAAGATCTTCGTAGAATATGTAGGAACCAATATGGGCATCCAGGTTCCGCTATTGGTTATTGACCGAGAATGGTTCTAGGTCATGTCTACATAGTTCTCGAACCCGTAGGGTCCGCACGCTTAACGTTACGGTGACAGTTTTATTATGAGTTTATAAGTTTTGATGTACCGAAGTTTGTTCGGAGTCCCGGATGTGATCACGGACATGACGAGGAGTCTCGAAATGGTCGAGACATAATTGATATATTGGACGACTATATTCGGACACCGGAAGTGTTCCGGGTGATTTCGGAGAAAACCGGAGTGCCGGAGGGGTTACCGGAACCCCCCGGGAGAGTTAATGGGCCACGTGGGCCTTGGTGGGAAGAGAGAGGGGCGGCCAGGGTGGGCCGCGCGCCCCCTCTCCCTCTGGTCCGAATTGGACTAGGAGGGGCGGCGCCTCTTTCCTTCCCCTCTCCCCTTCCTTCCCCTCCTAGTAGGAGTAGGAAAGGAGGAGCCCTACTCCTACTAGGAGGAGGACTCCTCCTCCTGGCGCACCCCCCTTGGGCCGGCCGGCCTCCCCCCTTGCTCCTTTATATACGGGGGCAGGGGGCACCCCATAGACACACAAGTTGATCTACGATCGTTCCCTAGCCGTGTGCGGTGCCCCCCTCCACCATATTCCACCTCGGTTATATCGTCGCGGAGTTTAGGCGAATACCTGCGCCGGTAGAACATCATCATCGTCACCACGCCGTCGTGCTAACGGAACTCATCCCCGACGCTTTGCTGGATCGGAGCCCGGGGATCGTCATCGAGCTGAACGTGTGCTGAACTCGGAGGTGCCGTACGTTCGGTGCTTGGATCGGTCGGATCATGAAGACGTACGACTACATCAACCGCGTTGTGCTAACGCTTCGCCACGGTCACGAGGGTACGTGGACAACACTCTCCCTCTCGTTGCTATGCCATCACCATGATCTTGCGTGTGCGTAGGAATTTTTTGAAATTACTACGCTCCCCAACAAATGGCATCCGAGCCTAGGTTTTATGCGTTGATGTTGTATGCACGAGTAGAACACAAGTGAGTTGTGGGCGATACAAGTCATACTGCTTACCAGCATGTCATACTTTGGTTCGGCGGTATTGTTGGATGAAGCGGCCCGGACCGACATTACACGTACGCTTACACGAGACTGATTTTACCGCCGTGCTTTGCACACAGGTGACTAGCGGGTGTCTGTTTCTCCAACTTTAGTTGAACCGAGTGTGGCTACGCCCGGTCCTTGCGAAGGTTAAAACAACACTAACTTGACGAACTATCGTTGTGGTTTTGATGCGTAGGTAAGAACGGTTCTTGCTCAGCCCGTAGCAGCCACGTAAAATTTGCAACAACAAAGTAGAGGACGTCTAACTTGTTTTTGCAGGGCATGTTGTGATGTGATATGGTCAAGACATGATGCTATATTTTATTGTATGAGATGATCATGTTTTGTAACCGAAGTTATCGGCAACTGGCAGGAGCCATATGGTTGTCGCTTTATTGTATGAAATGCAAACGCCCTGTAATTGCTTTACTTTATCACTAAGCGGTAACGATAGTCGTAGAAGCAACAGATGGCGTAACGACAACGATGCTATGATGGAGATCAAGGTGTCACACCGGTGACGATGGTGATCATGACGGTGCTTCGAAGATGGAGATCACAAGCACAAGATGATGATGGCCATATCATATCACTTATATTGATTGCATGTGATGTTTATCCTTTATGCATCTTATCTTGCTTTGATTGACGGTAGCATTTTAAGATGATCTCTCACTAATTATCAAGAAGTGTTCTCCCTGAGTATGCACCGTTGAGAAAGTTCTTCGTGCTGAGACACCACGTGATGATCGGGTGTGATAGGCTCTACGTTCAAATACAACGGGTGCAAAACAGTTGCACACGCGGAATACTCAGGTTAAACTTGACGAGCCTAGCATATACAGATATGGCCTCGGAACACGGAGACCGAAACATCGAACGTGAATCATATAGCAGATATGATCAACATAGTGATGTTCACCATTGAAACTACTCCATCTCACGTGATGATCCAACATGGTTTGGTTGATTTGGATCACCTGATCACTTAGATGACTAGAGAGATGTCTGTCTAAGTGGGAGTTCTTAAGTAATATGATTAATTGAACTTAAATTTATCATGAACTTAGTCCTGGTAGTATTTTGCAAATTATGCTGTAGATCAATAGCATGCGTTGTTGCTTTCATATGTTTATTTTGATATGTTCCTAGAGAAAACTGTGTTGAAAGATGTTAAGTAGCAATGATGCGGATTGGATCCGTGATCTGAGGTTTATCCTCATTGCTGCACAGAAGAATTATGTC
Organism: Aegilops speltoides; assembly: GCA_021437245.1. Taxonomy (NCBI): domain Eukaryota; kingdom Viridiplantae; phylum Streptophyta; class Magnoliopsida; order Poales; family Poaceae; genus Aegilops; species Aegilops speltoides. The sequence goes on from CM038145.1 coordinate 485,690,363, forward strand.
CTTAATGCACCGCTAGGTGACAGACCTATTGCAGGAGTAGATGCAGACATTATGAACGTTTGGCTAGCTCAATATGATGACTACTTGATAGTTTAGTGCACCATGCTTAACGGCTTAGAATCGGGACTTCAAAGACGTTTTGAACGTCATGGACCATATGAGATGTTCCAGGAGTTGAAGTTAATATTTCAAGCAAATACCCGAGTTGAGAGATATGAAGTCTCCAACAAGTTCTATGGCTAAAAGATGGAGGAGAATCGCTCAACTAGTGAGCATGTGCTCAGATTGTCTGGTACTTCAATCACTTGAATCAAGTGGGAGTTAATCCTTCCAGATAAGATAGTGATTGATAGAATTCTCTAGTCACCATCACTAAGTTACTAGAACTTCGAGATGAACTATAGTATGCAAGGGATGACGAAAACGATTCCCGAGCTCTTCGTGATGTTGAAATCGACGAAGGTAGAAATCAAGAAAGAGCATCAAGTGTTGATGATTGACAAGACCACTAGTTTCAAGAAAAGAGCAAAGGGAAAGAAAGGGAAACTTCAAGTAGAATGGCAAACAAGTTGTCACTCCCGTGAAGAAAACCAAAGCTGGACCAAAGCCTGAAACTGAGTACTTACACTGCAAAGGAAATGGTCACTGGAAGCGGAAATGCCCTGAATATTTGGTGGATAAGAAGGATGGCAAAGTGAACAAGTGTATATTTGATATACAGGTTATTGATGTGTGCTTTACTAGTGTTTATAGTAGCCACTGAGTATTTGATACTTGTTCGGTTGCTAAGATTAGTAACTCGAAACAGGAGTTACAGAATAAACAAAGACTAGTTGAAGGGAAAGTGACGATGAGTGTTGGAAGTAGTTCCAAGATTGATATGATCATCATCGCACACTCCCTATACTTTCGGGATTAGTGTTAAACCTAAATAAATGTTATTTGGCGTTTGCGTTGAGCATGAATATGATTTGATCATATTTATTGCAATACGGTTATTCATTTAAAATCAGAGAATAATTGTTGTTCTGTTTACATGAATAAAACCTTCAAATGGTCATACACCCAATGAAAATAGTTTATTGGATCTCGATCATAGTGATACACATATTCATAATATTGATGCCAAAAGATGCAAAGTTAATAATGATAGTGCAACTTATTTGTGGTAATTGCCGTTTGGGTCATATCGGTGTAAAAGCGCATGAAGAAACTCCATAAAGATGGATTTTCGGAATCACTTGGTTATGAATCATTTGATGCTTGCAAACCATGCCTTTTGGGCAAGATGACTAAAACTCCGTTCTCCGGAACAATGGAACAAGCTACTGACTTATCGGAAATAATACATATCGATGTATGCGATCCAATGAGTGTTGATACTCGTGGCAAGTATCGTTATTTTCTGACCTTCACAAGATGATTTGAGCAGATATGGGTATATCTACTTGATGAAACATAAGTCTGAAATAGTTGAAAGATTCAAAAAAATTCAGAGTGAAGTGGAAAAATCATCGTAACAAGAAAATAAAGTTTCTACGATCTGATTGCGGAGAAGAATATTTGAGTTACGAGTTTGGTCTTCAATTAAAACAACGTGGAATAGTTTCACAGCTCACGCCACCTGGAACACCACAACGTTATGGTGTGTCCGAACGTCGTAACCGCACTTTATTGGATATGGTGCGATCTATGATGTCTCCTACTGATTTACCACTATTGTTTTGGGGTTATGCATTAGAGACAGCTGCATTCACATTCAAAGGGCACCATCTAAATCCATTGAGACGACACCATATGAACTGTGGTTTAGCAAGAAACCCAAGTTGTCGTTTCTTAAAGTTTGGGGCTGCGATGCTTATGTGAAAAAGTTTCATCCTGATAAGCTCAAACCCAAATCAGAGAAGTGCGTCTTCATAGAATACCCAAAGGAAATTGTTGGGTACACCTTCTATCACAGATCCGAAGGCAATTTATTCGTTGCTAAAAATGGATCCTTTCTAGAGAAGGAGTTTTTCTCGAAAGAAGTGAGTGGGAGGAAAGTAGAACTAGATGAGGTAATGTACCTTCTCCCGAATTGGAAAATAGTTCATCACTGAAATCAGTTCCAGTGATTCCTACACCAATTAGTGAGGAAGCTAATGATGATGATCATGAAACTTCAAATCAAGTTACTACAGAACCTCGTAAGTCTTTCAGAGTACGGTCCACACCAGAGTGGTACGGTAATCCTATTCTGGAAGTCATGTTACTAGACCATGATAAACCTACAAACTATGAGGAAGCGATGATGAGCCCAGATTCCGCGAAATGGCTTGAGGCCATGAAATCTGAGATGGGATCCATGTATGAGAACAAAGTATGGACTTTGGTGGACTTGCCCGATGATCTGCAAACCATAGAAAAATAAATGGATCTTCAAGAGGAAGACGGGCGTTGATAGTAGTGTTACTATCTATAAAGCTCGACTTGTCGCAAAAAGGTTTTTGACAAGTTCAAGGTGTTGACTACAATGAGATTTTCTCAACTGTAGCGATGCTTAAGTCTGTCCGAATCATGTTAGCAATTGCCACATTTTATGAAATTTGGCAAATGGATGTCAAAACTACATTCCTTAATGGATTTATTAAAGAAGAGTTGTATATGATACAACCAGAAGGTTTTGTCAATCCTAAAGGTGCTAACAAAATGTGCAAACTCCAGTGATCCATCTATGGACTGGTGCAAGCATCTCAGAGTTGGAATATACGCTTTGATAAGTTGATCAAAGCATATAGTTTTATACAGACTTGCAGTGAAGCCTGTATTTACAAGAAAGTGAGTGGGAGCACTACAACATTTCTGAAAAGTATATGTGAATGACATATTGTTGATCGGAAATAATGTAGAATTATTCTGCAAAGCATAAAGAAGTGTTTGAAAGGAGTTTTTTCAAAGAAAGACCTCGACAAAGCTACTTACATATTGAGCGTCAAGATCTATTGAGATAGATCAAGATACTTGATAAGATTTTCAATGAGTACATACCTTGATAAATTTTTGAAATAGTTCAAAATGGAATAGTCAAAGAAGGAGTTCTTGCCTGTGTTGCAAGGTGTGAAGTTGAGTAAGACTCAAGACCCGACCATGGCAGAAAATAGAAAGAGAATGAAAAGTCATTCCATATGCCTCAGTCATAGGTTCTATAAAGTATGCTATGTTGTGAACCAGACATATTGTATACCTTGCTCTGAGTTTGGCAAAGGAATACAATTTTGATCTAATAGTAGATCACTGGACAGCGGTCAAGAATATCCTTAGTGAGGACTAAGGATATGTTTCTCGATTATGGAGGTGATAAAAGAGTTTGTTGTAAAAGTTACATCAGTGCAAACTTTTACACTGATCCAGATGACTCTAAGTCTCAGTCTGGATACATATTGAAAGTGGGAGCAATTAGCTAGAGTAGCTCCATGCAGAGCATTGAAGACACAGAATATTTACAAAATACATACGGTTCTGAATGTGACAGACCCATTGACTAAGCTTCTCTCACGAGCAAAACATGATCACACCTTAGTACTCTTTGGGTGTTAATCACATAGCGATGTGAACTAGATTATTGACTCTAGTAAACCCTTTGGGTGTTGATCACATGACGATGTGAACTATGGGTGTTATTCATATACAGATATGAATATTGGTGTTAAATCACATGGCGATGTGAACTAGATTATTGACTCTAGTGCAAGTGGGAGACTGAAGGAAATATGCCCTAGAGGCAATAATAAAGTTATTATTTATTTCCTTATTTCATGATAAATGTTTATTATTCATGCTAGAATTGTATTAACCGGAAACATAATACATGTGTGAATACATAGACAAACATAGTGTCACTAGTATGCCTCTACTTGACTAGCTTATTAATCAAAGATGGTTATGTTTCCTAAATATAGACATGTGTTGTCATTTTATTAATGGGATCACATCATTAGGAGAATGATGTGATTGACATGACCCATTCCGTTAGCCTAGCACTTGATCGTTTAGTATATTGCTATTGCTTTCTTCATGACTTACACATGTTCTTGTAACTATGAGATTATGCAACTCCGTTTACGGAGGAACACTTTGGTACTACCAAACGTCATAACGTAATCGGGTGATTATAAAGGAGTACTACAAGTGTCTCCAAAGGTACATGTTGAGTTGGCGATTTCGAGATTAGGTTTTGTCACTCCGATTGTCAGAGAGGTATCTCTGGGCCCTCTCGGTAATGCACATCACTATAAGCCTTGCAAGCAATGTGACCAATGAGTTGGTTACGGGATGATGCATTACGTAAACGAGTAAAGAGACTTGCCGGTAACGAGATTGAACTAGGTATTGGATACCGATGATCGAATCTCGGGCAAGTAACATACCGATGACAAAGGGAACAAAGTATGTTGTTATGCGGTTTGACCGATAAAGATCTTTGTAGAATATGTAGGAACCAATATGGGCATCCAGGTTCCGCTATTGGTTATTGACCGAGAATGGTTCTAGGTCATGTCTACATAGTTCTCGAACCCGTAGGGTCCGCACGCTTAACGTTACGCTGACAGTTTTATTATGAGTTTATAAGTTTTGATGTACCAAAGTTTGTTCGGAGTCCGGATGTGATCAAGGACATGACGAGGAGTCTCGAAATGGTCGAGACATAAAGATTGATATATTGGACGACTATATTCGGACACCGGAAGTGTTCCGGGTGATTTCGGAGAAAACCGGAGTGCCGGAGGGGTTACCGGAACCCCCCGGGAGAGTTAATGGGCCACATGGGCCTTGGTGGGAAGAGAGAGGGGCGGCCAGGGTGGGCCGTGTGCCCCCCTCTCCCTCTGGTCCATTTTTGAAATTACTACGTTCCCCAAAAATCCCTACTAGAGATACAGTTCAGTATGTACTCCAAATATTATACACAGACTCCAACAATGCAGCCGAATACGAGGCCTTATTGCATGGTCTTCAGATGGCCGTCTCCATGGGCATACAACGCCTGGAAGTGCGCGGAGATTCAAACCTTGCCATATCTCAAATAAATGGAGATTTTGATGCCAAAGATCCAAAGATGGCTGCTTACCGTGACATCGTTCTCAAAATGGTTGCTCGGTTCGAGGAGCTCGAGTTTCACCATGTGGCTCGAGAAAGCAATCAAGCGGCGGATGTCCTTGCTCGCATCGATGCCAAGCACGACCCCGTCCCACCTAACATATTTTTGGAAAGGCTTTTCAAGCCATCCGTGGTGTGGCAATAGGAGAGCGGCAACTCCAATCCGGATCCGACTATAACCCTAGATTCCGAACACACCGATATCATCAGGGGCTCAACCACCAAAATTACACCGTCGGACCATCTCATCATGGCAGTCATTGCCCCATGGACCGAACCATTCTTGGCCTACCTTAATAGGCGAGAACTCCATGAGGATCGGAATGAGGCGCGCTGAATTATGCGGCGCTCTAAAGCCTATAAGGTTCACAAGGGAGAACTCTACAAGAAAAGCGCTACCGGAGTACTTCAAAGATGTATCTCTGAGGAAGAAGGGCAGCAGCTCTTGGCTGAAATTCATGCCGGCCTCGGTGGTCACCACGCCACGGCTCGGGCCCTCGTAAGCAAGGCCTTCCGTACAGGTTTCTATTGGTCGACGGCCCAAACGCACAGGATCTTGTCCAACATTGCGTCGGATGCCAGCTTTTCGCCAACCAAAGCCACATGCCACCCACCACTCTACAAACAATCCCCATCACTTGGCTTTTTGCAGTCTGGGGGCTTGGTATGGTCGGACCTCTTAAAGGAGGAATCCATAAGAAAAAGTATCTGTTGGTTATGGTGGATAAATTCACTAAGTGGATAGAGGCCAAACCAGTTAAAATGGCTGAAGCCAGACCAGTGATAGACTTCATATCCGGCATTGTGCACCGTTATGGTGTTCCACACAGCATCATCACCGATAACAGCTCCAATTTCATAGCCGATGAGGTGAAAACCTAGTGTGCTAATCTAGGCATTAAGCTTGATTACGCCTCCGTATACCACCTACAAACAAATGGTCAAGTCAAATGAGCCAATGGTCTTATTATGAGCAGCATTAAACCTAGATTAGTGCGGTCTTTGAAAGAATCAGACAAGCACTGGGTCGAGGAGCTTGACTCCGTACTCTGGGGGCTGCGGACCACGCCCAATCGCTCTACCGGACATACACCTTTCTTCATGGTGTACAGCATAGAGGCTGTGTTACCCTGCAACATTATTCATGACTCACCTCGAGTGCGCATGTATGAAGAGAGAGAGGCTGAGCTTGATCGGCAGGACAGCCTACATGCCCTGGAGGAGGAGTGCGACGCCGCAAAAGCCCGTTCCACATTTTATCAACAACAGGCCCGCAGATATCAAAGCAGAGAAGTACGGGCCATGACTTATAATGTTGGTGAACTTGTTCTACGCTTGCCGGAGAAGAAAAAGGACAAACTCAAGCCCAAGTGGGAGGGTCCCTTCATCATTGACAAAGTCCTCACCGGAGGATCGTACCGCCTGCGTGATGCATCAGACAATCGCCTAGAGCCGAACACATAGAACGCGGCCAGACTCCGAAGATTCTATGCCTAGCGCCGTACTCTTCGTTCGTCTCATTTCTCCCTTTTGTTTCCATTATTTATCCTCTCTTTTCACCTTTTCTTTTTTAGCCTTAAAGCTCTCGTGCGGCTAAACCGCACACCTACGATGCACACATTCTCAAATATGTACGTCAATTATACCTGGGGGCTTCTTGTACAAAAGCTTATTATTATTATTATTCGAGCATCAAGCTCACCACATATGTGTCTTTTCCGCGTATGTACCTTTTCTTCGCCATTATATGCATCGATATGACTTATTGGCCAAGCTGGGTTGCCTGGCTCCTGTGCTTATGCCCTATGTTCATGTTAGTTCGGCTAGGGCATAAAGGGAGCACCTCTGCGATTGTTACTGCCGGGTCATCCGGATGTGTACCTCAGACTGGGTGAAGCCGAAAGCTAGCGTTCTTAAGGGAATATTCGGTCGGTGGACTAAAGATGTTTTTACTCGTTACACTATGAACCCCCAGATGTTACAAATGTTGTGATTTTTCAACCACAGTTCGGACATGCACGTTAACGCATGCTGACCTAGGGAAAGGAACCCTTAACGAAACTATTCTCTCTAGAAGATGTTTCTTACGATCAAAATGTAATATAACATAGCTAGCCGGATACTTGTCTGTTCAAGCAACTATGACCCCTACGCCTGGTTTCCACGCATACCCCAGTCTATATTACCGAGCGGGTATTCGGAAACATTCCGCACCTTCGGGTCCAGAGGTCGAAGCGAAAAGGTCCGCCATGACAATCGTTTTACAATCCTGCTATGGACAAATTTGTCAATTGAAGTACATAGTCACTTGGACTCAAAAACTTCTTCCTCTATGTCATCTAACAGGCTATCTAGCCTACAATCCTGTTGGGAATACTTGGCGGCTACTTGTACATGGTCATATACCAAACTAACGGGAATTTCTTTTCCATCTGACCCTAAAGGTCCGACCCGGACCATGTGATTTGGATCGAGCTTGGTATACCGTGTTTTCACCATGGCCCAGGCTTCTCGTGCCCCCTCCCGGCAGGCCGATATCTTCCATAATCAGAAGCGCCACCGTGCTCCCTTGAATAGTTGTACAAGCTCCTCCATACTTCCTGGAGGGGAGTCGGATGGCCATAAGGCCTTGGCAATACTTTGCATCTCCTACCGAGCTCTCTCGTGCATTTGCGACAGCTCTTGTAGCAGATCGCCCGAAGATCTGGACATCTCCTCTTCGGGACAGACGGTCAGCATACCTGCAGACATAACTCTGTCAGTTCCTTTCCTCGCTGAACTACATGAAGGTAAGTTTGAACACATACTAAATATGCCACCTTGTAGCCTCTTATTTTCCTTCACGGAGTCAACCAGCTGGGCCCGAACATCTTTTTGTTGGAAATATGCCCTAGAGGCAATAATAAAAGTATTATTATATATTTCCTCGTTCATGATAATTGTCTTTTATTCATGCTATAACTGTATTATCCGGAAATCGTAATACACGTGTGAATACATAGACCACAATATGTCCCTAGTGAGCCTCTAGTTGACTAGCTCGTTGTGATCAACAGATAGTCATGGTTTCCTGGCTATGGACATTGGATGTCGTTGATAACGGGATCACATCATTAGGAGAATGATGTGATGGACAAGACCCAATCCTAAGCATAGCACAAAGATCGTGTAGTTCGTTTGCTAGAGCTTTTCCAATGTCAAGTATCTCTTCCTTAGACCATGAGATCGTGTAACTCCCGGATACCGTAGGAGTGCTTTGGGTGTATCAAACATCACAACGAATCGGGTGACTATAAAGGTGCATTACAGGTATCTCCGAAAGTGTCTTTTGGGTTGACACGGATCGAGGCTGGATTTGTCACTCCGTGCAAACGGAGAGGTATCTCTGGGCCCACTCGGTAGGACATCATCATAATGTGCACAATGTGATTAAGGGGTTGATCACGGGATGATGTGTTGCGGAACGAGTAAAGAGACCTACCGGTAACGAGATTGAACAAGGTATCGGTATACCGACGATTGAATCTCGGGCAAGTAAAATACCGCTAGACAAAGGGAATTGTATACGGATCGTGAGTCCTTGACATCGTGGTTCATCCGATGAGATCATCGTGGAACATGTGGGAGCCAACATGGGTATCCAGATCCGCTGTTGGTTATTGACGGAGAACGTCTCGGTCATGTCTACATGTCTCCGAACCCGTAGGGTCTACACACTTAAGGTTCGATGACGCTAGGGTTATAAAGGAAGCTTGTATGTGGTTACCGAATGTTGTTCGAGTCCGGATGAGATCCCGGACGTCACGAGGAGTTCCGGAATGGCCCGGAGGTAAAGATTTATATATGGGAAGTCATGTTTTGGTCACGGAAAAGTTTGGGGTTTATCGAGAGCGTGCCGGGACCACCGGGAGGGTCCTGGGTCCACCAAGTGGGGCCACCTGCCCTGAAGGCTGCGTGGGCCAAGTGTGGGAGGGACCAGCCCCTAGGTGGGCTGGGCGCCCCACCAAGGCCCAAGCGTGGGAAGAGTGGGAGGGCAAACCCTAGGGCAGATGGGCCCTAAGGCCCATGCTCCTGCGCCTCCCCTCCCCCCCCTGGCCGCCACCCCAGATGCCATCTCGAGGCTGGCCGCACCCTTGGGGTGGGAAACCCTAAAGGGGCGCAGCCCCTCTCCCCTATAAATAGTGAGGCATAGGGCTGCCCGGAGGAGACACATAATACACGTGATTCGATCTCCGCCTTTGGTTGCAGCCCTCTCCTCTCTCCCAAGTACTCCTCCTCTCCCGTGGTGCTTAGCGAAGCCTGCGGGACTGCCACACTCATCCACCACCACCACGCCGTTGTGCTGCTGCTGGATGGAGTCTTCTCAACCTCTCCTCTCTCCTTGCTGGATCAAGGCGTGGGAGACATCGTCGGGCTGTACGTGTGTTGAACGCGGAGGTGCCGTGCGTTCGGCACTTGATCATCGGTGATTTGAATCATGACGAGTACGACTCCATCAACCCCGTTCACCTGAACGCTTCCGCTTATCGATCTACAAGGGTATGTAGATGCACTCTCTTCCTACTCGTTGCTAGTTTCTCCATAGATAGATCTTGGTGACACGTAGGAAAATTTTGAATTTCTGCTACGTTCCCCAACAGTGGCATCATGAGCTAGGTCTATTGCGTAGATTCTTTGCACGAGTAGAACACAAAGTAGTTGTGGGCGTTGATGTTGTTCAATATGCTTACCGTTACTAGTCCAATCTTGTTTCGACGGTATTGTGGGATGAAGCGGCCGGACCGACCTTACACGCACTTCACGTGAGACAAGTTCCACCGATTGACATGCACTTCATGCATAAGGTGGCTAGCGGTGCCGATCTCTCCCACTTTAGTCGGAACGGATTCGATGAAAAGGGTCCTTATGAAGGGTAAATAGCAATTGGCATATCACGTTGTGGTTTTGCGAGGTAAGAAACGTTTTGCTAGAAACCCATAGCAGCCACGTAAAACATGCAACAACAATTAGAGGACGCCTAACTTGTTTTTGGGGTATGCTATGTGATGTGATATGGCCAAAAGAATGTGATGAATGATATGGGATGTATGAGATTGATCATGTTCTTGTAATAGGAATCACGACTTGCATGTCGATGAGTATGACAACCGGCAGGAGCCATAGGAGTTGTCTTTATTTATTGTATGACCTGCGTGTCATTGAACAACGCCATGTAATTACTTTACTTTATTGCTAACCGTAGCCATAGTAGTAGAAGTAATAGTTGGGGAGACAACTTCATGAAGACACGATGATGGAGATCATGATGATGGAGATCATGGTGTCATGCCGGTGACGATGATGATCATGGAGCCCTGAAGATGGAGATCAAAGGAGCAAAATGATATTGGCCATATCATGTCACTATTTGATTGCATGTGATGTTTATCATGTTTATGCATCTTGTTTACTTAGGACGACGGTAGTAAATAAGATGATCCTTACAAAATTTCAAGAAGTGTTCTCCCCGACGTGCACCGTTGCTACGGTTCGTCGCTTCTAAGAACCACGTGATGATCGGGTGTGATGGATTCTTACGCTCACATACAGCGGGTGTAAGACAGATTTACACAAATAAAACACTTGGGGTTAACTTGACGAGCCTAGCATGTGCGGACATGGCCTCGAACACGGAGACCGAAAGGTCGAGCATGAGTCGATAGTAGATACGATCAACATGAAGATGTTCACCGATGATGACTAGTCCGTCTCACGTGATGATCGGACATGGCCTAGTTGACTTGGATCATGTAATCACTTAGATGACCAGAGGGATGTCTATCTAAGTGGGAGTTCATAAGATGAACTTAATTATTCTGAACATAGTCAAAAGATCTTTGCAAATTATGTCGTAAGCTCGCGCTTTAGTTCCACTATTTAGATATGTTCCTAGAGAAAATATAGTTGAAAGTTGTGAGAGCGATTATGCGGACAAGAGAAAGCTTATGTCCTTAATGCACCGCCGATGTGCTGAACCCCAAACGTCATTTGTGGATGTTGCGAACATCGACATACACGTTATGATAACTACGTGATAGTTCAGTTAAACGGTTTAGAGTTGAGGCACCAAAGACGTTTTGAAACGTCATGAACATATGAGATGTTTTCGAGGGCTGAAATTGGGATTTCAGGCTCGTGCCCACGCCAAGAGGTATGAGACCTCCGACGATTTTCTTAGCCAGCAAACTAAGGGAGGAAAGCTCAATCGTTGAGCTTGTGCTCGATTGTCCGAGTACCACAATCACTTGAATCGAGTGGGAGTTAATCTTCCGGATGAGATAGTGATGTTTCTCCAAAGTCATTGCCACCAAGCTGCTGGAGCTTCGTGATGAACTATAACATATCGAGGATAGATATGATGATCCTTGAGGTATTCGCGATGTTTGACAACGCGAAAGTAGAAATCAAGAAGGAGCATCAATTGTTGATGGTTGGTGAAACCACTAGTTTCAAGAAGGGCAAGGGCAAGAAGGATACTTCATGAAACGGCAAATCAGCCGCTGCTCTAGTGAAGAAACCCAAGGTTGAACCCAAACCCGAGACTAAGTGCTTCGTAATAAGAGGAAGGCAATCAAGCGGAACCACCCTAGATACTTGGTAGATGAGAAGGCTGGCAAGGTCGATCAAGTATATTGATATACATTATGTTAATGTGTACTTTACTAGTACTCCTAGTAGCACTGTGGTATTAGATACGGTTCGGTTGCTAAGTGTTAGTAACTCAAATAAAAGCTACGGAATAAACGGAGACTAGCTAAAGGTGAGCTGACGATATGTGTTGGAAGTGTTTCCAAGGTTGATGTGATCAAGCATCGCACGCTCCCTCTACCATCGAGATTTGGTGTTTGCGTTGAGCATAGACATGATTGGATTATGTCTATCGCAATACGGTTATTCATTTAAGGAGAATAATGGTTACTCTGTTTATTTAAATAATACCTTCAATGGTCTTGCACCTGAAATGAATGGTTTATTGAATCTCGATCTTAGTGATACACATTTTCATGCCAAAAGATATAAGATAGTAATGATAGTACCACTTACTTGTGGCACTGCCATGTAAGTCATATTGGTGTAAAACGCATGAAGAAGCTCCATGTTGATGGATCTTTGGACTCACTCGTTTTTGAAAAGTTTGAGACATGTGAACCATGTCTATTGGTGTATACGCATGAAGAAACTCCATGCAGATGGATCGTTTGGACTCACTTGATTTTGAATCACTTGAGATATGCAAATCATACCACATGGGCAAGATGACTAAAAGCCTCATTTTTCAGTAAAATGGAACAAGATAGCAACTTGTTGGAAGTAACACATTTTGATGTGTGCAGTCCAATGAGTGCTGAGGCATGCAGTGAATATCGTTATGTTCTTACTTCATAGATGATTCGAGTAGATGTAGAGTATATTTACTTGATGAAACACAAGTCTGAATTATTGAATGTTTCAAGTAATTTCAGAGTGAAGTTGAAGATCATCGTGACAAGAGGATGAAATGTCTATGATATGATCATCAAGATAAGTATCTGAGTTACGAACTTTGGCACGCAATTAAGACATTGTGGAAATTGCTTCACAATTAATACCGCCTGGAACACCATAGTGTGATGGTGTGTCCGAACATCATAGTTGCACCCTATTGGATATGGTGCGTAACAAGATGTCTCTTATCGAACTACCACTATCGTTTATGGGTTAGGCATTAGAGACAACCACATTCACTTTAAATACGGCACCACGTAATTCCGTTGAGATGACACCGTATGAACTATGGTTTAGAGAAACCTAAGCTGTCATTTCTTAAAGGTTTGGGGCTGCGACGCTTATGTGAAAAAGTTTCAGGTTGATAAGCTCGAACCCAAAGCGGATAGAATGCATCTTCATAGGACACCCAAAACAGTTGGGTATACCTCCTAATTCAGATCCGAAAGCAATAAGGATTGTTTCTTGAATCGGGTCCTTTCTCGAGGAAAAGTTTGTCTCGAAAAGTTGAGTGGGAGGATGGTGGAGACTTAATGAGGTTATTGAACCATCACTTCAACCAGTGTGTAGCAAGGCACAGGAAGTTGTTCCTGTGGCACCTACACCAATTGAAGTAGAAGCTTATGATACTGATCATGAAACTTCGGATCAAGTCACTACAGATCGCGAGGGTGACAAGGATGTGTCTTTGCTTGAGTGGTACAGTAATCCTGTCTTGGAGGTCATGTTGCTAGACGACAATGAACCTACGAGCTATGGAGAAGCGATGGTGGGCCCAAATTCCGACAAATGGTTAGAAGCCATGAAATCCGAGATAAATGGATCTTTAAGAAGAAGACGGACGTGGACGGTAATGTCACCGTCTATGAAGCTCAACTTGTGGCGAAGAGTTTTTCACAAGTGCAAGGAGTTGACTACGATGAGATTTTCTCATCCGTAGTGATGCTTAAAGTCCGTCGGAATCATGTTAGCATTAGCTGCATTTATGAAATCTGGCAGATGGATATCAAAACGAGTTTCCTTACCAGTTTTCGTAAGGAAAGGTTGTATGTGATACAATAAGAAAAGTTTTGTCGATCCTAAGGATGCTAAAAGGTATGCTAGCTCCAGCGATCCTTCTAAGGACTGGAGTAAGCATCTCGGAGTTGGAATATGTACTTTGATAAGATGATCAAATATTTTGGGTTTATACAAAAGTTTATTAGAAACTTGTATTTCCAAAGAAGTGAGTGGGAGCACTATAGAATTTCTGATAAGTATATGTTGTAAACATATTATTGATCAGAAATGATGTAGAATTTCTGGAAAGCATATAGGGTTATTTGAAAGGTGTTTTTCAATAAGAAAACCCGGTTTAAGCTACTTGAACATTGAGCATCAAGATCTATAAGATAGATCAAAATGCTTAATAGTACTTTCAAATGAGCACGTACCTTGACATGATCTTGAAGGAGTTCAAGATGGATCAGTCAAAGAAGGAGTTCTTGCCTGACATGTAAGGTATGAAGTTAAGACTTAAAGCTCAACCACGGCAGAATAGAGACGAATGTCGTCCCCTATGCTTCAGACGTAGGCTCTGTAGTATGCTATGCTGTGTGCCGCACCGGAAGTGTGCCTTGCCATGAGTCAGTCAAGGGGTACAAGAATGATCCAGGAATGGATCATTGGACAGCGGTCAAAATTTTCCTTGGAGTAAATAAGGACATGTTTCTCGATTATGGAGGTGATAAAGAGTTCGACGTAAAGGGTTACGTCGATGCAAGCTTTAACGCCTATCCGAGTGACTCTAAGTAGCAAGCCGGATACGTATAGTGGAGCAACCATTTGGAATAGCTCCAAGTGGAGCGTGGAAGCAGCATTTACAATATGACCTAGAAATTTGCAAAGCACACACGGATCTGAAAGGTTCAGACCCGTTGACTAAAACCTCTCTCACAAGCAAAACATGATCAAACCCCAGAACTCATTTGATGATGTTGGTCACATGGCGATGTGACCTGTGAGTGTTAATCACATGGCGATGTGAACTAGATTATTGAATCTAGTGCAAGTGGGAGACTGTTGGAAATATGCCCTAGAGGCAATAATAAAAGTATTATTATATATTTCCTCGTTCATGATAATTGTCTTTTATTCATGCTATAACTGTATTATCCGGAAATCGTAATACACGTGTGAATACATAGACGACAATATGTCCCTAGTGAGCCTCTAGTTGACTAGCTCGTTGTGATCAACAGATAGTCATGGTTTCCTGGCTATGGACATTGGATGTCGTTGATAACGGATCACATCATTAGGAGAATGATGTGATGGACAAGACCCAATCCTAAGCATAGCACAAAGATCGTGTAGTTCGTTTGCTAGAGCTTTTCCAATGTCAAGTATCTCTTCCTTAGACCATGAGATCGTGTAACTCCCGGATACCGTAGGAGTGCTTTGGGTGTATCAAACGTCACAACGAATCGGGTGACTATAAAGGTGCATTACGGTATCTCCGAAAGTGTCTTTTGGGTTGACACGGATCGAGGCGGGATTTGTCACTCCGCAAACGGAGAGGTATCTCTGGGCCCACTCGGTAGGACATCATCATAATGTGCACAATGTGATTAAGGGGTTGATCACGGGATGATGTGTTGCGGAACGAGTAAAGAGACCTACCGGTAACGAGATTGAACAAGGTATCGGTATACCGACGATTGAATCTCGGGCAAGTAAAATACCGCTAGACAAAGGGAATTGTATACGGATCGATCGAGTCCTTGACATCGTGGTTCATCCGATGAGATCATCGTGGAACATGTGGGAGCCAACATGGGTATCCAGATCCCGCTGTTGGTTATTGACAGGAGAACGTCTCGGTCATGTCTACATGTCTCCCGAACCCGTAGGGTCTACACACTTAAGGTTCGATGACGCTAGGGTTATAAAGGAAGCTTGTATGTGGTTACCGAATGTTGTTGAGTCGAGGATGAGATCCGGACATCACGAGGAGTTCGGAATGGTCCGGAGGTAAAGATTTATATATGGGAAGTCCTGTTTTGGTCAGGAAAAGTTTCGGGTTTATCGATCGCATCTGGGACCACCGGGAGGGTCCCGGGGGTCCACCAAGTGGGGCCACCTGCCCCAGAAGGCTGCGTGGGCCAAGTGTGGGAGGGGACCAGCCCCTAGGTGGGCTGGGGCGCCCCCCACCAAGGCCCAAGGCGTGGGAAGAGTGGGAGGGGGCAAACCCTAGGGCAGATGGGCCCTAAGGCCCATGCTCCCTGCGCCTCCCTCTCCTCCCCCTCCTGGCCGCCACCCCAGATGCCATCTAGAGGCTGGCCGCACCCCTTGGGGTGGGAAACCCTAAAGGGGGCGCAGCCCCCCTCTCCCCCTATAAATAGTGAGGCATAGGGCTGCCCAGAGGAGACACATAATACACGTGATTCGATCTCTGCCTTTGGTTGCAGCCCTCTCCTCTCTCCCAAGTACTCCTCCTCTCCCGTGGTGCTTAGCGAAGCCCTGCGGACTGCCACACTCATCCACCACCACCACGCCGTTGTGCTGCTGCTGGATGGAGTCTTCCTCAACCTCTCCCTCTCTCCTTGCTGGATCAAGGCGTGGGAGACATCGTCGGGCTGTACGTGTGTTGAACGCGGAGGTGCTGTGCGTTCGGCACTTGATCATCGGTGATTTGAATCATGACGAGTACGACTCCATCAACCCCGTTCACTTGAACGCTTCCGCTTATCGATCTACAAGGGTATGTAGATGCACTCTCTTCCTACTCGTTGCTAGTTTCTCCATAGATAGATCTTGGTGACACGTAGGAAAATTTTGAATTTCTGCTACGTTCCCCAACACTTTTAGTTCCACGCCCAGCTCGGTGTTGGAATCATGGAGTTTGTTTTTCTCCTCCCTAACCCGTGTCAGTATACGTTCGCCCGCGGCCAGTTGCCTTTGGGCTTCTGGACCTCCCGCTTGCGCAACTTCCGGTGCCTCTCCTAGATGATCTGATGACTCTGCCATAAGATATGAACCTGTGTTAATAATCCTGGTATATGATTATGTTTTCTCGATGGAGGGTATCATTACCAGACACTGCCTTCTTGGATTTCTCCAGTTCGGCGGTAGCAGCAGCTAGCTGGGTTCGACACTTTTCCAGCTCCTGAGACAACATGTTGTTCTTCTTTGTGAGCACCTGGATATACAATGATCCTCAAATCAGTTGCATCAACTGCTTCAAGTCTCGGGGGCTACTGGTATATAATTATCAGAATTGTACAAGTGTGTACTTACCCGCATATTTTTCAAATATTGGTCAGTGGCTCTGGTAAGCCCATCTCGAGCAGCTCGGATGTATGCATCACCCGAGCTAATTTCGTTGAATGCCTCTTCTGAAAAACCGGGGTCGCGAAGAGCGGCCCGCCGGCGCCGATGATTCATGGCGCTTTCCACTTCAGAGTTTGTGATGGATACATCATCTGAATCCTCTAGAGAAGGACAATCCGGTATCACTCCTGCATCAGCCTCGGTCCTTGAGACATGGTCTAGAATCTGGCTGGTAGAGGCATGACCGACAGGATCCCCGGACATAGTCTGGCGAATGCTTTTCCTGATAAGACACGACTGATAGTGTCACACTTCAATGTGACAGCCAAGGAGCATATTTAAAAAACCATACCTCTTTGATGAAGGCTCGGCCATGTTTTTATCTGTTTTCCTCTTTGAAGGTCTGCCCGGTGTAGGCGCTGCTCTCTTGTGAGTCGCCTCAGGTGCAGCGTGGCACGCCGATCGCCTCCTCTTTGGAGCACGAGATAGTGCGGTGGGTGAGGCAGAATGAGGAAGTTCTTTCGAAGGAGACGTCTCCTGATTACGTACATGTGAGGCAGGGAGAAGGCCGGGATAGTCAGTGGCGATGGCCACTTCTGTGCCGTCATGGCTCGCCTGGTAGAACACTCCATCCTCGAGCTCCACGAATATATCTGATCCTCTTTGAATCCGGGGTCAAGGTCCCAGTTGTGGTCCTCTAGTTGTGGTGCGGGGTTGTAGAGCTCCTTGGTGATCTTCCGCCATTCCTGTTACAAATGGACGGATTAATGTTCATGGAAAGTTACTCAGGGAATAAATTGAGTGTAGTAGTGGGATTGGAACTCACCCAGCTGGGAGGGTTGTACATGGAAAATCCATCTCGGTGCTTAATGCAGATGAACTCCTCTTTCTCCCCTTTGTATAGTCCGGCCAGTATTTTGGCCAAAGCGGCGGGGGTATCCGGACCCTTCCGACCACAGCGGGTGGCGTCATCTTCTCCGTTATAATGCCACATGAGATGCCCTCTATATTGGAGTGGCTGGACCCCCCGTACTATGGATGTCGCCATAACCTCGACTATTCACAATCCGGACCGGGCGAGCGTCTTTTGTCTTGCTCATCAATTGATGGACTTCCGTGCTATCTTCCTCCCCGAGGCTCCGAGGGCGCCAGCTGTGGCGTTTCTTCAACGGAGCACTTGAAAATTCGAGAAGACCCATTTGGACTGGGTCGGCAGGGAGACATCCTCAATATAGAACCATTCGGAAGGCCACTTCTCGCCTTCTTCAGCGTGCCGGACAGGTATCCGGTCCCGGCGATGCGCCATACCTCGGTGCCGCCCACTTGAAATATTGATCCCTCTTGATTACGAGGGACGACGCAGAATAGTTTCTTCCATAATTCAAAATGGGCCTCGCAACCCAGGAATAGCTCACAAAGAGCAACGTAACCCGCAATGTGCAGGATGGAGGCAGGAGTGAAATTGTGCAGTTGGAGGCCATAATACTCTAGAAGCCCTCGGAGGAACGGATGGATTGGAAATCCGACACCTCTCAACAAGTAGGGAACAAATTAAAGCATACTCGTTCCCCCCTAGATGGGTTGGGGAAATTCTCCACCTGTGCCCCACCGTCGAAGGAAGCCAGTCCGGCTCGAACGAGGACTAGATCTGCGGGGGGAAGAAATCCATGTGTCTGCAGCTTCACTAGCTGGTTGTGGGATATGGAATAGTTTTCCCAATCGCCTTTTTTGGGGCCGTGGGGGCGAGAGGAAGAGCTGGGAGCACTAGCCATGTTGGAATGGTTTCTGCTGGCAAGCTCTGAGGATTCCTCGCTTGGTGTGGACTGGATCTGAAGACCTCCATCTCTTTAAATAAGACAACTTTCTTACATGGTCAGGGTGGTATGTGCAAAAATGCCCCGACCTCTCGTATTCGCTCGACACGTGGAAGCTGAAATCATGAAGGTGCGGAAGCCGATGAGCATGGCATTAAATGAAAATTCGGATACTGCTCTTTAAGTCAGGTACTTTGAAGTAATCGGAGAAGGAACCCGCCTTGCAATGCCGAAGACAATCTGCGCGCCAGACACCTCGTAATTGAAGCTTGGTTCGGGGGCTACTGAGGGAGTCCTGGATTAAGGGGTCCTCAGACGTCCGGTCTATTGACATGGGTCGGACTGTTGGGCTATGAAGATACAAGACAGAAGACTTCCTTCTGTGTCCGGATGGGACTCTCCTTGGCGTGGAAAGCAAGCTTGGCGATTCGGATATGTAGATTCCTTTCTCTGTAACCGACTTTGTACAACCCTAGTCCTCTCCGGTGTCTATATAAACCGGAGGGTTTAGTCCGTAGAGGAAATCACAATCATAATCATATAGGCTAGACTTCTAGGGTTTAGCCAGTACGATCTCGTGGTAGATCAACTCTTGTAATACTCATATTCATCAAGATCAATCAAGCGGGAGGTGGGGTATTACCTCCATAGAGAGGGCTCGAACCTGGGTAAACATCGTGTCCCCCGCCTCCTGTTACCATCCGACCTCAGACGCACAGTTCGGGACCCCCTACCCGAGATCCGCCGGTTTTGACACCGACAATGGTGCTTCGAGTTCTAACTGGAGTTGATTCCCCGGAGGAGATAAACAAAACGTTCATTATGTTAATTCCCAAGATTGCAAGTCCAAAAAGTTTAGGACAATTTCGACCAATAAGCCTATGCAATGTGATCTACAAGATCGCTTCAAAGGTATTGGCTAACCGGCTCAAGATTATTCTCCCCTCCATCATCTCTGAAGAACAATCTGCATTTGTACCAGGACGCCTTATTACTGACAATTTCATTTCTGCTTATGAGTGCCTTCACTATGTGAAAACTAGGAAGTTGAAAGGGAACATATTTTGTGCTCTAAAGCTTGATATCATGAAGGCATATGACCGTCTGGAGTGGTCTTATTTGAGAGTTGTTATGCTGAAACTGGGAATTAGCTCCGGCTTTACTGACACGGTTATGCGTTGTGTCTCATCGGTATCCTTTGTTGTTATGTTTAACGGTGGCCAACAAGAGGAGTTCAAACCCACCCGTGGTGTTCGGCAAGGTGGCCCCATCTCACCTTACCTTTTCCTATTGGCTGCTGAAGGTCTATCATGTTTATTGAAATCCACCAACCCATCTAAGGCAGTTCATGGCATCACGGTGGCCCCAGGCGCCCCTCAAGTTGACCATCTCTTATTTGCAGACGATAGCCTTCTCTTTTTTGATGCCACCCCAGAGATGGCCTCGAGGGTTGACTCTCTTTTACAGAGATATTGTGGTGCGTCTAGTCAACGCATTAACAAGGATAAATCTTCTATCTTTTTTAGCAAAGGGTGTTTAGAGAATATGAAGGAGGAAGTTAAGTTGACTCTGGATGTTCAGAATGAGAAGTTATCTGAACCTGTCATAGGTTTGGAGGTCGATCTTCGAAGGATTAGACACGCTGAAACTTGGTCTCATAAAACGGATTGGTTCCGGAGAAAATACACATATCTGGGCAGAGAACTGGATCCCCCGCGACTACAAGTTGAGGCCGGTATGTGCTAAACCAAATAATCCGCCGCAGCATGTTTCTGAGTTGATTGACCAAGCTACAGCGTCATGGGATGTTCAAGTGCTTGATCGACACTTTTATGCGATGGACATAGCAGCGATACTCAATATTCCGTTAAGCACCAGAGTTCAGAAAGATTTTTGGTCCTGGCATTATGAAAGGAAGGGTGTATTCACCATTCGATCGGCTTACCGTTTACTTGCTGCCACCAAACAGCAAAGGACGGACTGGTTGGAGCACAACCCGGGACACTCCAATATTGATGCAGACCGGTGCTCCTGGACAAAACTATTGGGAGCAGATGTGCCATCTAAAATCAAGGTTTTTGCATGCATGCAAGGAAAAAGGATTTGCATGCAACAAATGAGCTGCAGCATGCAGTGCAGGAGGACGGGCGTGTACGCGATCCCTCGAAGGGCTGGCAGCGTCCAACAGAGCATAATATGAATATCAATGTCGATGGGGGCATCTCGCGGGACAGAACGAAAGGAGCGGCAGCTGCCATCTGCCGGGACAAAAATGGACTTTATATGGGCGCCTCGGTCGTCGTGTTTGAAGGCTTGATTGACCCGGCATCATTGGAAGCTCGTGCGTGTAGCGAAGCTCTCGTATTAGTTATGGACTTGCATGTGGATTCAGTTTGCGTTGCTTCGGATTGCAGTGAAGTGGTGGCCAATATTGAAGCAGGCGTTCCATGTCGCTATGTCACTATCTTGAGGGAGATCACAGCCCGGCGGACCTTATTCCGAGACCTGAAGTTTATCCATGAGAAGCGTCAACATAATGGCGAGCCACACGCACTTACCAAAGCTAGTTCTTCCCTTTCTCTTGGGCGCCATGTGTGGCTGTTATCCTTGCCTGATATAATCTGTACCCCATGAACATTGATCATTAATAAAGGGTGCAATTTCCTAAAAAAAAGGTTGCATTCTCTTAACAAAAAGATGAAACAAAAAGGGCCCTGACCGAGATAGCAAGTCAAACAAGCACGTGGGATCACTGAGGCCTATTTGTCAACCTTGCAGCAAGACGTGTACGGATCATAGGCCCGGCACTTATACTTCAGCTAAAGGAGCAACCTGTTGGTTCACCAAACCCCAACACGTTCTCCAGGTCTGAAGGGATCCAGTGCCCAACAACCCGACTCCTCCCGGAATTGCGTTATCGGAGGCAAGCCAGGAATAGTCAGAGCTTGACTTCTGGATTTGAAATCACTGCTTAAGCTTGACTTCTGGATTTGAAATCACTGCTTAAGCTTGACTTCTGGATTTGAAATCACTGCTTATACAAGGCACTGGGCATACGAGAACATTCTGCGGTATTAGCAAGAGGAGGAAGGATTATTCTGCAAACTAAGCATAGGGCAGATGGCTAGGTTCCATGTAAGGGAACATGTTCATTTAGATTTAAGTGCTCACAGCGATGATGATGATGATAGGTGCGCTCACAGTGATGATGAATTCTGTACTGTGTTTCTGAAGAATTCCCACGCACGACCAAATAACCCGTCAAAGCAGAAACTTGCATCTATTTGCCGTGTTGTCCAACAAACCGGAACCTCTGCTTCCACAACGCCGGTTCGACTAAGAAAAACCGTCAGCACTCAGCAGCAAAGGTGCAAGACCAAGACTCCTCTGTTAAGCATTTCCCATGCTACCTTTGTACATTTTACACTGCAAACGATTTTACTTACAAGCTACGATCTTCTTTACAAACAACAAACGCCAAGAATCGAGTGGTAGCTGCATTTACCGTGTGAAAGAAACAAAGAACCGAAGGAAGATGAAAATCTGACGACAAAACCCCGGCACAGCGAAACAACACGACACTCGATGGTCAATATATACCCCGCCCGCGCTCGGGGCGATCACGATCAGTAGCTCTGCCCGACAGAGCACCTGATGTGAGAAACAGAGCACCCCTTCTGTCTCTTACATCTCTGCTCGGTCTACTTCTGGTCGTCGCTGATGGACCCGTCCTTGTGCAGCTTCAGGCTTAGGTTGCTGAACCTCTGCCTCGAGTACTGCCGGGACGCCTTCCTCCAGTCCGTCCCCGCCTTCATCATCGCCGCAAACTCGTCGTAGCTTATCTTCCCGTCCTGTAGTGTCCAAAGATCACGACACGGACATCGATGTCAGGGTTAAACTTAGGGGGGTTGAACAAGTCAAGCTTGCAGCTTTGAACCGCAAATTGCATATTACTACTACATCCTTGTCTGGCTGGTATGTCGTTTACTTAGTACTATTCTTGACTGTCTGGTATGCCTTTGATCCTCAGTGGGTTTGAACTTTGAACAAGTCATCCGCTGCTACTTTCAATTGCTAATTTCATTATATCAAATGCTGTTAGGCTAACCTTATCCTTGTCTGGCTTGTACATCGCTTATTTTATTGTGTCCAGCACTACCATTGACTGTCTGCTATGACTTTGAGTTTATAACATTATTATTATAGGTGCAATGACAGCAATCACCAATACTTTAGTTAGGTAAAGGATAGGGAATCCTTTAAGTAAGAACAAGTCTTGCAGCAACATTTGAATCCTGACCGCCGGCATGGGTCATGCATGTGGCACAATTCCAGAAACTAATATTCAAAGCAGTTTTAAGTAGTAGGTTGGTTTCAGTTTTCAGTAGTAGATCAGTCATTAGCATATGTTCTGACTTCTGAGAAAGATGTTGTACAATTTAGTGGGTTGGGAAGGTAAGAGAGGGCTGACCTTGTCTGTATCTACATCATGAATGATGCCATTGATAATGTCTTCATCGCAAGCTCCATCCACCTCATCAGTCAAAGCCACTCTAAGCTCTTCAATCTCTATGTACCCACTCTTATCTTGGTCGAAGTATGAGAAAGCCTTTTGGATATGTTCATCATTGCCTATTTTTCTCACATGGATAGACACCGCAACGAATTCTCCATAGTCAAGGGTGCCGTTTTTATCAACATCAGCCTGCAAAAACAATGTAAGTAACTACCTTCAGATCTCTCAAAAGCCAGAGTATTTTTTTATATGTAGTAGAATTTTTTGTTTTGTAACTCACAGCATCCATCAACATTTGAAGATCTGAATCATGCATTTTGTTTCCAAGTTTACGGAGTCCAGCCTTGAACTCCTCAAAGGTTAGTTCGCCCTTATTGTTTACGTCCATGCTATCAAACATTTTCTTTATGTCAGCTACTTCTTCTAAAGACAAATGCTCAGCAATCACCTGCAAGGGTTAAAGCATGTAAGCTGATTTAACTAGAGAAATCCGTTTCAAATGTGAGTTTTATTTGATGACATCAATTCTGAGTAAAAAAAATTGATCAGTGAGGATACTGACGTAGTTGGAACTTGGAACTATCATGTAATGAGTCTTACCCTTAAGGCTTTCTTCTTTAATTTGTTCATTGCAGAAAATTGCTGCAGTCTTGCTCGGACAGTATCGCCAAGTTGAATGTCAGGATTCTTTTTGGAGTCGTGTAACCATGGATGTTCTGCACATGCAACCAACAATGTTACAAAAGAAACAGGAAAATTGTCTGAAAGATGCAATTGGTATAATCATGTCAGTCATATTCATCAACTGCTCACGGCTAAGACATAAAACAGGCATATCACCATATAAGATACAAACACAATTCACCATTCGAATGAGTGAGACAGCATTATGTATGCTGTTACGCAATGGAAAAGGAAACGCCATAATGCTCACCAAGTACTTGTGCTGCAGTAAGCCGTGTGATTGGATTTGGATCCAGCATCCGCCTGACAAGGTCTTTAGCAGGCTCAGATACTCTGGGCCACGGGTCTCTTTTGAAATCTACCACAGAGCGTATAATTGCCTGTGCAACTCCCTGTTCAGTTTCTGCACAACATCACAGGAATTTGTAAGGTGATTTATAAGTTTTCCCGCAACATATATTCAGTCTAATCCTCAGTTAAGTACCTGCCCAAAATGGTGGCACACCACAAAGAAGTATGTAAAGTATAACTCCTGCACTCCAGACATCGATTTCGGGGCCATAATTGCGCTTCAAAACCTCTGGGGCCATGTAGTATGGACTGCCTACGATTTCACTGAACCGTTCACCTGCATACAGAAGCCATTATAGATGATGAGTAACCCTTCAGTTCTGCGGCCAAAACATTGTACATATATTCTCAATAAACTGTATCGATGGAAGTTAAATCCATTTTGCAGGGATTGAAAATCAAGCAAAATACAGTGGAAATCTATCATATAATTCAATAAGAGTTTCCGTATTTGCTGTGAGTGACTTGAAATTATGACATAAATCAGAGAAGAAAAATGGGAAGATCGACATCGCTTATTTTAGAAAATCTAGATCATAAGGTGCAGAGTATGTTATTGAGCATCAGTTGTCTGTTGATCATACCAGGCCTGAAGAACACAGATAGCCCAAAATCAATTGCCTTCAGAGGAGAACTCTCCTTCTTGTTTGCATATAAGAAGTTTTCCGGTTTGAGGTCCCGATGGATGACCCCATTTCTGTGGCACATCTGTCACCATATAATCGCAAAGCAAGAGTACATGTCAGATACTCAGATGTCACAAAACAATCCAATAATGCAAGAAACTGATGCAAACTCATGGTGCAGAGCCTGCATGAACATATGCTTAGAAATCAGGACACTCCTTAAAGCAATTTCACTAATTGCCAGTTCGGTTAAACATTTAACACAAACGAAACCAATCCCCAAGGTTTACCAGGTTATCGATCCGGAACAACTGAACAATTAAATTAAGTTCTGAAGCTCAGCTAAGCTGAAAGCTAACATGAGTTCCTCTTCTTTACTAATCCATACTAAATTCATGAACACAAAGCTGCCAGTGCTAGCAACTACAACTATTAACATAGCTTGAGCAATAGCCAACAATTCTTCTCATAATTGAACTAATATATGGCATAGCAAGCAGTACTAGTGCTTAGCGAGCAAGAGAAGCAAGCTGCGTTGTTACCTGGACGACCTCGACGATGGTGCGGGTGACGGCGGCGGCGGCGCGCTCGGTGTAGTGTCCCCGGGCGACGATCCTGTCGAAGAGCTCGCCGCCCTCGCAGAGCTCCATGACGAGGTGCACGGCGTCCTCGTCCTCGTAGGCGGCGCTGAGGCTGACGATGTTGGGGTGCGGCGGCATGTGGCGCATGATCTCCACCTCGCGGCGCACGTCCTCGACGTCGACGGGGGTGCGCAGCTTGCGCTTGGAGATGGACTTGCAGGCCATCCGCGCGCCCGTGGCGGCGTCGGTGCAGAGGTAGGTGACACCGAACTCGCCGCGCCCCAGCTCCCCGCCCAGCACGTACTTGTCGTCCAGGTCCCGGCCCGTGGGGTCCCGCAGCACCACCAGCCCCGCCCGCGCCGGCGGCCCCGCCCCGCCGCGGTTGTACGCGACGGTGTAGGGGTTCGCCTTGGGCTTCCTCCGGTTCTTCCCCCGGCCGCCCCCCTGCGTCGACGGCGCGCCGCAGCAGTTGCCCATGGCGCCTAGCTACGGCTGATTCGGGGGCAGACGGCCGGCGGCGAGAGCTAGATTCAGCGGCGGCGGCGGCTGTGGAGAAAAAGAACAGGGAGATCGAGGGGGAAATTCCTGCGCGGTTTGTATGTAGCGCTGCTGCGTGGGAGGGGGCTGGCTGGCGTGTGGGCTGGGGCGGGGAGTCCGCGGATTCCGGCCGGCCGGCTGGCTGGATGTGTTCTGCTACTTTCTACTAGAAGCCAGCCATGAACAGCAGCGCACCGCGACCTTTACCACGAAGCAAAGATGAAATCTTTGTGGCTCGCTGGGGCTGGCAATGATGGTGGTGCGAAGATCCAGCCTTTAGGGGCGGAGATTTTGTGCGAATTTCAGCGGTGATTAACTTAACCAGCACTCGCAGGGGATGGTGTGAGGAGGAGGAGGATGATGGGGCGGGCAGTTGGTGCCGTGTTTCTAGAAGTTGGGCAGTTATTGTCCGGGAAATGGCACGGCCGCCGATCCATCGTCCCTCGTTTTTTGTTTCCGTTTCAAAAGTCCACACGCATGGAATTTCCATGCCATATTCTCATGTCTTCACACTATAATAATGCTAGCTTTAGTGGTTTATCATGTCAAAAAAAAAACTTTAGTTGTTTATAACTAGAAAATGTCGGCTAAAACGATACCCCCTACCTGTAGAAATCTCTCTTTTTAAAAGAGGATCTTTGTGGAGTGGTGTGAGATTAGTATAGGATTAGCGAGGGAATTTCCCGGTGCTGTTTTATAGTACGACAGTTTTTGTACTAATTCGATTTGTGGTTAGCTGGCGGAGGCGCATTGGACTTGAAGGATTAAAGTAAAGCAAAGGTGTGAAGGAGGGCTGGTAGGAGTAGTAGATAAATGGGAGCGAGACTTTTTCAGCAGCTGGACCAGACGGCGACAAGCGGCGAAAAAAACTAGCCTGCCCCGTTCGTCACGCAGTTTGCGGATAAAAATCTTATTACGGGCGAGTCGTCTGATTATTCTAGCGGTAGTTTAATCTCATCTCCGGTCGTCCTCTGACCGGAGGGGGAGCGGCGTTGCTTGACGAGATCAACGGTCGACCAGTGAGTAGGTAGGTGTGCAGGAAAGCGGAAGGTGGTGGGGTTGAGTTCGAGTTCAGACTTGACTCCACAATGGCCGCGGGAAAAAATTAGGTAGGTAGTGAGTTTGTGCTTGAGGCTCTCTTCGCTCTCCGGAGATGGAAAAGGAAAAGACCATTTTGTGGTTTAGTTCACTTGTGTTTGCGTGTACAGTGATCTGAGTTCGTTCGTTGGATGCCGTAATAGAGCGAGTATAATACGGTGATGTGGGCGGGCTGTAAAACTTAAAATAATATATTGTTGCTGAGAGAGAAGATAAGCGGCCATCGACAACCTCAACAGAAGACGCAGATTGTACACTTTCATGAGAGAGGAGATGGGCCATGTATCAAGAAGTAGTGCTATTTATTTGCTTCTGACTATTATACTTGCCGGCTATAAGTTTGGCTATAGACGATGTTGCAAAATCTTATAACGGCCGACTATACTATTAACCATGCTCACGGTTGATCTATTAACCATGCTCATACTAGTACTAGTCCACACCGATTAATGACATACTGGTACTGGCCGGTTCTTGCTTCTTCCGTTTTTCTTCTCCTGTCCTGGCGGCGAACGAACTGGCCGGCCGGCCGGTCAGCTACGGTGCACGTACGTAGGTAGGGTAGGAATGTAGGATGCCAACGCGCCGCTCATGTCGTGTCTGGGCTGGACGTGCCGAGTTCACGAGCCCAAAACGGAAGATGCGAAAACGGAAAATCCCAAGGACGCGGGTGTCCCGCGAGACACGTGCGGTAGACTTGGCTGACGGGCGACTAGGGCGCCATGTGTCCATGCGTAGCCTCCTGGCTCTAGCGGCACGTGCCGTCAGCTCGTCGGAGCAGGAGATCCCCGGCCACGCGTACGGCGTAACCGTGCCCTCCTAGCCAACTCATCAGCTGCGAAACTAAGAGCATCTCCAGCCGTTCGGGCCCAAAGTCTTGAAATAGTGTCTAGGAGCGAACCGGCGATAAAATCGGCATGGGGGCACGGGTTCCAGCCGACCCCTCAAGTTCGCCCCCACTCGACGATTTCGACGCAATTTGGCCCAAATGCGGCCCATAGTAGAGTGTCTCGGCACAAATTCAACAAAAACTAGTTTTTATCACATAGTTCATCACAAAAATCAATACAAATCAAATAGTTTGACGAGTCCATATAATAGTTTATCACAGATACCAATTTGCATTGCTCGAGAACAGGCTGGCCAGAGCAGCAAGGACCATGAGGTGCTCTTCATCCTGGGCGTCGGCCTCGGCTTCCTCCTCCAGCAACGCCGCGAACGCCTCTTCGTCGTCTGAGTCCATCGCTGAGCAGACAAACCGCCGAACACCTGGCGAGCATGGTAGGCGCGCAGGCGCCAGTATCCCCATCTACGCGACCGGAGCGCCGGAAAGCTCGCCCAGCATCATGATGGAGGATGCCGCGGCGAAACCTCTCTTTCCGGCGGGGAAATGGCCTTCCTAGCAGCGGTGAGCAGGTGGGCGTCATCGGGATTGGCACGGGGGCGGAAGGGGTAGTGCGTCAGAGGGGCGAATCTAGACGTGGGAAAATCCTTTTTCGTCTGACAGTGGTGGCCCATGCGTCGTTTTCCCTTCCACCGAAGCCCCAAGCGCCCCTTCCCCCCCCCCTCCCATGCGCTGGGTTTGGTCTGGGATCGCTGGGCCAAAAAATAGGCCGAACCGGCGGTATTCGGCGTCGGCGATTGGGTTTTTTTTTTGCGGGTGGATTGGGTTTTTTTTTTGCGCAGCGTAAAAAAAAACTCGTCCTGAGGGGCTGCTGGGGGCGCAAGTGGAAATGCTCTAAGACTACACCGGAAGAAAGGTTCTATCTGTATTTATAGTATCAAAAATGATCTTATATATTATGGAACGCGGAGAGTAGCATTTTACCATCAATAACCAACATTGCGCCAGGTTCTTCTTGCACCCATCGATGCTAGATGCAGCAGCTTCAAGGCCCACTTACACGTCATCGCTTCATCTACATTGCAGCCACCAGAATGTGTATTTCCGTAACCCTGTCATGAAGGAATGAAAGTCGCTATGTTCTCTCGTAAAAGTCCTCTCTTTTATCCAGCAAAAAAAGGTTCACTCATAGAAAAAGAGTGGATCTAATGACGAGAGGCACAAGGATCCCTGGAATCCCATAGCTTCCGTAACAATCTAAATATCTAGTCGTTTGACTATTCTAGCAATAAAATGTCTAGTCCTCTGCTGACCAGGAGCGGCGTTGCTTGACGAGATCAATAACTCGAATGGGAGGAGAAGAAACATAGCACAGTGCCTGCGTGAAGGAAAGCGGAAGGTTCAGTTGGGTTGGGTTTGGATTGGTTCAGACCATTTTATTTTATTTTATTTTGCGAGAAAGGTTCGGATTGTAGTCAAGAAAATCCGAGTATCAACGGGCAATGGAAAATGTACAATGTTAAAGCATCCACGGCCGGGCGCCCCAAACTGGCCACAAACGCCCGGGCCGCCCGTCAGGTCACTGACCGGTCATGATTTTTAATCCAGACGGACGCCTCAAACGTCTGGGCTGACCAACACCCCTTATATCTAGTCCAAATAAGGGACGGATATGGGATGGCCCATGAATGCCCCGGCGCGTTCGCCTGACAAGGCCATCCCACCACCGATCCCACGGATGTCCCATAAAAAAAACCATCCGGCTCATCGCTCCAAAACCCTAACTCACTCACTCTCCTCTCTCGCTCCGTCCTATCCTCTCCCACCAACGATAATGATCGAATCCGGCGCAATGACGAGCTCCGGCAGCCGCTCCGACTCTGAGCTGGATCCGGACTATGAGCTTTCCCTTCTCATCGCCTTGGAGTGGTCCAAGATGAAGACCGGGGGCAGCTCCGAATCTGCAGCCTCGCCGCAGTGGCAGCTTCCCTGTCGGCGCAACTCGGACGTCGGCGCTGGCTCCTCCTGGCTCGGCCACAGCTCCGAGAGGCGGCCTGCGTAATCTGCGCCTCCCTACGCTGTCCCCTGCCCCCGCTGGCTGCTGCTGGTGCGGTGGTTGCTTGTGCCCGCGCACGCCAGAATCAGAGGCGCGCGCCGCCCGCCGCGAGCGGCAGCGGGAAAGGGAGAGGAGGGGGCCGGAGCAGTCCGTGTGCCGCCACCATGGGATGCAGGCAAAGCCTGACGAGGACACGCAGCTCCTTGAATGGTCTGCCACCGGTCGCTTACGATCGCGGAGACGGACGCGCGGCGGCTCTGTTGGAAGAACGCCAAGGCGCTTCGGATTGCCATTGAGCAGTCCGAGCGCGAGGCGTCGGAGGCAGCGGCGGAGGCGGCTTGACTCGCGAAGCTAAAGCGGCAGCAGGATAGGGAGGTCCGGCGGCTAAAATGGCTCGTCATCCTCTCCGACTTCGACGACGACGCCTACAGCTGCGCCGGTGACCGGAAGGGCAAAGGGCTGGCGAGAAAGTGGTGAATCTCCGCCGTCTCCGTCTTCAGTTTCTAGTTTTTAGTAATGTAATATAAATTTGTCCTTCGTGTACGTGAATTATGTAAACTTTGACGATCTTTTGGACATCCGTCGGT
The DNA here is from genome assembly GCA_021437245.1 of Aegilops speltoides. Classification (NCBI taxonomy): domain Eukaryota; kingdom Viridiplantae; phylum Streptophyta; class Magnoliopsida; order Poales; family Poaceae; genus Aegilops; species Aegilops speltoides. The sequence goes on from CM038145.1 coordinate 485,721,025, forward strand.
GATCTTCTGGTGTTTGGAATTTGCATTGCCCTGTTCGATTCTATGTTTGTCTGATGATCTACGTTCTTTTTATCTATGTTGCATGTTTACGTTCTTTTTATCTATGATGCATGTTAATTAGTATGGATACGAGGGACCGTATATGAGATACCCGTATGTGGACGACAGGATTTGAGAGTTGTCCGGTCAGTGCCCGTGGACACGCCCGGACGCATCCGTGGACGTTTGAGGGGCCGGATTTGCAAAATCCGGCCGTAGATGCTCTTATGTGCTACATCAGGCTGGTGGGTAGGTAAGGCACGGTAATGTCCTGCCAGAGAGGGAAAAAGAAAAGACCGTTTCGTAGTTTAGTTCACTTAAACTTACGTTTGCGTGGAGTGTTTAATGTGAGTACTCCCATTCAATGTCATGACGTGTCCATGTTTATAGCTGAAAAGGATGCATTTTTTTGCTGCAACTGCAGTGGAGGAAGGAAGGTTCCCATCACATCTTTGTGGCGGTGGCTGCAAAATTTCGTGTTTTGACCCTTTTGGAAAACCAAATCGAGATTTGACCCCAGTCTAAAAATATTTCAGGATTTGACCCTTTTGCCTACCGCAGAGAGGCCCGGCGGTAGGATCGTATAGCCTACCGCCGAGCCCTGCGGCGGTAGCAAACTTTTCCACGTCAGCAACGATAACTGCCGCCGTTCCCCCTCCGTCACACCCTACCGCCGCCCTGTCTGGCGGTAGGTTGTCTGAATCTCTCGCTCGCCGCCTGCTGGCGGGTAGGTCAGGGCATATATAAACCATGGGCCGGCCGCTTCACCCCCTTCTCCCCACCCAGCCGCCCCACCACGAAGAACAGAGCAGTTTGCTCACGATCGCCTCTCTCATCCTCTCCACTCCTCCGATCTTCTGGTTTCTTGACGGATTTTATGGATCGAGATGGCCCCGAAGAAAGAAAGGTAAGCTCTTTCAATCCCTCCAACTAGTTTTAATCAAACACCTTCCGATTCGTCGCATTATTCGTTTGAGATCACTCCTATTTGAATTTTTTTTAACCCTAGGATTGATTTAGGTTGATTCTAGATGTTATATTGTGTTAGATTTGAACTATATGATGGATGATGCGTGTTCCTATGCTATGGTTGTGTTAAGATGAACCCTAGTTCATAATTGATTTGAATGGTTTTTTTTATATGATGGATGATGCATGTTCCTATGCTATGATGCAATTATTGGATGCTATGATGCAAGTATTGGATGATGCAAATATTTGATATATTTGTTATATGTAGTATATGAATCCTCAAGATGAACCCTAGCTCATTTTTTTAACATGGTGATTGCAAGTATTTGTTATATGTAGTATATGAATCCTCAAGATGCAAGTATTTGTTATATGTAGTATATGTGTTATGATGCATTGAAACAATGGTGACTGCGTCTTCACAAAAGTATTTTATTTAGTTTTTGATATATGTATTGTATTTAATTCATAATAATCTTGATATATGATTATTAAAAGATTGAACTCATAGGTTCAATTTTTGTTATGCATCGATGTGTTTCGTAGTTAATGTTGAACTCTAGTTCATGTTGAAAAATCTTTTGATGTGCTTATGCAATTTTTTTAGGAGGCCACCTCTTGCGGACGACATCGGCACAAAGTACACAATGCTTGACCCTAGGTTCGACAAGCATCACCGTGCCCGTTTCATTGAGAATGGAGTGGTAATTAGCATTTTAAATCAAATCTTTCGAATTGATGAAAACAAGTTGCTAACTATTATGTCCATGCTAATTATGCTTTGGTTATTGATTTTCACATATGCTGCCGCCACTGTGGATGAGGGCTCACAAGACGACGGTTAAGATGGAGTACGACGATCGGTACGCACCGTTCTTCAGGAGAGCCCGACTATTGGGTTTCGTCCTGCAGTTCAAGCGTAAGCCGCCGACGCTCGTTCACTCAGCTCTCACGGCTTTGATCGACCGGTGGCGGCCAGAGACGCACAACTTTCATCTTCCATGCGGGGAGATGACCGTGACCCTCGAGGATTGGGCGATGATTACGGCACTACCGCTGGAGGGTCGTCCTCTCACAGGAAGAGTGGAGAGGGCGAACTGGCCCGAGAGGGTTGTCAGCCTCATCGGCGACTGCCCCGCCGCTAAGAGCAACCGGACTTCCGGCATACCGCTGCCATGGCTCCTCGAGCACCGGAGGAAGTGCCCGGTGAAGGAAATATGCCCTAGAGGCAATAATAAAGTTATTATTTATTTCCTTATTTCATGATAAATGTTTATCATTCATGCTAGAATTGTATTAACCGGAAACATGATACATGTGTGAATGCATAGACAAAACAATATGTCACTAGTATGCCTCTACTAGACTAGCTTGTTAATCAAAGATGGTTATGTTTCCTAACCATGAACAAAGAGTTGTTATTTGATTAACAAGGTCACATCATTAGCAGAATGATCTGATTGACAAGACCCATTCCCTTAGCTTAGCACACGATCGTTTAGTATGTTGCTACTGCTTTTATCCATGACATATACATGTTCCTGTAACTATGAGATTATGCAACTCCCGTTTACCGGAGGAACACATTGGTGCTACCAAACGTCACAACGAATGGGTGATTATAAAGGAGTACTACAGGTGTCTCCAAAGGCGATGTTGGGTTGGCGATTTCGAGATTAGGTTTTGTCACTCCGATTGTCGGAGAGGTATCTCTGGGCCCTCTCGGTAATGCACATCTTTGAAGCCTTGCAAGCACTACAACTAATGAGTTAGTTGTGAGATGATGTATTACGGAACGAGTAAAGAGACTTGCGTAGCGAGATTGAACTAGGTATTGGATACCGACGATCGAATCTCGGGCAAGTAACATACCGATGACAAAGGAACAACGTATGTTGTTATGCGGTCTGACCGATAAAGATCTTCGTAGAATATGTAGGAACCAATATGGGCATCCAGGTCCGCTGTTGGTTATTGACCGTGAATAGTTCTAGGTCATGTCTACATTGTTCTCGAACCGTAGGGTCCGCACGCTTAAGGTTTCGATGGCGGTTATTATGAGTTTATGTATTTTGATGTACCGAAGAAGTTGAGTCCCGGATGTGATCACGGACATGACGAGGAGTCTCGGAATGGTCGAGACATAAAGATTGATATATTGGAAGCCTATGGTTGGAGTTGGAATGGTTCGGTAAAACGGAATTTCTGGGAGTACCGGAGGTTACGGAACCCCGGGAGGTAAATGGGCCTCGGTGGGCCTCGAGGAGAAGAGGAGGGGCGGCCAGGAGGTGGTGCGCCTCTCCCCCAGTCCGAATAGGACAAGGAGGGGGGCGCCTTTCCTCTTTCCCTCCCCAATCCTATTCCAACTAGGAAGAGGGGAGTCCTACTCCGGTAGGAGTAGGACTCCTCCCGCGCGCCTCCTCTAGGCGGCCGGCCTCCCCTCCCTCCTTTATATACGGGGGCAGGGGGGCACCTTGGAACACACAAGTTTGATCTTTAGATCGTTCCTTAGCCGTGTGCGGTGCCCCCCTCCACCATATTCCACCTCGGTTATACCGTCGCGAAGCTTAGCGAAGCCCCGCTACCGGTGAAACATCAAGATCGTCACCACGCCGTCGTGCTGACGGAACTCTCCCTCGACACTCGGCTGGATCGGAGTACGAGGGACGTCATCGAGCTGTACGTGTGTCAAGAACTCGGGGGCGTCGGAGTAACGGCGCCGGGATCGGTCGGATCGCGAGGAGAACGTACGACTACTTCCTCTACGTTGTGATCGCTTCGCCGGGTCACGAGGGTACGAGACAACACTCTTCCCTCTCGTTGCTATACATCACCATGATCTTGCGTGTGCGTAGGAAATTTTTTGAAATTACTACGTTCCCCAACAAATGGCATCCGAGCCTAGGTTTTTCTATGGTTTGATGTTTTGCACGAGTAGAACACAAGTGAGTTGTGGGCGATACAAGTCATACTACCTACCAACATGTCATATTTTGGTTCAGCGGTATTGTGAGATGAAGCGCCCAGACCGACATTACGCCAGACGCTTACGCGAGACTGGTTTCACCGCCACGAGCACTCGTTGCTTAAAGGTGACTGGTGGGTGCTGTCTCTCTCACTTTAGTTGAACCGAGTGTGGCTACGCCCGGTCCTTGAGAAGGTTAAACGAGTCTATTTGACGAAGTATCGTTGTGGTTTTGATGCGTAGGTGAGACTGGATCTTGCTTAAGCCCGTAGCAGCCACGTAAAATTTGCAACAACAAAGTAGAGGACGTCTAACTTGTTTTTGCGGGGCATGTTGTGATGTGATATGGTCAAGGCGTGATGCTATATTTTATTGTATGAGATGATCATGTTTTGTAACCGGTTATCGGCAATGGCAGGAGCCATATGGTTGTCGCTTTATTGTATGCAATGCATCATTCGTAATGCTTTACTTTATCACTAAGCGGTAGAGATAGTCGAGAAGCATAAGTTTGGCGAGGCGACAACGATGCTACGATGGAGATCAAGGTGTCGCGCGGTGGCGATGGTGATCATGGTGGTTTGTAAGATGGGGATCGTGAAGCACAAGATGATGATGACCATATCATATCACTTATATTGATTTGCATGTGATGTTTATCCTTTTATGCATCTTATCTTGCTTTGATTGACGGTAGCATTATAAGATGATCTCTCACTAAATTATCAAGAAGTGTTCTCCCCGAGTATGCATCGTTGCCAAAGTTCGTCGTGCCCAGACACCACGTCCATCTACAACGGGTGCAAGCCAGTTTTGCACACGCAGAATACTCGGGTTATACTTGACGAGCCTAGCATATGCAGATATGGCCTCGGAACACGGAGACCGAAAGGTCGAGCGTGAATCATATAGTAGATATGATCAACATAAGATGTTCACCATTGAAAACTACTCCATTTCACGTGATGATCGGTTATGGTTTAGTTGATTTGGATCACGTGATCACTTAGATGACTAGAGAGATGTCTTTCTAAGTGGGAGTTCTTAAGTAATATGATTAATTGAACTTAAATTTATCATGAACTTAGTACCGATAGTATCTTGCTTGTTTATGTTTGATTGTAGATAGATGGCTCGTCTTTGTTGTTCCGTTGAATTTTAATGCGTTCCTTGAGAAAGCAAAGTTGAAAGATGATGGTAGCAATACACGGATCGGGTCCGTAACTTGAGGATCATCCTCATTGCTGCACGTAAGAGCTACGCCCTGGATGCACCGCTAGGTGACACTCGCTGCTAATGCAACCGCAGATGTTATGAACGTCTGGCGAGCAAAGCTGATGACTACTCTATAGTTCGATGTGCCATGCTTTACGGCTTAGAACCGGGACTTCAACGACGTTTTGAGCGTCATGGAGCATATGAGATGTTCCAGAGTTGAAGTTAATATTCCAAAGAATGCCCGGATTGAGAGATATGAAGTCTCCGATAAGTTCTATAGCTGCAAGATGGAGGAGAACAGTTCATTAGTGAGCATATACTCGTAATGTCCGGGTACTACAATCACTTGACACAATTGGGAGTTAATCTTCCGGATGATTGTGTCATTGATGAATTCTCCAATCACCGCCACCAAGCTACAAAGGCTTCGTGATGAACTATAATATGCAAGGGTTAGTAAAGACTATACCGAGCTCTTCGCAATGCTAAAGGCTGCGGAGGTAGAAATCAAGAAGGAGCATCAAGTGTTGATGGTCAATAAGACCACTAGTTTCAAGAAGAAAGGCAAAGGGAAGAAGAAGGAATCTCAAGAAGAACAGCAAGCAAGTTCTTTGCTCAGAGAAGAAACCCAAGTCGGCCCTAAACCTGAGGCGAGTGCTTCTCCGCAAGCGATCGTCCACCGAAGCGGAACTGCCCCAAGTATTTGGCGGATAAGAAGGATGGCAAGGTGAACAAAGGTATATGTGATATACATGTTATTGATGTGTACCTTACTAGAGCTCGTAGTAGCACTGGTATTTGATCTGGTTCATTGCTAATATTTGCAACTCAAGCAGGGGACTACTGATTGCGAACTCGCAAAGGACGAGGTGACGATGCGCGTGGGAAATGGTTCCAAAGTCGATGTGATCGCGGTCGGCACGCTACCTCTACATCTACCTTCGGGATTAGTTTTAGACCTAAATAATTGTTATTTGGTGCTGCGTTGAGCATGAACATTATATCTGGATCTTGTTTGATGCGAGACGGTTATTCATTTAAATCGAGAATAATGGTTGTTCTATTTATATGAGTAATATCTTTTATGGTCATGCACCCTTGAGGAGTGGTCTATTTCGATGAATCTCGAAAGTAGTGATACACATATTCATAATGTTGAAACCAAAAGATGCAGAGTTGATAATGAAAGTGCAACTTATTTGTGGTAATCGCCGTTTAGGTCATATCGGTGTAAAGCGCATGAAGAAACTCCATCTTGATGGGCTTTTGGAGTCACTTGATTATGAATCACTTGGCACTTGCGAACCGTGCCTCATGGGCAAGATGACGAACACCGTTCTCGGTACTATGGAGAGAGCAACAGATTTGTTGGAAATCATACATACTGAGATGTATGTGGTCCGATGAATGTTGAGGCTCGTGGCGGATATCGTTATTTTCTCACCTTCACAGATGACTTAAGCAGATATGGGTATATCTACTTAATGAAACATAAGTCTGAAACGTTTGAAAAGTTCAAAGAATTTCAGAGTGAAGTTGAAAATCATCGTAACAAGAAAATTAAGTTTCTACGATCGATCGTGGAGGTGAATATTTGAGTTACGATTTTGGTCTACATTTGAAACAATGCGAATAGTTTCAAGCAACTCACGCCACCCGAACACCACAACAGTAATGGTGTGTCCGAACGTCGTAATCGTACTTTACTAGATATGGTACGATCTATGATGTCTCTTACTGATTTACCGCTATTGTTTTGGGGTTATGCTCTAGAGACGGCCGCATTCACACTGAATAGAACACCGTCAAAATCCGTTGAGACGACACCTTATGAACTATGGTTTGGCAAGAAACCAAAGTTGTCGTTTCTTAAAGTTTGGGGATGCGATGCTTATGTGAAAAAGCTTCAACCTGATAAGCTCGAACCCAAATCGGAGAAATGTGTCTTCATAGGATACCCAAAGGAGACAGTTGGGTACACCTTCTATCACAGATCCGAAGGCAAGATATTCGTTGCTTAAGATGGATCCTTTCTAGAGAAGGAGTTTCTCTCGAAAGAAGTGAGTGGGAGGAAAGTGGAACTTGATGAGGTAATAGTACCTTCTCCCTTACTTGAAAGTAGTTAAATCGCAGAAATCAGTTTCGAGACGCCTACACCAAGTAGTGAGGAAGTTGATGATGTTGATCATGAAACTTCAGATCAAGTTACTGAGAACCTCGTAGATCAACCAGAGTAAGATCCGCACCAGAGTGGTACGGCAATCCTATTCTGGAAATCATGCTACTAGATCATGATGAACCTACGAATTATGAAGAAGCGATGGTGAGCCCAGATTCCGCAAAATGGCTTGAGGCCATGAAATCTGAGATGGGATCCATGTATGAAAACAAAGTATGGACTTTGGTTGACTTGCCGAGGATAGGCAAGCAATAGAAAACAAGTGGATCTTCAAGAAGAAGACCGACGACGACGGTAATGTTATCGTCTATAAAGCTCGACTTGTCGCAAAAGGTTTTCGGCAAGTTCAAGGGATTGACTACGATGAGACCTTCTCACCCGTAGCGATGCTTAAGTCCGTCCGAATCATGTTAGCAATTGCCGCATTTTATGATTATGAAATTTGGCAAATGGATGTAAAGACTGCATTCTGAATGGATTTACGGAAGAAGAGTTGTATATGATGCAACCAGAAGGTTTTATCGATCCAAAGGGAGCTAACAAAGTGTGCAAGCTCCAGCGATCCATTTATGGACTGGTGCAAGCATCTCGGAGTTGGAATAAACGCTTTGATAGTGTGATCAAAGCATTTGGGTTTGTACAGACTTTTGGAGAAGCCTGTATTTACAAGAAAGTGAGTGGGAGCTCTGTAGCATTTCTGATATTATATGTAGATGACATATTGCTGATCGGAAATGATATAGAATTATTCTGCAAAGCATAAAGGAGTGTTTGAAAGAAGTTTTTCAAAGAAAGACCTCGGTGAAGCTGCTTACATATTGAGCATCAAGATCTATAGAGATAGATCAAGATGCTTGATAAGGTTTTTTCAATGAGTACATACCTTGACAAGATATTGAAGTAGTTCAAAATGGAACAGTCAAAGAAAGAGTTCTTGCCTGTGTTACAAGGTGTGAAATTGAGTAAGACTCAAAACCCGACCACGACAGAAGATAGAAAGAGAATGAAAGTCATTCCCTATGCTTTGGCCATAGGTTCTATAAAGTATGCCATGCTGTGTACCAGATCTATTGTATACCCTGACCGAGTTTGGCAAGGAGTATAATAGTGATCTAGGAGTAGATCATCGACAGCGGTCAAAATTATCCTTAGTGGAATAAGGATATGTTTCTCAATTATGGAAGTGACAAAAGGTTCGTCGTAAAAGGTTACGTCGATGCAAGTTTTGACACCGATCTGGATGACTCTAAGTCTCGATCTAGATACATATTGAAAGTAGGAGCAATTAGCTAGAGTAGCTCCGTGCAGAGCATTGTAGACATAGAGAAATTGCAAAATACATAACGGATCTGAATATGAAAGACCCGTTGACTAAGACTCTCTCACAAGCAAAACATGATCACACCTTAGTACTCTTTGGGTGTTAATCACATAGCGATGTGAACTAGATTACTGAATCTAGTAAACCCTTTGGGTGTTGGTCACATGGCGATGTGAACTATGGGTGTTAATCACATGATGATGTGAACTATCGATGTTAATCACATGGTGATGTGATCTAGATTATTGACTCTAGTGCAAGTGGGAGACTGAAGGAAATATGCCCTAGAGGCAATAATAAAGTTATTATTTATTTCCTTATTTCATGATAAATGTTTATCATTCATGCTAGAATTGTATTAACCGGAAACATGATACATGTGTGAATGCATAGACAAAACAATATGTCACTAGTATGCCTCTACTAGACTAGCTTGTTAATCAAAGATGGTTATGTTTCCTAACCATGAACAAAGAGTTGTTATTTGATTAACAAGGTCACATCATTAGCGAATGATCGATTGACAAGACCCATTCCCTTAGCTTAGCACACAATCGCTTAGTATGTTGCTACCGCTTTTATCCATGACATATACATGTTCCCTGTAACTATGAGATTATGCAACTCCGTTTACGGAGGAACACATTGGTGCTACCAAACGTCACAACGAATCGGGTGATTATAAAGGAGTACTACAGGTGTCTCCAAAGGCAGATGTTGGGTTGGCGATTTCGAGATTAGGTTTTGTCACTCCGATTGTCGGAGAGGTATCTCTGGGCCCTCTCGGTAATGCACATCATCAAGCCTTGCAAGCACTACAACTAATGAGTTAGTTGTGAGATGATGTATTACGAACGAGTAAAGAGACTTGCGTAACGAGATTGAACTAGGTATTGGATACCGACGATCGAATCTCGGGCAAGTAACATACCGATGACAAAGGAACAACGTATGTTGTTATGCGGTCCGACCGATAAAGATCTTCATAGAATATGTAGGAACCAATATGGGCATCCAGGTCCCGCTGTTGGTTATTGACCGTGAATAGTTCTAGGTCATGTCTACATTGTTCTCGAACCGTAGGGTCCGCACGCTTAAGGTTTCGATGGATGTTATTATGAGTTTATGTATTTTGATGTACCAAGAAGTTCGAGTCCCGGATGTGATCACGGACATGACGAGGAGTCTCGGAATGGTCGAGACATAAAGATTGATATATTGGAAGCCTATGGTTGGAGTTCGAATGGTTCGGTAAAACGGAATTTCTGGAGTACCGGAGGTTACCGGAACCCCCCGGGAGGTAAATGGGCCTCGGTGGGCCTCGAGGGAGAAGAGGAGGGGCCGGCCAGGAGGTGGCCGCGCGCCCTCTCCCCCCAGTCCGAATAGGACAAGGAGGGGGCGGCGCCCCCTTTCCTCTTTCCCCTCCCCCAATCCTATTCCAACTAGGAAGAGGGGGGGAGTCCTACTCCCGGTAGGAGTAGGACTCCTCCCGGCGCGCCTCCTCTAGGCCGGCCGGCCTCCCCCCTCCCTCCTTTATATACGGGGGCAGGGGGGCACCTTGGAACACACAAGTTTGATCTTTAGATCGTTCCTTAGCCGTGTGCGGTGCCCCCCTCCACCATATTCCACCTCGGTTATACCGTCGCGAAGCTTAGGCGAAGCCCTGCGCCGGTGAAACATCAAGATCGTCACCACGCCGTCAGGTCGACGGAACTCTCCCTCGACACTCGGCTGGATCGGAGTACGAGGGACGTCATCGAGCTGTACGTGTGTCAAGAACTCGGGGGCGTCGGAGTAACGGCGCCGGGATCGGTCGGATCGCGAGGAGAACGTACGACTACTTCCTCTACGTTGTGATCGCTTCGCCGGGTCTCACGAGGGTACGAGACAACACTCTTCCCTCTCGTTGCTATACATCACCATGATCTTGCGTGTGCGTAGGAAATTTTTTTGAAATTACTACGTTCCCCAACACCCGGAAGATGCCGAGCCCCGGGTGGTGGAGCAGTACGCCAGGGCCTACCTGTGGTACATTCTCACGGAGGTAGTGTTTCCGGACTGCTCCGGGAACTCTGCCCTATGGATGTATCTCGACTTCCTAAAGGACTGGGATGCGGGGTACAGCTGGGGGGCCGCCGGACTTGCCTACCTATACCGTTCGGTAAGTGAATATCACTTTATTTCAAATATCAGACGTGTGTTGCTTTATATTTTGACATCTTATCATCTATACTTGGTTGGTAGCTTGACGACGCGACCCAGAGAGCGGAAGTCTCGTCCGGTATGTGTGGATGTGTGTGGGGCCTCTCCATTTGGATGTGGGAGCGAATCCCAGTGGGCCGTCCGGAGAAGATGCGCTCGCGTGCATGGACGGACTATGGAGGAGATGACGAAGGTGATCGGAACCCGACCGTCGCATACACTTGGGACGTGGTGCGTGTCTACACGGGCGAATCGAAGGCCTTGTACAAGGTCTTCAACAACGAGCTTGATGCTCTCACGCCTTTCCAGGTATGAGAACTACATTTTCACTTGTGCTTACCATTGTTTCGAGACCACTTTCACTTGAGCTTACCATTGTTTGGTTATAGGTTACTTGGCGGCCGTATAGTGATGATCGACAGTGGGGGTTCGAGCTGAACAGCATGTGCAAGCAGGACCGGCTGCTCTTCCGGTGCATCGTGCCCATGATTTGTGTCTATGCCGTGGAGTACCACTTGCCACAGCGCGTTGCCGCACAATTTGGTAAGGCGCAACACACACCACCAGCCGGCATCGTCCGCGATACTGGTGGCTACGACCTACACCTATGAGTACCACAAGTCGTCCTCATCGATTCTAAGTTCTTGTTTGATGCTTTACATTCATAAAAGAAGGGTGTTTTACATTCTTTCTTACGCATTGCAGGATGAGTAGGCAGAAGAATCAATCAATCACAGATTGGGAAGCCGAACATGCGAGATACGTGAAGGAATGGAACGAGTGGAAAGGACGCAAAGACACGGAGAGGAGAGTGATTGACTGGGACGACTACGAGGATCACATGCTGTGGTACGACGATGGCATCAAGCATCGTCTGCGTCTGAGGCCCCAATGGACGACAGCAGATGCCGAAGACCTATTTGATGACGCCTCAGAGAATGAAGCCTACAACGAGAGCATCAGACAGCTTCAAGGCGGGTTTAGGGAGTACGGACCCCTCATGAACAGAGTGGTATGTTGTTTTTGTTGGGGAACGTAGTAATTTCAAAAAATTTCCTACGCACACGCAAGATCATGGTGATGATATAGCAACGAGGGGAGAGTGTTGTCTACGTACCCTCGTAGACCGAAGCGGAAGCATTGACGCAACATAGAGGAAGTAGTCGACGCCCTCCCGGTCCGACCGATCCAAGCACCGTTATTCGGCACCTCGAAGTTCTTGACACGCTGCATAACTCGATGACGCACCTCGATCTCCAATCCAAGAGAGGCCCGAGGGGAGTTCCATCAGCACGACGGCGTGGTGACGATCTTGATGTTCTCCTGTCGCAGGGCTTCGCCTAAGCACCGCTACAATATGATCGAGGTGTAATATCGTGGAGGGGGGCACCGCACACGGCTAAGAAACGATCAATGATCAACTTGTGTGTTCTAGGGTGCCCCCCTACCCCCGTATATAGAGGGAGGTAGGAGGTGGCGGGTCCTAGGGGGGGCGCGCCATGAGGAGGGGGAAACCTACTCCAAGTAGGTTTCCCTCTCTTTTCCTTATCTTATTTGGAGGGGGAAGGAAAGAGTACTAGTATTAGGAAGTAGTACTAGTAGTAGTAATAGGAAGAGGGGGAAGGAGAAAGGAAAGGGGGGGCCGGACCCCCTCCCCAATTCGGATTGGGCTTGGGGGGGCGCGCCCCCCTCCCTTGCTCCTTCTCCCTTCCTCCTACATGGGCCCAATAAGGCCCATATACCTCCCGGGGGGTTCCGGTAACCTCCCGGAGCTCCAAACTTCTCCGGAACCTTTCCGGTTTCCAAATATATCCGTCCAATATATCAATCTTTATGTCTTGACCATTTCAAGACTCCTCGTCATGTCCGTGATCATATCCGGGACTCTGAACAAACTTCGGTACATCAAAATACATAAACTCATAATATAATTGTCATCGAAACCTTAAGCGTGCGGACCCTATGGTTCAAGAACAATGTAGACATGACCGAGACACGTCTCTGGTCAATAACCAATAGCGGGACCTGGATGCCCATATTGGTTCCTACATATTCTACGAAGATCTTTATCGGTCAAACCGCACAACAACATACGTTGTTCCCTTTGTCATCGGTATGTTACTTGCCCGAGATTTGATCGTCGGTATCCAATACCTAGTTCAATCTCGTTATCGCAAGTCTCTTTACTCGCTCAGAATACGCCATCTCATAACTAACTCATTAGTTACATGCTTGCAAGGCTTAGGTGATGAGTATTACCGAGAGGGCCAGAGATACCTCTCCGACAATCGGAGTGACAAATCCTAATCTCAATTATGCCAACTCAACATGAACCTTGGAAACACCTATAGAGCACCTTTATAATCACCCGATTGCGTTAGACGTTTGGTAGCACACAAAGTGTTCTTCGGTACACGGAGTTGCACAATCTCATAGTTGTAGGAACTTTGTATAAGTCATGAAGAAAGCAATAGCAGTAGATACTAAACGATCAAGTGCTAGGCTAATGAATGGGTCATGTCAATCACATCATTCTTCTAATGATGTGATCCCACTAATCAAATGACAACACATGTCTATGGTCGTGAAACATGACCATCTTTGATTAATGAGCTAGTCAAGTAGAGGCATACTAGTGACTATATGTTTGTCTATGTATTCACACATGTATCATGTTTCGGTTAATACAATTCTAGCATGAATAATAAACATTTATCATGATATGAGGAAATAAATAATAACTTTATTATTGCCTCTAGGACATATTTCCTTCAGTCTCCCACTTGCACTAGAGTCAATAATCTAGATTACATAGTAATGATTCTAACACCCATGGAGTCTTGGTGCTGATCATGTTTTGCTCGTGAGAGAGGCTTAATCAACGGGTCTGCAACATTCAGATCCGTCTGTATCTTGCAAATCTCTATGTCTCCCACTTGGACTTGGTCCCGAATGGAATTGAAGCGTCTCTTGATGTGCTTGGTCCTCTTGTGAAATCTGGATTCCTTTGCCAAGGCCATTGCACCAGTATTATCACAGAAGATCTTCATTGGTCCTGATGCACCAGGTATGACACCTAGATCAGAAATGAACTCCTTCATCCAGACTCCTTCATTTGCTGCTTCAGAAGCAGCTATGTACTCCGCTTCACATGTAGATCCCGCCACGACGCTTTGTTTAGAATTGCACCAACTTATAGTTCCACCGTTTAATAAAAACACGTATCCGGTTTGCGATTTAGAATCGTCCGGATCAGTGTCAAAGCTTGCATCGACGTAACCATTTACGACTAGCTCTTTGTCACCTCCATATACGAGAAACATATCCTTAGTCCTTTTCGTATTTCAGATGTTCTTGACCGCTGTCCGATGATCCACTCGATTACTTTGGTACCTTCTGCTAAGCTTATTGCTAAGCATACGTCGGTCTGGTACACAAGATTGCATACATGATAGGGCCTATGGCTGAAGCATAGGAACATTTTTCATTTCTCTCTATCTTCTGCATTGTGGTCGGGCATTGAGTTTGACTCAACTTCACACCTTGTAGCACGTGCAAGAATCCTTTCTTTGCTCGATCCATATTGAACTTTTTCAATATTTTGTCAAGGTATGTGCTTTGTGAAAGTCCTATTAAGCGCCTTGATCTATCTCTATAGATCTTGATGCCTAATATGTAACCAGCTTCTCCGAGGTCTTTCATCGAAAACTCTTATTCAAGTATCCCTTTATGCTATCAGAATTTCATATCATTTCCAATTAATAATATGTCATCAACATATAAAACTAGAAATGCTACAGAGCTCCCACTCACTTTCTTGTAAATCTGAAGCTTCTCCAAAAGTCTCAGATAAAACCATATGCTTTGATCACACTATCAAAACGTTTATTCCAACTCCGAGATGCTTGCACCAGTCCATAAATGGAACGTTGGAGCTTGCACACTTTGTCAAGACCTTTTGGATCAACAAAACCTTCCGCTGCATCATATACAACTCTTCTTCTAGAAATCCATTCAAGAATGCAGTCTTGACATCCATTTGCCAAATTTCATAATCATGAAATGCAGCAACTGCCAACATGATTCGGACAAACTTAAGCATCGCTACGGGTGAAAAAGTCTCATTGTAGTCAACCCCTTGAACTTGTCGAAAACCTTTCGCAACAAGTCGAGCTTTATAGACGAAGAACATTACCATCAGCGTCGTCTTCTTCTTAAAGATCCATTTATTCTCAATGGCTTGCCGATCATCGGCAAGTCAACCAAAGTCCATACTTTGTTTTCATACATGGATCCTATCTCGATTTCATGGCCTCCACCATTTGCGGAATCTGGGCTCATCATCGCTTCCTCATAGTTCGTGAGGTTCATCATGGTCAAGTAACATGACTTCCGAACAGGATTACCGTACCACTCAGTGCGGATCTTACTCGTAGACCCACGAGGTTCAGCGAAACTTGATCCAAGTTTCATGATCAATATCATTAGCTTCCTCACTAGTTGGTGTAGTTGTCACGGAACCGGTTCTCGTGATGAACTACCTTCCAACAAGGGAGTAGATCTGATTATCTCATCAAGTTCTACTTTCCTCCCACTCACTTCTTTCGAGAGAAATTCTTTCTCTAGAAAGGATCCATTCTTAGCAACAAATGTTTTGCCTTGGATCTGTGATAGAAGGTGTACCCAACATTTCCTTTGGGTATCCTATGAAGACACATTTCTCGATTTGGGTTCGAGCTTATCTGGTTGAAGTTTCTTCACATAAGCATCGCAGCCCCAAACTTTAAGAAACGACAACTTTGGTTTCTTGCCAAACCATAGTTCATAAGGCGTCGTCTCAACGGATTTTGATGGTGCCCTATTTAACGTGAATGCGGCCGTCTCTAAAGTATAACCCCAACATGATAGCGGTAAATCGGTAAGAGACATCATAGATCGCACCATATCAAGTAAAGTACGATTCGACGCTCGGACACACCATTTCGTTGTGGTGTTCGGTGGCGTGAGTTGCTAAACTATTCCGCATTGTTTCAAATGTAAACCAAACTCGTAACTCAAATATTCTCCTCCACGATCGATCGTAGAAACTTTATTTTCTTGTTACGATGATTTTCTACTTCACTCTGAAATTCTTTGAACTTTTCAAATGTTTCAGACTTGTGCTTCATTAAGTAGATATACCCATATCTGCTCAAATCATCTGTGAAGGTGAGAAAATAACGATATCCGCCACGAGCCTCAACATTCATCGGGCCACATACATACGTATGTATGATTTCCAACAAATCTGTTGCTCTCTCCATAGTACCGAGAACGGCGTTTTAGTCATCTTGCCCATGAGGCACGGTTCGCAAGTACCAAGTGATTCATAATCAAGTGATTCCGAAGTCCATCAAGATGGAGTTTCTTCATGCGTTTTACACCGATATGACCTAAACGGCGATTGCCACAAATAAGTTGCACTATCATTATCAACTCTGCATCTTTTGGCTTCAACATTATGAATATGTGTATCACTACTATCGAGATTCAATAAAATAGACCACTCTTCAAGGGTGCATGACCATAAAAGATTTTACTCATATAAATAGAACAACCATTATTCTCTCGATTTAAATGAATAACCGTCTCGCATCAAACAAGATCCAGATATAATGTTCATGCTCAACGCAGCACCAAATAACAATTATTTAGGTCTAAAACTAATCCCGATGGTAGATGTAGAGGTAGCGTCGACGGCGATCACATCGACTTTGGAACCGCTTTCCCACGCGCATCGTCACCTCGCCCTTGGCGATGCTCGCTTATTCCATAGTCCCTGTTTGAGTTTTAAATATTAGCAGAACCAAGATCAAATACCCAAAGTGCTACTACGAGCTCTAGTTAGGTACACATCAATAACATGTATATCACATATACCTTTGTTCACTTTGCCATCCTTCTTATCCGCCAAATACTGGGCAGTTCCGCTTCAAAGTGACGATCGCTTGCAAGAGAAGCACTCGCCAGGCTTAGGTCCGGACTTGGGTTTCTTCTCTTGAGCAGCAACTTGCTTGTCGTTCTTTTGAAGTTTCCTTCTTCTTCCCTTTGCCCTTCTTCTTGAAACTAGGGGTCTTGTTGACCATCAACACTTGATGCTCCTTCTTGATTTCTACCTCCGCTGCTTTCAAAGATCGCGAAGAGCTCGAATAGTCTTGTTCATCCTTTGCATATTATAGTTCATCACAAAGCTCTTGTAGCTTGGTGGCGTGATTGAAGAATTTCATCAATGACACTATCATCGGGAAGATTAACTCCCAGTTGAATCAAGTGATTGTTATACCTGACATTCTCGAGTATATGTTCACCGACGTAACTATTCTCCTCCATCTTGCAGCTATAGAACTTATTGGAGACTTCATATCTCTCAATCCGGCATTTAATTGTAATATTAACTTCAACTCTGGAACATCTCATATGCTCCATGACGCTCAAAACGACGTTGAAGTCCCGGTTCTAAGCCGTAAAGCATGGCACATCGAACTATAGAGTAGTCATCAGCTTTGCTCGCCAGACGTTCTTAACGCCGTCGGTTACATCAAGAAGCAGTTCGCACCCAGCGGTGCTTCCAGACGTAACTCTTACGTGCAGCAATGAGGATAATCCTCGAGTTACGGACCCGATCCATGTAATTGCTAACATCATCTTTCAACTTTGCTTTCTCAAGGAACGCATTAAAATTCAACGGAACAACAAAGACGAGCCATCTATCTACAAACAATCATAGACAAGCAAGATACTATCGGTACTAAGTTCATGATAAATTTAAGTTCAATTAATCATATTATTTAAGAACTCCCACTTAGATGACACATCTCTAGTCATCTAAGTGATTACGTGATCCAAATCAACTAAACCATAACCGATCATCACGTGAGATGGAGTAGTTTTCAATGGTGAACATCATCATGTTGATCATATCTACTATATGATTCACGCCGACCTTTCGGTCTCCGTGTTCCGAGGCCATATCTGCATATGCTAGGCTCGTCAAGTTTAACTCGAGTATTCTGCGTGTGCAAAACTGGCTTGCACCCGTTGTAGATGGACGAGAGCTTATCACACCGATCATCACGTGGTGTCTCGGCACGACGAACTTTGGCAACGGTGCATACTCGTGGAGAACACTACTTGATAATTTTAGTGAGAGATCATCTTAAAATGCTACCGTCAATCAAAGCAAAATAAGATGCATAAAGGATAAACATCACATGCAATCAATATAAGTGATATGATATGGCCATCATCATCTTGTGCGTGTGATCTCCATCTCCGAAGCACCGTCGTGATCACCATCGTCACCGACGCGACACCTTGATCTCCATCGTAGCATCGTTGTCGTTACGCCATCTATTGCTTCTACGACTATCGCTACCGCTTAGTGATAAAGTAAATCAATTACAGGGCGTTTGCATTTCATACAATAAAGCGACAACCATATGGCTCCTGCCAGTTGCCGATAACTTCGGTTACAAAACATGATCATCTAATACAATAAAATATAGCATCACGTCTTGACCATATCACATCACAATATGCCCTGCAAAAACAAGTTAGACGTCCTCTACTTTGTTGTTGCAAATTTTACGTGGCTGCTACGGGCTTAAGCAAGAACCAATCTCATCTACGCATCAAAAGCATAACGATAGTTTGTCAAGTTGATGCTGTTTTAACCTTCGCAAGGACCGGGCGTAGCCACACTCGGTTCAACTAAAGTTGGAGAAACAGACACCCGCTAGTCACCTGTGTGCAAAGCACGACGGTAAAACCAGTCTCGCGTAAGCGTACGCGTAATGTCGGTCCGGGCCGCTTCATCCAACAATACCGCTGAACCAAAGTATGACATCTTGGTAAGCAAGATGACTTATATCGCCCACAACTCACTTGTGTTCTACTCGTGCAGATAACATCAAACCATAAAACCTAGGCTCGGATGCCTTTGTTGGGGAACGTAGTAATTTCAAAAATTTCCTACGCACACGCAAGATCATGGTGATGATATAGCAACGAGGGAGAGTGTTGTCTACGCCCTCGTGACCGAAGTGGAAGCGCTGACGCAACGTAGAGGAAGTAGTCGACGTCCTCCGGTCCGACCGATCCAAGCACCGTTACTCGGCACCTCCGAGTTCTTGACACGCGACAGCTCGATGACGCACCTCGATCTCCAATCCAAGAGAGGCTCCGAGGGGAGTTCCACAAGACGACGGCGTGGTGACGATCTTGATGTTCTCTGTTGCAGGGGCTTCGCCTAAGCACCGCTACAATATGACCGAGGTGTAATATCGTGGAGGGGGCACCGCACACGGCTAAGAAACGATCAATGATCAACTTGTGTGTTCTAGGGTGCCCCCTACCCCGTATATAAAGGAGGGAGGAGGAGGTGGCGGCCCTAGGGGGCGCCATGAGGGGGAAACCTACTCCAAGTAGGTTTCCTCTCTTTCCTTATCTTATTTGGAGGGAAGGAAAGAGTACTAGTATTAGGAAGTAGTACTAGTAGTAGTAATAGGAAGAGGGGAAGGAGAAAGGAAAGGGGCCGCCCCTCCCCAGTCGGATTGGGCTTGGGGGCGCCCCTCCCTTCTCCTTCTCCTTCCTCCTACATGGGCCCAATAAGGCCCATATACCTCCCGGGGTTCAGTAACCTCCGAGCTCCAAACTTCTCCGGAACCTTTCCGGTTTCCAAATATATCCGTCCAATATATCAATCTTTATGTCTCGACCATTTCGAGACTCTTCGTCATGTCCGTGATCATATCCGGGACTCCGAACAAACTTCGGTACATCAAAATACATAAACTCATAATATAATTATCATCGAAACCTTAAGCGTGCGGACCCTACGGTTCAAGAACAATGTAGACATGACCGAGACACGTCTCTGGTCAATAACCAATAGCGGGACCTGGATGCCCATATGGTTCCTACATATTCTACGAAGATCTTTATCGGTCAAACCGCACAACAACATACGTTGTTCCCTTTGTCATCGGTATGTTACTTGCCCGAGATTTGATCGTCGGTATCCAATACCTAGTTCAATCTCGTTACGCAAGTCTCTTTACTCGCTCGTAATATGTCATCTCATAACTAACTCATTAGTTACATGCTTGCAAGGCTTAGGTGATGAGTATTACCGAGAGGGCCCAGAGATACCTCTCCGATAATCGGAGTGACAAATCCTAATCTCGAATTATGCCAACTCAACATGAACCTTGGAAACACCTATAGAGCACCTTTATAATCACCCGATTCGTTGTAGACGTTTGGTAGCACACAAAGTGTTCTTCCGTAAACGGAGTTGCACAATCTCATAGTTGTAGGAACTTTGTATAAGTCATGAAGAAAGCAATAGCAAGATACTAAACGATCAAGTGCTAGGCTAATGAATGGGTCATGTCAATCACATCATTCTTCTAATGATGTGATCCCACTAATCAAATGACAACACATGTCTATGGTCAGGAAACATGACCATCTTTGATTAATGAGCTAGTCAAGTAGAGGCATACTAGTGACTATATGTTTGTCTATATATTCACACATGTATCATGTTTCCGGTTAATACAATTCTAGCATGAATAATAAACATTTATCATGATATGAGGAAATAAATAATAACTTTATTATTGCCTCTAGGGCATATTTCCTTCAGTTTTTACCTCTTTCGAACCGACGGTTGGATGAAATCAGCTTTTCATGCTATTGACTCATTTTATTACTTTGCAGTCTTGAGAGCTGAACAAAAGCATTTTTCATGCCTCTGATGCGCTTAGTGGTGTCCCTGGGACTCGAGCTAGCGAGAACAAGTTGAGGGAAACGGTGAAGGTAATACGGAGTTCATTTTTGTTATCATTGGACATTCGAGAAGTTAACATATTCTTCTGTTATCATTGCAGAAATACGTCAACAAAGCTCGCCGGCTTGTGGGCCTGCTTGGGTGCGCTACAAACACCAAGGATGTTTTTCCTCCTGCACCTATGCGTAGCCTCGCTTCATCGAGCCATGCACCCTCGTCGTCTATGGCAGTTCAATATGGCGACGACGACGATGATGATGCAGAGGAAGAGGAAGAAGAGGGCGCAGGAGAAGAACATGATGACGAAGAGGAAGAGCACGAAGAGGAAGAGCACAATGAGGAGGAGGAGGAGTACGATGATGACGATGGACCTCCACCAACTCAGCCAACCCAGCGTGAGAAGAGGAATGTGCCGAAGAAAGACTGGAAGAGTCCATCCCCTTTCGTAAAGACGCCCTGACCCGCAAGAAGACAATGCCGAGAAGCGATCCAAGGATAACGAGGACCGAACTTCGAAGAGGGGAAGGAAGAACTGAAGTTGCTGCCGTGTCGTTGAACTAAAAACTTGCATATTTGCTTTGTGGACTATATGAATTTGCTCGTGAAACTGTTTCGTTAACTTGCTATGTACCGAACCTACCTTATTTTTAGATTTGTGGTGTATCGAACCTACCTTATTTATAGTTCTGTGGTGTGTGCATCATATATCATACATTGTGTGCTTTATATGTCATACATATGCTGTTTAAATGTAGTATGCCAAAAATTGAAGCCAACAGAAGTTACTAGGTGCAAAAAATTGCACACAAAGGCACCCTACCGCCAAAGACCACGACGGTAGCCGGCCACGACCTACCGCCATCCTGCCCGGCGGTAGGGTGACTCCCCCCCACGCCGATCTTCTGTGACCAAAAAATCGAGCAACGCAGCGGTAGGGTTGTGCAGCCTACCACCAGGGGGCTCGACGGTAGCACCCTACCGCCCAGAGCCTTGACGGTAGGCGGCGCAACACTACCGATGCGTTGCTCGATTTTTTGGTCACAGAAGATTGGCGTGGGGGGAGGCATCCTACCGCCGGGCCGGATGGCGGTAGGACGTGGCCGCCTACCGCCGTGGTCTTTGGCGGTAGGTACGTCAGCAGCCGTTAACGGATTAACGGCCGTCAGTCACACCTACCGCCGGAACCTGCGGCGGTAGGCTGTGCAACCCTACCGCCTGAGGGTCTGGCGGTAGCAAAAGGATCAGATTTCGAAATATTTTCAAACCGGGGTCAGATCTCGATTTTATTTCCCAAAAGGGTCAAAACACGAAATTTGGCCGGCGGTGGCGAACGAACTTTGCCGGCCGGGTCGGACGCGTGTGACACTGTAACGCGCTCGCCTTTCCGCTTCCGGAAAGAAGAAACGAACGAACACGCAGCAGCGACGGCGCACGTACGCTGCAGGTAGGCCACCAACGCGCTGCCGCTGCTGTCTTTTCTGGTGTCTGGACGTGGCGAGTTCGCGAGCCGATGGCACGTCGACCAAACGGCCGTTCCACGCGGGTGTCCATGTGACTCGTTGGCACCTTTGGGGAACGCACGCACGTTCCGTCTGATGCATCATGCATGGATGAACCTGACCTGGTGCCGTTGGTAAAAAGTTGGTTCGTTTGCATCCACTCCTACCACGTACGGTCTAGAAGAAGAAGATGCAAAGAATCCCACGGGAGCCTCGGGTGTATCTTTGGGAACACGTGCGTAGGTAGCTGGGGTCGATTTGGCACTGCAGGTGACGGGTAACATAACACGCTACCTAGGTAGCCTCGATACTCCTATACCCGCAAAAAAAAAATGACTCGATACTCCGGGTCCATAAGAAAGCCCATCTGGTGGTTTTAGTTCACCTGTGTTTGCATGTAGCGTTTGATCTGAGTTCGTTCTACACCTGAATAGTCAACACACATTTTATAGCGGCAAGGAAGGAAGGTTCCCATTTTTCTCCTGTGGTGGTGGCGAACGAACGAACTTGCCGCCCGGTCCGTCGCGTGTTTGTGTTTCCCGTTCCAGAAAGAGACGAATGAACATGAACGCACACGTGTACACGCGTACTACGATGCCAGCGTGCTGCTGCCGTCTTTTGCGCTTGTCTGGACCTGGTTAGTTGGCGATTCGATAGCACGTCAACCAAACGGCCAGGCCCAACGGGTACGTTTGCATCTAGAAGAAGATTACAGGGTGTTTTCTGGTTTTGGAATTAATAATTTTATTTTCTCTCAAAGGTGACGACGGCAATTCATGTTTCTTGCGTACCGCAAAGGTGGTCCAGCAACGTGGGCACTATTATTGGGTTGGCCATGCACCCCGGCCCTTCCGACTTTGGGAAGTTCAGTTCAATTTTGTTTCCCTTTTTAACTATCGGCTTTAATGTTTTATTTTCCAGTTTGTTTTTATATTTGATGTATTCTCATTTTTTGTTCATGACTATTTTTTAAAGTTATGATGTCTTTCTTAAATATTTTTTCTTTAAAACTATGAACATTTAAAAAACATGTCTGTGAAAATTTTATCGAATTACTTTTTAAAAAAATTCAACATTTTGAAAATTTAAAAATATTTCTTAAATATTCACAGACATTTTTAAAATTAGTCAAATTTTTGAAAATAATGAATAACTATAAAACTTTTGGAAATTTATTAGAAATTATGAATATATGTTTCATGTTTGTGAAGGTTTTCTAAAATTAGGAAATGTTTCTAAATTTTGTGAGCATTTTTTTTGCAAATTATTATTATTAAATCCTCAATGTTTTTATTTATTTGATAGTTTTTAATTGAAATGTCGGTTCCAATGATGTTATGCGGTACCAATGAACCGACTAAATCCTTACAGACAAGTTCACTTCAAGGGATTTTTTTAAAATCTTTTAGGCCTTTATTCAAACGGAGCAAAATTGATCCCACGGAAGTGTCGGGAAACACAAGTGAGACCTCCTATTTCCCGACCTACGCGGGGAATAGAGAGGAAACACGCAACCCCCCTTCTCCCGCACTATCTTTGGGCCAGCCCGTAAGCGAGGCAGGACTCACTTGTTTTTTATCACTTTGTTTTCTTTTGTTTTGTTGTATTTTCTTTTCTGTTGTATTTGTTTCTTAAAAAATGTGTGTGGTCTATAAATAGTTCTAAATTCTTTTTTAAAAAATATGTATTTAGCAAATCTTCTTGGATTTTTAAAAATATTCATGAATATGTTTTTTATTGTTTAAAAAATTTATGTATTTGACAAATCTTCTCGTGGCATATTTGTTTAACTACTGTACTTTCATTGTTTCTAACATGGGGACAATGTTTTTGCATTTCAAAACTACTAGTAAAGGCCAATTTTTACAGTAAATGTGTTGACTGGACTTTAGAAAACATACTAGTAAAAAATCATACTACCTCCGATCCATTAGAAGTGTCACAGTTTTGAACTAACCCCAGTTCAAAACCTTGACACTTATTTTGGATCAAAGGGAATAGTATATATTATCTCAACTAAATCATTATGTTGTTTATTAGAAAGAAATAATATTTTTGGATTTTTTGCAGTGATGAGATGATTTAATTTTATTTTTCACTACCACTTTATTTTAAATTTCTTGCGCTGATGAGATGATTTAATTTATTTCCCACTTCCACTTTATTTTAGGTTTCTTGTGGTGAAGAGATGATTTAATCATATATTATTATTTAACGGTAACAAAAATATAATTATAAAATTCTAATAAATTCAGGTAATATATGATATTATAATACTCCCTTCGTTCCTAAATATAAGTCTTTGTAGGGATTTCACTATGGACTACATACGGAGCAAAATGAATGATTCTATACTCTAAAATGCATCTATATACATCTGTATTTGGTTCATAATGAAATCTCTACAAGGACTTATATTTAGGAACGGAGGGAGTACTATCTAAGTTTCCCTGGAAATAAATAATACGACATTTCAAGTTGATACTCCTTCCATTCGAATGAATAAGGCACACATGCACTCTAAAATTCAATTTTGACCAGAAATTGGACCAACGAAATGTGGATTATATGTGATATAAGTCATACCATTGAATTCGTATTGAAAAGAAGTTTGATTTATGGTCACAAAATATATACTGTTAATCTAATTCATGGTCAAAGTTTGATTTGTTCATTGGAATGAAGGGAGTAAATGTGGAAGTGAGGCAAACGTTTCCGCTCTTACAAAGCGTAAACCAAGTGGGTACGCTTTTTCGCTGGCCGCCATCTGCTTCCTCTGGTTTCACTGAAAGGATGTAGGCATGTAGCTCTCCTGCGGCGGAGCTCGGCGGCGGGCTAGGTGAGGCCGCAGTCGATTGCGCCGGCAGATCCTCGAAGGCGTCCACTGCGGACCGATTTCTACGAGTGGAGTCCTAGCTGCAGCAGGAGGCTCCCCAGGTTCCAGCGGGCGGCGACCTGAATCCGACGGGTGGCGGCCCGATGCCGACGAGACCCGGCGACCTGACTGCGAAGGGGAGGACTCTGGCTACGAGGTAATCTCAGTTTCTGAAGCTCGACTCTAATTAGCGCGCGGTAGGAGTAGCACCGGGAACCGATTCAGTTTGCACACAAGCGTATCTGAAACTGTGAGTGCACAACCATATCTGAAATCCCTGCAGTACAATTTGAACAGCAAGCTACCACAAATCTGTACAAAACACACACACACACACACATGAAACAAAGGAATTTTTTCCTGATTTCCCAAAACAAGTTGCACGAAAGGGTTCAGATTACTTAAATACATAAAACCATCGAGTACATAGATTACACACAAGGTACAACCTTATGAGCATCTGAATGAAAATGTTGTAGTACAGACTTTAGATATGTAACTGATACTCTGCTTATGTTTATTTCTAGGACATACTACTACATTGATACATGTGCTTATACAGTTATACTACTAAACAGCATAACTAGCACCGTGGATATCATCTCATCTTCCTCCTGAGAGGCCAGATATCGTGCAGAAGCTCGATGTGATTTGCGGGTATGACATGATGACCGAGTTCGGTCCATTGCTTTTGACCAGGGCCGCCATGTTCACGCTCAGCTCCGTCTTCCTCAGCTCGGGCAGTGGCATGTCACCGTCGAGGTATTGCATAACTTCCCGCATCCTGGGCCTTGAACTAGGAAATGGGTGCAAGCACAAAAGTCCCAGCTTTAACACGAGGCATGCCTCATCAACGCTGAAGTCACATTGCAGCCTAGCATCCACTGTCTTGATAAGTTTTTCGTTGTTCCAATGCTCGAGTACCCAGTCTACCAAGAAAACTTCATTTCCCTCTGCATTTATCTTGACAGGTTTTTGACCGCATGCGACCTCAAGAAGGAACATGCCGAAGGCAAAAACATCTGTAAGAGGGGATGCCTTACCTGTCCGCAGTAGCTCTGGGGCTAGGTACCCCTTTGTACCAACCATATGTGTGGTTTGTGGGTCAGTGCCATGATCATATAACCTTGCAAGGCCAAAGTCACCAAGCCGCCCATTCATTTCACCATCCAGGAGTACATTGCTTGCCTTGATGTCTCTATGGATTATTATCTTCTCCCACTTCTCATGGAGATAGAGCAAGCCGGTAGCAATGCCTTTGATGACTCGAAACCTCTGACCCCAATTCAAAATGGCCTTGTGGTCTTCACAATGTAGGTATTTATCAAGGCTACCATTTGGCATGTAATTATAAACCAAAAACAGTTCACCTTTTCTCCGGCAATAGCCAAGTAGCTGCACAACATTTCGATGACGGAGTCGACCGATGCTAACAACCTCGGTGACAAATTCCTTCATCCCCTGTCTTGACTCATGAGACATCCTCTTCACAGCAATCTCCACACTAGACAATGGAAGAACTCCTTTATATACTTTCCCAAAACCCCCTTCTCCAAGTAGGTATTTGTTCTTGAACCCTCCCGTAGCATGGAACAAATCCTTGTACGAGAACCGATGCGGACCAAACTCTCCCTCCCAATCCTCACGCACCTCAGCATACTTCAGTCGCCTTCGCACAACTAGAGTGACCAGAGTGCCCATAGAGAGGATCAGTGTTGCAGTGGCTATTGGTAGGACGATCATCAAGAGCTTGGACTGGGCCTTGGGACCAAGAAGAGGCAACTTGGGAAGCTTGGAGATGTCAATGGATGGAGCTGGTTGATTCATGCCAAAGCTCCAGCCCATCACATACTGACGGGTGTTGATGAGAGTAGATACGGATGAGAATCCAATGTATGAAGCCAAGCCGGAGAGTACAGTTGAGAGATCATATGTTGCAGAGAGCAGTGGCCTTGATGGTTTGGGCACGTTGATTGGAGCCAAGGTCACTTTGATCTGCGTATCACTCTCGTTGTAATCCACCCACAGTTGCATAGCCTCGTTGCCATTCAGCATCATGCTCTTGAAGGCACCACCCTCGTCTTCATAGAAGCCAGACGTTTTGGATTTCAAGGAGATTACACTGTTGATGTCGATACCGATGTGATTGTCATCGATGTCTTGGAGCTCAGCATTTTTGTAGGTGTCGAGCTCAATCATGAAGATCTGTTTGCTTGTATTGCCATTGTTCTTCTCGTTGAGGAGGCCAAAGTACTTGGCAGCCCGCGCATCAGAGAAATTCTTGGTGGGGGCAATGAAGAAGGCCATGCCTCCAGCTCTCAAATCTTGGTATGCGATGAAGATGCTGAAAACTACATTGACTGAGAAGGATTGAACTTTACCACCGGGCGACTTGCGGAATTGCAGAGGAGTAGGGTAGAAGGCATGACCATTGAGAGCAGTTGTGCCATTGGACAGATCAAGGAGGCCGGCGTCTGTGACCACGGCACAACCATCGAGGGTTAGGCTGGATTGGTTGAAGCCGGAGAAGAGAAATTGATCATCGCTGGAGGCCAAGGTTGTGATGATAAGACCGAACAGGAGGAGGAGGAAGCGCTGAAGGAAGGATGCATGCTTCATTGCAGGCATGCGTGTGACTTGCAAGCTACAACTCAACAAGCGGCATGCAAGATGCAAGCGCTTAATGGGCAACTAATGGTATATAGTTCCAGGTTGCATTCCGTGGTGCAGTACTTTATATTGTGATTACCTTGCAGCATCCATACCAAGTCTACTC
This sequence comes from Aegilops speltoides, assembly GCA_021437245.1. Lineage (NCBI taxonomy): Eukaryota > Viridiplantae > Streptophyta > Magnoliopsida > Poales > Poaceae > Aegilops > Aegilops speltoides. Next base: position 485,748,903 of record CM038145.1, read on the forward strand.
TCTGGTCTTTCAATAGCTATCATTGTCTAGAAGTTTCAACAGTTGACGAGACAGTTATTTTCAATCGCATCTTTGGATTGATTTTAAGGAAGACCCTAACAAATATTGTCGATCCCTAGATTAAGTTATCATAGCACATAGTATTACATTGTCAGGTAGTTCAGATTAATTTCCTGGCATAGATTGGAGATGCGCTGCGGGTGTTGTATGTCTCTGCTTTGTACCCTTAAAAAATCATCCTACAAAAAGATATCTCATATTTTAACATATAAGAATCCGAAGTAAATTTCTAAAAAGAACCGTTGAGCGTAACCCCAAAAGGCTAGAAATTTCCACGCAAGCCTTGTCTAGAATTTCTTGTTTCATCCAAGATCTGTAAACACGGTCAAGCTTAACAAAAAACTGTAGCTAAGACAATGACTAGTGGGATGTAGACGGAGAGATATGCAGCAGTTCCCTCGCAGCAAAGGCAGAGGATCCGAATAAACCTTTTGTAGTCTTTTGCCAGGTCAAATGGACCGGAAATAAATAAGACGATTGCATTTAAAGACGGAAAACAACTGAAAATGAAGTTTCATACATTTCTTTGATGTTCACCTATAATATGGACTGTTTGTTCAAATCGTATTACTGTCCGACTGTCAGTTGCGGGGTTGCCTAGGATGGAGGGAACTTGGCTTCTCATAATTCAGACACTGGAGTACCAAGGCCATAAGCTGTAATCCTAGACACAATTTTTTTAGAGAATGATGTAATCCTATGTGCAGAAAATATCTAATCTGAGTGGTTCAGCAAAGGCAGAAAGTTCTTGTGAGCGTTTGTCGTCTATTCTCTTTCGCTTTTGTGTGTGTGAGAGAGAGAAAGTCTATTCTCTTTTTTCATGTAGGACATAAGTGAAAGTAAACAAATGCATCTAAAGATGGACAATAACTTCAAAGGAACCTTGACGCAACGTGGCATGCTTTGCGTACACAAGTATGGTCTGACTACATTTTGTCCAGATATTATTCTTTGGCTGACTGAGATGTGGTGAGCTGGAGATTACCTAGGGTCAAGGGAACTTGGCATTTGAGTATTCGTAATTTAGAAGTGCCAAGTTCAGAATAGTACTTACTGCAAATATCTCATGTACATTCAGTATAATGGAGTTAAGAGTTAAGAATATGCTCTGTTTCTTCAGGAGAGTACCTAAAGAAGGCACACTTAGCAGTAGTTTAGAATTATTGCGATTAACCGGTTGCCAGGTGTCTGTCTAGCCTTCAATTAAGGCTGTGGTGGAAGTCCCATCATTTTAAAAAGAAACACCCATTTCATGCATCCAGTTTGCAGGAGTATGTATCCCGTTGAACCCAAATACATGTATATACTCTTGTTAATAAGGCACATATGACGGATAGCCCTTTATTTAAAGAAAATGGTGGATACTTGCAGTCTAATAATATTCCTTAATCCTTACCCACCCAAGAGATACTATTATTTCGTATGACTGATTTATAGTAATCTTAATTTCATTGTGTGGAAAACCTGTGTAGCCTTATGTATGATAAAGTCTTGAAGCCTACCAATTTTCTCTGTTTTTTAGTGTAGCCAACCTTGCAGAAAAATCATCTCAAAAATAATATCTCAGATTACAGAGGAAAGGGGGAAAGGAAGATTCAAAGTCTTTGTGTTTTGGACTTTGATTCTTGTTGCCACTCAAGTTTCTTTTCCATGACTTGACTCTCTGATGTTGTCCTTTGTGTCCATTTCTATTGCCGTTTGAATTGGGCATCGAGTGATGTTGTGGTCGACGTCGGCTACAAAAGAAGGGGGAAAGGAAAATTCAGCGTCTTTGTGTTTTGGACTTTGATTCTTGTTGCCAGTCAAGTTTCTTTCCATGACTTGGACTCTCTGATGTTGTCCTTTTTGTCCATTTCTATTGCCGTCTGAATAGGGCATCGAGTGATGTTGTAGTCGACGCCGGCTACAAAAGAAAGGGGAAGAGGAAGATTCCGCGTCTTTGTGCTTTGGACTTTGATGTCGCAGAGAAATCATCTCGAAAACAATGTCTCAGTTTACGGAAGAAAGGGGGAAAAGAAGATTCAGCGTCTTTGTGCTTTGAACTTTGATTCTTGTTGCCACTCAAGTTTCTTTCGATGACTTGACCCTCTGATGTTGTCCTTTATGTCCATTTGTATTGCCGTCTGAATCGGGCATTAAGTGATGTTGTAGTCGATGTCGGCTACAAAGGTTGTAGGGTGGGGGCACTTCCAGACGTGGGAGATGTCGCCGCGTGGGCACCGTGGTTCAGTGGGAGGGAATTGGAAAGATAAGAGAATCAGAGGGGCTAGAGGAGAAGCACAGGTAGGAAGTACAATAGATAGTTCATTGCTTGCCCAGATATTACAAGGACCTGCCTTTATATAGGCTACATGCTGGAACATAATGGCCTACTTGAACTTACCAGGCTCCAGCTACCATCAGCTGGAACAGGACATATGACTGGAAGCTGTGCTCAGTTAGAATTTTGCTTCTTTCTCTGGTAGTGTTTTCCCCAATAAGAGACCGCAACAGTGTTGTTTTTGGTTTCAACCCCTCAAGTCTGCAAATATCAAGTGTAGCTGATTGGTGTTGTATGGCTAGTATATCAACATGTTTACCATACATGAATGAACTTGAACAACTTATACCCTGATTCGCTGCTGATTCTTTCTCAATTCTTGCAAGGATTGGATTCTTGGCGACAAAAGACCTTACAAATGTAAATCTATTGAATTTTTCCACCAGTAGTATGTCGCAGGAAGATACACAGCCAGAATACACAATATATCTGGATGCAGACAGAACAAACAAGCACATGATGCTTTTACAGATAACCCTAAATATCCTTAAGGGGTTAAGATATATGTAAGCTTCCTATAGATGCCTCATCACACTTACAATACTATATATGTTCCTTAATGTATTTCATAAATATATTCAGATATCAGACATGACAAACACCATGCTCATCTTCCTCCTGAGAGTTGCGATACTGTGCCAATGCTTGCAGTTGACACAGAATATGAAATGACGTACGGCTCGAACCCTTCGTTTTGCATCAAAGTCAGCACCTCGAAGCTTAACTCTGGAGGTTCAGTTTCCCCATCTAGGTATTGCATGACTTGCCGCATGCTAGGCCTTGCGTTGGCGAATGGGTGTGAGCATAGTAGGCCTATCTTTAGCGCAAAGTATGCCTCACCAGCATCATACCTCCCTTGCAGCCTAGCATCCACTGCATCATCGAATGATCCTTTCTGCACATTGTTGATCACCCAATCGACCAACATGACCTGGCTGTCTTGTGTGTTTTGATGATTGACGGGCCTTTGTCCACAGACAACCTCAAGGACGAACATGCCGAAGGCAAAGACATCAGTAGGAGGAGTGGCATTTCCGCTGCGTGCCAGCTCTGGAGCTAGGTAGCCTATGGTGCCAACCACATGTGTAGTCTGTGGGTCGATGCCATGGTCATACAGCCTTGCAAGGCCGAAATCACCCAGTCGCCCATTCATCTCATTGTCAAGGAGGACATTGCTTGCCTTGATGTCTCGATGAACAACCACTTTCTCCCACTCCTCGTGGAGATAAAGCAAGCCAGATGCAATTCCTTTGATGACCTGAAACCGTTGAGCCCAACTCAATATTGTGTTATCCTCTTTGCCATGCAGGTACTTATCAAGGCTTCCATTGGGCATGTACTCATATACCAAGAGGAGTTCACCTTTACGCCGACAATAGCCAAGCAACGGCACAAGATTCCGGTTTTGAAGGCGGCCTATGCTGACGATTTCTGCGATGAACTCCTTCATGCCTTGCTTGGAATCATGTGACACCCTCTTCACGGCTATCTTCAATCTTGATTTCTGAAGCACCCCTTTGTACACTCTCCCGAATCCTCCAACTCCTAAAAGGTTGTTGTCCTCAAATCCTCCCGTTGCATGATACAAATCTTTGTACGAGAAACGGTGTGGGCCGAACTCCAGCTCCCAGTTGTCTCGTACCTCCGCGTACCTGAAATGCCTCCGCACAAGGAGGAAAGCAATGGCGCCCAAGGACAGGAGGACCGCTGCCGTTCCTACCGGCAAAACTATGTCCAAGACCCAGGATCGATGACCCTTGGGATGATCGCGTGGAAGCTTTGGAAGCATTGAGAGATTGATGACTGGGGCAGGACCATTCGTGGCGAAGCTCCAACCGAGCACATAATGCTGTGTTTTGATCGTGCCTGTTGAAGATGAGAAGCCGATGTATGCCACATCTTTGAGCACATCAGAGAGGTTGTGCCTGGCGGACACTATTGGTCTCTTGGGCTTGGTGGTCATGTTGAGAGGAGCCATGGTAACATCAATCTGCGTCTTCTCTCTGTCATAGTCCACCCAGACCTGCATCGCCTCTTGGCTACCAAGAGTCAAGTTCTCGAACGTGCCATTCTGGTCATGGAAGAAACCGGCCGTGTGGGACTCCTCGGAGCTGAGGCCGTTGATGTCGACACCGACATGGTTGTAGTCGATGTCGCCAAACTCAGCGTTTTGCCATGTGTCGAGCTCAACAGCAAAGATATGGTTGGTTGTGTTGCCGTTGTTCAAGCCATTGAAGAGGCCCAAGTACTGTACTGGCATCGCCTTGGATAAATCCTTGCTCGGCGCGACCAACATGGTTAGGCCATGGCTGCTCAAGTCGTAGATGGAGATGATGCCGAACACGAAGGAGGCGGAGAAGGACTGTATCGTGCCGTTGGGCGAGTCGCGGAGGCGCAGCGGAGCCGGATAGAAGGCGTGACCCATGCTCATGACCGTGCCATTGGTCAGCTCGAGCAGCCCGCTTGGCGTGACTGAGGCTGTGCCGTCGAGGGTGAGGTTAGCGCTAGCGAAGCCAGAATATACAAACTGCTGGCTTTCATCGCCGGCGATGAGCTGCGGTGCACTAAGGCCGATGAGGAGGAGCTTTAGGAAGAGCAGGACAATGGGTTTCATGTTTGGCCTGGCCATGGATATGTCTGTGCAGTGCAGCAACACTCCAACTTTTCACTCTGCTCCGAGGGAAGAAGGCCACACTACATTAGTACTAGTCGGTCTAAGATTCTGCTTACTTTAAACATCACTGTTCCGTTGTAGCAAGGGCAGAGGATCCCCATCAACGACTTGTAGTCTTTTTGTCAGGAAAAATCGGTGAACTGGACGGGACTGAAAGTAAACAACTGCATTTAAAGATTTGTCTAGACTTTATAAGACAGCATAGTTTTGGAGATTATTATTTAGGATCAAGGGAACTTAGCATATGAGCATTCGTAGTTCAGATCGAGTACCAAGTCTGGAAAATGCTCTTTTTACCTGGAGGGAGAGGATGCAATTCTACTTCCAGATAATATCTTGTGTATGCGGGATGAACTTGAGAAAAAAAGAGCGCTCTACGTTTTTGAAGATAGCATGTAGGAACCTTTGCAGCCTACCAAAATTTCTCTGGTTTCTAATGCAACCATCCTTGCAGAAATGTCATCTTAAAAATAATATTCTCAGTTTACCAAAAAAAAAAAAGGAAAAAGAAACATTCAACGTCCCAGACTTTAGACTTTGATTCTTGCTTCCATTGAAACCGCTTTCCATGACATGAGACTGATGTTGCCCTTTCAGTCCACTTATCTCGCGGTCTGAAACGATCATTAAATCGCATTCTGTGGAAAACCTGTGTAGTCGTATGAGGAACCTTTGAAGCCTACCAAAATTTCTCTTGTTTCTGGTGTAACCATCCTTGCAGAAAGGTCATCTTAGAAATAATATCCCAGTCCACAAAAGAGGGAAAAGAAACATTCAACGTCTCGTGCTTTAGACTTAAGACTTTGATTCTTGTTTCCGTTGAAATCACTTTCCATGACATGACTCTGATGTTGTCCTTTGAGTCCACTCATCTTGCGGTCCAAGTCAATCTCATTCTGTGGAAAACCTGTGTAGCCTCGTGTATGAGGAACCTTCCAAGCCTACATTCCTCTGGTTTCTAGTGTAGCCATCCTTGAGAAATGCCATCTTAAAAATAAGTCCCAGCTTACAAAAAGGGAAAAGGAACATTCAATGTCTTGTGCTTTAGTCTTGATTCTTATTTCCATTGAAATCGCTTTCTGTGACATGACGCCGATGTTGTCCTTTTAGTCCACTTGTCTTGCAGTCTGAATCCATCATCGAGTGTCAATAAATATGAACTAGCATAATTGTATTGGCGCAGCTACAATTTCAAGCATGCTTACTATACATGCATTATTACTTGAACAACTTAGAACCTGATTAGGAGATATTTTCCCCCAAATTCTTGTAAGAACTGAACTGGTCTCCATAAAATTCTTACGTTCAAAATAGTCCAGTGTTTTAATTAAATCAACATAAAATTTACGTACCATATGTGCAGTGAATTGATATTACTGCTTATATGGAACATTGAGATATTGTTATACCTTTATTTATGACCAAATTGCAAAGAACCCTAGGTATTTCACATATTGCCAATTGAAATTGCTAAGCATTCTTGATAGGAATACATTTAGATTTCTGGGAGAATGAACAAGTTGCATCTACCTTGGTTTTTTAAACCATCTGGCCTTATGATTCTCCCGAATGGCACAAATGAATTGTTGTAAAAAGAAACAATCATTGTTGTAAAATTACAATCATACTCCACATGAATGTGTGAACACTTATTGGCAGAAGAACTTACAAAGTTAAATCTAGTGATTTTTTGGCACTAGTGACATCAAGTACTTAAGACGTGCTTCTGATACAAAACCAAGATGCCGCAGGAAAATAATCATGAGGAAAACAAAATACAAACATATCTGGACGCAGGCAAAACAAAACGAGCTGTCGAGTACATGCTGTTTTTACAAACAAACCAAAATATCCTTAAGCTATGTTTGGGTATCAGACATGAGAAAATACCATGCTACTTCCTCCTGAGATGTGGGACATTATGCCAACATTTGTAGTTGATGCCAGAGGATAGTGTATGGCCGGAACCCTTCGTTTAGCATGACTGCTAGCGCCACAGAACTTTACTCTGAAGCATTGTTTATAAGACGGTAAGGCGAGCTAAGGTGAGCACCTAATCGCCTAAAGCGGGAATAATTGCAAGGCACTGCCAGGGCGCCTTGCCGCCTAAGCGTCCTAAGGCCGGACTCCTCATAAACAATGCTATGGAGGTTCAATTTCCCATGTAGGTATTGCATGACTTGCCGGCTGCCAGGCCTTGCATTGCCGAATCCAGGAATGGGTGTGAGCATAGTAGCCCTATCTTTAGCTCCAAGTACTCAACTTGAAATTTCTCTTCACTAATCACCATTTTTTTACTTGATGCAAGCGGTGAACTCAAACTCTACCTATGTTGTCTCAAGATAGCCGGTCCCAAGTCCGAGTAAAGGAGGAGGGTTGCGATAGGTTGGTGAGCCAACGTCAAAACTCAGTCATTTTCATGGAGATGAAACCCAAAAGAGAAAGTGTTGGCTGACTAAAAGACGACATGTTCAACAGTTAGGTGTAGCGGAGATGCACATGTTGAGATGGATGTGTGGCCATACAAGCAAGGATCGAGTCCGAAATTATGATATACGGGATAAAGTTGGAGTAGGACCGATTGAAGAGAAGCTTGTGTCGAATTGCACATACCAGCCAGTTCACCCAAAAGGTCAAGCTGATGGGGAAAGGTGGGCTATGCATCTATATGCCAACGCTCCCCTCACGTCTGGCTCCCTCAGGCCTAAACATGGACCAAAAAGTGGGCTGCAATTTAATTGCGCCAGACGGATCTTGAACCCAAGACCTCTTGGCTTTAATACCATATAGAACTACGCGTTGTCCAACATCGTCTGAGATGGTTTGGGCATATTCAGCGCAGGCTTCCAGAAGCTCCAGTGCATAGCAGATGGCTAAAGTGCGCTGATAATGTCAACAGAGGTCGAGGTAGACCAAATTTGACATGGGCGGAGTCCGTAAAGAGAGATCTGAAGGACTGAAATATTACCAAAGAACTAGCCATGAATAGGGGTGCGCGGAAGCTAGCTACCCATGCGTCAGAACCGTGAGTCGGTTTTGAGATCTTATGGGTTTCGGCTCTAGCCTACCCAACTTGTTTGGGCCTAAAGGCTTTGTTCTTGTTGATACTGCAAGCGGTGAACTCAACTTAAAACATATTTTCATTTTTAAAATATATAGTCCCATCATATGCTTTTATGCCGCGCCCTGGGTTGTGCCTCATAAAATGTATAGTTTGACACCAGTCTGTTTGAAAGGAACTATATTTTGCTGTACAAGTTACAAACGTAGTTGTTAATTTCTTCCAAAGTGTAGTTTTTTTTACAAAAATGCTGTCAGCACAGCTTTTTCATTGAAATTGTGGGGGTGTGGGGAAACCATCATAGAAGTTACAAGAGCATCATGTAAGGTGCCAAACACCAATGACTACCGCTAGTACTATCCCTTAGTCAGGCTCTCTAGGTCTAAATAACATCAACAAGCTTGCCCTGCGACGACCTGCGGCGAGCCAAGTTCTTGCTTCCTCGATCATCCTTCCTAGCACCGCCAAGAGCATCTCCACTCGTTCCCCCCCAGCGCATAGGTCGGCGCTTTTCAAGCGTCCACCGACGATGGTTCACTACAAAAAAATACACTTCCGTGATGATACGTGTTTGTCACAGTATGTCGCGTTTTTTGTCATGCATGTACATCCATAATGATTTTATGACAGAATCAAGATAGTCATACCTGTGCTGTCGTGGAAGTGTTTCATGACATTACCAAAATTATCATCACGGAAGTGTCCACTTCCATGACGATAAATCGCGCGTCACAGAAGTGCTTTCGTCAAGGGTGACCGACACGTGACATCCACCGTAACGGAACACCGTTAAGCTATCGGGTCGGGCTTTGGATCCGATAACCCCTTAACAGCCCCGACCAATGGGGATTTTCCACGTGTAAAATCATCATTGGCTGGAGGAAACACGTGTCGACTCATCATTGGGACAGATGTCATCCACTCATTGGACGGAAGGCGCCTATGATACGTCGACATGTGGCACGGCCCAATAGAGGACCATTCTTGTGAAAAGGCCGGCCTGTTTGACTTGGTCAAAAGGTGGCGGGCCGGCCAATGGAAAGCCTGTTAACGGCCTGTTCGCATATAGCCCATTTACAGCCCGCTAACCCAAGGCCCGTTACGCCCTATCCGAATTAGGCCCAGTAGCGTCATCTGGGCCATCCAATATGATTCCAGTCCGTTTTCACTTCTAGCGCATGTATGGCCCGTGACGTCTTTCGGCCCATATGAGGCCCTATGTAACTCTTGGCCTATTAACGGCCCGTGGTGAAACTGGCCCGTAATGAACAGTGTATCACTTTACACCCATTAACGGCCCGTGGTGGCGGCCCGTAATGAACAATGTATCACTTTATACCCATTAACGGCCCGTTATTCCGTTGGGCGTTTCCATTATGTTATCTTCGGCCTTCTCGAGCCTATTTATTCTTGGGCTCATTTCAAGATTCGTTTACTTATGGTCCGTTCTCGTCATTTTACGCTTGTGGGCCAAATTCAGCCCGTGGTTACTGATCGGCCCGTTTGTGGTCCGTTATCGTTGGGCGTTTTCATAGCGTCATCAAATACGGCCTATTAACGATGGCCCGTTATGGTCGGCCCATGAACGGACGATTCCAACTCTAGCCCGTTTACGACCATAATGCGGTCTGTTTGGCCCATGTTTGGCCAATTGATCATACGGCCCGTATAAGGCCCATTGATGATATGACCCGTAGAAGGCCCATTGTTTCTACGGCCCGTAGGAGGCCCATTGTTTCTACGGCCCGTAGAAGGCCCACTGTTTCTATGACCAGTAGGAGGCCCAGTGTCACTACAGTAAATATTAGCCCATGGTTATTGCGGCTAGTTTTAAAAAATAGGTTATTGCAGCCACTAGCAAACCGCGGAAAAAGAACTGCAATGACTACAAGCAAACAAATAAACAAGACAACAAGGAAATAAATAATCAAGCAACTAACGCTAGGCTATCATGGCTATTACACATATTACATCCACTGGGCATCAAAGTTCGCCACCAGTGCAAATATAGGGAACAAAGCCGCATATCATATACACTAGTTGTCAAAGTTGGCGACCAGCGCAAATAAACGCCGTAGCAAAACAAATCCGAGCTGAAACCACTTGAAGATCTCAAGAAACAATATCACAGGTACCCATAATCTTGGCAAGATGCTTAGCAAGCTTATTAACTTTCTCTTGTTTGGCGCTTGAATCCTCCAGTAACTTCTTTGTTGCACGTAAAATATGCATCTGAATTTTGCAGGACTTCCTCGGTCCTTCAACTTCTGTCACAACACACATCGATCGATGTCTTTCAACTTGAAGTTGAGACTCAAGAAGACGAACTGATTCAGCAAATGAGTTCAAAGAGCTTGTGCGCCAGAGTGGCGAGAACTTTCGAACACTACATCAAGACAGGACTTTTGGGTTCCCTCACTATCGTCAAGATAGTTTTTATCACTTTCTTGGAGACCAACAGGATGGCTCACTATCTTGAACCTTATCTGCATTACTTCCTTTACCATTGGATAATGTGGTACTGTTCTCCAATATTTTGTCCGCATTCTAAAAGAGAAACAAGCAGACACATCACATGTTTACCATGTTGTATATGAAACTCATTTTGGTAAATGAGTTCAGTAGTAAAGTGGACAGGATAACAACATGAACCAAACATATATCTATGTACCATGGTCACTTTATGGTCTATATCATTCTAGTTTTTGTTCCCAAATCAAGATAGAGACATAGTTCAAATAATATTTGTTCAAGACAAAGCAGAATAGACAGAATATAAGTGTGGGTAACTATAGAGCAATAACAACACTTGTAATGTGCATGACATGAGAACATAACTGTTTATTCAATTGAAACTGAAATCAACATAGAGCAGGTTACAACAACAAACCAGTTAAAGAAACAGGTTTAAAACATACCTGTTGCGCCATTGGAGTTTCAATTCCATCCTTCAAATTTGAAAATAGTTGGTATGAGTAAATATAGTAATGCAAGAGCAAAGGAGTATGAACCACAGCTACAGAACCTGACCTGAGAACAAATCTTCTTCTCCTTTAAGCGTTGAGTTGGGATTCAGAGTGGTGGTCCTCGTGCTTTGGGCACTGCAGTTCCCTTACTAACTGCTCGTGTTTGGGTGCTCTGTGGTGGAGATGGTGCTGTGTCAACTGGAACTGGGTTACTATCTGCCGGGGTTGGGGTTAGAAGGGTGTAGCTGGTTCTCTGTCCAAGCTGGGTAGGGGTACAATCTGAGAGTCTGGGTTATGTGTGGTGGATCTGGTCCTTGGTCAAGTACAACCGTGGTTCTATCTGCATCAATGGTAGCACTATCTTTTTCGAAGACCGTGTTGTTACTCCCTTAGATATCGCCATCACGCTCTCCAATTCAAATGGTGATAAACAAGAAAAGTAATTGAAAGTATAGATATTGTATGATGAGCAGTGCAATGGATAGTGGGAAATAAAAGAGGGCATGAAATAATTCATATTTATGTTGTCTAACCAAACAGGATAGCATGACACAATTTCACATATATGATGGCTAACTAAACAGGATAGCATGGCACAATTTCACATTATGATGGCTAACTAAAAAAAGATGGAAAGACATAGTTCAAAATATGTGACTATGTAAACAGGATGACATGACATAACTATATGATGTGTTTATTAAATAGGTTGGCATGCCATAATTCACATACATTCACAGATAGAATGCCATAATTCTAAATATGATGACTGTAAACACTAAAAGGATGAGATGATATAACTATATGATGTCTTTATTAAATGGGTTGCCATGCCATAATTCAGATAGATGATGTGTATGTACTATGTAAACATGATGGCATGATATAATTCAAATATATGATTTACATAGTAAGCAAGTAAGCAGATGGCAATCCATATATGATGTAAAAACTAAGCAATGCAAGACACCATGCATGACATGTGTAATATAACCCTGCCAAGTTTAAGCATAGACCTCAGGGGGGAAATAGGACTGGTCATCAGTCTCTGAATCCTCCTCCGAGGAGCTCATTTGTAACCAGCAAGATGTCGCTCAAGCAGTAGCATTATCTGCTCTGAATACCTTGTTTCACTCCAGATACTTCCATCACCGCTTCAAATGGCTGATGCAGGAAGAGTAGTTGAATATACAAACGTTGTCGACAAATGGAACACGTAATACAAAAATGATAGCATGATATAATTCACATACATGATGATTGGCTAAACAGCATGGCATTGCATAATTCACATATATAATGCCTTTGCAACAAGATAGCATTGTATAATTCACATATATAATGTCTTGCAACAAGATGGCAATGCATAATTCACATATATGGTAATTAGACTTTGAGCATGTGGCATTCACAGAAAGCATGTCTAAACTAATCAAATGACATAGCAATGCGAGACACCATACGCACGATATGAGCAACATAACCCTGCCAAGTTAGAGCATACACCTCGGGGAATAGGACTGGTCATCATTTTCGAATCCTCATCGAGGAGCTATCCGTAACCAACGAGATATGCGCTTAGTCGATAGCATAGTCTGCTCTCGAAGACCTTGTTTTCACTCGAATTTGCCATCACCGTGTCAAATGGCTGATGCACATGAAGAGCGATTGAATGTACTAACATTGTTGACAAATGTAATATGTAACGAAAAAAGGATGGCTGATATAATTTACATATAAGATGGTGGCTAAGCAGGATGGCATTGCAAAATTCACATACATGATGCCTAGCTAAACAAGATGGCGTTGCATAATTCACATAAACGATGAATAAACTAAACAGATGGCATTCACACAAAGGATGTCTAAACTAAGCAGATGACATATTTGATGTATAAAGTAAGCAATGCAAGACACCATATGCATGATATAACCAACATCAGCATGCCAAGTTAGAGCGAAGACCTCAGGGGGTAAATAGGAGTTGTCTTCTCCTTCTGAATCCCCCTCAGAACAAATATCTTCCTCTCAATTACAATCCGAAATGCGTGGAGGGGGGGCTGCCTTTGCGCCTACCATGGAGCGACGTCTGCATGAAATTTTATTGCCACGCAAGGCTCGTCTCTTTTGCTCTACATGTTTAGTTCCATTGTTTACAATAACTGTCATGCATAGGAATAAAACATAGTGAGATTATGTAAGGATTGCATGTAGAAATCCAGAGTGATGGTAGCAACATGTGGATAGACGCAAAACCAATAATAGCAGGCAAATAATGGCTTTAGTTAAAAATACAGATAATGGCTTATTTACTGTTTGTTTCCCACCCAACATGAAACTCATAGTAGACACCGGAGATTAACCAGATAGTAGATAGATACTATTGATAGCGGCCCCGATATGTACCCCACAACCATTTAAAAACTCAAGTTTGACCATTGGTTTGGAGCTGACTCAGAGTCTAATCGGTGAACATGATGATAAAGTAGCATGTAATATTAAGCGATGCATAACGTAAGCAGACATGAAAGAGTGTGACCTCTCTTGCGGACCCGTGTAGTCCTCGAGGTCATCTGCTCGGTCGATGATGGCAATGCGGTTTTCATGGCTGCCAGCGGCGGGGAAGAAGATCTGA